>OZ005659.1:128857532-130101282 GCA_963930645.1 Salticus scenicus | reverse complement strand
TTATTTTTTATTAACGCATTAAGTGGATTATAATCTCACAATTTCTTAAATTAACATAATATGGTAATACGTATTGCTATAGCAGAATGATAAAAACAGAAGCGACATGAAAGATTAAAAATATAGGATTAAAGTACACTATTTCATTTAAAACACAACTAAATCACAACAACTTCAATATTAGAAGTAGTATAATTAAATCGGAAATATAAGTTTTTACATAAGGAAAAAAAAAATTATTTACTTATTTTTAATTTAATGGAGTTGATCAGAATTTGATCAGTATTATTTGCTTTTCAAAAATTATTTCCTGCAAGTATTAATATTTTTCTGGCATATAAATTTATCATTCATTATACATGTTTTACTTAAAAATGTAATGTATAAACTTAAAAGCAGTATCACGATTTATTTTTTAATTCACATACAGATCGAAATTAAGATTTCAGCAATTGTTTCATGAAGTTTCTGAAAAGTGCACAATACATTTTGTTTTCAAATCTTAATATAACAGTACCATGTTTTAATCGTCCTTTCAATTATATGGATTAGTTGCACTATAGTTGTAGTGCAGCAAAGTCTTATACGATTTTTCAAACATAATTTTGAAATTAAGAAAAATGTGGCACCATTTTCGAGGTCTACTCAATGCTAATATTTGAGATTAATACTGAATGAAAAATAAATCCGCTATGAATTTATGTATTTAAATCTAGTGATACTAAATGAAATTGAAAATTATCGATAAAAATCTTCTTAATATTAAACAAACGCTGTAAACTGACATTATTGCTACAAAAGTGCATCGAAATAAAGAGATACATTTTTATCCTAGGTTTGGAAGAATGAATAAAATAACGGGATAAGGATAATTTAGTAAGGGGGGGGGATGACGTCATAATTATAGCAATGTATTGAGAAAAAATAAATTTTGTCCGAGATTTGAAATAAATAAAATAATTCTAAAAGATAATTTAAAAGAATGGATATGATTATATGTTAGAACCCTCAGCCCACCGCTAAAAACCTAAAATTATTGTCCAAACATATAGCAAAATTAGAAAAACACGTAAAAAAATAAAAATTATTAAAATAAATAATAAAAAAATTATAATAATATTACTATTAAAAGTAATATAAATTATCATAAATTAAAAAAAATATATCGCGATCGGATTCAGGTAGAGTAAAAAGAATGATAATAATAATAAAATTAGGGTATTTACCTATTATTCTTTCAACAAATAAACCATTTTAAATATATTACTCAAATTCCATTATTTTGAAGTAAAAAAAAAAAAAAAAAAAGATCAATTTTAAATTATTTTTTTTTAATTATTTGCTATTTGGCGATTTTTATACATTGGCATTACACATTTTATTACATTGGCGATTTTTATTACGATTTGGAGAGGTAATTATATTACTTACAACCATATTTAAAAGCAGTTGATTGAAGGTCCTTTTCTTTTTTATATTAGTATAATATGTTCAGAAGTACTTTGAATGTTGAATCGCGAACTGTTTACTAATTGTTTTTGACAAAATAAATAATTGTGACTAGCATAACATTGAAGTTGAAAAAATGTTACGCTGTATTTAAACTTTAAAGCTTCTTCACACACCGTAAAATAAATGTTTGCATTACAAGTTTCGTAAGCACGTGGTCTTTCTTCCTCAGGTACAAAAAACATGTGCTGAAGCAGAAGTAAGACTCAAATTCCAAAATTTAATTTAAAAGTTTAATTTAATTTTAAATATTAAATATATTTATATTATTTAAAAAATATTATTAAAATTTTTAAATATATATTATAAAATTTTTAAAGATATTTTTTTTTTTCAATGAAAATTTGTTGCAAATGACGATATATTAAAATATATATATATGAATTGTATATGTTGTAATGAATTTCTTTTCTTTTTTTTTTTTTTTTTTTTTTTTAATAACTATCGAAATAAAAAAAATTTTTTAAGCATAATGGCTTCTTAGAAGATATACGATTCGCTAAATTAAAAAAATACATATATTTGGTATATTTATGATGTTTTGAATATATGTATTTAAGAAATTTTTTTTTTTTCTCTCTCTCTCTGATAACTGATTTTTGTTGTCTTCTTTTGTTATATTTACATTCTTAGAAATATATATTTTTAATAACTTTAAATAATACCACTTGGTACATAAATTTTTTACTTTGCATGCTTAATTTAAAGAGTTTAATTATTTTACTATTGTAAATACAAAAAATAATTTTGTAAATTTGATGTTATATATATATATTCAATTTACGTATAACTGAACATTTCATCTTTATTTGTTTTGTTGTTGGAATTTTTTTCTTCTTATTCTTTGTTTTATTAGTATTCTATGGAATTGTATGTATGAATTTAATTCTTAAATTTTTTAATAACTCTTCTTATTCATATTTTTAAAAAGTTTGCATACTTAAACATAAAACGTTTAGAAATTAAATTACACTTTATTACATTTACTTGATTAATATATTCGACTCCTATAACTTTATTGAATAGTAAATAAATGTATGTATAGTTAGTTATTCGATTACGAATATTTATTTAACTGATTGTGATATATATTTTTATTCGGATGCGATTCAAGGGTGATCAAACGTGAATAGTTTACGTAATGTGTATATTTTTTAAGCAAATTTACAGCACTTTATTGAAAAAAACACGTTATATTTAATATATGAAATAAAACTATTTATTTGTTTGATCTAAAGAATTATTTAATAAAAATATGTATTCTGGATTAGATAATTCCGCCTTTATATGGAATTACTGCTTTAATGCGCAATGACATAGTATTTTACAGTTTTTTTACATGAAACTCAGAAATTTCACTGTGCCAAATATCATAAATATTTTTTTTTTCTAGTTCTTTTAAAATTTTAGGCTACAAATTTCTACTCCCCAACCTCTTTTATAGACTAAATATTTCCGAGCGGATTGAGATTAGGACAATTTTCAAGTCTAATAAAGAAGAAATCCTGCAATGTTCTTTGTGGGATTTAATTTTAAGTAAAAATAGTTATGATAACTTACAAAAGTATAGATGTTCATGAGAATGGATAAGTAATTTTAACAACTTGAATCAAATGAATCTATCACAAGCGCCATATAACAAGGTGCATTATTATTTTGAAATGCTGATTATGGAAGAGTCTGAAATACCCCAAAAGTAGTCGGTCAGGTATCAATTTTTTAATAGCCAAGTTTTATTTCGGGTTAATTGATCCCTTGAACATGAAAATTTGCCAAACTCACCGAAAGATCATGCATGTTCGTATCGTAATGTGCGGGAAATAAGTCATTGTTTTAAAAGTGTGATTTTCATTAAGTCAGTCCCATTTTCGTGATCAGATCTGTTTGTTTCCGTCAGTTCGAAATATGTTAAACTTGACTCATCAGAGAGAACAACTTCAGCCCAACAATTAATTGATCAATTTTTAATTTTTTTTTTAACCCTCTAATGCCTTGGTTTTCTAGTTTCGTTAAAAATGAATTTTTTTCAGATTTTCTGGCAATTAAACCTGCTTTGTTTAATTGTTATTTCATTGTATGTAGATAAATTACTTTACTAAGCACTTTTTCTGAATCCCTGCTATGTTCTAAATGTAATACAAACTGTTTTTTTTTAAAACGCTAGCTTTTTAACTTGCGGTCATCTCGACTGGATGAGTAACGTGGCCGCCTAAGGACAAATGTGCAGTTTAAACTGCCAAAAAATATTATATCTTGCTAAAAACCAGATCACTAATATTTTGTTAATATTTAATCATTTTGACATCACACGTATTAAAATAATTTTTTTTATTTTCGCTCTAAAATTAATAATTTTTGTGGTATCGTTAATTGCCTTATTCTCGCCATGTTTGAAATACTTTCTAAAATTACAATTTTCCGAACAATTGCATCTTGTTTCTAACATTTGGCTCAATCCTAAATTGCACGCGGAACACAACGTAATAAAATCTGTTCAAAAATTTACTTTTGAAACAATAAAATTAACGATTACAGGAAAAAAAATGGAAAATATCAAAGTGCGGCTTTTTTTTTTTTTTTTTTTTTTTGTCGCTTAGTGTACTTAAATATCCAATCGCGCATTTATTTACAACACACTTTATATTTATCGCACAATGAATTGGCGAGTGTTTTACACGCACGTTGTAGTGTATTCTATTTTTTTTTTTTTTTAGGGGTGATAAGCTTAAAAATCACAGTGTCGGAGCTTCTGTCACATGTAATAAAAAAAGAATTACATGACTGTTTCTATTTTTCTAATGAAGAGTAGTGGATTCAGTTAAAACAAATAAATCAAACACTTTCGATTAGTAAATACCGTACATTTCCGCAGATAAGACGAGGTATAAATTTCAGCCAAAGTTTTACAGCTTTAGCATATATCTGTCCTATAAGATGACCCCTTAAGCTATCACTGAGTAGTAACACCTATATTTCATGATGAAATCATGAGTATTTTTTTATTTAAAGAAATCGCAGGGTACACTAGAAAATCTTTTAAGTCGCACTAGTATGCCATAGAACACCTTTGAGAACTACAACCTTGATATCAGTGACGTCAACGTAAGCATCAGTGACGTCAACGTAAGCATCTCTACCTGTAAATGTCGTTTCTTTACAGTAAGACTATCATTGCGCAAAAACTAAGTATTTATCAGTAACACCCAAATTACCACGGGAATTAAAAAATAATGTTTTCACATTTATATCAGTGTTTAGCATAGAAAGTTCTCTAGATGTTTCTACAGCAGTATATAGTTACTTCTGATTAAAAACATTGCTTTGTAAACATAAGTAAATAAATAAAATTTATTGTGCACAGTACTTGTCTTTGTATTTGGGGATTTAATTTGCAAAACAAAAATCGTTTTATTAACTTTAAATAAAGTTATTACATTATAAAAAGTCCTTCGCGATAAAATCTTCTTAATAATAAAAGCCCAAGTTTCCCGAAACTAACGCTCGCAACGGACGTCATTGCTACAAAAATATATTAAAATAAAGATAATAAATTTTTATTTTATTGACAAATAGGGAAAAAATAATACCTATTTTGCAAATCCATTATTGAATTCTACAATAAATTATAAATCTTTTAATTCTAACTAAAATATGTTATGAAATAATTTGTCAAATTTCAGCTTGTAAAATATAGAAAGTGTCCATTATTAAAGTGTTTGGTGGAGATTTTCACCTACTAAAAATCGTCATGTAGATTTTATGCTTTATCTAACTATGAAACACCTTATTATAATTCTTCTGCAAATCTAATATTCCGTTTTCAATAAATTTAAACTTATTTGTTCGGACATAAGTAATGAGATTTAGAAATTGTCTTTAATTTTCAAACATTCAGTTTCTAAATTATAATTTGAGCCCCACTGGTTGCTGATAGGTTCTGCTCGCAAACATAGAAGCTAGGAAGTACCGGGTTCGAGCCCAGGTCGCGCTCGTCCTCCTAATGGAGTTTTCCGTGATTTCTCCGAAACTTCTTTGAATATAGACTAGAACTCCTTCGTAAAACCACCACAGATAGCTTTTTATCCAGATCTAGGATCCTAATGTAGTCAATTGGATTTAATCTTTACGAATCTGCCAACATTTTTTATTTATTCTGTAGCATTGTTAGCATCCGTCCTTTTTTCACACCACTTTTTTTTTTAAGAGTAACTTTCTTCTTAATTCATCGTAATTACATATTGGAGAAAATTACTTTACCAAAAAGAAAAAAAAGGTGTGAAAATAAAAGCAGTACCACAATGCTACAATACTGCTGCATTTTTTATTTATTCTGTAGCATTGTTAGCATCCGTCCTTTTTTCACACCACTTTTTTAGTTCCCCATCATACTATAGGTATGGGGAACTTAGGTAATCGTGAAAATTTTCGACCTCGGTTTTTTGACGTTTCTACACGTTTTCAGGTGTGAGGAATCCGAAAATGACAAAATTTCTATGGTGTCTGTCTGTAGGGTGTCTGTTAGTGTGTTAGTGTGTTAGTGGGTCAGTCCGTTAGTGTGTTAGTCCGTTAGTTTGTTAGTCTGTTTACACGATATCTCCCGAACAAATGATCGCAGAGAGGTCAGATCAGTTTTAAAATATTACTTTCGATACTGGCAAGAACCCTATTTATTTGGAACATTCGAATTAAAAAACTTCGCAAGTTATTAGAAATTTACGATTTTCTTAACATGGCAGAATAGGACAAAAATTCACTTAAACGTGCATTAAATGGAAACTTTTTACTGTAAAAATGTCAGACCAGTTTTAAAATATCAGTTTTGATGCCGGAATGAACATCAGTAACTATAAATATGCTACTTTGAAAATTTCGCAAGTTATTGGAAATTTACGAATTTCTTAACATGGCTGTATAGGGTAAAATTTCACATAAACGTCAGTTTTGAGCGATATTTTCATGGTAAAGATGTCAGACTACTTTTGAAATATTATTTAGGACACTGGCATGAATATTAATGACTATGAATTTTCCAATATAAAAATTTCGTGAGTTATTGGAAATTTACGAATTTCTTAACATGGCAGTATAGGGCAAAATTTCACATAAACGTCAATTTTGAGGGATAGTTTCATCGTAAAGATGTCAAACCACTTTCGAAATATTATTTAGGATACTGGCATGAATATCATAGACTATAGTTTTTCCATTTTAAAAAATTCGTAAGTTATTTGGAATTTACGATTTACTTAACATGTCAGAATAAAGCAAAATTGAGCATAAATTTCCATTTTGAGGATCATAAATACATTAGACAACTTCAAAATTACATTTATGATATTTGTTTGAACATGATTGAATACAAATATTCTAATAGGAAAATTTCGTAAATTATTCGTAATTTACGATTTTATCAACATATCGAAATTGTAAATTTTTCATATAAATATGAATTTTGAGGATTATTGCATTGGAAACAGCAGCATGAAAACTAAACAACGGAATTGACCCTGATAAAATAAATTAATAGATTAGAATGAGATAAATATATCGAAGTGAACGGTGGATAGCCTATTAGGCGGGGATTTCGTTCTGTCACTCTACCAAGCTTTGGTCAAATTCATTTCTTTTAACATGGTTATAATATGTCTCGCACTAGAAATTTATGAGAACATATATATGATGGGGAACTGAGCAGAGTCCACCTATGCCAACTAGTTTTAAGAGTAACTTCCTTCTTGATTCATCGTAATTACATATAGGAGAAAATTATTTTACCAAAAAAAAACAAATATATAAATAAAGGTGTAAAAATAAAAGCAGTACCACAATGCTACAAAATTGCTACACAAAATTATAATTTTTCAGTACTAAAGTGCTTCGTAGTTATTATTTTTTTTTTTTTTTTTCACTAAAAACCATTATGTGAAAATTATAACCTGTCAAAGCATGAAAATTCCAGTATCATAATACACTGAGTTTACTGGCGATGTGAGGATTTTTTTCTCACAAATTAATTTCAAATCTTTTAACCAATATGCAAACTTTTTAAAAATGTAATTGTTTTTGCTCATTTATGTAATTAAATATTGAGTTGTGTGAAATGTTTGAATGAATGTGTGTTTATTTCACTTTTGATGTACTCTTAATAATTTAATATTATTTTTCCCTCACCGAGATGTATGGTATGGTATGGTATATCAATATTTTTTTCTTTATATCTATTTTTACAATATTATGAAAGGTATAGCTTAAAAAATGCTTTCGATTAATGTAATTAAAATTATGTCATTAAGCTTAAGCATGCTTGTATAATATGAAAATTAATGCTGTATAATTACATATATTTATGGTGCATATACTTGTACTGCCTAGCTAAAACCCAGCAGTATGGCTTATAAATGTGAGTACTTGTGATAGCATTGTATAGCATGAATGTGGTCTTACTTAGGTTAACTGATAAATTCTCGATAGCTTAGTCATGTATCGAATGTTTATCTTACCTTACAGTCGAACTCCATTTCGAATAAATTTATCGGGATAAGATAATTTTTAGGATGTATATGCAATAGATTCTTGATTATTCAACATCCAGTTATCCGATGTAATTGATTGACCATCAGCATTTATTATAATTCAGATGCCTGTAGATTCCTATATAAACATAGCTGCCAACATTCCTAATTTATTCTGTAACCTGTCTTTTTTCACTCAACTTTCCTTGGAGTACTTTTTTTTTTTTTTTTTATGTAATTACGATTTTAAAAAAAAAGAAAATTGCTCTTTAAAAAAGTGATGGGAGAAAAGGGTTGAACAAAGTTACTAAATGGGTTAGAAATTGTGGTAGTTATGTATAAGTGCATAGCTGCCAACTATTTTAATTTATTCCATCGTTGTTAGTACCCGCCCTTTTTTCCCTCTTTTTTTTTTTTTTTTTTTTTTTTTTTTTTTTTTGTAAAGTCCGATTAAATATGAAGAAAAATTACTCTTTAAGAAAAGTGGAATGAAATAAAGGGCGAGTACTAATATTATAATAATTGTAAATTAGAAGTGTTAGCAGCTATGTATAAGTACATAGCTACCAGCTATTCTAATTTATTCCATAACTTTGTTATACCTCCCTTTATTTTATTTCACTCCTTTAATTGTAGAGTAAGTATATAATTACGGTTAAATATAAAGAAAACTACTCTTCAAGAAAAGCAGTGTGAAAAAAAGAGCAGCTACATTAAGGAATAAATTTGCGTATCAACCATTCTTCTCTATCCTCATTTTCTAAAATATCTATGAATATTCAGAAAGAAATGAGCAAGTATACAATCTTAAATCGCGTGAATGCTGAATATGTGTTACTTAAAAATAAAAAATAAATAATAAAAATAAAAAAAGTAAGCAGATGCAATATTAATCTTGTCATTAGGTAGAATATAAAGTTTTACAGCAGAAATAAACTATAAATAAAGGAAAAAAAAATTACCCAAATTTTCCTTCTTATTGCGAATTATTATATTAAAGAGTAGTTAAGAGGTATTTTTCGTTTTTTTGTTTTTGTTTTTTTTACTCCAGATATTTTGCTTATATTAGCAAATAATAAGTATTTCATTAAACGATTTTTTTTTTTTTCCCTTAGTGTAAGCTGAGCAAACTCACGAAATGTCTCTTATAATATAATATGCGTTCCATATGACTCAATGACCTTTAAATTATTATGTAACTCCTGTTTTTTATGAATGTGGAATAATCGAGAGTCTATTGTTCTTCTTTTTTTTTTTTAACTGTATTAATTATTTAAAAACCATTTTCTCAATCATAAATCTTGGAAATTGAATAACAATTATAATGAAAACTCAAAACAATGCATTTTCAAAGTGAAAAAAATGAATAAAAGTATATCATTTTTAGTAATTACAGAAAAAACTTCAGAATAAATATAAAAGGTTAACGGAAAAGCTTTAGCGTAGTTTAGTTTCATATGATTCTGCAAATGATTCCCTTATTTTTTAAAAGTTTTAGGTGAAAAGCCGATCAGAAAACTAAAAAATTAACAAAATATCAAGATATATAAATAAGTATTAGGTCTTTGCATAAATTCGTGCGGTTTTTTATTGCTTCATTTCATAAAAATACATCAAATCAAATGACAATTTTTAATCAAAATACTCTCCATTACTTTCTACAACCTTTGCCCATTTTTCGGGTAACAAATGTATACCACGGCGATAGAAGCTCTCGTCTTTGGAGGCAATAAAATGATCCGCGTCCGCACGAATTTTTTGCAACGACCTAATATTTTCTCAAATTAATAAATAGTAAAACGGCTCCCCCCCCCCCCCCCGGAATCCCTTCTGATTTTATAATATCAAGCTTCCTATTTCTAATTGCTTCTTCTCCAAAGTATTTCTGGAAATAAAGGAATATTTTTTTCGGAATTATAGAAACTACACGCTTATATTGAATTTTCGTGAATAATTTCCGGAAAAAAAGTCAAACTTTTTACAGTATAGGTTTTAATACGCAAGTGAAATGTGATGTCACTGACCGTCTTTGGGGCCAAACAAATCCATGGACAAAACATCCAATGGACTATTAACGTAGGAAATCTTTTGTTTGTCCCCAAAGACGGTTAGTGACGTCATCATTTCGCTTCTGTATTCTTTACATTTTATTTCTAAAATTATTTTTATTGCTTCAAAAAGTCAAAGCCTTAAAATTTTACAATTTCGTCCTTTTTTTTTTTTTTTTTTTTTTTTTTCGGGGGAAAAATATATGCATAAATTCATATTCAATGTTTTTTATACATGTGGAGCAAACATTCAAACCGTGTTTTCTTAAAAAAAAAAAAAAAAAAAAAAATGAGTTAGTGATTTTTTTTTTTTAACTTAACATACAAATAGTATGACTACATATCTTCCTAGATATGTCTACATATTTTACCAGTATCTAGTAATACATCTAAACAAATGTATCCGAAGGAGAAAACACGTTTTGAATGTTTACTCCTCATATATAAAATGCAGCCGTACGTATTAAAAAACTATTTAGAAAAAAAATATATTCAAAAAAAAAAAAAAAAAGAAAGAAAGAAAGAAAGTAAAGAGAAGAAGAAAAGGAAAGCAACAACAACAATAATAATAGAACATCCATCAATTAACAACAAAAGAAATTATTAGATACTACACAATTAAACTGAACTAAACTAAATTTATTTCAAATTTATGTTTTCTAATTTCGTTTTTATTTCTTTTACGATGATACCTATTTGTATGGAAATTAATGTGGACAAAAGAAAACATCTCAAAAATTATTAATTATTATATTACTTATATATTCTTTACATATTGTAAATTATCTTTAAATTTCTAGAGTTAGTAATAAAATGAGCAAGTTGTACGATATGTGCTTTATAAAATATATATTTACATTTATAAGAATTATTAATACAATTATTACTAAAATATTCGAGATGTCAAAATATCGTCATTTTTAAAATATTAAACTAAAATTACGTTTTAAATTCAATGACTTTTTGAACTAATAAACATCAATTTCTTTCATGTTTTTAATATAATTTTCTTAAAAGTATTCAATAAAAAAAAACTTCATATTGAAATCCATATTGAAATCCGGTAAATAAGCATGTCAAAATTCGTCAAGAAATGCCTGAGGCAGAATTTCTAAATTTCGTAAAGATTTTTTTTTTTTCCTTCTTTTTTTATTATCAAAATATCTCGTTGATTGACAAATTGATAAGCTTTGGACTGAAAATAGTCAGTTTTATTAACTCTTGACTTTATTTTAAAGTGGCAAAATATATAAAAATTCTCTATATTAAATAAATAAATAAAAATAAATAAACGTACTTTGCTGATTTTTCCCGTCTCTCTCTCTTTCTATATATATTTTTTAAATCTGTAAACGTCATTAAGATATGAGACTGGGAACATTTTTTGTTGTTTCAGATGTTCTTGAAAGTTCTCTGAAATAAAAAATTATAGTACTCGAAATTCTAAAATATTTTGCAAAAGGCAAAATTTATGAGGAATTAACGTTTTTTATTATCGTGCAGTATAAAATATAATGTAAATGAAAAATAGTATCTTAAAACCCGTAATATAGTTTTTTTTAATTATTATTATTAATTATTATTATTATTATTATTTATATATATATATATACGATTTCAAGAAACAAAGGAACACATCCCAAGTTCTAATTGATATTTACTCTTTATTTCTTTTCTTTTATTTGTTTCTATTAATTTTTAATTTTTATTGATTTATTGATTTGCACAAAGAAAGGGCCCCTTTTATAAAGTCTGATAAAAACAAACAATAGGCATAGACATATAAGTATGTGTATGTTTTCCTTTATATTACATTTTCGATTTCTCGTAATTCACAGGGTGTTTCAGAAAAGTCTCCCTAATTGTTAAATGACATAACAACAAAATAGTGAGAGACACAAAGGGAAAACAAGTGGTACATTGGACAGACGTGTCTGGAATTTTCTATATGAATAAGTTACGAATTGTTTTCTAGTCTAAACTTTTTTTAACATTAATTTTTTGTTGAAAGCTTCCTCTTGTCATCGTCGAACTTCGACCTAATTGGTAATATTCCAGTACATTAAAAACACGCTGCTCCAAAGAATGCCACATGATAATCTTCAATTTCCGGTAATAACTAATTCGATATATCTCCCTTACGCATGTCAGCAATGAAACACACTGACAAATGAACTTAATGTACTTCTGAATACTATTTAAAGCGTCATGTGTTTGTGGTGCCATCTATAAGCTAATCTTGGAACTATTTCTGCAAACCAGTGTATAACAAATTCCAGTACAGCCCATCCACTTGTTTCAACTTCCTGTCTCTCACTGTTTCACAGTTATATAATTTCAAAGTTGGGAAGTATTTTCTGAAATACCCTGCATATTTAAGTGATGTTTTCTAATTCTTCTTTTCAATATGAAGTTTATATCAAATTATTTTTAATAAATTTTAATTCATTAAAAAATAAAATCACATAAAGAAGCACAGAAAAAGTTTTTTTTTAACAATCAAAAATGACGATGGGAATTCTTTTTAACTATCAAAAATGACTATGATTTCCTTTTAATATTTAACTTAAATCTGGAAACTGCACCAGAATTATTTTACAGCAATATTGGAATTGATAAAACTGAGTTCGACTGTAACCACTGTCACAAAAAAAATCTATTATATTTATCTCCAATGCTCTCTTTCCCAATATCTCCCTTCCCATTCATGGAATCATGTTGTAATCAGTGTTGCTTTTATGTATATGTGCCTGGTACTCACCTCTGACATTGTGGTTCTCATTCTTTTTAAATTCCTTCCTTCTTCCGTATTGCGGCTACTTCATCGTCTCTGGTTTTGTGAAACGAAATTCAGGAGGTAAAAAAATATTTACAAAACTGTGCATGTTAGAAAGTGTTTGCAGCTTAGTCACAAAATAGAGCATTTTTAGTACATGTAACTGTAGAATGGGGAAATTTTTTTTCCCTTCGAGTAGTTTATTCATTGTTACTGCATGTAATATCTGTTTTTATTTATGTTCACTGTGCATGAAAATGTATTGAGTCAGTATATACTATTAAAAATGTTATATATGATCGATAATATAATGACGTTGTTAAAAAACAATATTTTTATGTAGAATAAACAAAAAAAAATATATATATATATATTTAATGTGGAGAATAATCCCAATATTGTTCAAAATTGGGAAAGCTAATCTGTGAAATGTAAAATGAAATTATTAGTTTTTTCACTAAAATTAATCTTTAGCCCTAATAACACATTTGTCCATAATACATTCTGAAGACGTTTATAGGATGTCCTTTCCCTCCATAGGACATCCCGAGGATGTCATTTGGAGAAGGTATGGCTATTAGGGTAGTTTAAACATGGCGAAAAATGATATAAATAAACATCAAATATACATAAGTATATGTGTAAAAGCTAATAAATTGTAAATGTTAGCTTGCACAAAATCTTCTTCAACAATTATTTAATGTCTATTGTTTGCACAATAGAATTAATCTCAGCAGTGTGATTATCAACTATACTGAGAAAAAAAAATATTCCGCCTTCCTCTAGAATGAATAAGTGACCATTTTCTAAATCCCTTAACTAGAAATATAGATTTCCGAGCTATGCGCATAAGGCACGCCAATAAACGGAATAGACGAAATTATCGAGAATTTCTAGTGTACACATTTCTAGATGGTGAAACAATATTCTGAATACTCTAAATATTCTGAATCATTTGCATTGCGAGAAATTCTCGCTTGATTTTCTAGAATTTGGTAACAAACCAAGATTATAGTAGCTGAAACCCGCTTCTTGTAGTCTCATTTATTTTCAGAAATTTTTAAATAACTTTGCCCTCGAGAATATAAACAAATTCACTAGAATCCTAATAGGGGCTTCTAGAACTCGCTTTCCAAGGGGACAAGAATTTATAAGGATGACATAGAACTATTTTTTCTAGAGCCACAATTTAGATTCTAGATGTCAGTTACAGAATTTTTTTCTCAGTGTATGAATTTGGTCCATTTTTACCTAGAGAAACTACACAAACGGTAAAAGGACCAGAATATATCCGTAAGTTCCAAATTGATCGCAATAATTTACCTCATAGATTATTCTACTATTACTAATTGCAGGGGTGGAAAATTGGAACAGAACTTACACCGGTATTTGTTTGAAAATGTTCTCTACTTATAAAATAGCTGGTTTAAGAATATATTTTTTTGTTCTATAAATACTAGTGTAAGTTCTGCGATATTTTTCCACCCCTGCTAACTGACAGCTCTTGCATAATAAGCTGTTTCATCAATTAAATAGAGTGTAATTTAATCATTGAGATCGTAACATTTGTAAATTCACCGACATTTTATAAAACATTTGTGTTAGTTACGTTTCTTTGAATTTACGAATTTTAATGGTATTGTATCAGAATAATGGTAGGCTCCAGCTGATTTTAGGTATATTAATCACACACACACACACACAAAAAAAAAAAAAAAAAAAATTTTGATTCTGGTAGAACTCATTTATGTAATTTTTTAAATTACCTCTTTTAAAATAAGAAATAATTATAAAATCGAATAATAAAATAATACAAAAGAATAATAAAAAATTTTCCTATTCAGAAATATTTATTTTAGCGTAAATTATTTACGTTATATAAACGTTTTATACTTAATATAATAGCCTTATTCTCAATATACTTACGGAAATGAAAAGTAGTTATGACAAATAATTTATAACATTAGAAACTAATTACAGTAGATTTGAGAATTATATTGTGCCAAAAATCTTAAAATGTTAATCATATTTTAATACTTATTTATTTTTTAATATTTATTATTATTATCATCATTATTATTATTTTATTTTATTTTTTTAATGATTGATAGTATGGCACAGAAATAAATTTCACCTAAATTAAAAAAATTTGCAATATTTTTAAGAGATAAATAACGTTATTATACAAGCAAATAAATATATATAAAAGTAATATACAGAATAACATTTTCGTAGATCTATCCATATTTCCTGATCCAATTTACAAATTCTAAAGTTTTACAATAAAAATTTTATTTTCCCAATCAAAAAATATTTATTATTATTATTATTTTAATATATATAATACTTATTATTATTGTTAAAAAAAAAAAAATACCCCGGGATTTATGCACATTTCCTAATCCTAATATATAATTTTTTTTGTACAAGTTTATTTTTTTTTTATCTTAATAATAATAATAATAATAAATAATAATAAATAATAATAATTTTTTAATAAATAATGATTGTTATTATTAAACGAAAATACATTTGTAAATTTACAGAAAGCAATTCCTTTTTCTAAAGACAATTTCTTCAAATATTTTTCTTATTCATATCTTTTTAGGAAATGAAAAAATATCAATAATTGTTTTTTACTTAATTAAGTACAGCTATAACATCGCATATTACTTTGCATTTAACTTAACTAAGTACGCTAAAGTATAAATGCATATTTCGACGACATGTCCAGAATAAAAACTAAACCAAATTCCATGTCAAGCAGTTATTTTTAATTGCATCTCGGAAAAGACTCGATAAAGTCCTGATTCTTGTAAATCTGTACCCGTGGGCGCTCCCATATCTTGGATATCTAGAACTAATCTCGAAGCTTGATACGGCAATTACTCCCTTTGGAAAAGATTTCATTCGGTTCGGAGCTCAGAGATTGGCTACATTAGCCCGAGATGGAGAAGCAGACGATCGCTCTAGTTAATTATATTAGGATATAGAAAAGATGATTCGAAGTAAAGTACTCTAGTAAGTTTTAAAAGGCTGTAAAGACAGGACTTATTAAATTCTCTGTTTACAAGCTTTTCAGTAGAGCTCTTAAGCTCCATCCGTGGAAAAATCTGATGTATTTTTGTGGGTAACTAACCCACTTTGGTTAATTTGGAATTCTTCGCGATATACTTTAAAAATCCTGTCCTCCCTTCCTTTGTGTAAACATTAGATTAAGTGTTTTTTTTTTTTTTTTTTTTTAATTCTGTATTAGTTTTTAAGAAAGTATAAATTCGTTCGTGAAAACAAACGCCGATCTGAAAATAAAATTGCATAAATAATATAAAACTTATCTACTTTCGTCTGAATAGATACCATCAAAAAATTTTATAGTTGCATTAAAGAAAAAAAAAAAAAAAAAAAAAAGGACAAATTCAAGCTAATCTGTGTTGATTTGTTTATTGTAAACTCAATATAATAGCAATTTTATATTAATATTACATAAACGTTCTATATATAAAACTATAGACGTCTAGACCAAATAAGCCATGTGTTTTTTAATGCATATGGCTGGATATGTTGAAGCCATGGCTTTTCTTACACATTTCCTTCACATGTTTGGGTTTTCTTTATTTTCTTTCCTTGAATAGCTGTATAAGTGAGCGTTCTCTGCTGACAGACATTTTATCTCCCCATTGATATTAAGACATTTATTTCCTCAAAAGATATCCTAACTAACAGACTTATTGTATAATCTTAAAAAAAAAAAAAACATTAAGTTTATTATTTTATATTTTAATACATAATCCATTAAATAACTACTAAATTTAATCGAATTTATAGATGTTTAGCTGAAATGAAAGAAAACATCAATTATTGAATATCTTGACCTCAAAATATCCCAAACAAAAACAAAATAATTATCATATTTTAAGACATTATATCACTTAATATATATCCTAACGGAATAGGTTTACTGTATAAACTTTAACAATCAAATAATTATATTGAATTAATTATTATTTGATATAATAAGTTATTCATCCCATAACTGCCTAATTCAGTTTGAATTTATTGATCTCTAGCTGAAATAAAAACAATTATTATCCCTTAACAATAAAAAAAATTATGAAAAAAAAATTAATTTATAGACATTTATCCGAACAGATTTATGTGTATAAACTGCAAAATAATTACTTAGAATTTATTATTATTTAATATATTATTAAATTCATTTTAAAAAATGCCAATTTCAAATGCACATACAAATATGCATCTACAATAAAAGAAAAACATTATTTATTGAAATATTAACAATAAAAATTTTAATAATAATAATAAATATAAACAAGTACATAATTGCCAATAACCGTACTGTTTTAAATACCAGTAATTAAATTCATTATTAAATCTAGCCGACTTTTCCAGTCGTATTAGTAATTAAAATAATAACCTATTAGTAAATTTAGAGTTTATTTGGAGTTTTTGTTCGTTTACCTCAAGCACTAAATAAATAAATATATTATTAAAAAAAGAAAAAGAGCAAATAATAATAGTATTATTTATTATTTAGATAAGGCAGCATTTATATTGCTTACACCAGCTAAAAATGATTACTTTTCCAATATTTACTTTCCGAACACTATAGTGAGGAAAGTATTGTAATCATGTCAAAAATCCGAATTTGAGATTTTAATGTTTCTATACGTTTCGAGGTCGTCTTAGTCCGTTTTCACTATTTTTACGATGATATATGTATGTATATGTGTACGTATGTGTGTATGTATGCGTGTGAGTGAACACGCTATCGTCTAAACGCTTTGTTCGTATAAGCTGAAAGTTGGTACGTATATTGTAAGTCACCGCCATAGTACGAACCCTATTGATTTTGGTGAATATTATAGTTTTTTTACAGGGACACCAGGAAAAATTCTTTATCATTACACATGTTATAGGTCACAGTTGCACGAACTGTATAGATTTTGGTGAATTTAGCGCTTACAGTTTTTTTCTTTACAGGGGCACAAAGAAAAATTCTTTATCATTATGGCCTATGGGGCTAAATTCTTAAAAGTGTGATAGCGTCTAAACGCCTTATTAATCTGAGCAAAAAATTTGTACACATGTTATAGGTCACAGTTGCAGCAACTGTATAGATTTTGGTGAATTTAGCACTTACAGTTTTTTTTACAGGGACACAAAGAAAAATTCTTTATCATTATGGCCTATGGGACCAAATTTTTAAAAGTGCAATAGCATCTAAACGCCTTATTCAATTGATCTGAAAATTTATATGAATATTATAAATCACTGTTGCACTAACTATAAGCATTTTGATGAATCTAGCATTTATAGGTTTTTACAAGGACACAACGAAAAATTCTTTATCCTTATGATCTATGGGTTCAAAGTTCAGTAGCGTTAAATAAAATATCGTGTAATATATGGAGAAAAATACTCAAACACTCTGTTATGTTTTTCTCTCTTTTGTTTGTTTAACAACTCCTCTTTCTTTATTTTATCTATAAAACTGTTAATTACTCAATGTTCGGAAAGTCAAGTGGAGTCATTCCAGATTTTTTTAAATTATATTTATTTCGTTAATAAATAACGAATTAAAAAAAAACATGTCTTAGTTTTCGTTTTAAAATTATGAAAAACATATATGCTAAAAATTAAGATCACGTGCCTTAAAAATTTATGTTTTTTTTTTTTTTTTTTTTTTTTTGGTGTGTGTGTGTGTACAGTTTGTCGATATTATACCGACTAAATCGAATTATTTGAACATAAAATTTTCTGCATCGACTTCGTGTTATGTTATGATCGTGGTCGGGGAAATGTTGTCTTTCCTTTATCGATTTCTCAACCGAAGCTATTTCCGGTTGTCTTTATTGACAACGGTTTTTCGTGCTCAAGTGTCTTAACTACTGAAAAACCTTGTACGAACAAGTGCTTCCAGTATCACATTATTGTTTTACTTCTGTTAAAAATATTTTTGAAAGAATAGCTTATGAGATCATTTTTTGTATGAAGAAATTAAAAAAAAAAAAAAAAAAAAAACTCTTTAAAAGTTCAAGAACATAATTTTTGAAAATCAAACTTTGAATACAGGAAAAATAAAGTTTTTTTTTTTTTTTTACTTTAAACATTATCTTATTGCGATACAAAAAAATTGTAAATCTTTTAAGGACAGGTGACCTAGTTTCCTTTAAGAGAGTTAAAAAAAAAAAAAAAAAAATCTGTTTAACAAGCCGAAAGTTTTTGGTAAATTTAGAGATTTGTTTTGAAATTATTCGTTTTTAGTCGTGAAGAATAAAAAGAGAAAAATTACCTTTAAAAATGTAAAAACATAACTTCTGAACTTTTTCCTTTTTTTAACTTTAAATATTATATCCTTGCCATACAAAAAATTAAAATTTTTTTAAGGACAAATGAACCAGTTTTCTTTTAAGAGTGCTCGGGAAATGAAAATTGCCGTGCTAACAAGAAGAAAAATTTTCAGATTTATGATTTCACTTTTTTGGTATTTTATGTATACTAGTATCGCCCAGTGGTCGAAACTCGACCATTTTTTTTTTTTGCAAAGCGAGGCAAAGCAAAGTTATTGCCTTGTCCTAAACGGAATGCAATTGCAACACAGCTGCGGCAATTGTTTGCCTATATTCACTTAACTGAATCAGCAAAGTTTTACCAGCAGAGTATAACTATTTCTTTTTGTAGATGTCAGGCTTTCCTGAAATGAGAGAAAATCGCAACGTGAAAACGCCCCTTGTTGTGTGATACAGCCCAGAAGCTAATAGGTACCCTGTCAAACCAAGGCCCAACCAAGTATCAAATTCTGTTAAATTAATTCGATTGGTTCATAAAGTACAGTGTTTGAACAAAAAAAAAAAAAAAAAGATATTTTTCAGAAATGGTCGAATTGAGTTTGGGAAATTTCAAAACGTGTAACTTTATGGAAAACCGAAAATCTAACTTTTCTGAATCTTATATTTTCTACTTATATATGCAGAGGAAAGAATAATAAATCCATTTTTAAAAAATAAAAATAAGTAGTCAATTTCACTTAATTAAAATGCAAGGAAATCTCAAAACGTGTAAATTCATCGAAAACCGGAAATCAAAAGTTTTTATTTATCTTCTACTTGCTTCTTCTACTCACAAAAGCTAGCAATAAAGACACTTAAAAAAAGAAGAAAAAAAAAATAAGTAGCCAATTTCAGTTAATTGAAACGTAAAGTAAGCTCAAAACATGTAAATTCAGCAAAAAACGGAAATCGGAATTTTTTCCGTATCGTCTACTTATTACATGCAGCAGTTAGTAACAAATCCATTTTCCTTTTATTTAGTATATTAGTTGAATATTTATTGTTTAAATATCACCCTTTGGAATGAAATGTTTATGTTTACATTCGAAACTGGAAGTTTGCCATTTTTTTTCTGGAGTTTTGTGATTTTAAATTAATATTTTATCAATTTTACAGAAAAAATAACTCAATCAAACACATGTAGAAAGTAACTTATATATAACTATACCCAAATATCGGAATTAAAATCGGCAGATAATTCCCGTTATTTTTTAATATTTTTTTTTTTTAAATCCAATGGACGATTAACATAGAAAATCTTTTTCATGGCTCCATGGATAGACAGTGACGTCATCACTTCGCTTGCGTATAGTGATGCTACATTATACAAATTACTGTCTATGGTTTTATTTGAGCTTTATGAAATTGCCAGATTTAACAACTTTCTACTTTTAGGTATTTTTTAATGTAAAGGAATACGTGTATAAAAGGGAAAAATGGGGGAAATGCATAAAAAATAAATGTATTTTTAAATACCTTCTTGCCATCGTAAGAAAATAATATTTGTATTCGCACCTTCCGGCTAACCATACCTTTCGAATGATACCATTTTCAACCCTCTACTCCTATAATTAATATGTTAAAAAGGGACTACAAATTTTATGCTTGCCTATTAATATATAGATATAGCAGAACCTCGTTAACATGAATCTCAAAAGGAATAAAATATCTGTTCATGTTATCAGTAATTCATGCCATCAGTTACTCCGAAACTATAATCTTTATTTTGATGAGGATTGTGGAAACAGTTCATGTTAAAAGTAATTCACGTTAACGACGTTCGACTGTATATATAGTGTGTGTGTGTGTGTATAATTTTAACTATTATAGGAACAAAAACGATTCAAATATCGTGTAATCTCTCTTTAAATAGAATACATCTTGAGATAGAATAGATTGCATCGATATTGCAATCTTTCTCTCGTCTATTAAATCGACTCATAATGTCAAATTTGTCATTGTTTTTCTGAGAACCAATTTTGTCTTAACGAAAGAATAGAAATTCCCTAGCATGTGATTATCCCCAAATTTCTTGCACTTATGAAAAAACGTGTTCAAAAATGTTGGGTAATATAGTTTTAAAAATCATAAAAATTGAAAGAATTGGTATATTTAAATGCGGCTCACGAAAAGTTATTCTCACGTAGGAGAACTTTTTATTTTTATTTATTTATTTTAATTTGGGGAAAAAATCAAATTTTGTCAACGGACACAGCATTGGACGCAAGTAGTCACAGGTGATAAAAAAAAAAAAAAATCAGAGTCTTATAAAATGAATTATATATAGTTAAGGGCGTATTTATGATGACGGACGCATAGAAAAAGCTTTCTAATATTTTGAAATTCTTGTAAATACTTATCTGCATAAAAATAAACGTAATTATCCTGGAAAGGCTATGATTTTTCTCGCTTCCTCTATCAAATTATTTTTTAAACTTTTTTCTTTACATTAAAAAAAGAAGAAAATATCCCTTATAACTTTTTTTTTTTTTTTTTTTTTTTTTTCCCGAACCTCTTTAAAGTCTACCGAATTCCTTCTAATTTTATGAAAATTTAAACTATTTGTGAATTTATATATTAAATGAAAGGAAAAAACACACCAAATTTTATATCTTATTTAAAATTTCTGAAAACAGCATACATATAAAAGAAAGCACACGCATACACACACGCACACATATATATATATATATATTAAAAATAAATAAAAAGCATGTTTTAAAGGTATAGATATTTAGCTACTATGGAATTCAAAGCAGTTTTAAATGTAAGAATATCACACGAATTTTAGGTCCAACAGTACTAAATTAATCTGTTAACGCCCGAATTAATTTTGCAAAATATTATTAGCTGATTATTTTACTTCTAAATTAATATAGACAACTGACACTAAAATATATTTACTTAAAAAATTACTCTGATAGTTTTAAATTTACAGCCTATCCTCATTTATTGACGTTCAGCGTTCTAGCGAGATTAAACTTCGAGATAGAAAAACTTTGAGATAACAGATTAATTTCCTATCATATGTTGACAAAGATCTCCAAAGTAAAGTATTATAATACATATTATTATTCAATTTGATTTTAAGTTAGTATACCTGCGCAAAACGCAAATATATGTGCGCCAAATGAAAAATCATAAAATGACTATACAAATTATGAAATAATAATTAATAGTAAGCACATAAAACTTTCAGGGATCATTCAAAGTGACGCTATAAACTGTCACTAAAAAGCAGAAATCATTCCAAGAAACCACAAAAAATATACGTGCCATTGTCCTCAAATGAGGACACTGGGCGCTAACGGGTTAATTAATTATCGTTCCTACACCTTAAATTTATACTACGCACAGATCGAAATAGTAAAATTCATTCAATTAAAATAATCGGTGCGTGTTCGTGCTGTTGTTTACAAAGATTCATTCATCAAAATAGTCACTATTTAATAACCATACAAATTGACACACCACACTTTTAAAAACTAGTAATAACAAAATACGTAAATTGATTTAGTGAATCATTAATCGCACCAATTTTCTGTTCATTTTCATTTCACATTATGTACCATTCTCCCAAAAATCCGATGCAAGTAAAATAATAATTAAGTTTAGTTTAACTACATTATTTCTATATGAACGATTCCACCTGACTTACTGCTTGCGTATGTTATCGATTTCTCTAATGGAACCATTTGGAGTTCTCGCTCCTGCAGCTTTTGATCGTGCTCAAGTGCCCCAATAGCGAAAAAGCCTTTCGTGAATAGCTATCTCTGTAAAATACACTGTAACCTTCAAGTTGAAAATGTAGTGCAACGAGTATTTTTTCCCCTCAATTTTATTATTATTATTATTTATTTATTAAAAGACGCATTTATTAAAAAAGAAAAAAAAAAAAAAAGTGTGTCGCCGAATATAATTGAATGATAGAAAATAATTGATTCTAACTTTTCACACAACTAATTGAGAAACAACTGTAAATAAATAATTGTTGTTATTACTTTATACGTTACACCCCGCGACAAAAAGATAGGTACAAAGGGTTTTTTCGTTGGTTTTTCATAAAATAACATTATCTAAATTGTGCTTATCATTTATTATTGCCATAAATTAACACTATTCCCTGACTAATTTTTGTTTTAAGACTAATTTAGAAAAGTTTTAAGACTAAAATTTTTCTAATTTAAGTCTACACGCCGCGCCAAACGATAGGAACAAAGTTTTTTCTTTTTTTTTTTTTTAATATGATTATTTTGAATATGATTCAAATATTTAATATGTTTTTGATATGATAATATTTTGTTATGATAATAAATGATCAGCACAATTTAGATAATGTTATTTTATGAAAAATTAAAAAAAAAAAAAAAAGTCTTTGTTCCTATCTTTTTGTCACGGAGTGTAGTCTTAAATTAGAAAAAAATTAGTCTTAAAACTTTTCTAAATTAGTCTTAAAACAAAACATAGTCCGGGAGTAGTGTTATTTTATGAAAATCAAAGAAAAAACCCTTTGTACCTATCTTTTTGTCGCGGGGTGTAAACTGTTTCCCTAATTTAATTTAGAAAGGGGTTTAGATTTAACCCGTTAGCGCCCAGTGTCCTCATTTGAGGACAGCTAATAAAATGGCACGTATATTTTTTGTGGTTTCTTGGAATGGTTTCTGCTTTTTAGTGACAGTTTATAGCGTCACTCAAAATGATCCCTGAAAGTTTTATTTGCCTACTATTAATTATTATTTCATAATTTGGATAGCCATTTTATGATTTTTCATTTGTCGCACATATATTTGCTTTTTGCGCAGGTATACTAACTTAAATCAAGTTGAATAATAATATACATTATAATACTTTACTTTCGAGATTTTTGTCAACATATAATAGTAAATTAATGTGCTATCTCAAAGTTTTTCTATCTCGAAGTTTTCTCGCTAGAACACTAAACGTCAATAAATGAGGATAGGCTTTAAATTTAAAACTATCAGAAGAGTTTTTTAAGTTAATATATTTTACTGTCAGTCGTTTATATTAATTTAGAAGTGAAATAATCAGCTAATAATATTTTGCAAAAATAATTCGGGCGTTAACGGGTTAAAAGAAAAAAGAAACATTAGAATGTATTAGAATATATGAATATGCAAGAATACATATACAAGAATACGGATACAAGCATGTGAACAAAGAATAATGTAAAAAAAGAAATTATTCAATAGTTATATTTTTAAAAAAAATCATTGACCTAGACCTTTTTCAGAAAGAAAGAAAATTGGGACAGTTCAAATAAATTTTTTATTAAATTATATGCCTGCAGTTTTTTTTTTTTTTTTTCCTAAAGAATTGTGATAATATGTATAATTAATAATTAATAATAGAAAGGAATAGGTAGTGAATAACTATCTCTGTAAATACACTATAACCTTCAAGCTGAAATGTAGTATAACGAGTACTTCATCCCGTCCGATTATTATTATTATTTATTTATTTATTTAAAAAAAAAAATATTGAAAAAGAACTTTCGATAAAAGTATGTCACCAAATGTTAATTAAATGAAAGAAAATAATTTATTCTAATAATAACAACAACTGATAGAGAAACACCCGGAATTGAATAATTGTTGCTATTAGTGTATGTTTTTTTTTTTTTTTTTTTTTTTTTTAAAGTCTGGATATTAATATTTTAAACTGTTCCTTTAATTTAATGTAGAAAGGTGTTTTTGTTTTAAGGAAAAAAATATTAGAATATATTAATAACGTAAAAGAGAAATTATTCAATAGTTATATTTGTAAAAAAAAAAAAAAAGACCTAGACGGAACGGACCTAGATAATAACCTAAACGGAATGATTTTTGGATTTATAAGGAATGAATGAAAATTGGGATAGTTCAAATGTAAATTTGTATCAAATTATTTGTCTAAAAAAATGTCTAATGAATTTGTATAGTTAAAAACTAGTATTAGAAAAGTCCTACATCTTCTTGGATGTTCATACTATGCACGAATCGGAATGAAAAAAAAATAATTAACTAATTAGCATACTATTTGAGGAAAAATAATCAAACAGCCTAATATAGTTTTCTCTTTTGTTTATTTAACTATACTTCTCTCCCTTTAACTTACTTACATAGCCGTTATTCACTTAATGTTCGGAAAGTTGAGTAGAGTCACTCCATTTTTATTATTATTATTATTATTATTATTTAATGACTATCGAACGTGAAAATCTAATGGCATCACATCTCCATTCATTCTCTCTCCCCACTTTCAACAATAATTTTTCAAAATGATTGGTAAAAAGAAATGTCACTTTTAAAAGTAAGTAACCAAATTGAATTTAAAAAAAAAATCTTATAATTATATGGGTTGGTTGGTTGTTGGGCTTTACGTCGTACTAGTTCTGCGCAATGGGCAGTTGGCGACAGTCTGGGACTCACCCCTAGAGGTGGTCCGGAGACATGCCATCATAATTTTGATCCTCCGCGGAAGGGATAACTCTCCCGCTTCGGTGACTCCCAGAGGTATAATTTTGATGGGAACGTGGAGGACATTGCGACCACGACAGATTTTACGTACACCAGCCACCATTAGCGTACACGACGGTCTTTGGACGTCTCGAGTACCGAACGCGCAATATTCAAATTACGAGCCCGGTGCTCTATCGACTGGGCTACCGCGGCCCCTTATAATTATATGGGATCTTTTAGCGTGTATACTGACTCAATTTTATGCATTTTATTTAATAATTTATACTTTCACATTAAGTAGTTTAGTTTTGTGTAAAACCTGCATTACCTAAAACAGCTTGTAAAACATTGTTATGTGTCGTTAAATGTTTCTGTTTTCTTTATTTTATTCTAATTTTAGTTAGTTTTTAGTAGAAAATTACTAACAGCATTTTTAGTTACGCTAACATAGTGTTTTTAACAACATTAGTAAAAATAAAAGTGTTCGTTGCATTCTTTAGAAATTTAGACAATATACAAATGTAGACTTTATATAGGAGACTATTACTACATTACTCTAGTGTAAATTATTAATATTTAATGAATTTTGCATTTTTGTTTAGTTTTTTAACACATCTGCTGAAAATGGTATATATGTATTTGTTGGTTGAAATTAATTTGTTTATATGTCTTATTTAGAATTAACAAAAGAAAATTATTTATGATTTACGGATAAAAAAGGGAATTTGTCTTTTGGATAATTGCTCAAGGAAACAAATGTACTTAAATAATTTAACCCGATAAAAAAAAAAAAAGTACGAGATCTTATAATTTTAATTAGTTTCTTATTAAATTACTACATTTTTTTAAACAATATTTTCAGCAAATATTGTTTAAGGGTATCTGGATCTTTTGAATTGGCATAAAAGTGCTGCCTGGATATAAAACATTTTTTTAGATATGAAATAATAATAATAATAATAATTTTTTTTTTTAAGTTTATTAATGTCTAATCAGTAATAAAAGTTTTAAAAAAAAAGTATATATATATATATATATATATATATATAGTTGTAATAGTTTTACACCATAAGAATTTTCTTGTATATAAAAAATAAATAAATAAATAAAATTCCCCTTGTTACATTAAATATATTTTGCAAAAAGTATATTTGATAATTATTTAAATAAATAATAATAATAATAATAAATAAATACTGCAGAAAAAATCTAATTGAAATAACATTAATTATTTAAATCGTATAAGAAAAACGTAGAATTGTAAATTTAATATTATTGGGTAAATTCATAATAAAAATGACATGTGATAACTATTAACTTTTAAATAGCAATACAAAACTCATAATAACAATAATTCATCATTATTGAACAGAAAAAAAAAGGAGTAATAATATTGCGAAAAATTGAATTAGAATAACAATGCAATTATTTCCTTTTATTTACTTTGATAATCTACTATCAATTAAGCTTTACCAAAATTAGAGGATGCAAACACAAAAAAATATTTTCATTATAACTTGAAATAGTTTTTATATCCGTTATTGCTAAAAAATTTAAAGTTTAATTTCAATGAAGTTGATTAATTTAATTCAAAATATGCAGTATTTAAACTTTTTTAATTTATTGGAAATTCCATGTTGTGTTTTCCTAAACTTTCATGAATTAATATAATTTTATATAGCTTGTTAAAGTAAATGAAAGGCTTCGTTTTAGCACAGCATATTGTTATGGTATTTGCTTGCACAATTCACTTTTGCGGAATATGGCTTTAAAAAAAAAAAATCACAGCTTATATACTTCACAGCACTATAACTACATGCTAATTTTATTAACACGCTTAATAATTTGTTTCAGCTATAATTTAGTAAATGTGCTTAAGGATTATAGTTTCACTATAACTATTTTATGCTTTCAGAATGGTTTTTGGCATGATTTAATAATATGATGAATTATGAAAAAGGTTTTATATTAATAATAAGATATTGTTTGATATATATATATTTATTTATTGATAAAAAAAATGTTTTAATTAATTATTTGTATTTTCAAAGTATAATACTCAAAATGTCAAACAAGGTTTTTATTTTCTATTTTTTGACTTAATGTGTAAAGAAGGATAGTACAAATTGATGTCAAACTTTAGTTGCATAGTAATATCTTAAAAGAATAAAAATTTAAAATGATATAAACGTATAAAAATAATATAAAATAAAAATGACATAATGAAAAATATTCTCAGATAAATAACGATTTAACCCTAGAAAGGAGTTATATTTTATCCCACCTAATTTTAATTCCCAACTGCAAAATCTTGCCCGTTAATTTTTAATAAAATTTTACTTTTATAACTTAGAGAGGGAAACCACATTTATTTCCTCTCTTCTGTAAATTCTGTTTTTTTTTTTTTTTTCCATTTTAAATAAGCAAAATTACTTTGTCCTTCAAAGTGTTAAAAGACTGGAATTTTGTTTTCGAAATTACTTACACATTTTGTATCTGTATTATAAAATTAATCCTTAATTCTATCTAACTACGAGTTGCTGCTCTATAATTCAAGACAATAAATATAATTGTGATACTAAAGATATAAAACAAAAAATAACTTTAAGGGTTAATTTTTAGCTTCATATATATATATATATATAATCAAGCACTGCTTTTGAATAATTTTTGAAAGCTTGACGCATCGAAATGTATTTTTATAATACATAAAATTCTTAGTACAGTCGGTAACAAAAGTCTCCGAACATACTAGCAAAAATTCCTGTATAAAAAAAGTACACTTAATACAGTTTTTAATAAATCCTTGTCGAGTCCTGTTCTTAGTCAGTCTAAAAACAGGATTAGACAAGGATTTATTTAACAAAACTGTATTGAACGTACTTTTTTTATATAGGAATTTTTGCTAGTGTTCGGAGATTTTTGTTACCGACTGTATAGGATGACCTGAATTAAGCATTCAGCCCTCCCCTACTAGAGATGAGACGGGCTCAGCCCGAGCCCGTAAGCCCGAGCCCGAGCCCGGGCCCGAGCCCGATCGGGCTCAAATCTTGCGCAAATCTTCGGGCTCCGGGCGGGCTCTGATTCAATCTAAAAGTTCCGTTTATTTTATTCTTCATTGACTGGAAAATGTAAAAAAAAAATAAATAAATAAAATAAAAAAATTATTCATTTTGAGAGCACCTTTAGTAATGCCATAATAGTCATGATAGGTTATAAATCACAAAATAATCTTGCAAACCTTAGTAGCTTTGACATTCCTTTTTGTAAATGAAACGTTTTTTTTTTCAACGGGATGCATATTATGTACAAGAATTATACTTCTTTGAGATGCAAATCGTCTATTTTCATGAGGACAGTAATTTTAATAATATTTTTTACTACGTGAATTTTTATTAGAAATTTTGTTATACAGTAATCCTTCCTCCTTCCTTATATTGGACCTCATTATATAACTCATTCGGATAAAATTTTTGTTCCCCGATAGACGCGTTATAAACAATGGGCTGCACTATAAGTCTATATTATATTAATATATACATGTATACAGAGACACAGACATTATAAATTGTTACAATAACATTTATAGTTATTTAAATTGAGGATTGATAATAAGAAAATTAATTTGAAAAAGAAAATGGTATTTAATTTTACTATTGTGTATGCGTTGCACAGCGTACCATATTCAATATCGGACTCGGGCGGGCTCGGGCTCTGATCACACAAAATTTTTCGGGCTCGGGCGAGCTCAGTTCAAAAATGTTTCGGGCCCGGGCGGGCTCGGATTGCCAAAATAGAGCCCGAACTCACCTCTATCCCCTACCCTCTCCAACATTAAAAATTAAACAAGCCAGCGAAATTGAACTTTTTGAAAAATACAAGAGACGCTTTCGCCCATTTTTATGTTATTTGATGTGTTGATTTCGAAAATAACCTCCTTTTTTTTTCACCACGTCAGGATTTTTAGTAAAATCGATATCGATATATATATGTGTGTGTGTATTTTATTATTATTATTATTATTTTTCCGGTTTTTATCCATTTAAATCTATGTAAAATGGTCAATTCCTGGTGTAGCTAGTTGATTTTTCAGCAGTCAATTTATTTTTTATAGGTTTAAATGGATGAAAACGACTGTTGCTAGATCGCACGAGTCGCCTCTGGTCGAGAGAAAAACGAAAAGTTCCCTTGGGTACTTTTTACATAAAATTATGGTGCAGCTTCTAACAGAAAATCACCTACACAATATTTTATTTGTTTTTATTAAGGTAACTTACATAAAATAGACGATTGACCAAGAGGAGCAAATATTATGCATGTGTTAAAAATCGAAATAAAATTGAATTTTTCAAGAAAACGTGATGCGATAGAAAATTTTCGTTATATTTTTTGAAATCAGCACCAAAAAACACGTAAAGTTCAGCTATCAATTCCCTTGTATTTTTTTCATCGGAACCCTGTGTTTATTGTACTTCATTTTAAAAAGCCTGTGTTGAATTTAAGCGAAAAATACTTATTTAATTTTCTGAAAACATGTGGATTACGCAGGGTTCTAAGCAGTCACCATTTTGAATACCACTTTTGCTTTTTGTAGTAACCTTCATTAATCGTTTGTAGCACACAACTTCGAAAGAATCATAAATTGGTTGCTTTATATAAAATTCATATGGGAACACCTTATACACCCATTGGAATATACGCATTGTTATTAAAACATTGACATTTTTGTGCGAGATAACTGATTCGTAAATAAACAAGCAGGTTCCAACCACGGGAAAAAAAAAAAAAAAAAAAAAAAAACTGCTACTCCAGCCACAAAAGTCGTAATAATAGAATTATATATACCACCAAACAAATATACTAGTTTTTTTTTTTTTTTTTTCAGGAATGGCTTATTACAGAATCTCTCGTCATCAGATTCATAGCTTAGAGTTTAATGAAAATCATTCGAGTATAGATGGCCTACTTTTGTTCTCTTTGCCGAAAATTAAAGGTGAAAAACGATACATTTTACCGAAACAATTAATTCAGTTAAAATAGAGAAAGGATTTACTAATTCTGGCCATCCTGAAACAATTTTTGCCTCCAAATTTGATCGCTAATCTCGCTAAGTCGCCAAATTTGTAACCAACGCTAATTTTGATCTTGGCGACTGAATTTGGTAAAACTTTGTAGTTTAGGGTTGCCAAAGTTTGGAAGATCTAACTTTAATAAGAACAGAATTCTGGAATTTTCCGGAAAGATTCATTGGTTTATAACGCTGAACTAATTTCTTCAAAAATTCTTTAAATGACAAACAAGACTAAAACAAAATAATGTGCATTCATCGACTAGAACCTGCTTATATATTAAGAATTACTTTCTACACTTAAAAATGTCGACAACTTTCATAACAATATCATTACGTGCTCTATCTAATTGTTGATTATTCATTAAAGTGCATTCGTCGACTAGAACCTGCTTACGTCTTTACAAATTACTTTCTACACGCAAAAATATGGACAATCTTCATAAGAATATCATTACGGGCTCTATCATTAGCTTATTTTGAAATCCCTATGATGGAAGGTCTACATAATGGCCAAAACCTTTGTATATTTGGTCATTATGAATGTAATTTTCGTAAATATATCCAAAACGGAAAGTCACAGAAAGGCCAAAAAGGGAGGTACACAACTAGATGTTAAAATAAACCTATGTACCAATTTGCAACATTCTACATCCGATCATTTTTTAGTTGTGTGAGATACATACACACATACATACAGACCAGGGGTGCAAGAGTTTCCGTCTAAAGACGGAACTCTCACACCAGTATATTTTTATCAGTAATTTGTATCATATTTGTGCAGTAATGTATTGCAATTGGACATCTCTTGCACCCCTGATACAGACGTGACGAAAAATCATGTAAAGTCGCTGATATGTCTAAAACGAGAGCTCGAATTAAAACAAAACTTGCAGGTGTACAATTAGACATCATGGCGTTCACACATATAAATTCGCAGCATTCTACGATAATCCGTTTTTGAACTATGCGAGATATAAAATCCATTTCGCAAATCGTGATTACAATACTTCCTTATACCTTGTGTAAGTAAGTAAAAAGTGGTGTTCAAAATAGTGACTGCTGTGAACCCTGGAATGCATTACCTTTCAATGGCCTACCTTAACGGCCCTCTTCACTTACCGTCGCCGGAAGCCCGAGCCAATGTTATTCTATGGGGAAATTTTCTTTACAAATAACTTAATAACTAATAAATGTGTTTAAATTCTGTTTTCACATTCAGGAAATTCCCAACTGTTAAATTGACGGACCTTTTTTAAAAATGTTTTATTTTAATTTTTAATATTTTATTTTGAAATTGCAAAATGAAAAAATTTCACATATTGAAAATTAGTATTTTGCAGCTTCAAAATAAAATGTAAAAAATTAAAACAATAATTTTTAAAAAAAGATCCGTCAATTTAACAGCTAGGAATTTTCAGAATGTGAAAACAGAATTTTAAAATATGCATTAGTCAATAAGTTATTTGTAAAGAAAATTTTCCCATAGAATAACATTAGCTTCGGCTTCCAGCGGCGGTGAGTGAAGAGGGCCCTTAAATGTTGGAGCTTTTAACTTTTCAAAAATAAATAAATAAATAAAATGGCAATAATGATAATAATATGCTGTTCTATTATTAAATTATCACAATAAGATGTATAGTTTTAATTTCATAAATAAAACCAATATTTTTAGTCCCCCCCCCCTTAAAAAAAATTAAAACCAAGCTTTTAAAAAATGTTCAACATTTATATGTATTCTTTCAAATTGTGAAGCTAGAAAAGTATTTTTACATAATGCATTGATTCAGCCATGCATATGACACTATAAAACTTATAGATATCTTTAACCACTCAAAATAAACATTAAAAATGCCCTAAATTATCATGTTGCAAGTAAAATTTTGAGATTAAGGCAAACATTCAATGACATCAATATTTATAAATGAAAAAGTCAGAATGTATTTATCGAACACTTTTAATTAACATGTAGTTCATTACATGAAACGCCACAAAATAAAAATTAATAAATAAATTATTTTAGAAAACTACTATTGCTTTATATTTTACAATATATTATATAAAGCTAAGATATTATACAAAGCAGCAGCACCTCATGTTGGGCGCTACACAACAAAACTTGATAGACACCAATTTATGTCAAATGGCAATTAAATATTTTTTCTATATAAAATTCTGCACATAGATCTTTATCTAGAGCCGACACAATAGTTCTTTACATATATGTAGACGGACAAACATTGTTTCGAAAATGATCAAAACGCATTCAAGACCTTTTAAAATGTATAAAAACGTCAAAACCAAAAGTTGAAAAACTTTCACCAATATAATACTTTCTTCTGTTGAATATAGAAAAATGTAAAAATAAATAAATAAAATTAATTAATTAATTAATTAACGGTCCTCACTACATTGCCTTAGATGTTGAAAAAGATTTTTCTATATAAAATATTAAGTTTTTTATTGCTACATCAAATTTTCTGATCCTATTTTATCGAATTTTATTAATACAGCAATTAGAGAACGTTGAGAATAAAGAAACTTTGATTCAAGATTACACAGAGAAGCTGAAAAATAAGATCAATCCACGGAACTTGCGGCGATATGTAGAATCATACATGAAGTAAGTACTGTCAAATCAATCTCGACTGATTTGATAAAAATTACGGTGGTAAAAAAAAAAAAAATGAAATTTAATACCTTTTTTTTTCTTTTACAGCCGTAAGGATATTACAAGTGCCATAGAAAATAATCTTAAGTAAGTAGAACTATACACTGTATCTTTTTAGATTAATTTCTTTAAAAATCGACCTACTATTGCAATCATTCAGTTTCTTTATATGTCTATCTATATATACTAACTCTCTTAAAATAAATGAGTTAATTCATTTTGTCAAGTGTTTTTTTTTTAATCGACTTGAGTTAAAAAATGCATTTTTTTTAGCTAATTAGTAACTTTTTATTTAAGCGAACTTCAGTTATTGATATTTATCGATACTTTAATTATTTCTGCTCATTCAACCATTTGTAAGTGGCAACATCACTCTCGCTGCAACGCATTGCTTCATTCAGTAGCACGTAGATGTAACGGGCAAAGCCACTGTGAAGTGAACCAGTTTATTAAAATCATTTGTATTAAAATCATTAATAAAATAATATTATAGTTTTAAAAAATTAAAGAACACGCTTTTATAGAAATGTGAACTAAAAAGCACAAAATATCTATCTTAGTATTAAAATGCAGGGTAAGAGAAAATCGGGGGAGTGACACACCATAATATTTACATACATTTAAATCTTTAATTAAAATAATTTAGAATTAAACAAAAACCATTTTTAAAAGATCTCCCCTGACTGGGATCGAACGCTAGACCTTTAGGTTCGTAGCGCGGCGCTTTACCTCACAGCCACGGCTTTCACGTAGGGAGACTTTTTTTACAATATAGATTTTTTGTTTGCTCCCAGAGCGGTTACAAACATACATACAGGTGAAGCTAATAAAAGCGTGTAAATAAATAAATTGCTCAAATATAATAAATAACTCAAGTTTAAGTGCATTATGTTTACTCATTCAGTTTCTTGAATTTAACTCAAGATGAGAGAGCGCGTTTCTTAAGCAAACGAGTGAAAATTCTCTCAAGTTGAGTTAGTTTCATTCTTTCATTTCAAGAGTGTCATTCTTTCATTTCAAGAGTGAAAAGTTACATAAAAAATAAAAGTTTTATTATTCAAAAAGTATTGACTGTAGCTCTATGCGGTTTTTACTAAAATGCACAGAAGGATATGGAATTTTTTTTTTTTTTTTAAGTAACTAAATACTTATTGCCAAATTAGTTTAAATTTTCTCCATCAGGTGGCGCTTTAAGCGTATTTATTTATTTCTACAGTAACAACCAACGAGATAAATAAATTAGAGTGCTGATTTGATGGATGAAGGATTAGCTTTTCGTGGTTCAAGATGAATCACGTGACATGGACCAATAGATTGCTATGTTTAGCCCTTTATCGCTATTTTGGCATTTAAAATTTCAGTTCGGCAAATTATCATTATTATTAGGTAACACGACAGTCCTATAACTGAAACAAATTGATTCTAAAATAATTTTTCACGTATTTCACATTATAATGAATAATAAAATACTTGTTTTTCATCATTTTCCAACAAAGTTTAAAAATGTTTATAAAGAAAAGTTAAACTTTTAAAAGAGCTAAATTTAACAACAAATAATAATTTATCAACTATTTTTAAACATTTTGTCGGTTAGATTTCAACTACACGGAAATAAAAAAGAAGTAAAATAAAAACTAAAAGGATTTAGAACAAAAAATATTAAACTACATAAGTAAACAAAAACTTTGGAGGTTATGATTTTCGCCAAGTACAATCTCCAAACCATAGAAATACTATCCAAACCATACACTCCATAGAAACTTTTTGAAAATAAGCTGTTAACATGGGAACCAACGCAAAAATGGTTCATATCACATGACTCATGTTAGACCACGTCAGGGTTACCATTTATCACTCTACTTTATTTATCTCGTTGTAACAACGCAATTGGGACTATAAATAATCAATTTGACGGTCGTCATTCATGAGAATTGCCGTCTGGTGTTGCGCATTGGAAATTCATATACTAATAATGTTTAACTATATAATAATGCTTTATCTTATAACAATATCATGATTTTTCTTTTTTAAACCAGTTAGCAACAGTAATTAGCAATAAATGTTTGATTTAAATATTTTTTCTTATATGTTAAAAATCCCTGCGTATTTTATTGAAAACTGGATAGCACTACCATCAATAATTTTTGAATAATATATTTTTCATTTTTTAAGTTACTTTTAAATCATCCGGTACAATGGAAAATTTCTTGCCCCGATAATTTCCAAAGTACTACATAAATTTGAACCAGTATTTGATCGTAGACTTATTTTAAAAATATCTTGAATGAATTTGTTAATCAACTTGGTTCGCCATCTTGTTTCCAAGTGGCTCCCCCTTGAAAATTTCTTTCGCATAATAAATTTACTTATGAACCGATTTGATTGAAATTCTATATATATAGCTCATATCAAGGTGTAAACCAAGTTTATTAATCAGCTTCATCCGTTATCAAATAACAATTTACACTTTATTAAAAAAACACTTTTAACAAAAATTTTATATTACAAAAATTATGAAAGAATCTATCTTTATTTGAAATCCGTTCCTACACGTGCCTCACCGTATTGAAGTGGATTAATTTGCATTTTTATCTGTATGAATTTTTCCGTTGTTTTAACTGCAATACGCTTGCTTTGGCTATTGAATTTATCGATAATATCAATTCTTTTTTATGCAGTCTGTCTGATATAAAAGTAGGATAAGTAGAATAGTAAGTCTGATATAAAATTTCACGGAGTGAACATTTAAAGGAAGAAAAATAAGTACATCTATACATGTTCAACCTTTATAACACTATAATAAAGAAAAAAAAAGTGTTAATACCTTTAATTGTAAAACACTCGCAACAATAGTAATAGCTCAACCATTCGACAGACGAATAAAATAGGTAGGAGAGCAGCACCAACAAAGCGACAACGCACAAAACCGAGTTAAATGACGAAAATAAATAAAATTTAAATTCAATGCAAATACTGGTGTGACAAAAATTACAAAAAAGAAAAAAAAAAAAAAAACACTCACATGCGCGCACACATTTATACACTGGTATTTATATTGAATTTTAGTTTGATTTATTTATTCTCATCGCTTAGCAGGTCTGGTGCCTTGCTGCTTTGTTGCTACACTCGTGCCTACTGTGTTTGCATAATGAAGGATCGTACTATTATTTTGAAAAGAAAAAAAAGAAACAATTGTTCCAAGTTTTTTTTTTTTTTTTTAATGAATTAATTTAAGGTGATGTTTAGACGCAAAGCTTTTTATTTATCACCTTTCATTTCAACTCCTGCCCTCTAGTGCATTTTTTACTGTTATACAACCCTGTGTTATTCCACTTCTTAAAAACCCTCTATATTTCGTTTAGAATTATTTTCTTTATTATTCCTGATAACGGGAAAAAATAGTACCAGCGAAAAGAATGTGCCATGTCTTTAACTATTCCTCGCCTTTGATTCACAGTCCTGATTAAACCTAGAATGAATTTTTCATTATGCTCTTTGTTCTAGTTGGAAGGGCTAGCGGAAAGTATTCCAATTTCTTCTCAAAGAGTTCGATTGATTTTCGTCGGGAATTAAAAGCTTGAAAGAGAACTGACTGAAAATTATTTCCCCTGCTTTGAGGAGCATAAATGCTCAGTAGACTATATTCGTTACACTTCGGTTTTATCAGAGAACAAACAATATTTTTTAATTAATGCGCCATTTAATCCTTTTCAATATTTTCTTTTTCTACAAAAAATATCGATTTTCTTGCGTGAAGAAAATAGTTCGTAAAGAAAAAAGGCAGTTTCTAGTCGAAGAATACACTTTATTCAACGTATATGCTCGCAACAGTACAGCAAATTTTTCAGTTAAATGAATATTTTTGAAACAGTCCAATAAAACAGTCAATTTAATGAATATTCTTGAAACAGCCCAATAAAACAATCACTTGTTTTATTGCGCTGTAAAAGTAAGTAAACAAACAACGTTTAAATATACAACAGAGCAAGAATTTCATTGACTGGGAAACAATGACCAATCGTTTGTAACACAGTTTCTGAGAGACGATCGTTCAGAACAACTTAAAGAACACAAAATAATTCCATGGAGATTAATCTGCTACTTTTTTTTTTTTTTTTTTTTTTTATCTTTGCCACAATTTAGCGAAGATTCTGGTTAACTGTATACTCCCAGACAGCACATCGCTTCCCCAGGATATCTTCAAGATGTCTTCTGGATGAAAAGGCATCCCAGAAACGTCCTTAAGATGTACTGTGGATAAGTTAAGCCTAACTGTGCTGTTAGGGCTAGAATTCAAAGGAAGGTTCCAAAACTCGGCTCCTATTGAAGATAGAATTTTGAAACTTCGGCAATCTTGAACTAACAACTCTCGCCAAATTTGGTCGCCAAGGCCGATTTGTTTCCACACTTTGACGGTAAATCTACTTTTGAAGAAACAGCACTTTCATGCAGAAAAGAGATTTAGATGATTAGAGGTTAAAACGAAAGATAATTCTTTACAACAGTACATTTCATTTTTTTTTTTTTTTCTGTGTAATGTCAATAGGACAGGAAATCGATATTGCGTATAATCGACAGTATTTGCAATAGACATTCCTTTTCAAAATCAAAAGAAAGTTTGTTTTCTTCTCAAATCATTTTTATTATACTTGATTCATAAGAAATAAATGATCTATAAATACTTAATAATTCTTTTAATAGTTTCCAACTGAAGCTTAGATCAAAAAAGTTAATCATTTAGAATTACTGTCTTGTCTTCAAAGGGAAATAAATAGTAAATAACGGCTCAATTTAGATTGTATCAAGCTGAATTAAATAAATCACTGTGAATTATTATTTATTAGCTACATCTTTTAAATAATTAAGCTAAAAAGAGATAGCGCTTGTTTTGTTGAAGATTATTTCTCTTCTAACTTCATCCTACAGACTACAAGAAAGTAAAAAATAATTAAAATACGAGGATCTGCTAAATGAGTAACATTATAAAGCAGTTTCATAGATTCTAAATTTAAAAAAAAAAAAAATCTATCTAAAAGGCCAACATGTTTTAATGTGTGTTCGTGAATAACTGTAGAATAATAGCATCAATTTTATTTTGTAATAGCTGCTGTCTATTATTTCTCATAATTATTTTTCTGGCATTTATGTTTTTATTTTATTTATTTATTACCATGTTTTTATTAACTTCGATTCTTGTTTGTTTGTCCAGTACAAATCTTACAATCGATTTTTAACTAACTTCCCGACTAGCTAGACATTTGAAACTTTCAGGATAGCTCAGAACACGATGACAATACATTTGTTTAATACTTTTAGTCAACCGTTTCAGGTCCCTACTGCTTTCGGTAGCGTTTATGATTCAACAGAAAATTTATTAACTAACTTCCCGACTAGCTAGACATTTGAAACTTTCAGAATAGTTCAGAATACGGTGAAAATGCATTTTTTAAATACTTTTAACCAACTGTTTCAGGTCCCTGCTGCCGACAGTACAAAGCTTGCAATTGGTTTTTAACTAACTTCCCGCCTAGCTAACTAGCCATTTGAAACTTTTATAATAACTCAAAACACGATAACAGTGAATTTTTTTAATGATTTTAGCCAATTGTTCCGGGTTCCCGCTGCCTTCGGTAGCATTTATATGATTCAACAGAAAATTTAAAAACATGGTATATAAAAAGTTCTTTTTATCTTGTAATTATTTATTATTAATATTTGTTAAAAAAAAATATAGCACAGCAATCATCGAAAATGATTCCTTGTCGAAAAACAAAATAGAGCAAATAGGTAAAATTCCCGTTAAAAAAAAAAAAAGAAAGAAAAGAAGGAAAGGAAAGGAAAAAAGAAAGAAACATTTTATAAAATGAATCATTTATACTTTAAAAATAACTTTTTTTTTTTTTTTTTTTTTAAGTAATAATTTTTTTTTTAATGTGTTTTCAGCACGTTTCATTTTAAGTTTCTAACCCCAATAATTTCAAGGCTATTAAGATTTTACAAAGTTTTACACTCAGTTCACTTTTTAAAAATTCTAATTTTTAACAAAAAGTTCATTTTCTGGGAGCATGCACTGCACACACACACATATTGACATGTTAAAAATTCCTTCATGAAAAAATGTCTTTAGAACTTTGTATGGGTCGGGGACAAAATATCGCCTACATAAATGAATGGAATGTAAAAAGGACTTAATAATGTTGTGTAAAATTTCATGACAACACATACCACAGTCAGAGCACTCACATACTGACAAATCCACTTGAAAAATTGTTATGAATTTTGCTTTAGAAAGTTTAATGACTGTGTTAATATTCTTTTGTCAAGATTAGTCATATCATAAGGAATTCAATCGTACTTATCTATTTTAAAATTTTTAATTAAGGTTTCTGAACAGTGTTCAGCTTTGATGTCAGCAGTGGTGTACAATATTTTTAAAATGTATTTTGAATTATGAAAAGCAAATGATAAAATAACTAAAAACCAAATATATATATATAATAATAATAATAAAATTCCATTCTATAATGTATTTATTTATTTATTTTAATTAATTAATTTAGATTTCTAAGGCCCTGTGACATTCACCAGAAATCCTACGTGACACAAGTACAAATTTTCAAATAGATCATACTATTTTTTTGACACAATATTTTGTCCGGATCCCCTATTGTATCTTGTGCTGCCCTTATAAAGTTTAATTTTTTATATAAAAGCTTTCCTAAATTTCAGCGTGAAATATGCTATATTTTAAGTTTGTTGCCTTAATAGCATCACCGAAATCACGGTTAAAATGTTTTAGGAATTTTTTTTTTCTTATTTCGAATTAGGAGCGGAAAAAATAACCATTTTCGACGTCGTTATATAAGTTAGAATGTGAATTATATTCCAATTTTTGCGTTTCGCGCTCTATTATAATAAAAGAAATTATGATAAGTGCATTTTTATAAAGCGTTTCTCTCTCTCGCTGTTGATGGGAGGTACCAGGTTCGATTTCAGATTACGCTCGTCAGCCAAGCCATTCGGAGTTTTCCGAGGTTTGCTTCAAAACTCGCTTGAATACGAGTTAGGACACCCTTAGAAAGACTAACATAGAGGGTTACGCTGTAGCACTCTAGTCACTGTTAGTGGAGATACAAAACTTGGCAGAGGGGTAGCTTGGACCCTGCAGGGATCATCGAGATTCTTTCAGTTTTTAAATTTGAATTATATACTTTCATTTCATTTTATTTTCGATTTTATCCATTGATTTTTCTGTTACATTTTCTTAAATTTATTTGTTCATTTCAATTGCCTACATTCCTTAACAGTGCACTGTTAAAAATGGTTTCTTAAAAATGAGCTAAATTGTCTCAAAATAGCTCCGAAACAATATATACTTAAATTTGAAAACCCATGTACTCATTTTTGAGTATATATACATGTCAAACATGGAGATATTGGGATTCTTATTGGTCAACCCCATTTTTGCGCACGTCAATATACTCAAAAATGAGTACATGGGTTTTCAAATTTAAGTATATATTGTTTCGGAGCTATTTTGAGACAATTTAACTAATTTTTAAGAAACTATTTTTTACAGTGTGGTTTACTATACTATTGTTTTATTTAATTATTTTTCACTAGTTAATTGTAGGGCGACTAAGCGCCTGTCGAAAAATGTTCATTTCATTTTATTTATTTCTCACTTCAAATAATTCATTTGCTAGCAAGTCCGCGCGAAATTTTCGCACTTTATTTATCTCTTCGTTACCTTTAAAATTTACAATTATTATTATTAATTTATAGACGTCATTTTTTCATATGCATGAGCAAATTTAATTTTTTTTTTCACGTGAAAGCATATTTCATTTTATGGTGGGAAAAAAAAAAAAAGGCAACAATTAAAAATTTAAATGTCTATTTACATATTTTAATTAATTTTAAAAATCTAATCAAAAATTCGTTACAAATAAGGTACCAAATGAAAGGGGCGATTTCTGAATTCGTCGGATTAAACAGCTTATCGATCGGACAATTAGATTTTTTAAAACTAACTAAAGTATGAAAATTAGGTGGCAACTTGCGTTCGCACACAGACAGAGTCCAAGGAAATCTCTTATCCTTTTTAAGTGTGACAGAGTCAGTCACTGATGAACGTAACTATATATGCTGATTTTACCGGAAACGAAATTTTGAGTGATTTCAACGATTTTTTTTTTTTTTTTTTTAATTTATAGTTATATATTTAAATAGTAATAATAAAATAATGATTCAATTTTTTTGAAAAAATATTTAAACATAGTAACCAGCAAAGTGAGTAATGTCAGGTATAGTAGTAGATAATTATATAGCAGATATAAGAATATATATTTATCCAGTTGTTCTTATTCAGTGATTTTGTTAAAAAACAAAAAGCTTTTCTAGACGAACCACGATAAATCTTTACTACAATTAATCACAATCACATGCTTTATTTTCACATTATCAGTACTATTGTGTTATTAAGCTTTGTCACCATTTGCTTTAGACCACCTAGAAAAATGCATTTTAAGAAGTATTCTATGGCAGAACCTAAGAGTTTACAAATATGTAAAGGTGAAAAGTTCAAAAGGATTGGGTTACTAAATTAAATTTTGTCTAAAAAAAAAAAAAATTAATTATCTTTTATTTAAAATAAAATATTGACAATTTTTAAAAATGTGAAATGTTTGGAAAAGTTAATTATCTATAGTAAATAATGTAGCATAGTAACTATTATTAAAAAACTTGCGTATATTATTACTTTTTTTTCTACTTGCTTTATTAATTTTTGTGCTGATGATTTAACGCAATCTCTTTCACCAGGCAAATGGATGTGCTTTTGATCAGTGGTGGTCGAGCTGCGCACCTCCAGGCCGTCCAAAACCTTTACGCCCGCATGGACAAACAGAAAACATCTTTCCTCAAGTTGGATAGTGTTGGAGATGTCTTCGCCCAAGGGGTATGACTGTTATACTTATATACCTACAGCCTTATTTTATTCAACATATTTCTTTCTTAGATTTCACAAGTTTCAACATTTTATTTAAAAATGTTTATATTTATTTTTTATATTTTTTCTTCAGGAGCACATTACGAATTCAAACACATTAACTTTCACGGTCATGGTTATTTATTTAAATGATTATTAGCTATAAGTTTTTAATTACAGTTGAACCTCGTTAACATGAATCTCAAGGGGGATAAAAAATTTGTTCATGTTATCAGTAGTTCATGCTATCAGTAACTAATCTTCATATGAATAAACTGATCTTCATTTTGACGGGGATTGTGGAAACAGTTCTTGTTAAAAGTAATTCACGTTAACGAGGTTCTACTGTATTTATTATTTAGCAGACAATATTTTTAAATTACAAATTTTATGCAATAATTATGCATAAACTGCAATCTTTTCAAGTCTTTATAAAGAATTACAAAAAAAAAAAAAAAAAAAACCTCCAGAATCAATCTTTTTTTAAGAGATTTAAAACCATACCTAAAAGCATGATAGAATCTATATTAAGGAACGAGCACATTGCCTAGTTTTATTATTATGTATTATATTGTAAATTATTCTTGCATAGAGTCAGGCAATTACAATATTGTCTTAGCACTGAAACACGGATTTATAATTATTTTACCTTTACGGATGCTTTGCTAATGTAACGTTCACTACAAACTTCTAATAGTAAAGAGAAACCTACCAGCTGTAAGATCAACCGAAATGACTTTTGTCCATCTAATAGAATTTCAAAGACGAGTCTATACCATATAGCAGCACCACCTGTCACTGGATATACAACCAAATTGAATCAGCATAGTTTTTCATAATATCTATCTCACATATGAAATTTAATCCATTTATATGTCATAGGAGCTGAGATATTGCTTTCCTATAAACAGGGTTAAATAGTCGCATAGCAGCGTCACCTGTCTGCCGATATGCACCCAAACTAAATCAACATGGCATCGTTTTTCATCAGTCATCCCAGCTAAAAAAATCTTTAAAAAAAATTAAGAAAACTGCAGATAATGTGAAGGTATTTGGAACAATCCCAGCTTAAAAAGTCTTCAAAAAAAACTATAAAAATGGAGAAAAACTTTTGTTTAAAATGAAGTTTAAAGGGAAAAATGTTTATGGAGGGGGGAAAGTTACCTACAAATTTTTTGCTGTTCCAAATACCTTCAGTTTATCTGCAGTTTTTCTTCATTTTTACAGTTTTTTTTTTAAGACCTTTTTTAAGCTGGGATTGTTCCAAATACCTTCATATTATCTGCAGTTTTTCTTCATTTTTCATAGTTTTTTTTTTTTTTTTTTTTAAGATTTTGTTTTAGCTGGGATCATGCGGATCAAGTTTTATGCTCTAACTATAAAGGCCGACTATATTAGCACCACCTGTTGGGCGATATATCTAAAAATCTAATCAGCACCAATTTAAGTCAAGGCCAAATAATATTGTTTTCTTCAACTGCTTTTATTGGTTTGTGAGATACAACGTTCATAAAATTTTAATAACACATGCAAAGAGACAGACATTTTCTACAAATGGTCAAATCCTGTTCAGAACACCACAAAATGTATAAATCTATCAAAAACGAGAGATCGAAAAAATTTACAAATCCAGTGCTTTCATCGTATGTAGAATAAAGTAAAAAGAAGAAATTACTTTCAAAAGAAAAGAAAAACTACTTATAAAAGGTAAATTTTATTGAAAGTCAGTATTGCACCCGTTTTGTTTGACACTTAGTATTTTTTCAAATAAATATTTAAAAAAAAATTCTTTCTAGATTATTTCTTAAAAAAAAAAAAAAAAAAAAACGTAGAATACGTTCAGTATGCTATCTTCAAAAATACCCAATAGTGAAGGGAAGATTTTGTTAATGACACAATACGACTTGCATAAATAAAATCTTATAATTTTATAGTTATAAGTTGTATTTATAATAACATTATAGTTTGCAATATCATAATTATTCCATTGTTTTAGTAAACTTTTACATATGTATTGAATTAGCATTAACAATTGGTCAAGAAATTTGGAAAAATGTGGTTAAATAACATTATATACTGAGTGAGAATATCCATAAACTGATCCTGAAATCTATGGCTTAATGTGGCAGTGTTGTACTATTAAACAAACCCACTTTTATGGTTTGCATTTATCTTCAATCAAATCCGTTAAAATTCAGAATGATATGAATAAAAATAATCTTGAGCGATTTATGTCACTTGGCAATTATCTGGAATAGTTTATTGGCTGAATAATTGTACTCGAACTCGAAGCCATAAACTTGTGCAGAATATTTTCAACTCTCAAAGCTGGTAGTATTGAAACTTGCTGGAGAACAGGCTAGGACTCCTTAGAAAGACTTCCACAAAGTGCTTTCAACCAAGTCCTACGACCCAAACATAGTCAGGGGCTACTTCACCTATTGTGGACGGCAGCCTAACTCATGCTATTCTATGGAGAAGTTTGTTTTCAAAATTACTAATTATTTAATGTATTTTTTTTTTTTTTAATTCTATTTTCACATTTAGAAAATTCACTGCAGTTAAACTGATTCTCTTTTCCATATATTGATTTTTTTTTTTTGTTTGTTTGTTTGTTTTTTTTTGGAGCTACAAAATGAAAAAAAAAAAAAAAACTACTCTTAGTTATTTTTTGCTATTTTGGAGCTTTAAGAATAAATATTAAAAAAAATATTTTTTGAAAAACAAGAATCAATTTAATGATAATATAAAAATGGAATAAAAAAAAAAACTACATTAGGTAACGAGTAATTTTTTTTTTTTTTTTTCTCAAAAGAATAACATGAGGTTAGACTGAAATATCCCCTTAATCACCAACACTATTTAAAAACTAATGGATAAGGAGATTGCGAACTTAGGTTGTTTCGCGACTTTAGTCTTCAGAGGTTTTTTTTTTAACTCATACCACAGGACCCTTAACCCCTAACTTAATACCACAGGACCCTTAAAAACCCCTCATGGAGATTATCTTACCCAGTGCCTAATTCCCTTGAGTAAACAATTAGTTTCAAAGAGATTCTTCTCCTATCGCCACATCTCTGACAGCCAAATCCCATGCTATTTTATTGGTCAATTTCATAAATTTAATCATTAATTATCACATAATGTATTTTTTCAGTGACATTTTCCATTCAGAAAAAAATCACAATCAGTATATTGTTCTTGTTTTCCAAATATTACATAAAGAATTTTTTTTTACTGTTTTATTTTTGAGCTAAAAAATATGAACTAAAAGCATTTTTTACACTTTATAGCTTCAAAATGAAATAGTAAAAATTTAAAATAAATCAACTTTTGGTAAGCAAGAACAATTTTAATAGTTGTAGATTTTTCTGAATGGAAAATTGAATTAAAACTAAATAAATAAAAATACATTACAAGTAATAAATAATTCTTATGACAAATTTCTCTGTAAAATACCATGGGTTCTGGCTGCTGGCGAGAATAAGTAGTAAGTCTTTCTCTAACCCTTTGGAGAACTAGATAATTATGCTTATTTAATTAATATCAACAGTCGCCAGAATTTAAAGAAAAGAAATAAATGGCTTTTTCCCACTAAGTTATCAAAGTAAATTAAAAAAAAAAAAAAAAATCCAGGATGAATATTTGCTGTTGGGAAATTATAATTGCTCTCTCAAGGTGAATGACCGTGATTGATTTTTAGCTAAGACATTTTATGCTCAGTATAAAATTCTTTTTTTTTTTTCCAAATTTCTTAATGTGGTTGGAGTAAAAGAATATCTCATTAGCAATTAGTTTTAAATAAAATATAATTTAGTAATATCTGTTATTTTGTATTTTATTTACAGCCGGAGAAGCTTTCACAAAGTTTGCTCCTGTTTGTTAAAGGGCTGGGATATTGTAAGTATATATATATACAAATTTATTGTATTTTTTTTTACCACAATTTATGTATTTTATTAAAGTGTCTTTTAAACTTTATTATTAAACTTTGTCAATTTATAATGCTGTTTTTCTAAATTCTAAAAGTTCACAAAGCAGTTCAGGACGAAATATACACACACTGGCCAGTCAATTAGAAACCTGTGAGTGTTTCTACAAGTATATGCTATCGGCATAAGTATTTAAATGTTTTTTATTAGTGCAGAAATCGAATGCACTCTCGTACACTTGAAGGTTTTTAGCAGTGTGATGACATAACTACTCAGCCAAGCAGGACCCCCATTTTTCTAAAATATATGCGACAGTTAAAGGGTTAAAAAGCGATGTTTTGATGAACAACGCTTTATTGTTAATGTTTGGACATAGATCTGAACATTACTTCTTATAATTCTTAGATTCTTGTTAAATTAATGTGTTGGCTTATTTCCTTGAGACATTGATTATTAGTTTAATTTTAATAATTATCCATTAATACACTGTAAATACAAGTGTCTGAAATTCAGACACAATTGTGTCTGAAACGGGTGTTCAATTTTAAGATGCTAAAAAGTGTCTTAAAAGGCACATCGTTTCACACTCGAAACGTCTGAAATTCCACCATCTTTGATCCTGTCTGAAGTGAATATTTTTCATAAATAAAAAGATGCGTTTTATGCTGTTTACCTGTGAGAAATAGATTTTAGAAACTCCTAGAGCATAGAATATATATATTAATAATTTTTTACAATAATAGTCCCCGTTGCCCCCGGCAGGAATCGAACTGACAACCAATGGATTCAAAGTCGAGTGTCTTCCCAATCAAGCCATCGGTGCTTACGCTGTACTCTGCATGTATAACGAAATATATTCTAGTATCCGTAAAACAAATTGAAGTTTTATGTCTTTGCAATAAAACTGTTCACAAGAAGTAAAGCTTAATACATATTATCTTAAATTTCATGTGCAGAGGTTTAGAGTTTTTTTTTTTTTTTTTTTAATGCGTAATAAATATGAAAATGGATTTTAAACGATTTTTTTTTTTTTAACTGGTATTTGCAAGAAAACAAACTATATACATAAAACCAAAAAAAAAAAAAAAAAAAAAAAAAGCTCTTTTACATTTTGAAGTGTAGGGAAACATAAAATAATTTTTAAAACGCGAAAAAGAATCAATTATGCACAAACTGTTTAAGATTGTTTAGCTACGAATTCGCTTTCTTAGCTACAAGTTACATGCTTCGTTTATCTTAATATTTTTTTTATTTAATACATGTGAGAATTTTAAATAAAAATTAACTTTGTTTTTTAATTTTTAACAGAATAAGATCCGTGTCTAAGTATTTTAAATAAGTTAACTACTTATATTACATAAAATAATGTCAAATTTATTTGTTTAAAAAAATGTTAAAACAGGATATGCATGCTGCTTAAAGTAGATTCCATATGGAAAATTTGTTAAGTAATACAAATGTCTGAATTTCTAAGTGTCTGAAATTTGTAATGTCTGAAATTTTATGTGTCTGAAAATGTTATATATCTTAATTTCAGACATATCGACCTTATTCAGACACTTATCTGAGCTCATTTATAAAAAAAGACACTTACGTGTCTTAATTTAAGACAGCACATGCGTCTGAAATTTTGCATGCGTAAGTGTTTCAGACATTTATGTGTCTGAATTGACATTTCAGACACACTTCTGTCTGAATTTAAGACGCTTCTATTTACAGTGTATAAAATTAATATATGCATTTTTCTTTCTTTCCCAGTGACATCTGTTACTATGCCTGGAGTTGAGCGACAGAGAACATTCTCAGGAGGTGATCCCAAATCTTTGGGAGCTATCGGCAGACGGCGTACTTTATCCATGGAAGAATACGATATGCCTAGACCCAGACGCCTGTCCCTTACTATACCTCAAAAATGAAGTGGCTTCAGTTATGAATACTGCAGTCGAAAAAAAAAAATTAGACTGTAATGATACAATATAAACATAAAAACCCCTATTTTATGTACATGATGCAATTATATTCAACATACGAAGAAGCTTTTTTTAACACAGTAGGCAGCGAAAATAAAAACTAAAGATTTCAGATATAATCAAATGTTTCATTTTTTGGATTCGCTGTCCAATGATTGTTAAGCTATACTTTATCGTATTAGATAAAAATGTCTTTGGTGATCTGACGATCAGATATGTACATATATATTTCAGGCCAAGTTTTGTTTATTATTTTTCTCTCTGCCATTGCCATCAAATGAGATAGTTTATAGTCTATTTTTTCCTTCTTTTTTTATGGTGATGTCAGCTATTGTTGATACTAGGGACCTCTTACTCTGTCATTTTATAAATAAAATTATCACATAAAATGCACAGGTTATAAGTCTTTAAAGTATGTTTTAAACATTTGTTATTCTTCCTCCAGTTGAAAAAAAAACAAAAAAAAAAACTTCTGTATTTTTGTTGCTGTTTTGTCATTTTTAAATGTGTTCATTTTTTGCAACTGTTTCATATTGAAGAAATTGTATTCAGTGTTATTCTCAGTGATTTCGTGTTTATAAGAGTTCTTGTGTACTCGTAAATAAAACACATTGTTGAAAAAAATTTCAAGGTTTAAGGGCCTTTTAATGTGATGGTTTGTTAAAAATTATAAGAATATATAATTTGGTTAATGTTGAATTTATCATGCAAAAAAACTATTTGATATTAGATTATTAAGCCAATATAATTTTTAGTGAATTTAATATAAGTAACTTACTTACCAATTCTAAGACTGGTTATTCTATATGTGTAGGGAAAAAAGAAAAACTTATGTGTTTCAGTTTTAATTTCCACATAGTTAAAGGTCCTTGAAATATATTTTAAAAAATAGAAAAAAGTGAGAATGATATAATTCTATAGCAAAGGTGGTCAATTAGTTCTTCATAAAATATTTATATAGTTCATGATGACATTTAAATGCAAAAGTTTATAATTTACAAAGCTTCAAAATTTTAATTTAGGTAAGTATGACATAAAAATTAAAATTATTATTGAGATTTTGGTGCAAGTTGTGACGATAATAATGCTCAAAAGAATATTCTACATTTTTTTCTTTTTTAAGCAATATTTAAATATGATATATATTCCTGCAAAATTTTGAAATATGTTTGTCCTGCAGAATTTATTTCAAGAAATTAAAAATACAACTTTGGGAAATTAAATTTACTGTAAATTAAAGAATTAGAAGAAAAATGTTTTCAAATTCTTTCTAAATGTACAAATATGAAGTTATTTTCACTATACTTCACAACTTCAATTATATATATTTTTTACAGTCTGTTCAATAGATGTTAACACTGCAATAGAAATTTTATTTAAAGACTATGATGTTGCATGGTAGTTTTATAATAAATTACAATTTCTTTTTAAATCCAGATTTATCATGTTTCTTTTCCTTACTATTGCACTTGATTATGAACTATTAATATGATATTTTAAATAATAAAATTTGAATTGATATTATTTATATTTATACACATATTTTTCTATATTTGTTCAATAAATATTAATATTTTATCAGTGGTCTATTTAAGTCATGAAATGTTAATAAGTTTTATGTAGATAGCAATTTTCTCTTAAACATAAAAGTCAAATTTAAAAAAAAAAAAAAAAAAAAAGGCCACCTTTGTTCTATAGCAATGATTCATTTTTAATGATATTCTTATCATATTTTATGTTTAAAAAAAAAATATTATTACATAGCTGCTAACTCTTTCTATTTTTAACACCACTATTTCCATACAAAAAAAATTGCTATATTTAAAAGACTGAAATTCTGCAATCAAATAACACAAAGATAATTATTTTCAAATACAAATAATGGTGTTAAAAAACAAAACCGGGAGGAGTTGGCATCTATTTTATTAAATATTAAGATTTTTTGCCAATTACTTTATGAAATCATCTGAGATTTTTATGAGTACAGTTATTTCACTCAAGTTTGAAAAGGAAACATGTAGCAAATTCATCCTTTATTGTTTTAGATAAAATAACGATGCAAATATGTGTGTTAAATAAAAATCATTTTCTTAAAAAGTCTGAAAGAGATTCTACAGGGTCCCTTCATACTTTGTCAATCATCACAAGTGAATTTTGAAAAGAAAAAAAAAAAATAAATCATGCTTTTCTGTTTTTTACTGTAGCATATGTATGTGTATCTGTAATAGACTAATGTAGAAATAAAAGAAAAAGAAAAAAAAAAAAAAAAAAAAAAGATTTATGATCTGTAGCTTTAGGATTCAAGTGGCAGATTTAGCACTTGTAATATTACTGAATATATGCAGCTATATAAAAGCTACAATATTGAAGCCTATTTTTTGTTGCCTATTGCTAGAAATATGAAACAGTAATATGTTTTATTATCAATTTCTAAGACAATAAATTTGTGCTAGAAATTTGATCCGGTAAAATATTTTATTATTGATTTCTAAAACATTTAACTTGTGCTAGGAATATACAAAGAGTAAATGTTTTCATTGCTAATTTTTAAGACATTTAATTAGTTTAAACATGTCATAACCATCAATCATATTTATAGGGTATTTTAGCAAGATTGCTCAAATTTCATAGTATAATTTATATATATACATATTTTCTTCAAAATTATTATTTTTTTCATTTGAACAAAACCAAAATTAAATTCCTCACCGCATTGATTTCATAATTTTGTTTTACTTTAAAACATACCAGATTTTCTCTGAGATTTGAAGTTCTAACACTCATAAAAAATATTTTTACTGGAATATATATAAAATTAAAGCAATTCTTTATTATTAATTACTGGTATAATTTACTTAAAATTTTTTTTAATGATCAGTCCAAAATAACCTGAATTAGTTGAATCTGTATACATGAATAATTTTATTGCACACGTGTGTAATTTTTTGTTAATTTAAATTTTTCCTTTTTGTTTCAATTTTATAAAATAATTCACTATTTTATTTAATATTATCTTATGATTAAATCAGAAAATTGCAAACTAACAAAAGATCACTGTGATTATTATTATTATTATTTTTTTTTAATCATTTTTTAAAAATATGAATTATATGTTAATTTAAGTAAAAAATTATAATATACATAGGAAAGTATTATTTTAAATTGTATAGACACATTTAAATAAACATTGGAAAAAAAAAAAAAACTCATACCTTGAAATCTTATATCTTAAGAAAAATATTTTTATCGATTGACATTTTTAAATACCAGTGACTTTTTATATAAAAAATTAAAAGAAAGACATTCATACTGTTAAATAAAAATAAAAATATAATAATAATGGGATTTTTGTCATAAATTAATAAAATAAATAATACTGTGTTATAAACAAGAATCAACTTAATAATAAAGTTTATTTATTATTAAACTTGATAATTTACTCAAAAAAATAATAATAATAATAATAATAATACAAAAGGATTCATTTGTAAATGAAATATCTAAAAATCAAAAACTGAAATACTTTAATGCTATTAAAACATTTTTAGTAGATTTTTAGATTTTTGTAAATTACTCATTGGTCTCAAAAAAAAAAAAAAAAAAAGAAAAAAATTACAGCACAATTGATAGGCCAAATCATGTACTTTTAATAAACATCATACTTTTTTCTTGATATAATATGTATTCATTCTCACTAATCTTTTTATTCAACAATTATGTATGCATGTTTGGTGTTTTATATATTATTAAAAAATTTTCTATATAAATATTTTCTTCTAAAAAACAGAAAATACTCAACGGAGCTTTACATTTCATAATTATTATTCAATTTTCAAATAAATTAGTTAGAAAAAAAAAATAAAGATTTTTGTACTTTTAATCTAGAATTTTCAATTTCTACTTTAGATTTCATGATAATTCATCTTCTTCATTCAGTAAAAAAATTTTCCATACAGGAAATTTGTATATGCAATCTTTGCTTCCTTAATGTGCTTTATTTATTTTAAAAGATTAATTTACTAAAATAATATTTAATTGCATTTTTTTTTTTTTTTTTTTTTGTCAGAATTATGCTTTAAACCTTTATGTCTGTGTGAGAATTTAAAATTAATTTCACTATATGGCACTAGACACTATGTGATGCTGTTTCTATTTAAGGAAGAGTTTTACAGTATGTTATCATAGTTTCTAACTACCATTTTTCATGATTTTCCTCTGGAGTTATAATTAATTCATATATTATCTCAAGAATCTACCATTAATCATAGAAAAAATATACTGATGAAAAAAAAAAAAAAAAAAATTCCTTCCGAGGTCTTGTTTTATTCCCCAACTTCTATGTACCAATGGTACAGTAAAATGCCACCCAATTAAACCCTTATTAATTGCTATGATGATGTGATACAGTCGGCAGCAAAATTATTCGAGAGCTAGTAATAATTCCTATATATAAAAAAAAAAAAGGTACACTTAATACTGTTTTGTTAAATAAATCCTTTTTGAATCATGTTCTTGTTCGACAAGGATTTATTTAACAAAACAGTATTAAGTGTACTTTTTTTTTATGTAGGAATTATTGCTAGCAATTGAATAATTTTGTTGCCGACTGTATGTATCATTTTTAGAAATTAATCGTCAGAGCATGAAATACCTAGTCTCACCAACACCCAAAGACCATGTTATTCTATGGGGAAATTTGTTTATAAAATTACTCCACACCTAGTGTATTTTATAAATTCTCTTTTCACATTCAAAAAATACACGACCATTAAACTGGTACATATTTTCTAAAAATTGATTTATTTTATTTTTGGGTTAAAAAATACAAAAAATTAACTGAGTTCATTTCTTGCATTTTTTAGCTAAAGAATATTAAAAAAAAAAAAAAAGATCAATTTTTAGAAAAATGAGTACCAATTTAATAGTGCTGAATTTTCTAAATGTGAAAATGGAATTAAAAAAAAAAAAAAAAAAAAAAAAAAAAAACATTATAATATACATATATTGTTTTGGACACAAAGGTTTAAAGAGTTTCCTGACATCAAATATAATATGAAAATACATCAGGCTATTTTTTTTTTTTTTTATCTTTTATTAAGCTTTAATCAGTTACTTATCTAAATTTTTGGGAAATAAAAAGACAGTTAAGGCTTTTCATAATCAAATAATAATAATAATGTGTTTATATTTTAGACTTAAATAAAATTACACATTTTTACAATTCTTAGATATTAGAGAATATTTTACAAAAATTGCATAAAAGTAATTTTATGTTTTATTTGAATTATGACATGCATTTAACATTTATAAAATTCCTACTTTATAAATTTCATGCAGAATTCAGTTTTCATCTTACCCACAATCCTTTGATTTGCTGTTTTTTAAGTTTTTAGATAAGCAAGCAATAAAATAGGCTGCTAGCCTTTTCAAACTGTATTCATTGTTAGCATATACCTTGTATTAAAGAGTGAATGTTATATTCCATTTTGTAATATAACTAATGTATGTGTGATTTCAAATTTGTGAGAGGGACGATCTGTACCTTTTAAGCTTACCAGAAAGACAAATTGAACAGGAAAATGATATTTGTTGACAGTAAATTATCTTCAAAGAAAAATTTTAAAATGAAACAATAATATTTAAAAGAATACTGAAATTATATCAATTAGTTATCATTTTATAATGTATTAATAAAAATGGCGAATTTTACTATTAAAGGGCTGTTTTAAACTATTAAAAAAGGGTGTACTGCTTATTCTTAAATAATAATAATAATAATAATTTTAAATATTAAAATTGTCTAGAAAATATTTTAAAAGTATATATATTAAATGTAAGGGAGAAAAAAGTTATATAGATTTATATTTTAGAAAAATAAATTGTTGTATAGATTGAATATAATAATAATAGTAATAACAAAATGTGATTCTTATCATTACAGGAGAATGATTGATTTAAAATAACAATAATAAAATAAATTTTCACTATCTTGAATATAAAAGTATTTTTGAAAAATTCCAATTAATTCTTACTGCATGCAAAAGATCATTTTAAATTATTAAAATAATAATTTTAAGCTAAAATTGAGATTAATTATTAAACATTATTAAGTTTCTTTATTATTATTTTCAGTAATATAAATAATTTCTGAAATGCATGCATAAATAAATGTATGTCACAACAAAAGAAACTAGACTAAAATTTTAAATACAAAAGAAAATACTATACAAGAAAAAAAAAAATATATATAATATAATATAATATAATATATATACACACATAAAACATGATAAATGCCTATAACATATCTAGATGCATTTATTTAAAAAATGACACCAAATCTAATTTATTGACTTAATAAAATACTTCATAAATGGAATATAACTAAGCATATTATAAGTCTTGTCCTACTTTAATCTAATAAACTATTAAGCTATAAAATAATTGTAAAAATAAATATAACAGTTCAATAAATAAAAAATATAAAGGATTACCAAGAATGTAGTTTAATGAAAAATATCTTGAGAGATTTCAATATTATTGTTATAAGTCTTATTTAGGGGATGGTGTACATATTCGCTTCAAAGGTACAGATGTATTATCTAGTTCAGTAAAACGTTTATGGATTTTCTTAGAAGCTATGCAATACTGAACTTGATAATGAAAGAAACGAGTTAGAAGTGATATTTGTAATAAAAATGCTTCAAGTATATTTTTCAAAGTAGAGTCCTTATCATTTTTGAACGATTCCTATAACATTGCACTTGGCTGTTCAAAGTTAGCGACTTTGAAAGCATTGTTACTTTTAATACTTTGTAGATATTGGAAAAAAAAAAATGGATTCTTTCATTTCGCAAATATCATCAGTTTATCTCTGTAAATTTTTTCTGGTATATTTTATATTAATGTACAGAAATTTGTATAACAAATATACATAATTATTGTTATCTAAAGTTTAGCAAAAACTTGGTTTAATGATTTTTTTTTATTATCTATTAATGAATGTAAAACAATTCATAATACTAGAAAAGCTGAATTTTGTATAATTATTGGCTGTTAATCAATCAGATTCACCAGTAAATGATTAATTCAATATGACATAGTTCAAAATGAAACAAAAATATCACTTATTGGTTCAGATAATTTGAAAAATTATACAAAAACCGCTATTAATTTTGCAAAACCATATTAATTATAAAAAAAAAAAAAAAAAAAGAGAGAGAGAGAGAGATCTTGAGATATACACTCTTCTTTATTCTTAAATATACAATTAGCTTTAAGAATAATAAGGAGTTAGAAAAAGTATATCAAGATGAGTTTTAATATGGATAATATTGTAAATAGAGTTTGGACTGTATGCATTTGCATGTTTAGACTATATTTACTATAGATATATAAAAAGTCAAGAAAATATACTAAAAATGCATACATCAGTTATTTTTTCTTTTAATAGAAAAAATAACTTTGATTCAAGCCTAGAATTTAAATGTAACCAATTAGATGAAAAATCAAGAATAATAATAATTTTAATGAAACATAAAATTTACAGATAACATTCATCTTTTTTCAATTGAATCCCAATTCAAAATAAATCATTTATTTGTATTGGAGGTTATGTTTTACATAAAATTTTATCTATAGAATAAGTTAATTTGCTTAAAAAATTATATATTTTTAACAGTTATAAAAGGATTTTTATTTTATATAATAGCCCTAACTTTTAAATAGAATATAATGCATAAAGATTTGCAATACATTTTTTGTAACTTTAAATACTATGTATAATTTGGACCCTAATCAACAGATATAAAGAGAGCAACCACCATAAATTTTTTTGGTGTACATTTTGTCTGAGCAAAGTAATAAATAAATAATTTTAGAATTAAAAAAAAAAAAAAAAATCATTAAACTAAGGCCATTTATTTTAAAGTTTCATTGAATTCTTTTTCAGCATTTTTTATATATCTTTTCATCAATTAAGAAAATAAGTTCAGCATCATATTATAATAATTAATATATGCAAAATAAACTAATATAATAGCCATATAAATTTACCAGGACTAATTTTTCATTTAAATAAAATATGAATAATAAATTAAAAATATGCTTTGGAAAAAATTGGCATAGATAATTTCATTTTCTATTTTTAATTGTACATAACAAAAAATCTTTTATGTAAAAATGAGCACAGATTCTAAGAAAAAGTGCACAGATAATATTGCTTTTCAATTTTGTTTTAGAATTATTGTATAAATCCTTAATTTTACAATCCTTATATATTGCACTTGGTGCACATACATTTCAAATTCAGCAAGAATTGCACCAACTGACAAATTGTCACTGTAAAGGCTGTTTTTCCACATCAGTTATAAATCTGTTGCTGTTATTGTATTCTTTGTATGAACTGATTGTATTTGGCGAAAAATCATTAATAAAGTTGCTACATTGTGCAGTTTCATACAGTTGTCTTTTCATTTCATTAACATTTTAACGTACACAGGTTTCGCACTGAAAGCAAACATTTTTTTTATGCAACAACTTTTCAATATTTTTTCATTGTTTTAATAGATTCTTAAAATTAATTTCCCTCTTGGTTCATTAGATAGCAGCAGTTCTCCAAAATTTAACAAATGTTTCATAGGAGGCCATAGGCAAGTCTCTTTAAATTTCTTAAGAGGCCTCTCCACTTATCGTCCCCAGAAGCCAGAGCCAATGTTATTCTATGGAGAATTTCACCCCATTATAACTTATTAACTAATATATATTTTTTAATTCTGTTTTCACATCCAGAAACTTCACAACTATTAAACAATTTATCGCTTTCTAAAAATTATTTTTTAAAATTTTTAATATTTTATTTTGAGGTTGTAAAATGCAAATTTTCACAATGTGAAATTTTCCATTTTTGAGCTTGAAAATTAAAGCTTAAAAATAAAAAAAATCAATTTTTAGAAAAGCGATAAATTGTTTAATAGTTGTGGATTTTTGGAAAATGAAAACGGAATTTAAAAATATGTATTAGTTAATGAATTATAATAGGGCAAAATTTCCTGTAGAATAACATTGGCTTCGGCTTTCGGAGACAATAGGTAGAGTCCCCTTAATAGGCTTGAGTGCAACTTGCTGTTTAGATGATGTACTCGTGCCTAGTTTTTTTCACCTGATGAAGGGTCATGCTATTATTTTGATCTGAAACAACTGTTCACTTACAAAGTTATTTATTTATTAAATTAATTATTTGAATTTTAGTGGGTTAACATGAAAATGTTCCAAATCAAAAATGCTATTATTTTTCATTTCATAAAACCATCACATAACTTTCTCCACTTTTTCCCTATGAATTCACATAATTTAGACTTTAAATTATTTTCATGGTGTAGATCTTTAGGGGATGAGGAGGGAGCGATTAACTGTCTGTAAATTTAGTAAACTCCCGATTATTCACGGAAATGAGTCGCGCAGCAACCCATAGATAATCAGAGCCCGTGGATAACTCACAAAATTTATTTATTTTTCTCGCTGTCTATAAAGTCCTCATTGACCGCTGTACACTGTTTAGGAAGTTTACTATTTCCAATCTCCAAACATTACAGCGACCGTTTCAGCACACAATGCAAGGAGATGTTTACAATTCTGACCTAGTGCAGCGCCATTCGGTATTTTTTCCAGCTTGCAGAAAAGTTTTTAGCTTTTAGGTAATGTGCATGGAAAGTTTTTATTTTGTACAGGTCTGAGTCAACATTTTTATACCTGTTGCCCATTTTCGCATGTCTGTTAATAGTAAAATTTTCTGACTATCCACCAGTTCCACAAAAATGGTGATTTATAAAGTAGGGAAATAATAAAAATTGCAAAACAAACAAGTTAAAGCATATAACAATAGGGCATTTTTCCAATTCAAGGTTTTTAAAACGTGAAAAAAAAAAAAAAAAATTGATTCAGTATTGGACAAAACTCTTGCTCGGGTGGACTACTACTAGTGTAGAAAATTTGCATCTCAGAAAGGTATGACCTTAAATATTGAAATGTCAGTTTTGTACCTTAATGATAACATTTTAGAAAACACATTTTCTTTTTTTAATTAAAAATGAAAAAAAAAAATCAACTCTGTTACCAATTATCATGAATAGGCTCAACTACTCGTTTTAAAGGTTTCAATCAATTCTTTTGAAAAATACTCATAATAAAATTTTTCAATTTCAAAGAGTAAATGATGCTAATACAAATAGAAGAATTGTATCACGGTATATTCATTACTATTATAAATAGGAATCCCACAAGGAGGATCTAGCTCCAGTATTTTGGCAGATCTCTATCTTTTTTATTATAAAAAGCAATTTTGTTATGATGATGTCTGGCTTTATCGTTACACAGATGATGATATTGTATTTTATCTTAACAAGAAATCACTAAATGACTTTTCCTTAAATTATCCAACTTAAAGCTAACTCAAAATACTCTAACTAATCAATCAATTAACTTTTTAGGTCTAAAAATTATCTTTGATGGTAATAAAATTTACACAGATATCTATGACAAACGGCAAGATTTTAGATTTAAAGTAAACTTATTTACACATTTTAATTCTTGTCAGCATCTTTCGTTATTTAGAAACATCACCATTAACCACTTATTTCGAATTAATAATTTATGCTCTCCAAAGTATAAAAACAAGACTATTAATAAACTGATCACAGCCACTGCTATAATGGGTTTTTCTAAACACTTTGTATTTTCTATTTTATATCCATAAGGGGTCGTCCATTAATTATGTGAGGTGTTCAGGGGGGGGGGGGGTCTCAGCGAATATCACATAATTTTTTTCCCGCAAAAAACAGCGTAAAATTGCGAGAAAATTCAGTTAAATTCAAGTAAAAAATGTTTCTGGACTTAGATATGGCAAAATCTGACACGATAATATTTATTGCGGCTATCTGAACGCTGCGAAGCAGCACAGTAGCCTTTCAATTGTTTCAGACGCAATCGGCCAGCCACACGCGCAACTCGACGAACGTTGCAGCGTACGAGCCGAGTAAATTACAGTAAAAGTACGGATTTTGAAAAATCTCATGTGAGATTAGGGGAGGGGGGAGGGCTCAAACCAAATCTCACCAGGGGGAGGGGGGGTCAAAAAATCATCAAAACTGCCTCATGCAGGGTTGCCACAGCCTACTAAAAGGCAACTATTTGCGACTATTTTCAGCCTGAGGAGACTATGGCTATCTTTTTTGACCCAAAAAGCTTGAAAAAGCAAGTATTTTCACAAAAAAGCAACTATTGGGAGACTATTTTTCACCTTTTGCAAAATTCTTCCAGAAATATCAGGAAAATCTTTCAAAAGAAATATTTTCCATGCATTTTATAAACAATCCCATATCTTAATTTTTTCACCCTTTAATTATTTTATTTTATTTATTTATTTTTTACCACCATAAAGTATGGTATATCCCTTATGCTGACCTTGAAACAGGTAGAACATTCAATGAGAATGTAGAAATAGCCCCAGACATGTAGTATGTACCTATTAAGCTGCCCAATTTGCTTATTGCAAATGACTAGTACACTTCTGTGACCTGTTATGTCCTTCCTCACCCTGATTTCATGTAAGAAAAAATAACAAAATCAGAAAAGAAAGCTCTTTTAGTAAATCAGAAAAGGAAGAATACAGCAAAGAAAAAAAAAAAAAAAAAACATAAGCTCTTAAGAGCGGACAATACTTAATCTTTTCAACAACCAAATCCCATGTTATTCTATGGGAAAATTTGTTTCCACAATGACTCATTGCCTAATGTTTTTTTTTTATTTATTTATATATATATATTTTAATTCAGTTTTCACATTCAGAAGTTTTTTTTTTTTTTTGATTGGTATATTTATAATGAATAGTAAGAAAATGTGTCTGGTTTATATCCTTTAATGATCGTTAGCATGTAATATTTAAGCTAGTATTTTGGTTTCTAGGCTACTATTTAGGAAACTATTTTTGTTATATTTCTTTTGTGGCAACCCTGCTCATGTAATTAATGGACACCCCCTAACCATGTCTCTGTCAGTACATAAAAAAAAAAAGTGTACACATTAGTGTAACTCAACAAAAAAAATTATAAAATAATAAAAGACAATAAAAAAGGTGGTGGTTGGGTGAGCAGATGTTTGATTACGGAGGATGGGTGGTGGTGTTTGGATGGATGTCTGAGTGGGATTGTGAATTAAAAAATAAAAAGGCAGAAGGCTTGTTGCATTTACTTTGCAATCTTTCTTTACCATTAAATTTTCAGTTTCTTCATTGTTGAATTGTAAACTATTCTTAAAAATCTAATCATACTATTAAACACATAGTAATCAATCTATAAATTTCATTGTTACTTCATAGTTTCCTTATTCTTTATCTGCTATGAAATTTTGCTTTTTTTAATCCATATGACTCCTATTCTGGTCTTGGCAGGCTGGGGGAGTGTTGTTAACCTCACAGGCAAGTCACAAGTCTTGCTGCCTACCTCTTTCCTTCCTTAAGTTTGTTAAATTAATTAAACATAAATTTTGATTTAGTTCATGTTTTTCTGTTAAGATTTTTTTGAGTTAGTTTATTGTTTTGCTTGTTATGCAGGCTGTTAATTAATAAATTTGGTTTCTTTAAATATGTGTATTTCATCCTACATAAAGAAATTTTTCATTCTTATTGGTTTTTGTGGTTTCAGTGATCTTGTATCTATTGCTTGGCTTTTACTACGTTTAATAAATCATTATTATATATATATATATATATATATATATATATATATATATTTAATTTGACAGTGATTAATTAAAAATAATTCACATTATATGTGTTTATGTATAATTTTGTTCTATGAAGCCATATTAAAAATTATGTAAAAATAGGCTGAAAATTGTAACTCTTGAGCGATATACAATGATTCATACCAGTTTATGCCAAGATGTAACTTATAAAATTTCATGAAATTCTGTAGTTATTGATATAGAGCTGCCGCAAAGCCTTCGTCACACACTGAGAGAGACAGACATTTAAAAAATTATTAAAACACATCTACGACTATTTAACATGTTCACTACCATCAGTATCACCAATATCATTGCATATGATGTTAGATAAAATTTCCTGGGTAGTTTAGCAATATTGTTGTTTGTAGATGGCACTCTACAATAAAAGTTCTTTAGAAAAAGCTCAAGCCTATACATCCTGCATAATCATTATTGGCTTGGAATTTTTTTTTTTTTTTTTAATTATTATTTATTGTTTTACTCAGTAGAAAAATAAAAATAAAAAGGTAGCTTCAGGTAGATAGTACAGTCAGTAACAAAAGTATCCGAACACTAGCAAAAATTTCAATATTAAAAAAGTAGAATTAATACTGTTTTGTTAAATATTCAGTTTCTGCAAACTGAAAGAAAAATATGGACTAGAACCAACATTTGTTGATTAAAAATTGTACTTTACACTTTCTGCTGATTAGCTCGATCGTTCATTTCCTGATTTTATTACATACGACTGTTTCAGATGCAAAAATGTATGATTGTACGGCCTGGGTCGGAAAGAGTTAATCAAAATGAGATAATACAATTTTTTACAGACCTTGCCTACATAATAAATGAAAGAGCATCTACTAATGGAATTTAGGCAAAAAAAAAAAAATGTAAGTAGAATGTACAATATTTTTTTTTTTTTTTTTAGCCTAAGGTCACCAGTGATACTCAAGGCATAGAGCATACAACACATTGGAATGGCCATATCACAGGAGAGAATTTCACTCAACACAACACAGCAGTATATGGGGAAGATTCAAGGTCATTGGGTAGTCAACTTTTTTGACCATCATTTTGAAAAGTGCCTATGTTGTGTTGTTTAAAAAGTTAGGCGAAATCTCTCATGAGGCCATTACAATGCTATGAGCATCAAAAATGGTCTCACTGTATTTTTGTAAACTTATACTGAATTGTGTTTTTACTTTTATATCCAATAAACCCTTTACAAACAGGTTATATTAGCATTTTTATGTTTGGCAAACCAGTGATCCTTTTAACTTTCTATAGAGGCAGAAAAGGTATCAAAAAACTTAAATCCATAAAAAATTAGAAATCAAAAATGTTCACAAATGCAATATTTTCTTCCTATAAATATAAAAGAAAGTAAAAAAGTAATCTGGTAATCACAATACAGTGAATTTGAATTTAATACAGTTATGGGGAAGGAGGATGATACTCACTTAGGGCATTACCTATCTATAGCTCTTGACATAACTGTTTATTTTGTGTGGCCCTGTAAGCTAGTAATGATCAACAGATTTTTTTTACCATGTTCTATAGATAACATGTTTTAGTACAGAAATGCTAAAATGTACCACAAGAAATACACCTATTGTACAAAGTATTTGAATTCCTATTCAGAAAGTCTGATCTCAATAAAAAATTTAAAGAAAAAAATCGCTATGCATGTGGCATATATACTAACTTTAGAATATAGTGATTTTGGACTTTCTGTCAATATCTGTTTTTGAATTATGCTAATAACATACAAGCAGACTAATTGCTAAAAATTTTATTTTTAGATATTAATAAATATGTCAAGTAATATAATTCTGTGATATAATTTTAAAATACTGAAATTGTACTTTCGGCTAATATCTCTTTTTGAATTATGTTGATAAGCAGACTAAAGGCTAAAAAATTCTTATTTTTGGATTTAGAAAACCTCAAAATAAGTAATTATAACAAAAACTTAATCAAAAATACACCTCAAAAACAATATTTTCTCAACCATATAGGAGCGAGAAAAATAAAATAAATAAAAAACGCATATTCCAACTTTATTTACTGTAATATATGTTTATAATTGCAAAAACATTTAATAAAATAATACTTAAAAAAAAAAAATCTAAGATTTTGTAATTTAAAAAAAATTAAAATCAAGGTATTTAAAAGGAATTCATAATAATATGATCAACTCTCAATATAAGGTAGTTGGGTGCAATTATAATTATTTTACTGTCAATCGATTAACAAGTAATTGATTACAAATAATTTGAATTACTTATTCAATTTATTTATTTGTAATAATTTGGTTTATTTGTAATCAGTTACTTGTTAATCGATTGACAGTAAAATAATTATAATTGTAATTTAATTGTAATTCAATTATTTTTTAATCAATTATGCCCAACACTGGTAGATATATATATAATAATTATATTACATATATATTTATTATATATATAAATATGTCAAGTAAAAAAATAATAAATTATTTTTTTTTAAGTGAAAATTTTTATTAGATATACAAAAGTATCTATTATTACACATAAACCCAAAAATATACATATCTAAACAAGAAATATCTTTCATATACTGATGTATTTACATGTTCATATGACTTTAAAAAAAAAATAATAATAACAATAATAATTCTTTGATCATACAGAGAAATATTTCTTGATAAGTTAAAAAGTTTCGTGATGAAAAATAATGAAGAAAGAAATGAGTTTTTATGCATAAAATAATATAAACATTAATATGAAAAGAAACAAAAGATTAGAACATCTTTTAGGATAAAAAATTTATATTCACTAAAAAATATGTTTAATGAATTATGGACTTTGAAACATTGTTCAAAAGTATATTAAAAATAACAATAATAAAACAAATACTTTAAATTTCCACAGGAAGAATAAAAATCTCATAAAAACAATATTTTACAACCAAACAGTTTTTTAACAACAATGTATTTTTACACAATAAAAACTGTTATGACTTTTAAAGGAAATTATTTACAAATGTTGCTTCAACAATATAGAACAATATTTCTTAATTAGTTCAAAAGTTCCTGAATTTTTATTATTATTATTAATGTATTAAATAACAAGAATACTATAATAAACATCCCCAAAACACTTGGAAAAATTTCTTGAATAAATGTTTCATATTTATTTGAAAAGCAAGCTTTTACAATTAAATAATTTTGACAGTGTACTTTTACGTATTAAATTACCTCTTTGCATACAATTTGGCCTGAAATTATTTTATATTGAAAGAAGAGAAAAGAAACCAAACCCTATTTTTGTTTTTCAAATAATAAATATCAAATTTTGTACAAAAATTATTTTAAGATAACAAGAGTTTTCTTTTTTAAGATAAAGGCATTTGTTAACTGTTTTATGTCCCTTAGCAACAGTTACTAGATTCCTTTCAAAGGAAAAAAAAAAAATTCACATGGTTACTCTCAATTTAAATTTATGAAATAAATTGTTATCACTAACACTTTAAAAGAATGCAATTAACAAAGAATGCTTCAACTATACAGGAAAATACCCCTTTATTATATTCAAAAGTACATTAGAAAATAACAAATATTTAAAATTTGCATAGAAACGATAAAGCCTAAAAAGTATTCTTTTACACTAAAATAGTTTTCAACAAAAGTGCATTTTTATATACTAAATTATCTCTTTGCACACAATTTTGTCTGAAATTATACTGAAAGAAAAGAAACCAAAACCTATTTTTGTTTTCTAAGTAACAGATAGAAAATTTTGTAGAAAAAATAATTAATTTAGGATGACAGGACATTTTTATTTTATTTTATCTGTATTCTTCCATATAAGAGCATTCAAAAAAATTTTAACGCAATTTCTCTCAATTTAATTTTAAATATATATATATTAACTTGATGTGACAAGAGAAAATATATATATCTTTAAATGGGTGTAAGTATACAAAAAATATTTAGGGAAAAAAAAAAAAAAAAAGATTATTTTACCTTAACCCTTCAATTACCTTTGAAATGGGCAAGATTGTAATATTACTTTCACTGCAGAGTTTTTCAGCTTACTAAAATAATGCTTATTCTAACTTGAGATTAAAAATGTAATTTTATTGTGCTTGTGCACATATTTATAATGCTTATGACTATTATTTAAGACCTATAAACTCGAATAAGAAGCTAAAAAATAATAATTATATAGTTTTAAATTTCAAATGTATTGTGGGAAAAAGAACAGCTGAGTGACCGGATATATTCATCAGCAACGGGGACTTTGCACCATTGCTTTCAGCACTGAAGTAGATTTCACATAAAAGTTTATACTTCCATTTAATATTTATAAATTGAACTATATTATTTTGTTCAATAAAATATATATTCAGGGAACAATTGTTATGATTTTTGATACTTTTGCAGATTTCAAATCTTAAAATTGTGTTTTTGCACTTTGCATTTTTTCATGATCTTCGAAATGATTAAACTTCTGCAGATAATTAATGAAGGACTTAATAATTTTTTGAGATATTTAATAGAACCTACTTAAAAGAAGGAATAGGTTTTGAAATTTTTTGAATAGTTAGTTTTTGAGAAAAAAAATTTAAAGGTAGGTGTATGTGTAAGAATTTGAAAAAACTATATGATTTTTGTTACATTTTTATTTCTAATATTTTTTCTTTTAAAGATATTGCAAAATCCATCCCTAATTCTTTTAGGTAGGTTCTATTGACAGGGTAGCTAACATTAGAACTTTTCCAAATTCCCTGACTTTTCCATGATTATTTTTCACGATTTTCCCTGATTTATGCTGTTTATTTCCCAAAAAATTCACAAAATTAGTGAATAATTTAGTAGTTTACATACAATTACGAGCTTTCAGATATGACCTATTTTTACACAAAAGAAAAAAAAAAAAAATGCAAATCGTGAAAATGTAATTTAAGTATTTCAAATCTGTAAAAAATACATAAAAAACCATGAGAAATGTTACCTGAATATATATTTTATTCCTCAGCATATTTATATATATATATATATATATATATTTAACTTGTTGCCAAGGAGGAAAAAAAGAAAAACCTTTCTCAAGTGGTTTGTTTTGTCTGAAAGCAGTAGTCCTGTCATCCTAAAAGAAAAAAAAAAAAAAAAAAAACACCAAAATTAAAGTTTGTACTAAACAGAATTTAACTTTGGATGGATGTTGATAGACATTCTGCTTTATATACAGAGAAATTGTGACTGACTTTCTTTCTTCTCTAAAATATGACAAAATTGTTTCTTTGACAATTTTAATCAATCAACAATCACTATATCTTCCGTTTCATAAAGCACAATACACTCCTTATCAGCCCATCGTTTTGGGTCTGTATATAAGTGAATCACATCTGAATCATCAATATCTACTGAATTGATGACTCGATTACTTGTTGAAGCATCTTGTTCTCTCAGAACATTTGAGATATTCGCACTTGGTCTGCTAAATAACAATGGCCTGTTACAATTTTTGAGCTTTTGTCTTGCAGAAGAATAGTTAAAAAAGGGATTTGGTGATTTTTGATTACAATATTTGGCACTTAAAGGAGATTTCACAGGAGAATACTTTCTGGGTGATTTTCTAGGTCTACTTGTCAAGTCTCCTATATTTTCATCATGTGAATTTGACCAACTTCTTTTTCTGCGTATTCTAGATGAAGGGGTTATATAATTAGAAAAACTTGTTTTATGTGAAGGCTTTCGTACAATTTTTAGTGTCTCAATTTCAGGCTTATTTTCAAATGATTTCTTTGCTACTCCTCCAAAAGTTACACAAGGTTGTTTACGCTTTGGAACAGTTTTTCTTGCTTTGTATAACAATTCATCAATAAAGACTTTACTGTTTTTTAACATTTTCTTTTTGTGACCAGAACGTTTTAAAGGTTTCCTGAAATTTTCTTCACATCTCTTAAAAGTTGTACAGTTTTTATCTTCATTTTGTAACACTGATTCCTCTGACGAATTAACATAAGGCACAGTATTATCTTTGGAACTGGTATCTAGAATGCTTGTTGTTAACTTATTTATGCTTTTACCTTCAGTTTCATTTTTATCTGAAACATTTGTATCGCATGGCTTCACTGAAATAATGCATGCAGAACTATGCGGTTGAACAGCTTCCAATAAAGGATTCTGGTCAGCAACAAGCATTGTGCAATCTGTAACAGGAGTGTTTGAAACAAAAGTTGTATTTTGATTTTCAGTTGTGTAATCAGCTTCAATATGTTTCAGTGATTCATTCATAATATCAAAAATTGTGTTACTGTCACCACCTTGATCAATAAGAAAATTTTTAGAAGTCCGATCAATATCTACGCCTACGTCCTTATTACTAGTAGAAATTTCATTTACTACATCATTTTTAAAACTGCCATTGTAATTCTTATCTACACTATTAGAAATTTCATCAGAGTTAAAACAGGCATTTCCATTTAACACAGATGTATCATTTACAAACTTTTTGGAACTGTTTAGCGTCGGAAGAAAAATGGTAGTTTTCTTTGATTCATCAATATTATTTTGCTTTTTTTCTAAACTACTTTCCAAAGTACTTGAATGTGTTGATATACCAATATTTGGATCATTTTTGGAATTTGTAATTAACTCGCTATCATTTGTAACTGAATTCATATTCACTCCAATGCATTCAACTAGAGAATTCAAAATTTCATTACATTGTAAATCAACAGTATTTTTATTCGAACCAACTTGATTTAATACATTTGTTAAAATTTCTCTACACTGATGAGTGGGAGAAACATTACCAACAGATTTATCATCCAAACTTAAAACATCATTCGTAATGTTTTCAGTTTTATCTTCCTTAGATATGTCTGTAGTATTTTTTTCAATTACATCTACAATACAAATATCATTATCTGAATTGTTTTCTTCAGATTCTATATTAGTAGCACAAGGCACTACTTCTATTTGAGGTGGAATGTGAAATTTAGCAGATATTCTTTCAGCATCAGTTCGTTGTTTAATTTTAGGTGATGTGCTAGGCTTAGATATACTAGAAGAAAAAACTTTTTTCATAATTGTTATATCATCATTTTTTTTCACCGGTGTCTTTTCTTCAATAATAACTATGTCTTCATTATCAGCACAATTATTTTTGCATGCAATAGATGTATGGACCTTATTTTTCACTGGTGTGATTGATAATTCTGGGTGTGCATCAGAATATTTTTGAACAGGAGAAGGGATATTTTCTTCAGATATATTTTTTTTCGATGAGTTTTTTGGTGAAATTTTTTCCTCAATAAAAACAATATCTTCATCAGTATTTAATAAAACATCATTATTTAATAAAACAACATCTTCATCAGTATTTAATAAAACATTTTCATTGGTATTTAATAGAACATTGTCCTCAGTATTTAATAAAACAACATCTCCATCAGTATTTAATAAATTATTCTTATCAGTAGACAAAGTAACAGAAGTGATTTGTTTTAAAGTTACAGCATCAGTATTCTCTTGAACAGAGGAAGATTCGTTTAAAACACCTCCATAGGTATTTATTTCAGTTGTTGATTCACTATATAGCAAAGGTGTATCACAGTCGGGTGGCATGTTATGTTCAGTAAAAGGAACTTTAAACACAGTAGACTGTTGTTCAGTCATTTGTGTGACATCAGGCATTTCAGAATGTAAATTGGATGTAAGGACAGTTGAATTTCCAGTGCTCTCCATATCATTAAGGGGAATTGATTTTACTTCGGCTATTCTAGGTCCATCATCTATAAAAAAATTTTGATTTTCATAACTTTCAGATGTAGATGGCAAATTGTCTTTATTAATATTATCCTCTACAATATCAATTTTCTCGACTACAGTTGTATCATCATAGTACGATTCTGGTTCAATTTTTATTGCACTGAAAGTCTCTTCAGGATACTCAATTGAAATATCACTAAAAATAATAGGTTCTTGCTCGATTGAAATGCTGGAAATTGTTAAATTACCAGCAGAGCTTTGTATGATTGCACTATTTTCACCTGCATCTTCATTCGGTAAATGATATTCAAAATCAGGAGATTGATTGGGCATGTTATCATCATTACAATTCAAATCATCAGTTTCAACACTTGGACCCATAAAGCTACTTCCAGAAGAACTCTTTCTTTTAACTATTTTTAAAGGAGATACTTTTTTTACACTTACTGGATCATCTAGATTATCCGCCTGTTCCGTTTTTATGCAAATATAACTACTCCCCTTTGAAGATGCAGACTGATTTGTAGAACAGCTTTGCGAATCATTTAATAAATTAGGTGATTCATCCACATACTCTGATTTTATTGTAGTAATTGAGCTATGAGAGTCCTCTGATAAAGCTGGTGTATCTTCTTTTTCATCAGAATTGTATGGACTTTTCTGATAACTGATGTCGTTTGAATCTTGATTTTCAGATTTTATGTGCACTACATTACAAATGCTAGATTTTTTATGAAGTGAAACCTAAAGAAAAGAAAAATAAAATTTTATAAACAGAAGCAATGTTAGATAACTTTCATTATAAACAAAATACTTGTACAAAAGATTGATATATTTTAACATAAAATTTAAAGAGTTTTAACAGGGTTCCCACTCAATTTCAAAAATAAAATTCCCTGACTTTTCCAGGTTTTCCAGGTCTATTTTTAGAAAATTCCAGTCACAAAATTTCGTTCGAGACATAAAAAATAGCTCATGGTATGAAACAGAACATAGCTCGCGACATAAAAGACAACATAGTAACATGACTTGCGATATAAATTGAATGCTCAAAAAGCATTTTCAAGGTTTGTATCATCATTATTCCAGGTTTTTGAGCAATATTTACAATGATATTTCCTTGACTTTTTTTCATAATTTCAATTTTCCTGACTTTTCCAGGTTTTCCCTGTTCTCCCTGACCCGGGGGAACCCTGTTTAAGTCACACAAAATTTTAAAAACTTAATAAATTAAGACAAATATTCTGGTTCAATACCGATTTAAACAATAGAAAACCTGTCAAAAACCACATTGTCACAATATGTAGACAATATAGAATTTGCTAAGAAATGGTTGTGAGTAATAGCTGCCATACATAACTTAAATATTAAGCTGTTGGTAAATTAGCAGGTTTCAAAATAATTTTTCGACAGCAATTCTTAAAATTTAAGAGTAATTATTGATTTCAAACATGAGAAAGATATATTTTTTCCCATTCTTATTTATTTATACCAATGTTGTTAACTATGCATTTTTAAATAATAAAGTTAATTATGCATTTTAAAATTTTATAGATAATTATGTTCAAAACTTGTAAGACAATAACTATTCAAGAATACTGGATTTTAAAAAAAAATAAAAAATAAAAAATAAAGGAAAATGTGATATATACTCTCATGTATAGTTTCTTTTTTCACTTTGGGAAACAGAATGTGAAACAGATTTCCAAAGTAGTAGACTTTGTATCTCCCAAATCTCAAAAACTAATAATCGTAGAATATTGCAAATTTATATTTGTGACTGTTATGGCACCTACAAGTACATGATCAATCTTGATCTTTAAATGGGCTACTACTTTAGAAACATCAACGATTTTACATGATTTTAAGTGACGTCTGTATGAACATATGTATTTGTGTGCATCTGGCATAATCCAAAAACAAATAGTTGAATGTAGAATGTTGCAAATTTGTATGTAGGTTTGTTATGACATTTAGTTTAGTTGTACGCTTTTTTTTTTTTTTTACTTTTTGCGACTTCTTGTTTTAGAGATATCCATGAAAATTATATCTACAATGACAAAAAATACAAAAATTTTGGCCATTATATATGACCGATTGCCATAGAGATTTCACAAGCAGCTAATGAGAGCCTATATTTGTAGAGCAAGAAATTTTGTCATAGATTTTAACTAATTTCTCTTTAAACTCAGTAAGAATCTTTTACACATACATAAAATGACTTTATTGCTAAAAATAAACTATTAATATGTTCCTTTTTTCTCAATCCTCAAACTATCAGTGACTCAAAATTTAATAAAGGTAAGAATACCATAAAGTCAATCTAGCTTCTAGCACGGCTTGCACTTTTAAATGAAAAAATAACAATAATAATAATAATAATGACTTTTCAAGGCCTATTTTAAAAAGTTTGAGGACTACAATAAATTTTGTAGAAAAATTAGGCACATGCAGCAAAAATTTTTACTTAATCTTCAGTATTTTTCTTTTTTCTCTTTTGAAAATCTATATAAAACTTCTTTAACATGGAGCAGTTTAGTTAATATAGTTTTAATAGCAGTTTAGTTTGAATAATTTTTTTTGAAGTAATAGGATAATGAGGCAAGATAACCCAGATCAGACTGTTTAGCTGCAAAGATTTACTCTTATACACTTGATATGCACATTTTCTTAAAAAAAAAAATGTATATATATATATATATTAACTTTTTGTGCTGAAACATATGCTCAAAAACTTACTATATTTAGCAGTATATTTGGATGAACTTAAACCCAGTTAAGCCTCATTATTCTTCCGGCTAAAAGTCCAGACTTAAACCCCATAGAAAACATGTGGGGTGTCATTGCACACAAGGTATATGAAAACGATAAACAATACTATTCTGTTTCTGAGCTCAAATCTGCTATTTCAAAAGCATAGGATAAAATATCGATTCTAACATGCAAAAATCTAGCAAAATCCTTCCAACGCCATCTTTTAGAAGTAATTCATGTGAAAGGAAAACACATGAAGTACTAAAGTTTAGAATGAATTACTTTTAGTTAATGTTTAACTTTGTGGTCTTAAAAGTTTTTTCCACCCTTTTATGTTGTGAAAAAAAAAAAAAAAAAAAAAATCATTTGCATATAATATATAGCTACATAAAACTTTGTGAGGGTTTGTTATTTTTTATCCTGTTTACACTATTTGATGTTCCCTTTTTTACTTTATCTTACCCATAAGGTGGAGAAAGTATTGTTTTAGGGTCAAATTTTCAAAAGCTAGTTTTTGTTATAGTTACACGTTTTGAGGTACCCTGAATCCAAAAATAATGTTTTTAACAGTTGGTCTGTGTGTGTGTCTGTCTGTTATCAGTATATCTCAAGAACAAATGGTAGCAGAAGGTCCAAACTTGGTATTTTAAATGTGTATGATATAGGGATGCTACACCAAGCTTTTCGTTGAAATGAAGCAAAGGGTTTGTGTACAGGGAACCCCCAAGAAATTCAAATACATTACGTCTATGGGGGGGGGGGGGGAAGTCTATTTCAGGTTGATCCGTGCGTTATTACTATAGGATTATATGTAGGTGCACCATTTGGTCTGTACATAATTTTTAAAAGATATACATGGCTACAAATATTTAAGCGACAACATTCTTCTTACTGTTAGTGGGAGTGCTTTTCTATAATATTTTATTATGTCCTGGAAAGTTGCTCGGAAACTGAAATGAATTCCTCATAGACATATGGAAAAATATTATATGTTTTAAAGCTAAATACTCATCACTTGTTTTTTGTATACTTACACTTTTTGAGGCTTCCTGATTACCGAAGTCAAATTTTTAACATTTGATCTTAACTTAAAAATGAACAACTTTAGGAGATCCAAAGTTGTATTTCAAGTTAATATAACAGATATGAAAGTGAGAAATAAAGAAACAGTCTGAAAGTATCAGCAAAACTCAAAGATAATTTAATTTTAGTAATAAAAGAAGAAAAACAAACACACAAAATCATACTTTCTATAAGCAAAATTGGAGAATATATGAAAATAAATTGTTTAGAAACAGTCAAAAGACAGGAAATTGAACAAAAATAAGAATATTTAGAAGCAAAAACCTGAAAATTGTTTTTAAAAAATTAAGAAAAGTCTGAAATTCCTACAAAAGTCTGAAAATTCTCATCCCTGATATAAGCTTGTTGATGGAAAATTTTGATCAAGACTGATAAGTTTCAAGGAATGTTGCATGTGAAAGTTGTCTGAATAATTTTAAGTGAACTTTTAATTTTAATAACAGATTTAAATTCTATATAAATGTATGTGCAGTAGTGAAACGTAGGATTGAGGGGGGCGGTAGCCCCCCTCACACAGAACTAGTTATCACATAAAACTCTTCCAAAGCCTAATTTGAATAGTTTTAACATAGGTTTACATATCAGTTCTCATTATCTTACCTCTTAATCTCCCAACTTATATTAAATTTCACGGTAAGAGAAAGTCGCGTGAGTGACACACTAGATTATTTTAATAAAATTGGTATTTTTGCAATTCCACATGTGGTCTTAAAATTTTTTCCATCACCTTATTTGTTTTTTATACATTAATCTTCTCATATATTTTTGTGCAAACTGTGAAAATTTCAATTCAATTGCATTTATTTAGAATAAATTGCGAGCATGAACATGAAAATCCTTTTTCTCAAAAAAAAAAAAAAAAAAGATTCATTTTTTTTTTTTTTTTTTTTTTTTTTTGAGGGGGGAGGGGGGGGCAAGGGGCAAGAGACTTAAGCTTGTGGATTTTTTGTTGGCAGATATTTAAAATTTAGGCGCAAATCTCGCCATCCTGTGAGGACGAACTTGTGAATTTCAGCTCTAAACAAATTGGATGACTGTTCAAATAATTTCACTTTTCAGAGAGGAAAAAAAAAATTTATGACATAAATAGAAGGAACGGTGTCGGTAGTCGTAAAATTTCAATTGCTTCAACGATAGAGAACACAGCATAATTCCACCTAATTGGCAACATCTTATTGAAAGGGTGAAACAAAGTGAAGAGGATCGGTGAAGGAGAAACGATGAACGAGGGAAACAAAAATAGGCAAAGTCATTCGAACACTGAAGATGAACCCGTTGGGGTTTGAAATATATATGTTCATACTATTAAAAGAATGTTAAGGTATTTTGCTAAGTTAAAGGTATTTTTAAAATTTCCTTCAAGACATCTCTTTTAAATATTTTGGGTAAACAACAAAATAAAAAAGTTTTTTTTTTTTTTTTTTTTTTTTAATATTGACTATTTATCTACCAATTTTCATAATGGGATGACATTGACTTGTGTAACATATCAGATATATTCAACTTTTTTTATATATACATCTTTATTTCACCCAGTCACAGCTTCAGTTACAGGAATTTCAATTACACTTTCACTAATTCTATGGCGCAGAAAAATTAATAATAGATTTTAATAATTTTTCAAAATTCCTAGACAAAGTATGGATGGGTTGTCCTTGTTAGAGGTAGCAATGACCACACATTGGGTGCTTTTTAACAAATGGTCATCGATTCGGTGACTCCTCGGTTAATGCTTAGTTGCAACAGCTGTGCCATTGGGGAATTTTTTTTTTTTTTTTCAAAATTAGTAAATTATAATAATTATTTCTATGCACATAGTGATCTTGAACCATAGACAAAACGTAATGTTTCATGCTAAGGAGAAGATGAAAGGAAAACTTCATTCAATACTCTCTGATGAAAGCTGCAAGCAGCCAGAAATGTTAAAGAATGAGATGAAGTAAAATTTTAATAGTGTTGTTAATGTTTTTATTTTTAAACAACTTAAAATTTAATTCAATCATGTTAGTAATAAAGATCACCATTCTACAAATAAAAATTTGCAAAATAAATACAAATGCACTAACCTTTTGGCCACAGAAAATTCCCAGTTTCGCATAAATTATATCAATATGGGTTTTTTCCTAAAAAATAAAATAATAAATACAATATAGTAGTACAGTATCTTAGATATATAGTCTAAATATTAATTAGAAAAATATTAAGAAAAAAAAGAAAAATATTAGTTGAAATCAATCAGCATAGTGGCAAAAAATAACTAAAATAAAATAAAATAAATAACTAAGAATCACTATAAATTTACACAAATTGTTAAAAATACTTTATTATAATGTTTCAATACCATTTTGAAGATGGTTACCTTTTAGTAGAAGTTTCAATGACTAGTGCAGAGCATTGAAATAACACTTCATTAAGACATTCAAAAACTAAAATACAATGTCTTTTTGAAAGATTGCATCTTTCTTCATCAGGTGCACACAAGAAAGCATGTCGTACCACTGCAAAAGCAGAAGGCAGACTGCAAGGAAAGGGTTAAATAAGAGAAAGGGGAGAATAGACATAGCAAATAAGAAAAGAGGAAAAACAACTACTGATAGGAAAAGAGGATAGTCACCGTTAGAAAAAAAGCAATAATGTCAAAATAAATTAAGAAGAAAAATATACAGAGTTGAAACTACCTAACATGTAAAAACCCTGAAAACTGCTACTTGCATGCAGATAGGGATACTTATTATTGATATATAATACGGCCACTTATAATAAGTGACATATTAAAGATTTCTCAATATATTATAAAGCATTAATATATTAAGTCATTCAAAAGAATTGACATTCGAAACAATTAACATTCAAAACAAGAAATTTCTATGAACACAAAATAATAATATAAAATTTAAATACAGCAAAATTTTCAAAAACCCTGAATTCAGGGGTAGCCCCTGAAAAGTTTCACCCCTGTTAAGAAGAATACAGTAAAGGACCAGAAATCCACATAGCTTGGTACCAGTTGCTGAGCATATTTCAGGCCACAGAAGAAATATTTCATTTAAGCAAGAAAGACCGTATGACTATCAAAACAAGAAATAAAAATCAGGCACTATACACAGATTATAAACGCTTTTAAAATACACTAACTCGTTCCATCGTTTAGCCTTTAGATGTATTTTAACTGCATAACATTTCTTTAAATATATTTTATTATTTTATACAGAGGAGGAGAATTTTCAAAAATAACTTTATTATTTTATTGTCAGACAGATAGATGTGCAGATAGACAGATAAACTGAAGTCATAATCCTTCTTAAAAATTGTTAGAAAGTATTAAAATTGCTTAACACAACTGAAAATACAATTACAAGCCATTTTCAGTTACAACACCTAATGTATCTGAATATTTTTGAGTGGTTTTGTAAACCTTAATGCTAATCATATTGCATTCTTTAGAAAGCATGTATTTAGGCATACGAATAATAAATGTCAATTTCATTATGCATTGTGCAATATAAAGGTATTAAAATAAGGCTTATAAAAATTCCTCTCATAGAACACAATGCTTTGAAACTCTTTTGGGTATCCCTGTACACAAAACTACTGGAAATAATTACATTATTTTCAATGGGGAACATGCCATAGTGAACTTGAATAACCTACATCAGTTTTAATTTGAAAGAATTCTATGAATATTTGGAGAAGTTAGAATGCAGACAGACAGACAAATTAAAGTAAAACATTTTTCAACTTTGTTGGAAAATGTTAATGAAAAATGCATACAAATAGCAGCATTTTACTGCTATAGTAAAGATAAGAATGGTGAACAGAAAAGAAAAGTATATTTATCTAAAACTTTGGATCATTTTTTGTTGTTAATTTTGGAAACACCTTTATGTTTCTTTTAAAACAGTAATATGAAAAGAGTTATACTAAAAATAACCAAATATATATAATTTATACTCAGTTATACAGATCTCCTGTTCTAAAAATTGTAGATAACGCGATAGTGATTCCCTATCTTAATTCTTTATCAAACTGCATTTTTATGTTATTATGATTTTAATAAGAATATCCCAAATATCAAAAATACTTTTGCCTGGATTTAGCACATGTTTAATAATTTCGATGACAACCATTGGATACTGCTCAATAGGTTCATTTAATATTTTGCATTCAGATTTCAATGACATGTTCAACTATATATTGTGATTTTGCTGAGAGAATTGCTATTAAATATCAAAATATTTTGTACAGTAGGGAACCAATTATCCAGAATGGTTTTTACAAGACTATTCTGGATAACTGGTTTTTCCGGATAACTGGTTGCTCATTAAACAAGCCTTATTAATCAGAAATATTGCATATAGTTCTCATTTAAAATAACTATTTTAAATCAAAAATCAATATTTTTTATCAATTAACCAAATTTAAATAACTCAACTTTTCATAAAAATCAAAATCTGCCCAAATCCAAGTGTTTTTAAACATGATTAGCCAGTGATTTTAAAACACTGAATATTACTAAAGATTAAAAAATTATGACCTGGTTTTACAGGCTTCTCTTTTTGTTTCTTATGAAAATTCGTTTTTTTTTTTTTTTTTTTTTTTTTAATGTCCATAAAAGTGCAAAATATTCATAATATTTTAAAGGTAATTTGATTTTAATTATCAACTCCCCCCCCCCCCCCCCAATAAATAAAAGAATAATAAAATAAAATTCAGTACAGGACCAATTATCCCTATTTCACTCAGTCTAGATAAGTAAAATTGTCGCCTTTATGATATTGTGTAGTGGCGCCATCTATCCACATTTTTCAGAACTAAAAGCTATCTTTTCAGTTTACTTTGTACATTATGACTTTTAACTTATACTCCCTGCCAAATATATAAAGTCTACTTTTAAATAAATATAACAAAATTAAATGGAATTATTATTTATTAAATATTTCTTTTACTTCTAATTGTTTCAGATTACAATGTTAAACCATTATTATTTAATATATATATATATATATATATATATATATATTTCTGTAATTTTTTTTTTTTTTTCTTTTTTTTAATGCATTGGAAGTTAGTTGTTTGAAAATATAATTCCGGATAACTGGTTTTCCAGATAAATGGTTCCATACTGTACATTTTGACTACAATGATACAAAAACTTTTAAAGAAAAAAGCTTAAATAATGAGTTTGAAGATATTTTAAATTGTATATTTTTTAAAGTTGATCATGGATTTGGATTTCTGAAGTCTTAACTTACAAACAAACATAGGCTTTGGAATTAGAAATGCTTTTATTGTCTACATTCAAGAAGCTGTGCAGATTTCAGGCATTTGTATATTTTAGATCTCAGATTTCTGGTGCTGCAGTGTAAATGACCAAAAATAGAAAAAAGAAGACAGTATAAGAAAATATATTGGCTGACTAATGATTTTCTTTTCTTTTTCTTTTTATGTTATTTTGACGGCATAATTACAATTGTGTAAAAGTTTATCTGCAATTGAATGACCTTTCAACTGCTAGATTTACAGTCATAGAACATATTTTCTTGTGAAATGGATGATAAAAAATGCAGTCTTTCAAAATTTATTTTAATTTTTAATGGTATTTTCAAGAAATCCTATTATTTACCTTTAATCAATTCTTTTTCACTGAAAATGTTTTCACTCATTTATATATTAAAAAATATTCACTCTCTCACTCTCACATGAACACATGCAAAAATGAATTCATGATCCAGTCAGGGTTAAAAATTAGAATGTGAAAGTCAAGCATCAATGGTACATAATTACTTTTTCATAATTAGTTTTTGAAAATGATCTACTCAGACTAACATCTTTCAAAAACTTTACATTAAAATGCAGAAATTTGTTTTCCATATTTATCAATAATTAACCATATGCTTACTCAAATTATTATAGTAAAACAAACACACATCCATTTCTGAATAAAATAATAATAAAAAAAAAAAAAATTACTATTATTATTTAGAAAATAAATTGTGGAAAACGGGCTTCCTCCACGACAATAACCACATGAGTGATTTACCTATTTTGATTATCTTAACAGCACATCTTCTCCACAGGATATCCTGAGGATAAAATGACATCCCATGGACATTTCCAGGGTGTACTAAGGATAAGTGTGCTGTTAGGGAACTCACATCCTTTTGAAATGGACTGTGAAGTTAAACTGAAAATTAATTTTTTCCTTTGCAGATGTTTTTAAGAAGTTATTCAAATGTATATTAAAATTAGATGAAAAGGAGTGTTTAGTTGGAAACTATAACACTGTATCATTTTAATATTTGTGTGTGTGTTTGATAAGCATTAAACAGTAAAGTATAAACACTAAACTTGAAACATAATTTTGTACACTTTAAGTATCACCTGACTCACATAAATAGTCAAAAATAGTTATTATTCCATTTTTCAGATTTTTAAATTTTTAACTTAGTGTATTAGTAATTACAATTTTTATTCTTTTTAAAATGATTTTAGTAACTGTCTGTTGAAAGAAGTTACTAAAATCTATACTGTGAGAATGAAAATTTACATTATTTTATAAATTAAAAATATTTTGTATGATTTTTAGATGAATTATCAATTTTCATTTAGATTTGGGTTTGGGGTACAAAAAAAAAAAAAAAAAAAAAAAAAACAGGTTTCAGGTTGGGTTTTGGTATACAGAAATTGGGTTTGAATCGTCGAAATTCTCCACTGCAAGTTCAGATCAGTTTTCGGGTCAATTAAAAATTTGTGGGTTTATAACTATTTTGCTAATGAAAAAGAAAAAAAAAAGCCAAGTGCAGAGCAGCAACAAGATTCTTCCAATATTATTTTAAACTTCCTGACCCTGGAGCTTGGAGTACAAAAATTATCCATAAATCTCATTAAAAATGGCAACTTTCAAAGTGAAAAATATAGATAAGTAAAATGAGATTGGAAAAGAATGTACTCAAGCACCAGGAGTCAGTAGTTGATGTCCTTGAAACTTGAGTTATGTAAGTTTGGAAAAGATGAAAAAACTCTTTGAAAATGGCATGCTATTTATTCTAAGATTCAGCTTAATCAATACAGATATCATAACTCAAACTTGATATTTTAACTTTAATTGATAAATATAACTTGAAGAAAAAGAAAACTTTGAAAAAAAATACATATATGTATTTTTATTCACCTATCACAGCCATAAGACAAAAATTTTCAAAGGAAAAAACGTGCATGAGATACAGCTGCCAGACCAAAACATTGCAGACAGAGACAGTAGAGGATATGCAGCACACACCCACTTTTAAACAAACCACGATGCCGTCTAGATGATTTGCTGGCAGTAAAAGAAACAGTTAGTTGTACTGCCATTAATTAATATGAAAAAAAAAATAGAAAAATAGGTGAATGATTTATGTTTGTATCCAAGCGCTATTACCAAATTATTTTTATAGTTAAAGGATTTAGAGTAGAAAAGAAAATTTAAAGAATTGTGATCGCAAAAAACTGAGTTGAATTAGAAATACTGCAAAAGCAGCGCCACTTGCTTGCCGGTAGCAGTTAGCGTTCCAGTTTGTCCAGAGGTAAATCTGGGTCCGTTAAAGGACTCTTCACAAAATTTATCCTGAAAAAAAAAACCTTCACAAAAATTTTCCCGTTAAAAATAGACCTTCGATAAATCTTTTTTATTTTGAAAACTGATCTTTAATGGAACGAACAGACCGCCTGAATAATTGGACGTGCTTTGCAGTATTTCTCCCGAGAAGCTGATATTCAATTTCTAATTAGTAAAAGGTTTCTATGCATATGTGTGAGTTTAGCTCTATAAAAATAAACTGTCATTGTCTAAAACCTTAATTGTAATTTTACTTTGCAAAATTAAATTTTTCCCTATTTCACAAAAGGACCCTAGCCAAAAAGTTCGGAAGAATTTTATTTTCACATTGAATTTAGATTCGTAAAATTATGTGTAGCATTTTTCACAATTTCACAAAAACAGGACCCTGTCTGAAAAGTCTGGAGAAACCCCTGAGTTAGCTAAAAGAATGTAAACAAAGTGGCAATTTTGGATTTTGAGTTATTTTCCAATAAAAAAGGTAAGTAAAATTAGCACTTGGATACAATTTACAAAAATTAAAGTTTCTCAAATAAACATAAAACCTCCAGAGATTTTAAAAAAAAAAAGTATGTTTGTAACACTGATGCGAAAAATGAAAGAATGGTGAATTTAGCCAACAAAATTCTTTGTCTGGTTCGGATTGGGTTTCGGGTTGATTTAAAATTCACCTGTCGGGTTCATATCAGGTGTGCTGGACTCTGCCCCTCCCCTCCCCCTCAAAATAATAATAATAATAATAATAATAAAATAAAAGTATGATTTTGTAGACTTATTATAAAAAAACATATTCAATAAATAAAAAAAAAAAAAAAAAAACTGTATTTGTAACAGAAAATCTAGAAAATTAACACAAAATGGAAACTAGGAAGGCTGGGGAGCAGCAAGAGTGAAAGTAAATGCCAAAAGTTTCACAGGTAAAAAAAAAAAAAAAAGAAAGAAAGAAAGAAAAGAATACAGAATGTTTAACCCATTAGTAGTCGCTAGTTGGTCGATTCATCGCCCATCCGTTCAGTTTTTATTCAACAGCCACCAAAATTTTTTAGAAGTAGCATTTGATATACATAAAAGGCGAATCGTCTTGAATAATCATTGATTATGTATCGTATTTTCGCGCATATAGTCTGCGGACTATGTGTGTCAAAAAGGAAAAATTTTTCACCTGCGGACTATATGATGGTGCAGATTATCTGCTAGTTATTCACAGTTCAAATCCTAAAAATCAAAATTAAACAAACAAATACAAACTGCCGATTCTGACGATCAAATATAAACATAAACAAAAGAATAAGACACAAAGAAAACATCATATCGTATATCGTATCGATAGCAAACCATGGAGCATAAAGCAAAAGATCACTATTAGGATAGCACGTTGCTGAATATTCCTGTACTGTTATTTTTTAAATTACGTTCGCAAAATATCGTCGAAGTTTTACTGCTGAGCCAATACCAATAACAAACTTTGAGATAATCTTCCAAAAAATATATCTCCTAGTGCTGAATCAACAATCACCCATAGTGCATTTCTAGTAGGAAAGTAAAACTCACTCAATGACTCAACCATTCAACCGGGAATTCCGATAGAAAATGTAAACATCAACTTTAAAGGTTTCTTTTTAATGTATTATTTTTAAAATATGGTTTATTAATAACAAGTACTTCTTTTCTTTATACTATTTATTTTAATAGCGGGAATGCTTTAATATTTTCATATAAAACTACATAAAAGTGTTTTACTTGCTGTTTTCGTGGGGTTATATTTTTCTCCTGCGGACTATACGGTAGTGCGGACAATCTGATGTTTTTAAAAAATAATTTTTACATAAAACTTCACCTGCGATGGTGCAGACTATGCGCGCGAAATTACGGTATATCAAATGCCACTTCTAAAACTTTTTGGTGGCTGTTGAATAAACACTGAAGAAATGGGCGGCGAATCGACCAACTAGCGACTACTAACAGATTAATATATCACAAAGGAACTGTTTGTCTAATTATCAGAAAGAATATATTTAATTTAATGAAATAAAATAAATGGTTTTTTATTGTTTAAATACCTGTTATTAAAAAATAAATTAAATAAAAAATACACGATAGGCAGAAATGAAGATATTTGTGGATTAAACATCCTCAAGAAAGAAGTTTAGCAAAAAAAACTTTATTCAGCTGATTCCCCACCCCCAAAACCTGTGTAACTATTGTGTACAGAAAAGAAATGAGATAAAAACTCATATTTATGAATGTTAATATTTAGAGAAGCAGTTCAAACTTGGGAAAAGGAATTTTGTGTTTTACCATTATTTACAGCAATAATTCTCAACCATTGAACCATGACACTTTAATGTGTCATGAAATTCCTTAAAAGCCATCACTGCAAATACACATAGACATAGTATAGGTATAATACACCCATACACCATATAATACAACCATTATCTTATTATTAGTGTGTTGTCAAATTTTTAAATTATTAAAATTGTACTGTTAAAAAGTAAAATAAAATAAAAAGAAGTTAAGAATCACTGATTTAGCTAATGTATTTAAATAATGCAATGGATTCTAAATCGGTATGTTAACCTTAAATAGCCAAAATAAAAGTATTGAACCAAAGTAAATGTGGGCAAGTTTTACATATATAGTTCAAACATTTAATTTTATATCTAAATATTTTTTTTAAAGAAAAGAAATTAATAATAATGATAATTCATTCATTCACTTAATAAATAAAATCTTAAAAAAAAAAAAAAAAAAAAAAAAAATTAATAAAAAATCAAACTTTACTTTTATTCATATCTTATACTAGGTATGATTTACAATTGGTAATTTTATTGTTTTCCTTTTAAAAAACTTTGAGTTTCAAATCTTTAGCTTGTTCTTATCAATAAAAATAATTTGTATATAAATTACTCTAAGATAAATAAGTAAATTGCAAAATTTATTTCATTTTCATTATTTAACCACTTTACCGGCCCTTGTAGTATGTGGAAGGCTACGTTTCCCCCCGAGTTATCTCGGGGTGGCCGGTGAAGTGGTTAAGCACTTTCAGTTGTCAATATTCTCTTAATGATTTCTTTTCTCTCAGACTCATTAGTATTTGTGGAAACTTAATTACTATTAGTACGTCAGAAACTAACCAGAATCTATAACTTCTTAATGCATCTTTCCAATTTGATCGACTAATTTTTCAATCTTCCAAGGCAGTTACCAACTTTTCTCTTGGAGGACCATACAATTTTTCTTCACAAGCTTTTCCATGCGAGGGATCAAGGCTCCGTTCTTCTTTTCATATTCTTGTTCCTTGTCGCCCTCTGTCGTGTGAAAGCTCCGCTTTGGCGACCTCTGTAACTTTTTTTTTTTTTTTTCTGTTTATGCAATAAACAACGGAGGAGGTTTAACCTTTAGACACGGGCTCTTTTGAATCACCACAGTGCCATCGGAGCCCCTCTCTAAAGGTTGAAATCGCTCAAAACCGCTGCATAGTGGTGAGCGGCCACCTTCCGTCTTAGAATCTTAGAATTACTATTAGTAATTTTAAAGTGGCTAATTTAATTTACTTAATAAATGTGTTAGAATCAATATTTCTTTCAATTGCTTTATCTCCTGTGTTTTTAATGTCCCCCAGATAAAGCATGTTAACAATACTACAAAATATTTCTTTCAATTGCTTTATCTCCTGTGTTTTTAATGTCCCCCAGATAAAGCATGTTAACAATACTACAAAATATTTCTTTCAATTGCTTTATCTCCTGTGCTTTTAATGTCCCCCAGATAAAGCATGTTAACAATACTACAAACCATCATTAATATCTAGTATTACTATGTATCATGCTGAATGGCATTCCCCTTACACAAACAGCTAATCCAAAATACCTAGGAGTACAACTTGATCCCGAATTGCGATTTGGTGAACACATCAAGAATTGTGGAAACAAAGCTCTAAAGAGGCTAAAAATCCTAAAGAGCTTATGTGGCACTAACTGGGGAGCAAACCCTAAAACCCTTCGGACTACCTATACTGCCCTGGCAAGACCATCTCTTGAGTATACCACCCCCATTTGGGCCCATACTTCAGCCACAACACTCCACTACTTGGATAGCATCCAGGCTAGAGCAGCCAAAATCATCTGCGGTGCAGTGTCCTCTACAAACAATGACAAAGTGATGCGAGAATGTGGCTTAGCATCACTCAATAACAGAAGGAAGTACCAAACCATAAACTTTACTAACAAAATAAGAAGTCGTGAGTCAGACCACATCTCACGAAGAACCTTTGAAAATTGGTCCAAGAAAACTAGACTTAAAAGATCATCCACTCTACAATTTGATTCCGATATAAGACGAGAGATCGGTCTCGAGCACAGCACCCTTGATTTCCTGGAAGAACCTGCATTCTCTAAGTGCTTACCTAAGAATACAACTATCAACACCAATCTCGTTGTTCCATGCTCCAAAAAGGAATTAACATAAGTTATCTTTGAAAAGGGTATGCAAACAATCAATGCAATGTCGGAAAATAACCTTGTCAACGCATATACTGATGGCTCAGCTGATGAAATTTTCAAAAAGGTGGTGCGGGCGTACACTTTGTACTACTCAAAGGCAGAACTACGAACCATTCATTGGGCACTGGTTCCATCGCCTCAAATTTCACCAGTGAACTCAAAGCAATATATAATGCATTGCATGAATACATCTTACTCAACAACACTGACAAAGCTAACGGGCTAGTCATCTTTTGTGACTCCAAAGCTGCCTTAGAAGCATTAAATAAAGGTCAATCAAGGCTAACCCATGATATCCAACACCAATTGGAAGCAATTGACAAACTATACAAGATATGTATTCTGCAGTGGATTCCCGCGCATGTCGGCATCCCTGGAAATGAAGAGGCAGATCAACTTGCCAAGGATGGGAGAAATCTCGATAATGAAAATATCGCCAAGGTCTCTCTTGACGATGCTAATGTGATTGCGAGATTCCGTTTGAGAGAAAACACTATTAAAAAAGACTCGCAGATTTGTGAAATAAACGCAAACAGAGACCTTACCAAAACTATCACACCCACCTTAGAACTGGTCACTACGAGGTATGAAGATCCTGAGAGATGGCAATAGAACCTACCGTCTCTGCAGTAACTGTGATGATGTTCCACTAACACCAAAACATATTTTTGATTGCCCTGCCATTTTAAGATCCCTGACTCAGCTTGGAGAATTTTCTCCACTTTTGACATCGAGAGTCTGTACTCCGATAACATCAAGGAGTTGGCTGACTGTGTTTTGCACACTCATGGTTATCTATAGTTCTCCCCATGGACACGACACCAACCAACCAACCATTAGTATGCAGACAAGTGATTTATTAACATTGCGTAGCTATGAATACAATATCATTGTCCCTGCACCAATAACAGCATTACTTTTGAAACTCTGGCGTAATTAATTTTCAGCCAATGGCATTTTGAGTTTGTTCCTTTTTGTATTTTCTTTCCAGGTATGACAATAAGTAAAATGTAGATAATGTTATTTGGATGCAAGATATAAATGGGACTGTAAGAAAATATTTAAACATAAAATCTTCTTTACAATATAATAAAGGAAATCACTACCAGTTTTGGAAGAAAGTAAAAGGTAGTGCTTTCTTTTAATTATTTTATAGTGTGTACAGAAGTTTATGTTTAAATATTTATTGTACACCAGTTCTTTATTTTATATCTGTAAGAAGTTTTTCTTTTTCCTCTTGCCTTTTGTGTTTGCCATTGGCGACACATATAGTTACATTCTTTACTTTTTTCTTTTTCTTTTTTTTTTTAACATCATCCACACACACTCTGCCAACACCTATAAGTTATATTCTTTACTTTTTTCTTTCTTTCTTTTTTAGCATCCACACACACTCTGCCAACACTTTCATTTAACGAGAGGATATCAATCACTTTTAAATGGTATTTATTTCAATATAACAATAAATTCTTCATTACATCTCAGCTGGAGACACTAGGCATTTGTGCTTCGCCAACTGTTCTTTGTTTATTTAATAATGGATAAAATATTTTTTTAATTAACCAATGGAACTTTACTCTTGGATCATTTTTGGCATAAATTTGAGAATCATTCTGTGACGATTAAATAAATTTAAAAAAAAAAAAAGATTAAAAAAAAAAATCGGTACTCTCAGAATTTCTCAAAAAACTCTCTCTCTTTGGCACATGTGTGTAGAAGATGGTTCTCAAATAGCTCTCTCTCTCATCCTAATAACTAACATTCTATCTTCTGATTCACAAAGCATAAGAAGAAACTTCTGAAAAGTAAAATTGAAAGCTAATTTTTAGAATTTTCTGCCATAAAACTTATTTATATATTAATCTTTTCTCCATTCAGAAATGATATTAAACAAAAATTACAAGAGCGAAGATTTTGCTCTAGTATATAAAAAAATTCTCCGAAAATGAAATCACTATCAAAAAACTTTCACAATTCAAACAATCTAATGGTTAGAAAGCTATATAGACATAAGTCATGTTAATTTGAATACTGAAAATCATTTCATTTATAGAAATTTTGACTGTATTACAGGGTTGGTCAAATTATTAAAGTTTTTTTTAATTATTATTATGATATTTTTTTCTATTTCCTAAAAACAATACTTAATGGCATGATCTTGAACTTTAGGCATGCAAAGAACATTTACAAACTCATATTTTCCACTATTGATTCAGTCACAAGTGAAATTAGTGGATCAACCACAAACTGAAGAAAAACACAAATATTTTGGATTACTCGGCATCCTAAAACGCTACAAATGACTTGTAGTTTTATCGTATAATTTCACATACTATGTGCAATATTTGTAAACTTTTTTGTAAAAATCACACAATTATTTATAGACAGATATAATTTTTTTTTCAAAATTATTATTATTTTATTTGATTGATTTATTATTATTTATTTATTTATTATTGTACATGTGTGAAAGAAAGAAATTTTTTCTTATTACACAGGTTGAAAGCTTGATACATTGGTCAACTTATATCAAAAGTTCATTTAAATAGAGAAAAAAATTAAGCAAACTATCGGCAAAAGTTAGATTCAGGGGTGAAACTATCTAACATGCAAAAACCCTGAAAATGCTACTTGCATGTAAATAGGGAAGAGTTATTAATGATATATCATATGGCTACCTACAATAAGTGATATTTTGAGAGTTCTTAATACATCATAAGGCAAATTTAACATTCAAAATGAGAAATTTCTATAAAAACAAAATAATTTAACATGAAATTCAAAGACAGCAAAATTTTCAAAAACCCTGAATTCAGGGGTAGCCCCTGAAAAGTTTCATCCCTGTAGATTTTAGATAATATTTTCCACAGTTGAAATGTCATACGAGGTTTTTCATATGCCACGTATTTAACATATTGATCTAATTTTTTAAAACGACATTTCAAAACTTTTTTTTTTTGTGGTTTTAAACATCATCCACACACACTCTGCCAACACTTTCATTTAACGAGAGGATATCAATCACTTTTAAATTGTATTTATCTCAATATAACAATAAATTCTTCATTACATCTCAGCTGGAGACACTTGGCATTTGTGCTTTGCCAAATGTTCTTTGTTTATTTAATAATGGATAAAATATTTTTTTTAATTAACCAATGGAACTTTACTCTTGGATCACTTTTGGCGTAAATTTGAGAATCACTTGTCTGCGATTATTTAAAAAAAAAAAAAAAAAAAAAAAAATTGGTACTCTCAGCATTTCTTAAAAAACACTCTCTCTTTGGCACATGTGTGTAGAAGTTGGTTCGCAAATAGCTCTCTCTCTCTCTCTCTCTTATCCTAATAACTAACATTCTATCTTATATTTTAATTTGCAAAAATTTACTTGAAAACTGTTTAATCAGACTTTTTCTACACGATTTATCTACAAAATAAAGCTATTTCAATATGAATTTTTTCGTTACTTAAGTTACCTAAATTACTTAATTTCTTCATATTATTCCTGAATTATGAAATGATTCACAAAGCATAAGAAAAATCTTCTGAAAAGTAAAATTAAAAGCTAATTTTTAGAATTTTCTGCCATAAAACTTATTTATATATTAATCTTTTCTCCATTCAGAAATGATATTAAGCAAAAATTACAAGAGCGAAGATTTTGCTTTAGTATATAAAAAAAATTATCAGAAAATGAAATCACTATCAAAAAACTTTCACAATTCACACAATCTAATGGTTAGAAAGCTATATAGATATAAGTCATGTAAATTTGAATAATGAAAACCATTTATTTAGAAAATTTGGAGGGGAAGAATGATTTTTATACCAACTATGTGAAAAATACCAGAGCCGGGAATCGAACCCGGGCCTTCCACATGACATGCGAATGCTCTACCACTGAGCTACCATGGGTGATAACCAGCTAGGCATTTCTCACATATTATGTGAGAGTATTTTTCACATAGTTGGTATAAAAATCATCCTTCCACTCCAAATTTTCTAAATTAATTAAGGTTGATAAATAAAGACTTTCTAAATGAAAACCATTTAAGTTATAGAAATTTTGACTGAATTACAGGGTTGGTCAAATTATAAAAGTTTTTTTTTTTTTTCTTTAATGAAATTTTTTCGATTTCTTAAAAACAATACTAAATGGCATGATCTTGAACTTAGGCATGCAAAGAACATTTACAAACTCATATTTTCCACTATTGATTCAGTCACAAGTGAAATTAGTGGATCAACCACAAACTGAAGAAAAACACAAATATTTTGGATTACTCGCCATCCTAAAATGCTACAAATTACTTGTAGTTTCATCGTATAATTTCACATACTATGCGCAATATTTGTAAACTTTTTTGTAAAAATCACATAATTATTTATAGACAGATATATTTGTTTTTTTTCAAAATTATTATTATTATTTTATTATTATTTATTTATTTATTATTGTGCATGTGTTAAAGAAAGAAATTTTTTTTTTATTACATAGGTTGAAAGCTTGATACGTTGGTCAGCTTATATCAAAAGTTCATTTAAATAGAGAAAAAAATTAAGCAAACTATCAGCAAAAGTTAGATTTTAGATAATATTTTCCACAGTTGAAATGTCACACGAGGTTTTTCATATTTAACATATTGATCTAATTTTTTAAAACCACATTTCAAAACTTTTTTGTGGGTAGGGGAATAAAAAAAACCTTTATGGGCTTAAAATTCAAACTTAATTTTATTTATTTAGTAAGATTAGTACAAAAAGGGTTTTTCACAAATCAAGGAGCTTTTGTAACTTGGACGTAATAATTGGACTATCACATTAAGTATGTGACACGTGAAAAACCCTTTACGAAATTTCTTTCAACTATGAAAAATATCTAAAGTCTTGTGAATTATTTTGACAATAATCTGCTTAATTTTTACGCTATTCATATGAACTTTTGGCTTTGCCTAATATAACAAGCTTTTAACCTGTGTTTTAAACCAAAAAAGAAAAAAAAAAAGTATATTTTTTACATACACAGTAAAAAAAAATATTTACTACAAATACAAATCTCAGCGAAAATTATATGTGTGCATTTTATGTTTCATAATAATGATTCTCTAATTTGTTATCAAACTTTCTAAAAGTTTTGTAAAACTTTGTTGAAATCCATTCTTGTTATAAGCAAAAAACTTTATAATTTTTGAAAAAAAAAAATTGCTTCTACTATCAAAAGTATTATATATATAATAATGATTTATGAAGCACAGTAAAAGCCAAGAAACAGATACAAGATCACTGAAGCCACAAAGACCAATAAGAATGATTTTTTTTTTTTTTTTTTTTTTTTTTTTTACTGTAGGAGAAGCTTTGAAAGGTGGAAAAAAAAAAAAAAAAATCATCAGGGGATGGAATACACATATTTAAAGAAACCAAATTTATTAATTAACAGCCTGCAAAATGAACAAAACAATAAACTTATATATATCTGTCTAAATAATCATGCAAATCCCACAAAAAAGCATAAGTATATGGTATAGTTTGTGGAATTATGTTTTAAAGTTACAAATCATATGAAATGTTTTATGATAAAGGTTAATCTCCAAAGTATTTGTGTTTTTCTTCAATTTGTGGTTGGTCCTCTAATTGCACTTGTGACTAAATCAATAGTGTAAGTGTAAATGCTCTTTGCATGCATGAAGTTTAAGGTAATTTTTGTTCAGTATTTTTTAAGAAAATAGAAAAAACATCAAAATTAAAAAAATCCCTAAAATTTGGCCAACACTTCAAGATTTTCTGAAGAACTTTTTTCACTGTATTTTTACATCATTCATAAATAAAATATTTAATAGAAAAAGAAAATATACTTACATTTCGAGCTGCATCACTAAGAGAATTTCTGCACTGCACCAGCAGATTACACAAAGTTATATATTCCTACAATTTTGATAAAAATAAAATAAAAATCTCATAATATGACTGTTTACTTTATATATTTATATGCATGCAAATGTGTATTTGCAATTTAACCTTTTAATGTTCACTACATATTCTCTTTTGAAAATATTTTTTAAACTAATTTTAAAAATGACTATAGGATGTATATAATTGATCATAAATATGTACAACATAGCGCGGGGGAGAGTCATTTTTAATTTTTGAGAAATTTTTGGTTTGAAACATCTATATCTCGACCTGATAAAATTTAAATAATACTTAATTTAATAAATAAAAATAAATAACTTTGAAATAAACATTGTAAACTGGAAAAACTTGCAACAGTTGTTTCAATTAAAAAATAATAGCACAATCCTTCATCAGGTGAAAAATCTAGGCTGAATGCTTCATCAAAGTAGCAAGGTGCACACAAGTCAATTTAAAGTGATTTCTGCATATGGCTTTCTCTGAAATACCCTTCATTAAATTTCAGAAGAGTGCTGCTATCAATGAACGAAAAAGGAACACAAGTTTAAAAATAAATTAAAACAACAACAACAACAAAAAAAAAAAATGTTGCACATAAAAAGTATTAAATGTTTGATGTCAGTCAGTGTGAAAACAAGAAATGTTAAAAAGATTATACACAGTCTAACCTTGTTAACGTGAATTACGTTTAACATGAACTGTTTTCACAATCCTCGTCAAAATGAAAATTAGTTATTTACATTTATAAAAGGATTTAAACTTATTAAAAACATTTTAAAATTACCTTACTAAATAATCCTTATGAGTGGCGATATATTTCGGTCCTCATCCGAGGCCATCTTCAAAGCCAGATGATATAAACAATGATCGTCGGTTGCTCCTTCTTTTATAATTTTGCCGCTCTTCTCCTTTTCACTTCTCTTCTGATAAACCGACCCTGATAAAAGAAGAGAAGTGAAAAGGAGAAGAGCGGCAAAATTATAAAAGAAGGAGCAACCGACGATCATTGTTTATATCATCTGGCTTTGAAGATGGTCTCGGATGAGGACCGAAATATATCGCCACTCATAAGGATTATTTAGTAAGGTAATTTTAAAATGTTTTTGAAAATTAGTTTCTGAGTTACTGATAGCATAAATTACTGATAACTTAACATGAATAAATTTATTGCATACCTGCCAACATTAAAGAATCAAAATAACGGAGATTTTATAAGTGGCATTTTCAGGCCTAGAAAACATTGATGTGTTTTCGATATGACAGTATTTTAATAACTTAATCTATGGCTTAAATTATCAAAAATGTAATAGGTAGGTGAAATTTAATTATTTAATAAAAATTACGTAATTATTAATTAAAAATAGTAATATATAAAGAGAACCATGATAATTTTTTTCATCAAAAGAAAATCTTCTTTAAAAAAATGAAGGTTTGTTGAAGTTTTGAATAAATTATAGGTATAACTTTAAAATCTTCAGAATATGGAGAAATGTTTCAGAATAACGGAGAGTGGAAAACAGTCCCAAAATAATAGAGTCTTCGTTAAAATAACGGAGAGTTGGCAGATATGTTTTTGCTTCCCTTAAGATTCATGTTAACGAGGTTTGACTGTACACTGTTTCTCCAGAGACTAGTAATGCGGCAATATATTCATTTACAATAAAGGACATTATTAAGGGCCCTCTTCACTCAACGACGTCGGAAGCCGAAGCTAATGTTTTTCTATGGGAAATTTTTCTTTACAAATAACTTATTAACTAATACATATTTTTAAATTCTGTTTTCACATTCTGAAAATTCCCAGATGTTAAATTGACGCACCTTTTTTAGAAAATTATTTTTTCATTTTTCTATTATTTTATTTCGAAGCTGCAAAATACGAATTTTCACTATGTGAAATTTTTTCATTTTGTAATTTCAAAATAAAATATTAAAAATTAAAAAAAATACATTTTTAAAAAAGGTCCGTCAAATTAACATTTGGGAGTTTTCTGAATTTGAAAACATAATTTAAAAATATGCATTAGTTAATAAGTTATTTGTAAAGAAAATTTCCGCATAGAATAACATTGGCTCGGGCTTCCGGCAACGGTAAGTGAAGAGGGTCGTTAATGAATAAAACCAAACAAACTTTAATAAAAAGTGTTATTTAAAATATTCCATTACTGGTATTTAACAAAATAAATTTTCTTTTTCTTTTTATAATATGAGTATTAAAATTTTATATAGTATTAAACTGAAAAACAAAACAATTATTAATTTACTAATCTAAGTATTCTTATAAGATGAATCAGAATAAAATTTTATAGTTAAAGTTTCATTAATTCCCTGACTTTTTCGGGTCTATTTTTTGGTTCGTGTAATAGCATAACATAGCTTGCGACATAAAAGACAAAATAAGTAAAGTGACTTGTGACATAAATTGCATGCTCAAAAAGCATTTTCCAGGTTCATATAATTTCTTTTCCATGTTTTTGGGCAATATTTGCAATTTTTTCAGACACTTTCCTGACTTTTTTCACTAATTTTAAATTCCCTGATTTTTTCAGGTTCTCCCTGACATGTGGAAACCTTGTAAAACTTTAAATAAATATTCGAAAATCTTATTTAAGTTAAAAATATTTATATACAGCCACAAGATAAAAAAAAAATCTGCTTAATCTTCAAGCATTTATAATAGAAAGGATTGGAAAAAATTTGTCAGGGGAGGGGGTAGGGGGGGGGGGGGTTGAACTAGGCAAAAATTATTACCCTTTTACTACCTCTTCACAAAAGTCTATATTATGAAAAAGGCTGTTTGACAAAAAATAAAATAAAATAAAATTCAAATCCATAAAAAGGACCATTTCACAAAATTCAAATTCGTAAAAACAGCCTCTTCATAAGATTTTGTTTTAAAAAGATAATTCTTTTATAAAATTTTTCATACTTCAAGTATTTTAAATTAATGCTTATAACTGGTTTAACAAAACTATATTTATCTTATTATATAACTATATTAAATATTATGTAAAAAGAATGTTAAAATGAAAGGTTTTACACATTTTTGGTTTTCTTTTCATAAAAATAGATTTAAAAAGAAAAAAAAAAAAAATCCAAAAATATCTGGGTTTTACAAAAATGGGCCCCAAAAATTAAAATTCTGGATTCACCCCTGATCATTATCTATCTATCTATATATATATATATATATAAGAGTAATAAGATATAAAAGGAAAAAAAGAAATAGAGCTGCATCTAAAGAAAGAAAATTCAAGGGGGGTTGAACTAGACAAAAATTACGACCCTTTTGCTACCTCTTCACAAAATTCTATATCATGAAAAAGGCTGTTTCACAAAAAAAAAAAAAAAAATCAAATACATAAAATGGACTATTTTACAAAATTCAAATTCATAAAAACAGCCCACTCATAAGATTTTGTTTTATAAAGATAATTCTTTTACAAAATTTTTCATACTTCCAGTATTTTAAATTAATGCTTATAACTGAACAAAACTATATTAATCTGATATTAAACATTGTATAAAAAGAATATTATGAAAGGTTTTACACTTTTTTTTTTTTTTTCTTTTCAGAAAAATAGATTTACAAAAAAATCCAAAAATATCTGTTTTTCACAAAAATGGCCCCAAAAATTAAAACCTGGATTCACCCTTGATCATCTATATTAATAAAATCAGACTTTTGTCTGTAAATTTGTCGGAATCGAAAAATTTTGCGATATCTTCACGTTTCGCACCCCATGAAAGCTGAAAATGACTTCAGAAAAATTTGCCTGTGTGTGTGTGTGTGTGTGTCATCGTGTCCGTATGTCGCTTTTTTTGTCCGGGCATCACTTAAGAACGGCTGGGCGGAATTCAACTGCGCTTGGCAGGAATTTAGGTCTTCACCCAACTTAAAATTATATCTATCAACTTTTCATAAATTCCCCCCCCCCCCGTTCCCCCCTGGGGAGTAAAAGACTAAAACACGTTTGTCCGGGCATCACTCGAGAACGGCTGGACGGAATACAACGGCGCTTGGCAGAAACTTCGGTCTTCACCCAACTTAAAATTATATCTATAGAAATTTTCAAAATTATGATTAATGTTTAAATTGTGGGTAAAAAACGCCTGCGCATGCGCCATAAATATTTTTTCACTAAAAGGCTTTGAATGAAAAATTAAAATATAAAAATAAATTTTTAAGTTAAAGACTTTTTTATTCGCGTGATTCGCACTACAAATTATGAAAAGATTGAAATGAAGTACTGCCATCTAAGTTTCATACTTTAGTTAATTTTAAAAAATCTAATTGTCGTATCGAAAAACTGCTTACACCCCAGGATTCAGAAAAATCACCCCTTTCATTTGGTACTGAATTTGTAACGATAGGTCGGACATTTCTAATTTATTTTTCCCTTTTTCCGTTGCCACTTAAATTTCATACTTTAGTGATTTTTTAAAAATCTAATTGTCGCATCGAAAACCGGTTTGCACCCCTGGGTTCAGAAAAATCGCCCCTTTTATTTGGTATCAAATTTAGAAATATAGGTCTGATATTTCTAATTTATTTTACCCATTTTCCATTTTCAACCCAGATTCGGTATGGAACAGCTTTAGTATTGGATCCCTTTGGCAAAATTTGAAATTCGGCACCGAAGTACCTAGAACGTTTCTCGCCAAGATCTTTAATTGCACAATTGAAATAGCAAATTCAGTTCATCGCAAAAATGGCTTAAAATATTTAAAGTCACCAAAGGGTGCCCATACTTAAGCTGTGCTTTTTGTATTTATTTATTTATTTGTTTATTAAAGACTTCTGTGGTCACGAAATTTGGTGTGTAAATTGTTTGTATGCATCCGGCACTTATTGTAACTGGATTTCACGAAATTCGAAATCCCCCCCCCTTCTCGGAGTCGGAGGGCAATAAACATGTGTAAAAAAAAAAAAACATGTTTTTCCGTTTGAATTCGCTTTGAATTATCTTAGAATGGCGAATTTTGGTGTGTGGATATTGACTAAGTGTACGCATTATGTACATTAGTGGGATTTTGCAAAACTTCGAACTCACCCGCTGAGGAAGGGAAGTAAGAAGTGGGTAAGTTGCTGCCAAAGGCAGTGGGGACCCAGACTCCTCACGTTGCGAGCAAGAAAACCTCTACCAAATCACAGGTTATTAATAAAGGTTATTAATAACCCAAATTAGGTTATTAATAAAGATATGGCATTTTGACAACTCATTTAAGTTTAATGTCCAGCGAAGCGGGCAAAGCCTGCTAGTTATCTATATATATAAAAGAGTAATAAGATATGAAAGGGGAAAAAAAATAATAACTAAAGAAATGAAATTCCCTGAATTTTCTAGATTTATTTTTAGAAAAATGCCCACTAAAAATGTAGTGTATGTTTTACATTTAAAAAATAAAAAATGCATAGTTTGAAAATCTGAAAAATTTCCCTATTACAGATTGTCATAGATTAAAAATTCTAATTTTGAATCTTTTAAAACTGAAGCTTCCAAAATTTGCCAACATTTTACCTTCTTATAATTAAACAAAAACATTGAATGTTTCAGTTTAACTATATTATTAAGTTAGATTTTTAATGAATGTTGTGAAAGTTTACTAATGTACTTTACTACAATACATTTGGAAATCCTTTTGTTCATGCATATATAGAGTAGAAGGGCATAGATGCCACTTTTTTAATTTATTTCATAACGTCGTGATAACCCGCCTTTTATTCCCACGACATTATTTGTAGAGTAATAAATTTTCTTCAATATATAATTATGATTAAGATGAAATTTACTTTTCAATAAAAAAAATGGTGTGAAAAGACGGCGGGTGCTAACAACATTGCAGAATAAATTAAAATTACATTTATGGGACGGAACATCAGAGACGGGTAAGAAAGAGAGACAGGGGAATCTTGTAGAGATTTTACATCTTATATAAAATTTTATATGTATCTCATGATTTTTAAATGGGCTCTTCCCAACTGGCGTCAGAGGTCACATGATAGAGGAAAAACAAATAGCAGACGAAGTCTTGTTTATCTATAGATATTGCTGAAATAACATATTTTCTATTCTTATTTTTGATCAATCGTATTTAATCTGTGTTATTCTTTTACATATCACTTTTAATCCATTTTATATCATTATTCATCACTTTTTGTTTGCTGTATACATTTACAATCATCATTTAGTTCATATTTGTTATTGATGTTCATGAAGAACATGTTAAATACTCTGATTTTTGGTACTTAAATCAGTGACAGTGCAATATCGTACGGCGTAAATCCATTTAGACCAGTAATTAAGTTAACTTGTTGTAACACCTTTATGCAATTAAATTTAATTGAAAACATTTTAAAATTTCAAATTATAATCCATAAACATTCCACTACAAGCTATTATTTATTGCTAGATCAGTTAATGTTATAGTTACACTACAACATACAAAAATTCGATTCTTACTTGTGAAAATAAATAAACATAAATTGTTTTTTAAAAAAATATTAAATTTACAAATACAACTATTCTACTGTTTACAAATGTACAATATTACTTTTATTTTATATTGAATATTAACATTTTTGTTCTTAAGAACAATATTTAATTGAATTTGATTATTCGTTTTCCTCTATCACATGACTGAGCAGACGAAACTGGGAAGAAACTACAGTCTTCTTCCCTAGCTGTGTTCCGAGCTTGTCTTGGGTACAGTTTAACAGGATCGTAGAAAGGCTTTTTTCCTGTGGAAACTAAAATACATATAACCACACGGTTTAGAACCCACAGTAAGAGACCAATTTATCAATATAAAGATTTTACTTTTTACAGATAAACTTTTTCCTCCTTTAAACATTTTATTCTATACAAATTACTTGTTAGGAAAACTGAGGAATTACATAAAGTTTAGACATTGAAAAATTAAAGAATTAAAATGCATAAAAATTATTAATTATTTTATTTATTGTCTCATTAAAAATAAAAACCAATGAATATAAAATAAAAATTACTAACTTCTTCAGAGGCACCTATTTCATGAAGGCAATAGTCAAGAAATTTTGTAGCAAAAGGAAGAAGCTCAATATTTATTTCATTAAGTTGCTTTATAATAAACTGTAATTCATTTACCTGGAAGAGGTAAAAAAAATAAATATTAATATGAAAACATACTTTGAATATTCCAAAAATTTAACAGCAGTACATATACAAACTAGTTTGTTGTGACCACAACATGACTTTCATCTATAATTTCCTATACAAATTCACTCAGTAAAAATATTTCATTTATTTTATTTAATTATTATTTATAAAAATTATCTTCCATGATGAATGCTGACAATTTCTATACTAGAGAAGTAATAAAGCACTAAATATCCAAAGAAAGTCATTTTATTTTGTATACAGGGTGCGGAAAAAAAAAACCTCTGGCAAAGTTATTGCATCATAGAATAGAAGTTAACTAATTTCTTTTTAATTTGTGAGTTCATTTCTTTTTGTTTGCCACTTTAATTATATAAAATATTTTATAATATATCTCTTAATTTTTGTCTTTTTAGCATGTGAAGCAAAAGATCTGCTATTTTAGAGTTGTTTAAGCAAGGAAAACGACAGTGTGAAATTGTTAGTTTGCTTAATGTGCCTTTGCAAACAGTATCTGATGCAATCTGCCGTTTCAAAGATCTTGGCAATGATGGTCGACATCCAGGAAGTGGACAAAAACGTACAGTGACCACTTTCAATAATCGTAAGGCCATCAAAAAGAGAGTACAACGAAGTCCGAAGGTTTCCATGCGAAAGATCACTCGTGAATTGGAAATAAGTGACCGATCAGTGTGGCGAATGGCAAAAAGAGAGCTTGGACTGAAGCCTTACAAATTCCAAAAAGTTCAGCTTCTCATTGAAGAAAAACTCGTATGGCTCCAAAAATACCGAAAATTTTTGAGGCGGGCCGCCATAAGTCAGTGCTGGGAGAGATTCCTTTTCACTGATGAGAAACTCTTTACCGACCAACAAGCTCATAACTTTCAGAACGATAGCATTTGGTCTATTTAGACACTCCAAACACTTCAGCAATTGTTGAACATCGCCAAAATCCAAAGTCGGTCATGGTCTGGGCACAAGCAGCAAAACACCTCTGGTTTTTGTGGATGAGGACGTTAAAATGAATCAAAAAGTGTATTTGCGGGACATTTTAGAAGCTGCAGTACTTCTGTGGGCCAAAAGGCAATGCAAACTGGACATTTCAACAAGACTCTGCACCAGCTCACAAGGCAAAAAAGACACAAGAATGGTGCAAGATGCATTTTTCGAACATGATACCATCTGAAGAATAGCCACCCTACTCGCCAGATCTCAATCCCATGGATTACAGTGTATGGTCCATTTTGGAGTCTAGGGCTTGCACTAAACCACACAAAAATTTGGACTTTCTAAAGCAATTGTTTCGGTAGGAATGGGATAGATTAAAGGAAAAGACTTGCAGCCCATTGCTGAAAATTTCAATAAGCATTTACGCCTCTGCATCGCTGCAAAAGGCGACCACTTTGAAACCAATCACTATCACGCATGTTAAAACCAAAAAACATAACTGGACACCCCTACCTCGCTGTGCATGAATCTGAAAACGCACATAACACGGTTCCGCAGTAATCACTGTCAAGCATGTTAAAACCAAAAAAATATCACTGGACACCCCTACCTAAAATCAATGAAAATCAAATAAACTAATCAAATCTCCTGTAATTCCTCAAAACGTAGCTTTAGTTCAATGTAAAATACACTCAAATCAATGAAAATCAAATAAACCAATCAAATCGGTCATAATTCCTCAAAACATAGTTCTAGTTCAACGTAAAATACACTCAAATCAATGAAAATCAAATAAACCAATCATATCTCTCGTAATTCCTCATAACGTAGCTCAAGTTCAATGTAAAATACACTCAAATCAATGAAAATCAAATCTCTCGTAATTCCTCATAATGTAGCTCCAGTTCAACATAATATACACTCAAATTAATGAAAATCAAATCTATTGTAATTCTTCATAACGTAGCTCTAGTTCAACGTAAAATACACTCAAATCAATGAAAATCAAATAAACCAATCAAATCTCTTGTAATTCCTCATATCATAGCTGTAGTTCAATGTAAAATACACTCAAATAAACCAATCAAATCTCTCCTAAGATTCTCCATTCTGCATCATTATAGAAATGGGAAGGTTTATTTTCATATTTTTATTAATTAAACTAATCAAAAATTCGAAAATCTGACTTCAATGTGCACAATGACCCTTCGGAGAGTGCCTTTGTGTTAAATCATGTGACTGTCCGAGCTACCGTTTTTGAGAACAGTGAAATATACATATATACTAGCAGACCCGGCCACGCGTTGCTGTGACTAAGTTATACGTTGAATTATACGGCTGTAAACTATTTAGTACAGTCAAATTATTATTTACGAATAAAGACGAAAACGTTGTAGCCGATGTAAAAACACACAGGGTTGAGATTTGAAACTTAGGTCAAAATTTGGAAGCGATTGATAAAAATTTTCGTAGTGTTGATATTAAGCACAAATTAATTTTATTGTAGGGTCCTATAAATTTTAATGGAGAAGGGATATATATTATTTCTAATGCTACTTTGGATAAAATTGCTAAAATGACTAATATATAAATTAAATTCTATTAAAATAAAAGTATAAAAGAAACAGACGATTTTAAAATCAATTTTTATGGAGGAGTGAAATATAATATATGCTATAATGGATAATTTTACTATAAAGTGGCCTCATCATTTTAAATATTTTAAAGAGGGCAACAGCTGTAGTTATAAAAAGGAAAACAATAAGGCTAAACCAGAAAAATAAGTAAATTTGATAAATATTTTAAAACTTTAAAATTGGAAATCTTATGAAATATTGGACATTTAAAGTAAATACATGTATCATTTTAAATAGAAAAAGATTTTGGAAAAGTTTAGTGTATTTTAACGAAGTGGTGAGAAGGCTTTGAGTATATTAAAATTTTTATAGTAAATTCAAGTTAATAAAGATGGGAAACATTGAGGATTAAGATAAGAATAATCATAAGATTAAAAAAAAAAAAAAAAAAAACTTTTTATATACCATGCTTTTAAATTTTAATATACTAATAATATACTAATTAAAAGGAAAATGATAAATATTCTATCATAGTTTGAAGTCAAATTTGTTTTCAAATGTCTAAATAAAATATCAGATGTAAGATACTAATTTTTTGCAGCGGAATAGATTTCATTTCTGTCATCCTTGGCGAAAAAAAAAGAATATCGCCAAATTATCTGGCAAAAATATTTAATTCCTTTCAAAAATCATGGTTATTTTAACAACTTATATTAAAAGAGTAATGAATAATATGAAACAATATTTCGTACAATACATATTACATGTCATACATACGTACAATGAATAATACGCATTACATTTCGTACAATGCATACATCTGACATGTATATTTTCGTGTTACGCTTTTGATCGCCAAATAATAATAATAATAATAAAAAAAGCCAAGGGCGACAGAGTTTTGAAATTTAAAATTAAAATTTTGTCAATTTGACAGCAAAATAATTCAATCTAACACCCGCGATAACTAATACATATCTATACCCAAATATAAGGATTAAAATCGGGAAATAAATTTCCTCGATTTTTAATAATTTCTTACAAAAAATCCAGTGGGCAATTAACATAGGAAATCTTTTTCTTGGCTGCACAGACGGTCAGTGAGTCACACTTCGCTTGCGTATAGAACTCATAGATATAGTATAGCATATATAGAATAGAGTGATCATTGGGGAGAAAAAAGTTATTCCTTTTCATTTGGGAAAAGACGACGTTTTTACCAAAATATGGCCGTCTTTCCCCGAGTGAATACACACGGGAATACATACCAATATTTTAGCAAATAAAATTTATGAATAATTTATTTGCTAAAGGGGAATGGAAGACTCCAGATACAGTTTCAAATTCATATTTCTTTCTTTCTTTCTTTTTTTTTTTTTTTCAATACCACTTAATGGCTGTTTCCAAAGCTTTTATTTATTTATTTTTTCGGCATCAAAAATCTTTGTACGATCCGCGTTTGTAATGATCAATAGATGGCGCTTTCCCAACTGCAGTTGTTAGTAAATATAATAGCCACACGTGTATTTATTAGTGTTCTTTCTTGTTGTTCTATCATTGTTTCAGCGTGAAAGCTATCAGTGGTATGATAATTTCACCTTAGCCCACCAGAGGGCGAGCATTTCATTACAATTGCGGATAACATGGGGATGAGAGATCTATATATATTACTATGATAGAACTACATTAGCACTTTATCAATGTGTATAAAATCTTTAAATTGATTATGACGTCAATTTTCGTGAGATGCATAATTTAACTTTTTATAATTTTTTAACGTTCACGTTTGATTAAATGTATTTATTTTTATGTCGAAAGAAAATGAACTCGTATTCTTTTTTTTTTTTTTTTTTTTGGCAACAATTAAATTAATGGAACTCACAGATATTTTGGAGCAACTTTAATAAAGGTCTATAATTAACAAATAATTGCAATAAAACAATATTGTGACAATAAATTGAGATAAAAACTATCCTATCTCTCAAGTTGGACCAAACTGCACACAGTGTGCAAAATTTCATTAAAATCGGTTCCTTAGTTTAGGAGTTTACCCCGGACAAACATCGTGACACGTAATTTATATATATATACAGATGTACAAATATTGCTCACTTAATATGTAGTATAAGATAAAAATCAATCTGCCCAAATCCAAGTGTTTTTAAACATGATTAGCCAATGATTTCAAAGCATTGAATATTACTAAAGATTAAAAAATTAAGACCAGGTTTTACAGGCTTTTCTTTTTATTTCTTATGAAAATTCAAGTTTTTTTTTTTTTTTTTTTTTAATGTCCATGAAAGTGCAAAATATTCATTAATTTTTAAAGGTTTTTTGATTTTAATTATTACCTCCCTTCCCCTAATAAATAAATAAGTAAAACTAGTATGTTGTGGTCACCACAAGACTTTCTTCTATACTTTCCTACACAAATTCACACAGTAATAATAAATTAAAAAAAAAAATACAATTTTTTTTTTTTTCCGAAGTTATTTTTGGTAAAAGTAAAAAAAAAAATCGATAACTTTGTTTTAAATTATCACATATTTATATTTCAACCATTTGTTTTAAAGGTATTGACAAGACCTTTCGAAAGATACCCATCTTAAAAATTTACCCCCCCCCTCCCCCCCGGCAGGGTTGTTATTTTGTCCACTTTTTTGCCAAAAGTCCAGGACGCTGGACAAAACAGGAAAAAACCACACGGAACTGGACAAAATAAGATCCATTGTACTGTACAGGTTCAGTGCATAAAAGTATTCTGTTAAAACAATAAATTGCAATTTTAACTTTAAATTAGAAATTTAAGTGATAGAAATATTTTATTAAAAATTAATAATTTAATTAATCAAAAGTGAATTTCATTTTAATCATGATAAAAAAAAAAATCATGAAGAAAATGCTAATTACATTGGTTATGTACAGTTTGTAGATGTAACAAAGTAAATCAGTTGTGGTGGACTATTATAATATTATACTGGATATTAAGAGAAAAAAAAGTTTTTTAATGCTATATCTAAATCTTTAAAAACAAAAGAAATAGACACGGCTGTTTAACCAGAAAAAGATTTCATGCATAATGTTATCTTCAGTACATAATGTTGACAATTAAAAAAAAAAAAAAAATTAATCCCTCCCTCCAACATCCCCTACCTTCTCTACCCCCCGCCCCCTCTCCCTCGAAAGAGACTATTTTCAATATTAAAGTTTTTCATGAACAACGTGATTGATTAATACATAGACGATTATAATCTTAAAACTAATTTAAGTTGCTTCTTTGTTATTTTGTACTTAACATGGAAATATCTGATTTAACATTTTTATACTAGGTTAAAAAAGAATAATAATAAATAAATAAATAAATAATCTCATAAGTGTAGATAGAATGTTTTTATCAATTTATGTCTGCATGTCCTTTCAAAGCAAAGCTTTCATTTCTATATAACATTTTATTTGCAATACCAACATACCATTTTTTTATCCAAGAATTTAAAAGATCAAATTCACATACTTAATCATTTGATAATTTTATATTCTTATTTTAACTTTGTAAAATATATATATATATATATATATATATATATATATAATAAAGATGATCTATTAAGCATAGTAGAAGCCAAGCAACAGGTACAAGATCACTGAAACACCAATGACCAATAAGATAAAAAAAAAAAAAAAAAAAAAAAAAAAAAATCATCAGTGGATGAAATACATTAAGGTAAAGAAACCAGATCTATTAATTAACTGTCTGCAAAACAAACGAATCAATAAAATAAAACAACAAATCTTAACTTAAAACCATAAACTTATCAAAATTAATGAAAAAACAACCCAAGAAACACAATATAGGAAGGAGGCAGGCGGCAAGACTTGTGACTTGCCTGTGGGGTTACACTAGTTTTACGCCGGCAACACTCCCCCAGCCTGCCACAACCAGATCAGGAACCATATGGATTTAAAAATGCAAAATTTCAAAGCAGATGAACAACAATGAAACCACAAGGCCACAATGAAATTCACCGATTGATCACATTGTGTTTAACAGTATAATTAGAACATTAAATATAGTTGACAACTTATATATTACTTGGTAATAGGAATTCCAGATGAAAAATATACAAAATTAAATTTTACTTCCACATAGAAAACTTATTTATTTTTCACAAAAGAAATGTCTTTAATAATATAAATGTGACTTATGTATATGACTGTATATATAGATGTATATATATATTTATAATCAATTTGATAAATATGCAGAAGCTTTAAGAGAAATAATAAAAATGTTGAGTGACTCCAGTCGAATTCCTGAACATTAAGTAATTCACTGTTGTTTAAATAAAATAAAGTAAGAGAAGTCATTAAATAAACAAACGAGAAAATTATAAGCATTTGATTATCTGCTCCCAAATAGTATAATGTTTATGTTATCCACACTTACTGGATATCTAAAGTTAGCAGAGGTTTAAAAAAACAATTTTCCATCTAAAAACTTACAGTGGAAAGTGTGATTTGAATTTGACTTGAATGAAAATTTAAAGTGTATGACACGATTGAAGACAAGATAAATTTACGTTATAATTTCAGTTTTATTAAAAAAATTTGAACAAAATATAAATTTAACAACAACAGTAATAAAGTTAACAGTATATTAAATTACAACTTATTCAACCCAGCTCAAGTGTTTTTTTTATAAAACGATAAAACATTTTACCATGGCCCAGAAAAACCAAAAATAAAAATGTAACACTGAGGAAGGCATTAGTAACATTTAACATAAAAGAAAAATAAACACCGGCAGCGTAAAATCATATTAAAAGACAATTTACATCGTCCAAAAGCTGACGTGACACAAAACTAAATGTGAGCAAAAACCACATGCACAATCACCGATATTTATAGTAAAACAACAACCGGCAAAGACAACGCCTACATCCGGGAATCAATAATCTTATGCGAGGATGATAGAAAGAACGCCGGAACGAGTTCACCATCTGCTGAAAATTCCAGTAATTAAATATTCCATACTAAAGTATAGCTCTAAGAAATGGGATCAACTAAACATTCCAGGCTAAAGTATAGCTCTGAGAAACGTGATCAACTAAACATTCCAGGCTAAAGTATAGCTCTAATAAGCGTGATCAACCTTAAAAAGTAAACAAATGAGGAAAATTACTTTAAGATATTGAACTTCTATTAAAGACTTATTTAACTGATTAAATTGATAAAGGTAAGTTTTAAAAGGAGATTTATATAAGAAATAAAGTTTATATTTAGAGATTTAAGTTAACAAGAAGTATTTTTAAAATAAAGATATTGTTATTATACGTAACAAAAGCCCCTCCTCTTGTTAACTTGACAGAACACCAAACAAGCACAGGTATAAATTTAAACAACTTTGAGCTAGGTTAAAAAAAAACAATTTTTTTCCATAAGTATAACAATCAATATTCAAATCTTTAAAAGCATCTTTAACACACATATATACATATACATACTTCAACAATAAAATTAAAAAAAACCACAAAAAGGTTAACTCACTTTTAACATGAAACAAAAATTTACATATAAATTTCATTATCCACAGGTCAGTACAGACGACGTATCAATCACAGATGAAACTTTAAATAATTACGACCACCATTAACAATGGCTATTTCAATACAGTTCAAAAAAAGAAAAAAAAAAAGAGGTTCATTATAAAGATTACCTAATTACAAATACATTTTTCTTATACAACAATTCATGAATATGTACAAAAATTTAAATCGTTAACTACACACAAGCCAACTACGGCACCTGGAAAAGAATTCTCTACATCTAAGCCATTATAGGCACCTGAAAAAGAAAAACCGCTACATTTAAGCCAGTATATGGCACCTGAAAAAAAACTTTTACATCTAAGCCACTAAACGGCACCTAAAAAAAACTAGATACATGTTAATTCATATAAAAAAAACATGTTAAAAAAACTTATACGGAAATGTATTAAACGTTACAATTATGCAAAATTTCAGGAAATAACCCAAGTAACCAATCTTAAAATTTGCCTGGCCAGGACTTTCAATAATGGTAACCTTAGGAAAAACGGAAAAATATACATAATTGCAAAAACACAAATACAATTCCAAGATATATATATTATATTATTTATACAATTACAAAATTTAAGTTTATTTTAATTTATTAAATATGTTTAATATAAAATTTTCAAGATCTTGGCGAGTGAGGGGTTTGGTAAAAACATCGGACAGATTAAGTTTACTTCTAATAAATTTAAGATCAAAAAGATTATCACGAACAAGATCCCTTACAAAAAATAATTTTATATCAATATGTTTAGATCTGTAATTTTCAATTGGAGATTTGACAAAATCTATGGCAGATTGACTATCCATATTTAAAACAGCTTTACATTCAACTTTAGGAATTATGTTACCATCAACACACTCATTTAAAATACGATCAAACCACATTAAATTTTTCGCAGCCTCCGTCATAGCCACAAATTCTGCCTCCATTGTTGAGAGGCAGACAGATTTTTCTTTGAAAGTTCTCCAATCTATAGGGGATTCATCCACCAAAACAATTTGACCGCCCATAGAAGTACGATCATCTTTATTTGCAGCGAAATCAGAGTCTGAATAAACTATAAGTTGTGGTCTTTTACAATTTAATTTTAATTTAAAATGACTGGTATAATGAACATATCCTAATAATCTTAGTAAGCCATCCCAATGTGTTTTTCCAGGATTAGATTGAAACTGACTATAAATATTCACAGAGTAACAAATATCAGGGCGAGTTCTATTTGCAATAAAAGCTAAACATCCAAGTAAACTTCTGTAAGGAATTGTTGACATTTCTTGAATTTCATAATCATTTTTAGGACAATTTGACTTAGAATAAACTACGCCTTTACTTATGGGAAGAGTTGAAATAGGGTATTTAAAACTTTTAAATCGGTCACAAACTTCTTCAATATACTGATGTTGATGAATTTCAAGTTGACCGTTTATTTCTTCAAACTCGACTCCCAACAACTTCTTGGTTTTTCCCATAATTTTAAGGTCAAAATGACTTTTAAGCAAATTCAAAACTTTATCAATTGTTTTACTATATTTACTGAAAATGACAATATCATCAACATATAATAAAAGAATAGCTTCATAATTATATAGATAAACACAATTACATGAATTAAATTTAACAAAGCCTATTTTTATCAAAACTTTATGGATTTCAAAGAACCACTCGCGACCTGATTGATGTAAACCGTACAAAGCTTTATTTAATTTACAATATAAACTTTCCTTTCCGGGTTGAATAAATCCTGCTGGCTGAGACATAAAAATATTTTCAGTTAAAGGGGCATATAGATACGCACTAGTTATATCACATTGAATATGGGTCCAATTTAAAAAACTTACGAGCAATGAGAAAAAGAATCTAATCACAGCAAAATTGACCACAGGACTAAAAGTCTCGTCGTAGGTTTCCCCTTTGATTTGACTATAGCCCTGGGCAACAAGTCTGGCTTTATAACGAATGATATTACCTTTTTCATCACGCTTAATCGCAAAAACCCATCTGTTACCTACAGGATTACAGTTCTGTGGTAAACTAGTAAGCTCCCAAACTTCCCTTTCTTTCATTACTTTTAACTCATTTTCCATTGCCTCAAGCCATTTTTCTTTCTGGGGAGATTTCATTGCTTGCTTGTACGTTTTAGGAACAACAATTTCTTCTAGTCAACTATTATTAAAAACTACATTATTACTTGGACCCTGTTCAGATACAATACCAGTATAATTGTCACTACCACTGAAATTAAATGTTTTAGGATCATATACAATTTTGTTCTTTTTACAATAGTCCTGAACTTCATTTTGGGATCTAAGACGCTGCGTTTTTCCTTCTTCATAGTAGTAAATATCTGTCCTATCTCCTGTTTGTCTAGGAACAGCTTTTCTATACCAGTTAACAACCTTTAAACCATCACACCCCTCCTCTAAACTGTCTTTGTCCTGAATATCAGAAGGGAAAGAGGTCGCACTTCTCACATCTTCTACAGTATTTTCCTCCGAAACAGAATTCGGGAAAAGTGGGACAAAGAACTGAGTTTGGGGCTCCAGCACTGCTCCACTGCTACTATTCAGATCTATATACTTGGCTTTCTCGTTAAATCTAACATTAAGTGTTTCAATTATTTTGTCTGATTCAGGTAGCCATATTCTGTATCCTCTAGTCCTAAAAGCATAACCCACCATAACACCCTTTGTTGCTTTAGGGTCTAATTTATAACGTTTTTGTCGTGGGATACCTACATAGGCTAAAACACCAAATGGCTTTAAATGCCGGACTGAGGGTTTGTTTCCAGTATATAGTTCTAAGGGAGTTTTAGTGGAGTTTGTGTTACAGGTCCTATTCCAAGTGTAAACAAAATAAGTTGCTGCTTCTGGCCAAAAATTCTGTCCTAAATTACTTTCTTGTAGTAAAGTTCTGATACCATCGGCTACAGTTTGGTTATAGCGTTCAACAACGCCATTTTGCTGTGGAGTATACAAATTTGTCAATTCATGTTTAATTCCTTTAGAAGCAAAGAAATCTTCAAGGGTATTTGACATGAATTCCTGTCCATTATCACTACGAAAAGATTTCACTCTACTTCCAATCAAATTTTCAGCACGCGTAATATGTCTAATGATAATATCAGCGGCATCTGATTTTAACTTAATTGGGTAAAGAGCAACCTTTCTAGAAAAATCGTCAACTATGGACAAGAAATATTTTTCTCCATGTTTCCCCTCAACATGAGAAGGACCCCATAAATCAGCAAAAATTAACTCAAGTGGCTGTGTTGATCTGATATAACCAGTAGACTTATGAGAAATATGTCTAAACTTATTTAATTTACAAACTTCACATTCAAAATTTTTATCATTTAGACCAGAAACACCTTTTACACCATTTTCTTTACAAGTATGAGTCAAAATATCAGGACTGATATGGCCAAAACGTCTATGCCAAAGTTGCATTTTATTCCCTTTTTCTAAATTCAAATTTTCAAATTTTACATGTCTGTTATTAACTTTAGGAATTTTAGGATATAGATAATAGATTTTATTCTTTAAGTAGGCTTTAAACAAAAATTCATTGTCACGATATATTTTAACCTCACCCCCACCGCCTTCATATATACAACCATTTTTATCCAAAGCAGGACCAGATATTATATTTCTCCTCAATTTAGGAGAGTACATAACATTTTCTAAAGTGAATATTCTCTGACCAAACCTCAATTTTATTTTCCCCATTCCCTCAATTTCAAAATTTACATCTTTAACAGCTACAGTCATGTTTTCGTTAATCAAAGGTTTATACTTAAAAAATAAGTCCCTTCTGGAACAACAGTGATGAGATGCCCCTGTATCAAAAATCCAAGAACATCCCTCTTCAGATTCAGTAGAGTTAGAATGCATAATAAATAAAATATTTTTTGACTTACGTCTATTTCGACGAGCTCTTCCTCCAGAAAAACCAGACTGTCTAGTATCATATTGAGGTCTGTTGGGGCTGTAACTTGCGTCATGATGAGGTCTATCAGTACTAAAATGATCTGGTGACTTGAAATTTCTATGTTTATAACTTGGACTAAAGCCTCTCCTATAGGCACTCCTGGAATCCCTGGGTTGGAACTGTCTTTCACTACCTTGGCGATGATCGGTGAAACCATTATCTTGACTACTTTTAAGTCTGCAAATAGCCTGATGGTGGCCAAATTTCCCACAAAAGGTGCAGTTTTGTCGAGAAGTTACTATATTTACTAAACCTGGCGTTTTTACTTTGTCACTATCACGAAGATTTAAACGTGCCTCCTCAGCGGACAATTCATTAACAATATCACTGAATTTAAATTTTTCTTTTGGCCAACGCAGTATATTTTGGACAATACTATCAAAACTGCTAGGTAAATATCTAAGCAACTGGAAAGAAGTATAAGTATTGTCATCAAATTTTTCATTTAAATCCTTGAGCTGGTTTGAAAGTCTAAGTAATCTGGCAGCATAAAGTGAAATATTTTCATTTTGTTTAATTTTACATTCAAATAATTCAGAAAATATTTTCATATGAAATGACCTCGAATCCGGCAAGTAGTTTAATTTAAGTGCATCCCAAGCTTTGATCGGATCATCATAATTTTCTACCAATTTCCGGAATTCGGGTTGAATATTTAAATATAATGTAGCTAAGACGTTATCTGATCGGGTTTTAAATTTGGCTATTTCCTCATCTGAAATTTTTTCAGACTCTTTCGGAATTGACTTACGTTGATCTATTATATCCCAAAGTCCGTAACTAATTAACAGATATTTAATATCAGCAGACCAACTGCTATAATTGGTGGCATTAAGTTTTTCAATAGTATAAGCAGATTGAGCCATAATGAAAAACTACAAAAAAACAATAGCCCCTCCGAATCAGATACGCGTTAAAAAAAATGCTCAGATTACAAAAACAGATTAAATCTCCAAGTCAAAAAAACTATAGGCTGGGCTGGGCCCATAACCTCTTGTTATCCACACTTACTGGATATCTAAAGTTAGCAGAGGTTTAAAAAAACAATTTTCCATCTAAAAACTTACAGTGGAAATTGTGATTTGAATTTGACTTGAATGAAAATTTAAAGTGTATGACACGATTGAAGACAAGATAAATTTACGTTATAATTTCAGTTTTATTAAAAAAATTTGAACAAAATATAAATTTAACAACAACAGTAATAAAGTTAACAGTATATTAAATTACAACTTATTCAACCCAGCTCAAGTGTTTTTTTTATAAAACGATAAAACATTTTACCATGGCCCAGAAAAACCAAAAATAAAAATGTAACACTGAGGAAGGCATTAGTAACATTTAACATAAAAGAAAAATAAACACCGGCAGCGTAAAATCATATTAAAAGACAATTTACATCGTCCAAAAGCTGACGTGACACAAAACTAAATGTGAGCAAAAACCACATGCACAATCACCGATATTTATAGTAAAACAACAACCGGCAAAGACAACGCCTACATCCGGGAATCAATAATCTTATGCGAGGATGATAGAAAGAACGCCGGAACGAGTTCACCATCTGCTGAAAATTCCAGTAATTAAATATTCCATACTAAAGTATAGCTCTAAGAAATGGGATCAACTAAACATTCCAGACTAAAGTATAGCTCTGAGAAACGTGATCAACTAAACATTCCAGGCTAAAGTATAGCTCTAATAAACGTGATCAACCTTAAAAAGTAAACAAATGAGGAAAATTACTTTAAGATATTGAACTTCTATTAAAGACTTATTTAACTGATTAAATTGATAAAGGTAAGTTTTAAAAGGAGATTTATATAAGAAATAAAGTTTATATTTAGAGATTTAAGTTAACAAGAAGTATTTTTAAAATAAAGATATTGTTATTATACGTAACAGTTTAATAGAATGGTATGTATCCAAATTCTTTTGTGTATCTCTATAAAAGAACTAATAGTATTAGATTCACCAAAATGTATACAGTTTGTGCGACATATAACTTGTATATGAATTTAAAGCTCAATTAAATGAGGCATTCAGGCGCCATCATGTTTTAAATAATTTTCAGACTATATAATATTACAGAATTTTTCATTATTTCCCTGTAAAAAAAAACGATAAATGCTAGATTCAACAAAATAAATCTATACAATTCATTCGACAGAGACCTATAACATGTATATAAAGTTTCAGCGAATTGATTAAGGAATTTAGATGTTATCCCACTTTAAATTATCTGAGCGTATAGCTAAAGATGCTATCCCACTTTAAATTATCTGAGGCTATAACGATAAAGAATTTATCCTTGTGTCCCGGCTAAGAAAAAAAAAATGTGCTAGATTCTCCAAGATGTATACAGTTTGTGCTACAATAACCTATAACATATGTACCAATTTTTAGCTCATTTGAACAAGACATCTAGACACTATTATGTTCACTCTACTCATATGTACATACATCATTGTAAAATAGCAAAAATGAACTCATGGAACCTCAAAACATGTAGACACCAACATCACAAAGTCAAATTTTTGTCATGATTACAATACTTTCCTTACCTATGTATTTTCAGAAAGTAAAAAATTCCTTGAAAGATATGTAAACCATTCATTTCATCATGCTTAATAACAGATTTTTAAAAGGTGTTTACGACTATGAGAGAGGAGATGACTATGTAGTTAATAGCAGTAGGGGAAAAAAATGGGAATTAAAATTGAAACTATCACTTTTGCATCCAATCCACCCTTAGAAAAATAGATATATTCATTAAATATTGTTAACTTTCCATGTCTATTTTCAAATATTTAAATTGATTATATTCACATACATAGGGTTCAGAAATTTATTAAAAAAAAAAAAAAAAAAAAAAAAAATGGTCGCCAACAAAAAATTCTGGTAGCCTGTAAAAAATATTTTCCACCGTTTTCTTTCTTTCTTTCTTTTTTTTCTTTTTTCCGTTTCAAAATTTACTTGAATATAGAAATTAAGATTCTATATATAACAACCAATTTTTTATTAGGCTTGAATGATTTTTTTTCTTTCTTTTTTTTACATCAGGAAACACCTGTTTAAATGTAACATCATGAAACTGGTTTTATTATTTTCATTAAACCAATACACTATCTGCATTTATACATCATTACACAGGTACAACAATTCGACACCAGGTCGACAGCATGCGCAGATAAAAGCAGTGTAAACCAATTCCCTAAAACGGTGAAATAACTTAACACCGAGTTACGAAACATGCACGGAGATGTGTAAATCCCCTAAGTCAATACAGTGTCTCGAAAAGTGGCGAGAGAAGCAGGAATCAAAACAGCGAAAGTTAGCCTACATCGAAAGTAAAATTGGAGCCCGATTCTGGGACCAATTCTTTCACCAAAATATATATTTAAAAAAAAAAAAAAAATTAAAGTTGAAAACATTATTCCTAGTTAAACTAGTATGTTGTGACCACCACAAGACTTTCTTCTATATTTTCCTATATACATATTCAATCAATAACAATATTTAAAAAAAAAAAAAAAAAAAAAATTACGATTTTTTTCTAAGTTTTTTTTTTTTTTTTTTTTTTTGTTAAAAGTAATACATATTCAACCAGTAACAATACACATGATAAAGAATTGTTTTATATATATGGAAAGAATAAAGGTAATTTTTAATTTAGTATTCGCAAATAATTAATAGTAGACAAAACGGTATTTTGTCCAGGACGGTTTTAACCAGGTTTTTTCCACTATGGAAAAAAACGAACAACCCTGCCCCGGGGGTACTTTCCCCCCCCCAGGGGGGAAGCGATGCCCCCACATCCACAATTTTTTTTTCCTAATTAACTACTACTATTATCAATAATTCATATTAATTTTACAATCACAGGTTAAGAATAACTCTCAATATGTACGTTTATATGAAATTTTGTCCTATACTGCCATGTTAAAAATTTAGAAAAATACGATCACAGCGCCACCTGTTGAGTGATTGATCCCCAAATCTAATCAGCACCAGTTTATGTCAGAGTCCAACTAAATACCAAGTTTGGTTAAATTTCATTTAAAAAAAAAAAAAAAAAAAAAAAAAAAAAAAAAAGATTTTTTTTCCCTTTTTTTTTCGTTAAAAGTAAACAAAATCGATAACTTTGTTTTAAATTATCACAGATTTATAGTTCAACCATTCGTTTTAAAGGTATTGACGAGACCTTTTGAAAGATACCCATCTTGAAAATTTACTCCCCTCGAGTGGGGACTTCCCCCCCACAGGGGGGTGGCAAGACTCCTACATATACAAAAAAAAAATTTCCCAGTTGACTATCTCTATTATAAATAATTCTTGTAAATTTCATAATGATTACTAAAAAATAATTCTCTTTATGCACATTTATACAAAATTTTGTCCTATATCACCATGTTAGAAATTTAGAAAAAGCGGGATGGCAACGCAACCTGTAAGACAATTTTTACCAAAAGTTGATAGGCACTAGTTTATGTCAAGGTGCAACTACATACCAATTTGTATGAAATTCTGTGCAGTAGTTCCTGAGATACAGTTGCCACAAAATTTTGTCACACACACAGACAGACATTTTCTAAAAATTGTCACATCGTGTTCTACAGCTCTCAAAACGTGTAAATCCATCAAAAACCCGAGGTCGAAAATTTTTACGAATCCTATACTTTCTTCTATTGAATATAGAAGAAAAGAAAGTAATAATAAAATAAATTCAGTGCAGGATCAATTATCTCCATTTCACCCAATCCTTTCCAGATAAATGAAATTGTCACCTTTATGATATTGTGTAGTGGTGCCATCTATCGACATTTTTCAGAACTGAAAGCTATATTTTCAATTTACATTATATACTATGACCTTTAACTTATACCGCCTACCAAATAAATACTTCTTTTAAATAAATATAACAAAATTAAATGGAATTATTATACAGGGTTAGTCAAAATGAATAGGACAATAAGAAAACTATTTTTAGACGAATGTATGTTCATTGTAACCAAACTACAGCTACGTATGGACAGATAAACTATCAAAGTTTTTTCTCACCTTCACAGATGTTCGATGGCTGCACGATTTGTAGACTTCTGGGGATTTCATTGAAAGGATTAACGGATGGATTCCACAGTTTCTTCGGAGACACGTGGTCGTCCTGTGCTTTTACCCTTGCATAAGCAGCCCATCTCCTCAAATTGCTTTACCCACCTCGCAATGGAATGTCGATGAGGTGGTTACTTGTCATACTTGGCTCGAAATTGTCGCTGGACATTGTTTTAGCAAATGTCATCACACAAAACGCCTTCTCCTTGCCTGATTGCGCCATTTTGAAAACAGCGTCTCCTAGCGGCATTAACGTACATGTGTGTTGCCAAATAAAACTTTGATAGTTTATCTGTCCACACGTAGCTGTAGTTTGGTTACAATAAACATACATTCGTCTAAAAATAGTTTTCTTATTGTCCTATTCATTTTGACTAACCCTGTATTATTAAATATTTACTTTTAATTGTTTGAGATTACAATGCTAAACCATTATTATTAAAAAGAAAAAGTTTCTGCATTTTTTTTTAATGCATATGAAGTTAGTTGTTTGAAAATATAATTCCAGATAACTGGTTTTCTGGATAAACGGTTCCATACTGTATTTCAATTTCTATTACATTATTACATATGAATAGAATTTCTTTGCTTAAAAGTACTAGTTGATGCAAATTTTATATACAAATGTATAAAATTGTATTTTGGAATGTATAGGGGAGACCCGTGTACCTAGGGCCATCATGTACCTAGGGCCACCCCACTTTATTTGAATAATATTTAATTTTATGTTTTAATACTCAACTGGGCGAGTAACAACACCAATTGCTACTTTTACAACTACTTTGGAACTTTTGAGGAGAAGCTTTTGACAAGTTACATGTAGAAAATGAATTTACATGGTTCAAAGTAAAATTTTGCAGCTCATCTCTTTTGCTATTTTACAAAAGCAAGTCAAATATTTTTCTTTCATTTCTAGTGTATAATTTTGCTTGTTATATTGAGTAATAAATGAGATATTTAATTAGTCCTCTCTGCATGTGGATTTTTTAGTGGAAGGCATTTTGAATGAAGATACCAAAACTTGTACCTAGGGCCACATAGCTGCCTTGTACCCAGGGCCAGTGTGTTTGGACCTTTTAACACTTTCGCGGCCGTATGTTTTTGTCTTTTTGGCAGTAAGGTCTGCCTGTGGGCGTTTTCCTCGTTAGTTACAATTTTTCGAAACAAAATTTTCCGTATTCGCATTTATATTACAAATAGATATGCATTATAATCATACTCTCTCTAATCAAAGTATTTGTATCCATAGTATACTGAATGTACATATATGAATATTGTGTATATTTTTTAGAAACAAATAACAAACAAATTGCAAAAGAAGCGCCCACTGGTGGAGTTTTATATTTTCAAATGACGTGAATCTACGCCAGCGGTAGCGAAAGTGTTAAGAAACACAGTACAGCCTATAGTAATTGGATGCTGGCAAACCCTGGTAAACCAATCACTATATATGATGTTGCTGAAAATGTTGGCAAGTCCTATCCGTCGGCCTTTACTCCTGTAAACATTCTATCAGGCTTTCGTGTATCCGGCATATGGCCAACGAATCAAAACACATTCACTGAGGATGAATATTTAAGTTCAAATGTGACTGAAAGACAAGATCCCTCCATAAATTTCAAAAAAAAAGAAAAAATGATTTTCCAGGAAGAAAGTGAATTAACAATGTCTCTGTTTCATGTTCTGTTGAAATTTCGAAACTTTCAACATCTAACATCTTTTCGTGTGTCATGCTTTAACAGGTACGAATCTAAGTAAAACCTTTACCTAAAGCAAAACCTCCTACATCAAAGAAAAGATGTGACCGAAAACCAGAGGGATCTAGAAATCCCAGAGACACTCCAGAAAAAAAGAAATTGAAGAAAAAAAAACATTCTGTTAGAATATCCCAAAGAAAGAAAAAAAAAAAAGTGAAAATTTTCGTGTTTTAAATTAAGGCAACAACATGATAATTATTAAATGATAAATAAATACATTACTTGATATTGTTTCTTTTATAAAATACATGTTTATATGCTTATTTTCTATTCATTACAAAGTGAAATCGAGATTTGAGAGAATGGCCCTAGGTACAATGAGGTCTGACCCCAGGTACAATGAGGTCTGGCCCCAGGTACAATGAGAGTGTTGTACCTAGGGCCACGAGTGAAGTTTTTAAAAACCTTCTATTTGTCGGAATTTATTATTTTAGGTATTTATACTAATCCCAATTGGGAGTAATTAGTCTTAAAGATATGTACATATCAGTTTGATAATTTTAAACAGGTCTAGGGCTCTGTTTTTGGGCACTGAAAAAAAGCGGCCCTAGGTACACGGGTCTCCCCTATATCAAAAGTTTCCTTTAATAAAAAACTATGAAACTCTCAAGTGATAATAATAACAACAAAGAAGAAATTGGCAAATGAAGGAAAGAAATGAATTTACTTACACAAAATCCTAAACCATCCTCATCTAAATCTTGTGCTGTTCCTAAGCACATATATTTCAATGACGAAAACGATAGCTGTTTACGTAGTTTTAATGCTCTTCCTCTATTTGGGATCGATTCCACCATATCATGGATTGTGGACCACTTTTCTTGCATTGTAGAAAATTCTAAACTCAACAATGCATTCACAATATTACATTGCTAAAAAAAATAAAATTAGAAAATATACATTTTATCAAAAAAAAAAAAAAAAAAAAACGAATATATATATATATATATATATAATATATGTATACAGTCATTTGCAAAAGTTTAAGGCCACCCATAGAAAAATCAGATTTAATGGAAATCCGCTAAAATAACATACATATTTTACACATAAAAGAACAAAATAGACTGTACACGGTTATTTACTGTAATTAAAATCAGTATTTTGTAGGATCTCCTTTGTTTTTAATAACTTGTGCAATCCTCTTAGGCATGCTATAAATAAGAGACTTGCAGTAAGCTTTAGAAATGTCTGTGCATCAGACATGCTTTATTGCCTCAATAAGTGTTGTAGCAGTCGATGGTTCCTTTTCGGCAACTTTATTTTTCACAATACACCATAGATTCTCTTTTGGATTCAAATCTGGGCTGTTACCTGGCCAGTCAAGCAATTTTGATTTTCTGTGCCCACAGATATTTCTTGACAATCTTCGCACTGTGACACGGAGTCCCGTCATGCATGAAAATTGAACATTTATGAACACACATGTGAAGCTGCAACTTCTGACGTAATATATTATGGTACCGCTTTCCATTCATAGTAATTTTAGGTGGCATAAAATACAGACTAACAGTTTGACATTCAGAAAATCCAATTTTATGCAGGGTCAATATTTCTGACCTTTTTCTAACAGTAAGTGAAGATTTTTCACCCATTACAATAATTACACAACAGTACTGTCTACGACAAAATCCAATAAACAACTGGCAATAAACGCCACCTTCATTTATAGCAGTAGAATGCGTCTGATGCAATCAGCACGAGATGACACAATAATCTGCGCAAATGATGCAATGTGTTAAAATACTAAAAATCGGTTACTTGTCCAAAACTTTTGTAAATGCATACACATACAGAATAAAAAATGAATGAAATAAGTGTGGTGTTGGGGTTACAGTCAATTGACTACACAAGAAGGGTTCTAGGTCTCAGTGGAATGGCTCCATGAATGACTTTCAAACATACTGATTGCCTTTAAAGTTGTACATCAGTAAGATTCCCTTTTTCTATCTTTCCATGTTATTCAATGGGATTTCCGTTGCTTTGTTTAATAAGAATATCTCATTCAAAAATGAAGTTTTTCAAATTCTTTTAAATATGCCGCCTTTAGGTTTAGTGAGAATTTTTTATTTTTTTTTATTTACATATTTTATTTAAAGATCCAAACTTGGAATTTTGAATTTAATTTTTTTTTTTTTTTCTCACAAAAAATTGCTTACTAAGCTAAAAACCGACATATTCAAAGAGTAACAGTCAAAAAACAGAATTTGTAAAACATTTTTGAAAGAGATATCCTTATAAAACGAAGCAACAAAAATCCCATAGGATAACATGGTAAGCTAGAAAGGGACCTGACTGATGTACAGACTTAAGTGACATGATATATTCGAAAATTATTTAAAATCTTAAAATTACTAATTTATAAAAGCAAAGATAACATTCACTAGAAAAAATCTGTTCATATGAAAAAAGTAACATTAAATATTTTAAAGTGATATTTATAAACACAATGGCAAAATTTCCTCACTGTCACCCAAACAAAGAAACAGGTGAGAAAGACACTTGTAAAAAAATTAAACTTTTCTCTTAGAATTCCCATTACCCTACTTTTTTCAATAGCTAGCCAATTCTATATTTAAAAAGGTACTAGAAATTTGCTTTCTTTTACAAAAAAGTTATTAAAGTCACCTAAAAATTGATTAGCTTTTTTTTGCTTTTATAGCATTTTTCAGAATAATAAAGCAAAAAATTAAACTGTGAACACTTATATTTGTGTGTAAATATGTGAACATATAATATGTTTAATGTAAAGCAGTATGTATATGTATATACATACCCAGCAGCAGCAACACACAGGGTTCACACTAGAAAAAAATATTGAGTGTGATTTTCCCAATCTAACAAAAAATTTAAGTGGGATTTTTTTAATTTAAGTGAGGAATTACTTATTTCATATATAACTGCAATGTTTAGCTACTAAACTTTGTAGCTGTTTATTAATAAAACATACACATCTTCATACATTCCTTGGGAAAATCTTTAGATTAAGAAATGTTTTTTTTTTTTTTTTAAATAACCTTTTTTTTTTATTATTATTATTCAAGAAACTCTAGGGAAGATAAAAACATGAGGATGATAAGCTTCGAAGCATTTATATTACCCAAAGCAACTAAAAAATAGATGAAATATACACAATGGACAATGTGAAAAAATTGTGGGAAAAATCATTTTGCAATATATTTTTGAGTGGGATTTTTTTTAAATATAGTGGAATTCTCACAATCCTATATTCTTGTGTGAACCTTAAACCATGCAGCAGATTGTTTAAAGCTCCGCAGATCAATTTAACATCACAAAAAGAAATGTCAAGCTTAAAAATGCAAATATAAGATACATTATGTTTCTAGGTTACTGTAATTGCAATATATTCATAATTTTTTTTTTTTTTTTTTTTTTTGTAGAAGCAAATTTTACATATTTTGAGAATTGCTAATATTTCTATCAGACTTTGTTTGATATTCCTAGATTGCAGAAAACTTTTGTTTTGCTGCAGATATAGAAAATTCTGCAACTGGGTATAAATACATGTATATATAACATACATATATAATATTTCATCACTAAATTACACAGAAAAATTATAAACTAGTATGCTGTGGCTACCACAAGACTTTCTTCTATATTTTCCTACACAAATTCACTCAGTAAAAATAATTTATTAAAATTATTATTTAATCAAATTACCTTCCATGATGAATGCAAATGATTTTCCTTCTAGAAAAGTAGCATAACACTACATACCCAAAGAAAGTTAATTTTATTTTGTATATGACAGTTTTTTTTTTTTTTTTTTTTTTTTTTTTTTTTTTTTTAATGAAAAAAAAAAAATATATATATATATATATAGTTATTTTAAATTATCGTAGATCGGTGGTTCAACCATTCATTTTAAAGGTACTGATGAGCTGTTTTCAAAGACACCAATAAGGAAAATTTCTATTCAAGTGTTTTTTCTTTTTTATTATAATTTTCATGTATGAATTATTTACTGAATTTTAGTATTTTTTCTAAAACGTACTTTTATTTTAATCATTAGTAATTTTTACTAAAATCAATTTTTTTTTTTTTTTTTTTTTGTCTCGGTGACAACACAACAAAACATCAATATTCACAATTTCAAAAAATAATCAACTCTTTTTTTTTTTTCATAAAACAAATTAATCATTTCCATTAAAATTATTATTTGTTTTTTACATAATCTAAAAAAATAAGTGAAATATTAGCCAATTAATCCTCTGCTTTTTGCTAAAGGAGGAGCACCCATGTGTTTAAGCCGGCCCTGTTACTTTAGCTTCAGAAAAAATTCCAAATATTCTTGGCTTAGACACGAAAATGTATGGTATGTTTATATTAAAGTTCTCAATATATAATACAAGGAGAAATATACTAAGCATTTGATATGAAGATGAAGCATATAAATGTTTTTGCAATATAGATTATTTAAAAATACTTTATTACTTACAGTTTTACTCCACACATTTTCCCGGATATTCTCTATGCAAGTATACATACAATCACGTATTGTAAAATAAAAATGTTCCCTCATTAAAAAAGAATCTGTACTCATCCACATTAAGAAAATAATGATCTTCTCCATGTCTTCAGCTTCAAAAGTACATGATGTAGCACTTTTTATAGCTTTCAAAATAAACTTCAAATTAAAAAGCCAAGTATCAGGAATTTTAGTGGAATCTTTCTTTTGATACTGAGGTACTTCTAGATTGTTTTTAAGATCAGTCCACTTTGAATAAAACTTAAAACTATCTACATCAACACCTGGAATGTAAAAACAAAAAAAAAAATGCACACATGTGATATAACTATAATAATAAATCTTGAATAAAACATTCATAGAACAGTTAATAAAAAACAAACTGTTTTTCAATTATTATTATAAAAAGAGAGAGAATTTTTTTTTTTTTTTTTCAAATAATTAAAAATATTCTGCAGGAAAGAATTTTGAAAATGATTTCTTAAACATGTTAAAAAATTACACATTTATTCGTACATCTCTCAAATAAAGCAGCATTATAAATATGTGCAAAATTATCCATGCCAAACGGTTATTTCCTCAAATGATTTCCAGTCAGAAAGGTCAGAAAAGCAAAAATTGTACATATATGTATATACAGTAGAGAGCCAGAAATCCGCCGACCTAAAATCCGCTGAAGTCCGAAATCCGCACAGCTTTTCAGATACAAACAATGAAATTTAAGTTCCAAAACTGCAAATCGGAATTTTTATAAAAGATCTTGAATGCAGATTTTGTGCTTGCATTTTATGATTATAATAATAAAAATATGAAAAACTGCAAGAACCAAGTTGCTGATAAACAAATTATCTACATTATATTAAATTAATCAAAAAAAATTTATGATTATTATGGTGATGATATCAATGAGGAAATTAATAAACTGATTTTTAAAAATGCTATCTGATGAAGGCATTGTTGTAAGGAAGAATTCAGTTAAATTCTTCACAAAATAAATTTGTGTTACATAAGAATTGATGACTAATAATAGATTAAAAAAAAAAAAAAAAAAAAAACATCAATGATGTATGTGTGTTTGTTCAAGTGTAGCTTAAAACAAACTGCATATGAACTGATTTTGACTAAATTTGACAATTATTTTTTCATTTTTATTTATTGTTTTCATTATAAATATTTTTTTAATGTTCAGTGTTATTCTTTTACACCTAATAATTTAATATACAAGTGAAATTGTTTTATTATTCACTGGTATATGTGTAGTTTGATTAATATTCTACTTTTAATTGTTCAAATTGAAAATGATTTTTTATGGGCTCCAAAATCCATCAAATTCTAAAATCCGCACAACCTCTGGTCCCAAGCTGTGCGGATTTTTGGCTTCCTACTGTATATACATAATGTTTTCTAATTTATCAGTTGGTAACTTTAGAGCCATGACATTATTGTAACTGTAATGTTTTCTGTTGACAACTACAGGGTGGTCCGAAAAACATGATAGAAAGTATTTTAAGTTTCCGATTTCAAATGTATTGATGCAAATATAATTCTTCCATACTATAATAGCACATATAGTGACATTACAGTTGAATGTTTAATTGCCGGAAATAAAGAATAAGCAATATAGAATCACAAACCTTTTAAGATCGATTATAGATCGTAAGAAAATTTGATGAGAATAACCGATGTAATGTCCCCGTTCGACGGGCATGTCGTTCAGAGTTCAAAAAGAAAAGGACGCTTAGTGAAGAGATAATCACGCAGTAAGTTATAGCACTCTAAAGTCGCAGTGATTTTTAAGCCATCAAATGACTGGTGTAATGGTCCTAATCACCCACTGATTTTCATTGTTTACAGGTTGATGGACAGATATAAATCTACAGGGAGTGTTTAGGATGCAAAAAGAAAGGCGTCGGGACGAAATCAGCAGTTGTTACTGACGACATCAGGGAGCCTGCACGCGCATACTTTGAGGATCAGCCAACCACTTCCACTCGACAGGCGGCCCAACAATTAAGCATATCCAAAACATCATTACAAAGGCTAATGAAAGCAGTAAGATTGTGTCCATACAAGATCCAAATGTGACAGCCGCTAAAGGGTGGTGGTGGTGGGGGGGATACTGTGGAGCGGAGAGATTTTGCAAACCACATAATCAAGGAACTTAAAAATGGTTCCATCAGTGAATACAAGATCTGGTTCAGTGATGAGACCCATTTTTAGTTGAATGGTTTCATGAACAAACAAAACTGGCGCCACTGAGGTACAGAAAATCCTCATCTCAGCGCCATCTCTTCACTGCATCCACAAAGGGTCATGGTGTGGTGTGCCATATCGTCGAAGCAGATAATTGGTCCGATATTTATTGATGGTGTGGTCACAGGAGTGAAGTATCGAGAGTTGCTAGAGCGTCACTTTGGCCCTGATGCGGGCCATCTCAACAGGACACGCCGGTACTGGTTCAAGCCAGATGGGGCTCGTCCCCAAAAAACTTCTGACGTCTTCACATGGCTTGAAACGACGTTTGGTGAGAGTTTGATTGCATTGGATGCAGAGAAATTCATGGAGCACGGGATAGAGTGGACCCCATACAGTCCAGACACAAATCCGTGCGACTTATTCTTATGGGGTTACATCAAGGTTAGAATCTATAGGAATAGCCCTGATTCACTGGAGGACCTAAAATTGGCTATCAGAAGTGAGATTGATGCACTTGTTTATGACACACTCCAGCGCATTATGACAGAGTTCCGGAACCGGCTTTATAACACTATAGTCGGGGACGATAGACATTTTAAGCATCTTGTATATTAAATGTCATTCATATCTTTATTCAATAAAATATGTTTCATGTTCTTGCATGTTGTCTTTTTTCTACAATAATCGCTTACTTTCTATAATGTTTTTCGGACCACCCTGTACCATGGTGGTTTATATTGTTTTCACTTTTAAACTCATTTTAAAACACAAACTGTTCATTTAAAAAGCAATTTACACTAGCTAAATGTTTTAAGAGGGGACAATACCTAATCTCGCCGGCAGCCTTCGCCCATGTCATAGCTGCCAACCTACTGATTTAAAAATTAGGAGCACAAGACTTAAAAAATAGGAGCAAACACGAAAAAATAGGAGCAAATTTTATAATACCAAATCCTTGAATGCGACTCCCACAGATAAATCATAATTACACAGTTTTAATGTTAATTTACATTAAAACTGTGTAGTAGTTAGTAAGTTTTAATGTTAGTAAATTTCAAAATCATTCTAAGTATATTAGAGTAAAAAAAATCAAAGAAAAGAGAAATATTTACCTTAAGTTAGTTAGACTTTTTTTTCCATTGATCTAAAACTTTCTCTACAATGTGCAACTGATATGAATGACTGATATAATAATTCTATAATTTTTTATTTTATTTTATTTATTTATTTTGTGTGTGCGCTATTAACTGATTGAATGTGCCATATTCTGGCAGCTGATAGCTGAAATGTGGGATCATTATGCCACTTGTAAATAAAAGCAAGATTTAAACTGCTAAAATCCTGTTTCGGATAAATTTCGGAGTAAGAAAAAAACTCACTTTGGAGCATTAAATTACTGTTTTACAGCATATTTCTTAGTTTGGAATAGTTAAATTGTACTTTCTGATGAAAAACATCCAATTTTTTATTTTTATAACATTTTTTTGCTTAATATTAAAAAAAAATTATATCACCATAGACATGTTTTTGCACATGCACACATCATCATCAAATCTAATAGAAAATTTACTTATCACATCATACTCATAGCCCATGATTCTTATAAGTTTTATATGGTGTTGAATAACAAATTGGACACAGAGAGCTGTCTAGCTTGCTTTTTTTTTTTTTTTCAATCTCATAGGGAAAAATTTATATATAGAATGAAACTGTTTAATTACTTCATGGTGAGATTTTAAATATGCTAGAATGCTATTTTTTCAGCTTTTTTTTCACCATTAATTAATACTGTTTTATCTTATCAGCTGATGATTATCTTCGAAGCCATGTATTTGGCAAATTATATGCAATATTTCTGCAACTGATTGCCAAAATAAGTGACTATTTCGCTAGTAAGTGACAAAATTTATATTTAATTGCAACTAGTTACTGAAACTAGACTATAATTTTTGTCCCTGCGTATTCAAAATTTGCGTTTTTTTTTTTTCCCCATAGCTGACTCTCAAAATACGCGCTTTTCGCGATCGATCGACGAAATACTCGATCATTTCAGCACTAACTTATAAAATTCGCGCTATTTTTCAGATTCCCGGATTTTTGCGATCGATTGACGAAATACGTGATCATTTCAGCACTAACTTATAAAATTTGCGCTATTTTTCAAATTCCCGGAAGAGCAAATAATTTTGAGACCTATCGTCGAAATAGGCGATCATCTCATTGCTAATTGAAAAAAATCGCGCTTTTTTTCAAAGCAGATTCCCGAAATATGTAATATTGCGAATGACTGCCGAAATACGCGGTCATTTTGGTGCCTTTTTTTCTTTTGTGCTTTCGATCTTTTTTAAATCAGCTCTTAAAAAAATAAAAAAATATATATAAAAAAAAAATCTTTTTAAAGCAGATTTATAATAGGCAATTTTGCGATTGATCGTTGAAATATGTAATCATTTCATCGTTAATTGATAAAATTCACTTTTTTTTTTTTTTTTTTTTTTTTTCAAAATAGATTTTCGAAATAGGCAATAACTTTGCAATTGATCGTCGAAAGACGCAATCATTTCCCCATTTATTGATAAAATTCACACTCTTTCAAAGCAGATTCCCGAAATATATTATATTTGCTACCAACTGCCAAAATACGCGATCATTTTACTGCTAATTAATAAAATTCGCGCTTCATTCAAAACAGATTTCCAAAATATGCGGTATTTTTGCGACCGATCGCCTAATATTCGATTAGTTTAAAGTTAGTTTATAAAATCAGCGCTGTTTTTCAAAGGGAATTCCCAAAATAGGTAATAATTTTGCGACCTACCGCTGAAACACGCGATTATTTCACTGTTAATTGATAAAATTTGCGCTTTTTTTCCAAAGTAGATACCTAAAACATGTGATAATATTGCAAGTGATCGCCGAAATAAACCGCCATTTCACTGCTTGAGGAATTTTTGAAGACATATTTTAAATTTAGGAATTTTTTATAACATATTTTTACCTAGCGGATCTAGTGGGAGCCCTGGGTTTTCCTTTACTGACTGACAACAACTCTCTCCGATACTTCGATTCCCATCCCATCACGAGCATGCATAAAATGCTCCTCTGCTATTTCCCCTCTCCACTACAGCGCATGCGTACACAAAGGCGAAAATTTTCTCCCAAGTCAAACTCGTTCTCTTAATCCGTGCCCGCGCGTATATGATCTCCTCCTTCCCCCTTCCCTTTCTCTTTACGGCAATGATCTGGGGAAATCCTGCTACGTAACGTAGGAAGGGAAGATGGTTTGAAAAGAATAATAATTCTGCGTTTGCAAAATATATTTCCCAGAGTTTTCGTATTTTTAATCGGCGCGCAGGCTAAATTGTTGAATGGATATTTTAAAAAAGTGACAAAAAAAAAAAAGTAAAAAAGAAAAATTTTCAATTTTGAAAAATCGGAGTTTTTTCGATAATATTCGGATTACCGGAGTACACTAAAAAAATCGGGTAAACTCCGATTAAATCGGAGCAGTTGGCAGCTATGCCATGTTATTCTATGGGAAAATTTGTTGCGACAATTACACATTACCTAATGAATATTTTTTAATTCTGTTTTCGCAGTCAGAAAATTCATAACCGTTAAATGAGTACTCATTTTTGAAAAATTCATTTTTTTTAATTTTTACATTTTAATTTTGAGTTCAAAAATGCGATTTTTCACAAAATGCATTTTTCTCATTTTCTAGTCGCAAAATGAAATACTAAAATTTTAAAAAATCAATTTTTGGAAAAGAAGTACTAATTTAACGCTTATGAATTTTCTAAATGTGAAAACAGAATTGAAAAATATTCATTAGGTAATGAGTAATTATGTGAACAAATTTTCCCATAGAATAACATGGGCGAAGGCTGCCGGCGAGATTAGGTATTGTCCGCTCTTAAACATAAAATTGTGGTTATCATAAAAACCATGAAAGAAATTTGCCAAACTGCCAAGTGACAATTTGTCTAATAGAAAACAATGAAATATTTTTTTAAAAACATAATTTAGATACATATTTAAAAATAATAAACAAGTAGTAATTTATATTTAAGAAGAACTGGTTATAATTCTACTTTTAAAAATGCAAAATTACATGGGGAAAAGTGTATATACTTTCTTCTTGAATCTAATTTTCAATTTTTTTATTCTGCATTTACTTTTTGTTCTATACAATACGTGTGACATCCCTGTTCACATTTAAGAGTTAAAATCTAGCACACATTGATCTAAAAGTGAATCTTTGTTGTGGAAAAACAGGTAGAAAAAAATATCAATAAAAAAAGCACAAAAAAAAAGCTAGAAAAGAGACTAAAACAGAGACAAATGTGAAAAAAAGAGACAAATAGCTAGAAAAGCTAGCCACTTCTAGACATGAGTACAATTACCAGAGATGCCAAGTTTCAATACGAGCTATCAGTAATCAGACTTATACACTTATGCAATGTGGAGACGTGAACCGCATCACGGAATAATTTTTATACACAAGCCCACATATAATAATGAATTGCACTGTTTTTGTAAACAAATATATAGTATATTAATTAGAAAATTTCTAAAACAAAAGTAAATAAATATGTATTTCTTTACCTTCTTACAAAATGAAGTTTTTTTTTTTTTTTTTTTTTTTTTTTAAACCTGCTTTAGAGGGGGATCCAAAATATTTGGATCTCTCCCCCCCCCTTATTTTGGGGGGGGAGAAGGGGTTACAAAAATTTATTTTATTTATTGTTATTTAATTAATAGTCACTTTTTCATAGACAACAGTTTTTATGGTATTAAATACTAAAACATTTTTCCAGAAGTAATCCACGATCACTAGCTGGAAAGGGGGAGGGGCAGTCAGAATATAAATAATTAGATAAATGAGAAATGAAACAACTCTACTTCTTTATAGGTTCTAGAATCTAATAAAGCAAGTTTAAAATGAATATAGATATTTATGTTGCTGATGGAGAAAAATTGGGAAACTAAAGGCTTCTGCAGAACTTTTAATCGACGATGGCTAGTTGGAGATAAGAAAAAAAAAAGGGGGAGGGGGGGTGTTAAAAATAATTACATCAGCAAGAAATATTGTATAATTATATTTCTTTATAGTTTCTAGAATCTTATACAGCAAGTTTAAAATATTGATATTTATGTTGTGGATGGTGAAAGATTGAGAATCGGAATGTTTCTGTTTAGTGTTTGATCGTTGATTGTTAGTGGGGCTTTTTTTTTTTTTTTTTTTTTTTTAACGAACGATATCCGCGACTTTTTTAAAGTGTATAATCTGTAATTTTTATATGTTGTTCGTAATGCCGTAATTATTGCTATAAATCCGTAATAATTACGGACAAATCGTAATACTTGGCATCTTTGCATTACCTATACACAATCACCCCTGTATACAATAAAAATTATTCACTAGGAAGAGGGATTTTTTTTTCTTTTTAATTTATTCTTACCATAATTAAAAAGCAACATGAAAATCTCAGCACTGTTGAAAGTAAGGCAATATGAATCTGGATGAGTGTCCAACAATGAAACAAGTGTTTCATAGCATACAGTTCTACCAGTGTCTCTTTGAATTGATAAAGATCTTAAAAGAAATGTTGCAAATGCTTTCAAGTCAGATATGCACCCTTCTTTACTTGAATAGAAGAAACTTGATATGACATGTTCAAATTCAACCCTCTTAAATGATAACATTTGCTGCTCGTATTTCTGGACAGGAAAAGAGTCATGACAACGTTTATCATAGCCACACTGCGCAGGTGTAACATCATGGGTACCGAAAAATTGTAATGAATTTTTGACACACAATATTTTTACACCACTTTCTTCTGACAGAATAGGATCTGGTGATGCTGATAATCTTTCATTAACAACCTCTAATTCAACAGCTTCTAGTTTCCTTGTAGTTTCTTGAACACAAATTTCGAAGGTATTCTCAGCTTTGAGATTTTGGACAAGATTCTGATGCTCCTTCAGTAGATCAGCAGAAGACTGAAAATATAAAATAATTTACAATTTTAAAAAGATGATATTTAAAGTTTTCATTGATAATTGCGAACCTGTGAAAATTACAAGAAGTAAAAACAGTGTGCAAACAAAAATCGTACTTTTTAGATACTTTTTTTTTAAGATTAAAAAAAAAAAAAAAAAAAAAAAAAATCGGTAGAAAAATATCAAAAGAGTACAAAAAGAGTAAAAATATTGAACTAGGTGTAAAAGTGTAAAAAATGTCAAAAAAGCATAAATTTTACGCCCGGAGCGTAAAACTTGGCAGCTATGTAATATAAATCTTTAAAAGGAAAAAAAAATACAATTAAAAGGGGAATAAAATCACAGGTGAAACAATTTCAAAACAGGTGTCGCCACTTGTCAATGTCCGTTGGTTCGTTCTGATTGCAACTGCGTATATTACTAACAATCTCAACTGCCTCACAATTCACTGCGTAATGGTAGTTTTCATAGTTTCCCAATTTTTTAACATTATCAAAGCCTATTTTTATGCATGCTATCATTATGAAATGTTTTTGTTAACGTGGTAGTGGTTTTATTGAATTTAATGCCAGCTTTATGTTCCTTAATTCGGGTTTTTATTTTTGTCATGCCTGTATAATATCCTTTACTATTATCATTGGTTTTGTACGTTATTTGATAAATTGTTGATGTCCGTTGGATCGTTCAGATTGCAACTGCGCCTGTCGATGTCCGTTGGTTTGTTCTGATTGCAACTGCACTTGTTGATGTCTATTGGTTTGTACTGATTGCAACTGTGCAGTTGCAATCAGAACAAACCAAAAAACATCAACAAGTTGAGATTGTTAGTAATATGAGCAGTTGCAATCAGAATGAACCAACGGACATTGACAAGTGGCGACACCTGTTTGGAAAGAGGAAGGCCAGAGTGACTTCAGTGCCAGAGCCAAGCAAGCCAGTACACCAGACATAGATAATATACACGAACGCGTGAACTTCGTTCGTGCAAAAATTTTCTTCCTTGCAGAAAAATTTTCAGCATTCATTTAAAAAAAAAAAAAAAAAAAGAGCATGTGATTTTTACGCGAACTTGCGATTTTTTTTTTTTTTTTTTTTAACCCTAATTTGTATAATTCTGCGAATTAATTTCTTCCGCTTTCAAAAAAGTTACGGATATCGTTTGTTTTTTAAAAAAAAAGAAGAACAAAAAGAAAGAAACGTTAACGATTGGCAAAGCCTCCAGATTCCCAATCTTTCTACATCTACAACATAAATGTCAATATTCATTTTAACATTAATTTATGACGTTTTAGAACCTATAATATAAAGAAATAAAATTGTTAAATATTTCTTGCTCATGGAATTATTTTTCGCCCTTTCCCCCCCTTTTCTTATCTATAACTAGTGATCGGCAGTCAAATGTTCTGTAGAAGTCTTTTGTATCCCAATCTTACTCCATGACAGTATTAATTTTAAATTTGCTTTTTGAATTCTAGAATAAGAAATGAAAGAGTTTAATATTTCTTATTATGTAATTATTTTTTTTACTTACTCCCCCCCTTCCCATCTCCAGACTGTGACCAATGATCAATTCTAGAAACAATAAAGTGATAGAAGTAGTCGATATTTCTCACATACGTAATTATTTTTAGATTTTATTACTAAACTTGATGAATCTATTTTTCCTCAATTAAATTAAAAATTTATGTTTCATATTTATACCAAACTTGTAAACAAAATAAAAAATAAAAAAAAAATTTTTTGTAGAAAATTGTATTCTAAATCAATTTATAAAAATGTTTCATTGAGATTGATTTTTGTGTTCGCAGAAAGTTTTACATTTTATCTAAGTCTGCAGTACACACCTGAAAGTTTGCACTTAGGAAGATGCGGGCCCGCACTGAGAAATTTATGCAGCAAATTTCCAAGTAGGCCATTTCTCAATGTATTTATTTAGTAATCTAGGAAATTTTAATTTGAAATTTTTAAGTAAATAATTTCAAATTTTAACAATAAATTTCTACTTAGTATGCATTACTTCAATAATCCTAAATTATCTTCATCAAGCAGCAATTTTTTCTCTCTCTACTTTAATTTTAAGAGTATATTTTTTTTAGCTTAGCATATAAAATGATTCTTTGATGACACATTAACTGAATTAATTTTACGTAAAATTAACAAAAATTGTTGCTAAAATGCAGTTACCTAAGAATCACAAAATCACAATCCATACATATATTCATATTCAACAAATACAATTTAGAATCACTGAAACTTAAGAGCTGCACATGGCAACTCTTGGATCTGAACAAATTTCAAGCAGTTTCTTGATATATTTATAAAATTTTTAAATATTGTGCCTAACTGGATTAGTAACCAGGACATAAATAAAAGCCATTTTTTCCTATTCCTTTACTAAACAATGTAATTGGTCAAATTACTGACACAGTATTTTGATAGTCAAATATTAAAATGAACAAATATTATTAGAAACCTGGATTCTGTATCTGCTATTCTGTATTTTTATTTTTTTTTTTCTAATTTCATGTGAGAGTTGACTAGATATCAGACCCAGTGGCAGAAACCCCGCGACACAGCGACATAGTCACGGACACAGAAAAACGGCTTGCGGACAGTTTTTGTCTGCACTGAGAAAAAAATTTGTTCGCAACTTTCGGATAACAATTCACTTATAAAAATTTCTGTATCAAAACTAAAACCAATACTTTTATTATTTATATGGTGTTGTGTTAAACATTGCTATAAAATATTTAATTAAATGAGATGAACTGAATGAATACAATTGTTTATATTGTTTTGTAGTAAAATTGTATTCATGTATTGTTGCACGAGATCACCACTGATGTTAAGCCCCCTCCCCATCAGCTTTCAGGCTTTTTGAGTGTAAGCCATTTTCACCCCTGATTACACGCAAATTTTGCAGATTATGAAATATAAAAGCCTGTCATAGACAGCTTCAAAACTTTCTGCCACTGGGATATCAGAGAGTTTTTTGGTCCAATTTTAATTTATTTTAATGAATTTTGATGTGTCAATATATATGTATGTATTGCTTACAAAATAATACAAAATTTTTAATTTAAGAAAAATAATTTACACTTAATGAGGTAAAAATACAGCATGACAGACATGACAAGAAACAGACATGATTTCAATGATATCAATCTTATATACATACATATGTATTATAAATAAAAAAAAAAAAAAGATTGAAATACATAACTGAAAATTTAATTAACCATAACTGAAAATTATTATTGGACCTTCCGCTTTATGTGCAGATGCTCAAACCATTGAGCTACCCTGGCTGATTACCAGCTAGGCATTTCTCACATAACATACGTTGTTGGCAAAGTCACCGAGTCTGTAAACACAGCTATATCAAGTGACATTATTAATCGTAGCACAACTCCAATGGTTCGATTCCCAGCTCTGGTATTTTTCACATAGTTGGTATAAAAAATCAGCCTTCCACTCCAAAATTTTCTGAAATGAACTTTCATGGTTGATAAATAAATTTCTAAATTAAATTAAAATTTCGTGGTTTATTGGAGTTATGCCATGATTAATAATGCCACTTGATATAGCTGTGTTTACAGACTCAGTGACTTTGTCAACGTATGTTATGTGAGAAATGCCTAGCTAGTAATCAGCCAGGGTAGCTCAATGGTTTGAGCATCCGCACGTAAAGCGGAAGGCCCGGGTTTGATTCCTGGCTCTGGTATTTTTCACATAGTTGGTATAAAAAATCAGCCTTCCACTCCAAAATTTTCTGAAATGAAATAACATGTTTTCGCTTTTTTGCTAAAGCATCTTACTAAACACAAATTTAAAAAAAAAAAAAAAAAAAAAAAATCTTCGCCGAAAATATTATAACGAATCTTTCATGGAAAAAAAATCGCAACATTGATCAAGAAAAATCCATCGGCTCATGCATATAAGAAAAATCAAACGCTGAACTACGCATAAGAATCGCATACAGGAAACCAGTTTGTAAATAAATTTGAGGCATTTGTAAAGTGGTCCAATATGAAAGAAAGAAAAATTATAAACCATAAAGCTTTGAATAGTAATAAACAAATTTCACTTATATTATTATTATTTTTTTTTTTTTTTTTAAGTTATGATTTTATTTTCAGATACAGTATAAGCTTAATGTAGTTTTACATGCTATAGTGATAATTATACCTTCAGAAAAAGAATATAAGTCGTATCTAAGATGTTCATATTGCTTTAAAAAAGTTTACAATATAAAGTAATAATCTAAAAAGTTTAATATTTTTCATGTCTGCCAATGTGTTAAAATATATGCTTGTACTATATTCTAATTCATCTGGTTTCAGTGGTTAGTACAATTAATTAATTACTTTTTTGTTTTTCATTTCTAGTTAAAAAAATTTTTACCTTCTGTGTATAACTCTTTAAAGACCTGATTAAAAACTTTTAAGTTTACAAATGAAAATCAAATATATCGAGGCGTTTAGAATAATGTGTAAACTGATATTCATTTTTTTCTACGGTTTCTGCCATTTTAGCATTTTGCTAAAGCTTTTTTTTCTGATTTTAGCTTTTTTGCTAAAGAAAATTTTTACTCAGCTTAAACCCTGTTCTGTGTGGAGATTACGTAATGGTCGGAGTCTGAAATTTTTGTAGATGCAGTGCATACTACATTCGTTGTTTCCCCATGCATATTCAATAACAAAAATTTTTTACCTCTTAAAGGTTTAAATTAATTTGTAAATATATTTAATTACCTTTTTTTCTTAACATCCAAAGTTTAAATTTTATTTCTTAATTTTATAGTTTCCTATTAAGAACGATCTAACTAGACGTTTTGTTTACAAAATTTACTTTAATAAGCTGTTGCCACTCTATTAGAAAACTCCCAGTTTTGGTATTCAGCAATAATAGTTGCGATCGCAACTGCATTATAATAACTAGCTACTAGTAAAGCTACTTAAACTTAATTTTTCTCTAGACATTTAATAAATATTCGTTTATAAAAATTCATTTTATTAATTATTTTACTTTGGATGTTTTGTTCTCTTTTTTTTTTTTTTTTTATACTTTATTTAAATTTTTCATACCAATGCATTTGCATAGATGATGCAACCAGCATAACGGCGAAATTCGCTGTTAACTGCCAATCAGCAGGATATAAAACAAGACTTCGTCTGCTATCAATTCGCTTTTTTTCTTACCAGACTCATCCGGGGAGATGTCAGCTACTAGAGAATGGATGCAGGTGTATCGATAGAAATTTCCAGATGTTTGTTTTTCTTTATCTTTGCAAAGGCATTGGTATGAGTTTATACTATTTAAATTGTTTGAAAATTACTTTCAAGTTTTTTCTTGTTACTGTCAAGACAATATTTTTTTTTTTTTTTTGTAACAATAAGGATCAAGTAGAATTCTCAATAAATCAATTTATAGTAAATTCTTAGTTTTCCAAGATTTTTCTTATGAACAATTTTACACCAAGATTTCATTTGCTTCAGGCTGCTTAGTATGAGTGAAAGTTTATTTACTTATCTTGCATTTTTTTAAGGAGTAATTACTTAAAATTCTTCCAGCAAAAATAAGGTATTTTAAAATTGAACTTATATTGCTAATAAGTAGATGCAGATTTCAAGTAATGACTATATGTGTATTATAGAGGCAACAATATTTTCTAAGTATTCCACTTTATATACTATTTATTCTTTCACTCATAGTTTTTTAAGTTAACAGTATCCATAACTTAAGTTTAACAGTTTTGAGCCTCATCGTAAGCGAAGTGGTATGACCTGATGTCGGAAATAGTGATACCCCTCCTGGTTGCCTACGTTTTTTTTGTTTATGGTTCACGCTTCTGAATTACTTTCCTTCCAAGTTAGTAAATGTTACTGAAAAGAGGTAAATCATTTACATTATTATTTGTCACAAGAAGTAAATTGTTACTAGGTACTTTTATATTTAGAAGTTTACATCTGTGACTAAATTTTAAAGATGGTCAGGATTTATAAAATGTAAAAGTTAGATTATTACTTGTGAAAGAAAGTAAAATTTTTTTTATAAACTATATTTCTTTAATAAGTGTGCTATTTTTGTTTACATCAAACATATTGTTTTCCGGTAGCAGAAAATTCTTGTAAAAAGATTGTAATGTGTAAATTTTAATATTAATCTGTCAAAATTTAATGAATGGTGATAAAAAGGAAATGTGTGATTTTGTAATTAGGATAAAATTTACATTCAAATAAATTTTATTTTAAAAGTTAATTTATTTATCTGTTTACATTTTAATCTTTCTGGGTTTTTTTTTTTTGTTTGTTTGTTTTTGTTTTTTTACTAGTTAAAGATTTTGATTTATTTATTTAAGGATAAATAATTTGGTTAGGTTTTTAATTTTGGTAAAGGATAAAATTCTCCTAATGGAAAATAATTTTTCTTCATGCGAATCTGGGGTAGTTTTTTTTTTTTTTTTTTTTTTTTTGGTACCATCAGAGTTACGAGTCAGAAATTTTATTGCTAATTCATTACTTATTAAATTACCCCAGTACCTTATGTATTTCATTTATTTTGTTTTGTTGGTGCACAACCTGGAATAATTATTTTGATTCTATTATGCAAATGAAAGTTTAATATCTTTTATGAGTGTAAAATTTAGCATAATTTAAATGGTAATTTTAATTCATTTGAATTTTAAAGTTAAAATTTACATTTGGAATTTTGCAATGAGAAACATAATACTAGTGCTAAGTTCTTTTAAAAATCAGTGATTTGTTTGAATTTCCAGAGTGTGCGTATCAGTTTATTTGATTGACTTGCTTGTCTTTATGATTTATTTTTTACTTAAATAATTTTTGATATTGAAAAGTAAATTTCATCTATGAGAAATATAATCTGTATGCCTTACACAGAAACTAATTAAATTTTTTGGATTTTGTGAAGTTATGCAGATTATTAATAGTTAGATGGATTTGCTCAGAAGTAGCATTGTTATTGGGTGATAATCTTGAGAGTTAAAATTTTGAAATTTTAAAGATTTTGAGATGAGGATTGCTGTGTTAGGTTTTTGGTATATTCACCAACTACCTTTTTTTTTTTACTTCAAAATAATTAAACAAAATAAATGAATAATTTAGGGACAACTTTTCAATGGGTCCTATGTTTGATTGATTAAATTGACTCTCTCTGCTTGGTATTTTTCGTATGCAATGTACTATTTTCTATTAAAATAAAAAGTATGTTTTATTTTTTTAAAAAGCCACTATAAAAATTAAAAATATTATGATAAGTTAAAAACTCGATATAATAAAACATATGTTCTATAAAAGTTAATTAATTTTACAAATTTATCAAAGAAAAAAGAGAGATTAATATAATTAAATAAAAAAAAAAAATCTTTTTAAATTTAAGTAATTCACTTATTTACTTAAATAAAATTTCCCGTTTTATTTCAAATAAAAACTGATTTATTAAATAGCTTTTCATTGTTTTTTAAGAGAAGCATATTATTCTCAGGGTAAAATAAAGCAATTTTTATATCAGGGTTTTTGAAAACTAATTTTATTCATACTTCTTCCCCTAAAGAATTAAATCATTTTCACTATAATTTATTTACTTAAGAATGTTTTTCATAATCGTTACCAGCAATATTTCTAACATATGTCTGCAGTTATAAAACAAAAAAAAAAAAAAAAAAAAAAAAAAAAAAAGGAATTTTCGTTAATAATTATAATGCTTCTGTTTACATAAAAAAAGCTATTATTACTTTCGAGCAAATGATTATTGTTCTAAAAATAGATTTTTAATCGCTTAATGGCGACTGAATGGCTTGGGTTATGAGCTCATCTTGTATTGTCTGCGTCCATTGGTTTGATTGACAGCTGGCATATATTTTTTTATGCCAAATAAGTTTACATTTTGGTAATGACAAATTATATTAAAAAATTTTGTATTAAAATGTACAGAAAACAAAGAAATGGTTTGGCATTCGTTTTGGCTTAATTTTAACTACGTCAACTTATTCGGTTGGCCCTTTTCAAGACGGAGACTCTCAGATCTCTTCAGACCTCTTCTTGCTTCGCTTGTAAAAAAGAAGTTTATTTTGTTGATCTTGTCCTCTCCCTCCATTCCATTTGCTGTAGGGAATATTATTCTTGATATCAATGTATACTTGTATTAACGAACAATGTTAATAATTTTTCACATGTCCATATATTTATCATAACTGTATACATGGATTCTTTAGTATTGCCTGAGATATGTTCTTTCATCTTTATCCTCTTTAGCAACCTCTACACGTCTATTATTAAATATGACCTGGGTATGTCTACTCTTCTTCATAGTATCACTGCTTTTTTTTTTTTTTTTTTTTTTTTACTGCAGAAACTCTAATGTTAAATAAAGTGAAGATTACTCTTTGAAAGCACTGGGACTCAAAAACATGAACTGCATCTACTATGCAGGACACATGTATATATTGTATATCACAAAAGGATTAGAAAGACATTAGCTATATATAAACTAAACAGTAATATCCATTAAAACATTCAAAATATACAACCTTTTTTATTTCTTCATGTCATACTGTCGACTAGTTTCGCATGGGGCGCCCCAGCTTGGTCTCCGACGACACGGTGCTTGAAGTTTGTCGAAACTGTTGTTCCACACCTCCTTCCTCACTTTTAAAGACTCGGCACCATTGCCGGTCGAGTAGAGCCCCATCGTTGCCATTGCAATTGTTAAAATAAAACTTGATAAAATTTCTACGGATTCTCTAATGGCGGCATAACCGTAGTTATGATAATTGGCTAATTTCTTTACTTGCTCGAATTTAATGTTAATATTATCGTTTTTGTTTACCTGAGTTGAAGCTGAAGCAGTAGTTATTTTTCCGGTGGCTATATCGTGGCTATGTTCCTTAATACGCGTTTTAATTTTTCTTTTTGTTTTTCCTATGTAACACATCTCTCTACCGTGACTATTTGTATATGGTATTTTATACATGCCTGTGGTTTCTAAAGGGTTTATTTTGTCTTTATCACTCCTAATCAGCTGAGAGATATTGGGGTTTGGTTTGATGGGTATGTTTACATTGTGTTTAGCTGCAACTTTTTAAATTTTATTTGAAACTCCGCGATCATATGGAATTGAAGTGGTGCATTTGAGTTGTGGCTTTTGAAAATTGTTGATTTGGTTTAAACATTTTAAACATTTTTTGAATAAATTGTCTATTAGTTTATTTGAATAGGCGGCTTTTTGGGTGAATTGTTTGATATTTTTTGATTCGTTTTTGAGGATTCTAGGGTCTTTACAAATTATAATAGCGTGGTTGATATGGGCTTGAATAGCATTAATTTTGTATTTGAAGGGTGTTTTACTATTTTTATGGATTATTTCGTTGCTGCTATTGGGTTTTCTGTAAACTTGGGTGGTTATTTTATTACTATGGCGAGTGATGGCGACGTCTGAAAAATTCAGTTGCTTGCTATTTTCTTCTTCAAGAGTGAACTTAATATAGACATTAAAAATATTGCTAAATTAATAAATCAAGAAATAAAAGAACAATATACAAGCCCGCTAATTGCACAAACCCTTAACATTCCCACCAACTTCTTGTTAAATGAAAATTACTTCACTTTTAACAAAAAATTCTATAAACAAATCAAAGGAGCCCCAATGGGATCTCCTATTTCGAGATTTTTAGCAGAATTCAAATTATGTAAAATTGAAAATAATTTTGATGAAAAACTTAAAAGCAAAATTTTTTATTGGTTCCGTTATGTTGATGACGTCTTTGCAATAATTGATCAAAAAACAGACCCTAATAAAATTTTAAACACCATAAATCAAATAAACCCGGATAATAAGTTCACTCTTGAAGAAGAAAATAGCAAACAACTGAATTTTTTAGACGTCACCATCACTCGCCATACCCATAGTAATAAAATAACCACCCAAGTTTACAGAAAACCCAATAGCAGCAACGAAATAATCCATAAAAATAGTAAAACACCCTTCAAATACAAAATTAATGCTATTCAAGCCCATATCAACCGTGCTATTATAATTTGTAAAGACCCTAGAATCCTCAAAAACGAAATAAAAAATATCAAACAATTCACCCAAAAAGCTGGTTATTCAAATAAACTAATAGACAATTTATTCAAAAAACGTTTAAAATGTTTAAACCAAATCAATCATTTTCAAAAGCCACAACTCAAATACACCACTTCAATTCCATATGATGGAGTTTCAAATAAAATTAAAAAAGCTGCAGCTAAACACAATGTAAACATACCCATCAAACCAAACCCCAATATCTTTCAGCTGATTAGGAGCGATAAAGACAAAATAAACCCTTTAGAAACAGAAACCGCAGGCATATATAAAATACTATATACAAATAGTCAAGGTAGAGAGATGTGTTACATAGGAAAAACAAAAAGAAAAATTAAAATGCATATTAAGGAACATAGCCACGATATAGCCACCGGAAAAATAACTACTGCATTAACTCAGGTAAACAAAAACGATAATATTAATATTAAATTCGAGCAAGTAAAGAAATTAGCCAATTATCATAACCACGGTTATGCCGCCATTAGAGAATCCATAGAAATTTTATCAAGATTTAACAATTGCAATGGCAACGATGGGGCTCTACTCGATCGGCAATGGCGCCGAGTTTTTAAAAGAGAGGAAGGAGGCGTGGAACAACAGATTCGACAAACTTCAAGCACCGTGTCATCAGAGACCAAGCTGGGGAGCCCCATGCGAAACTAGTCGACAGTATGACATGAAGAAATAAAAAAGGTTGTATATTTTGAATGTTTTAATGGATGTTAACTTCATGGTTTAATTGTTTATAAAGTAAACAGTAATAGGTTATAAAAATAATATGTTACAAGAACCCATTATTGAAGGTAGTATGGAACGATGTAACCTATTGCTGACAAGTAGCTGTTTATCCCATCTCTAGTACTAACATTTAAAATTAAAAAAAAAAAAAAAAAAATTAAAGTTACAACTACTTTTTAATTTCATAAAAAAAAAAAGATGAATTTTTCTATGATAAATACTCTTTTTTTTTTTTTTCCTGAATATTTCAGAAAAAAATTAAGAAAATATTTACCTTTTTGGATCTAACTTTACGTCTTGTAACTGAATTCATGAAAGGGAGCCTTGGTAACTCGTCCTCTGAATCTGAAGAACTTTCTACCATTATTGGTACTTTCTTTAAAAGAACATAACAGTCTTTTAATTTAATATCTTGGTAGTTGTTTGGTTCCATGGCCTACTGTAAAAGAAAGAATTTTAAAAGTAATATTTGTAACAATACAGAATGATTATTGTGCAAGATAACAATTATGTAATATAAATCAGATTTAACTTGCCCCAACATAAAATATTTTTAAAAGCGGCAGCATCAGGTATTTTTTACAAAATTGGCTTGTTTCTGTTAAGATATTTATTTATTTGAATTATTTATGTTAGTTTCATAATGACAACTTTAAAAACTTATATTCTAAATTAGTGAAATTCTTGCTAAAACATGTATAGGATTTATTAAAGCTAAAAGAGAACACATTCGCTACGAGAATGCTATGCCATGTATGTAAGTGAATTTATATTAATTTGAAACTTCATGTGCAGGGGCAATTCTGAGAAAAAGAAAATTTTCTGAACACATTAATTTTTATGAAACGCTATTTCATACATTTTCCAACACATTATATATATAAGTATCCACCAGTACATGCACAGGCACACAAACATACAGATATATAATATCTGTATGTTCTAGTTGATTTTGATTTGAAAGTTTTGCAAAATCCCATCAAAGTGCACATTGTGTACACTTAATCAACATCTAGACATAAAAATTCACCATTCTGAGATAATCTGGAGCATATTTAAGTTTGAAAATGTGTTTTTTGCCCCACTCACCTCAAGAGGGGGGGGGGGAGGTAATTTCAGAAAATCCCTTTATAGTGCATGTTGCACACACATACCTAACCAAGACATAAACTAGTATGTTGTGGCCACCACAAGACTTTCTTCTATATTTTGCTATACATATTCAATCAGTAACAATATTTAAAAAAAAAAAAAAAAAATACGATTTTTTTTTTTTTTTTTTTTGTTAAAAGTAAAAAAATCAATAACTTTGTTTTAAATTATCACAGATTTATAGTTCAACCATTTGTTTTAAAGGTATTGACGGGACCTTTCGAAAGATACCCATCTTCAAAATTTACCCCCGGGTGGTACTCCCCATCCATAGGGGGAAGAGATGCCCCCACATGCACAGAAATTTTTTCCTAGTTAACTACTTCAATTATCAATAATTCATATTAATTTTACAATCACAAGTTAAAAATAACTCTCATTATGTACATTTATACGAAATTTTGTCCTATACTGCCATGTTAAAAATTTAGAAAAAATGAGATCACAGTGCCACCTATTGAGCGATTGATACCCAAATGTAATCAGCACTAGTTTATGTCAGGGACCAACTAAATACCAAGTTTGGTTAAATTTCATTTAAAAAAAAAAAAAAAAAAAAAAATTCTAAGCTTTTTTCATTAAAAGTAAAAAAATTCGATAACTTTGTTTTAAATTATCACAGATTTATAGTTCAACCATTCGTTTTAAAGGTATTGACGAGACCTTTCGAAGGATACCCATCTTGAAAATTTACTCCCCTCGAGGGGTGACTTCCCCCCAGGGCGGGGGGGGGGGGGGGGCTCCTACACGTACAAAATTTTTTTCCCAGTTGACTATCTCTATTATAAATAATTCTTGTAAATTTCATAATGATTACTAAAAAAAAAAATTCTCTTTAATCATATTTAAACAAAATTTTGTCCTTATCACCATGTTAAAAATTTAGAAAAAGCAGGATGACAACGCAACCTGTAAGACAATTTTTACCAAAAGTTGATAGGCACTAATTTATGTCAAGGTGCAACTACATACCAATTTGTATGAAATTCTGTGCATAAGTTCCTGAGATACAGTTGCCACAAAATTTTGTCACACACACACAGAGACAGACATTTCCTAAAAATGGTCAAATCGTGTTCTTCAGCTCTCAAAACGTGTAAATCCATCAAAAACCCGAGGTCGAAAATTTTTACGAATCCAATACCTTCTTCTATTGAATATAGAAGAAAGTAAAAAATAGAGATCCTGAGATTATTTGAAACAGAGTTATGTTTTAAAACGTATATTTTACCCCCCCCCCCTCTGCTCTTAAAAGAGGGAAGGGGTAGGTAATTTTGCAAAACCTCTTTATAGTATGAGTTAGATCAGGGCCCGAAATTTCAACTTTGATTACACTCGCAGAAAAAAAAAGTTACTCGCCACAAAATATGATTTACTTACTCTATTTTTTACGTATAAGGTAGACAGAAATTTTTATTGGAAAAAAAAAGGAGAAATTACGCAATGTCTTTTATTTTATAAGAAAATAGAAGACATTCAATTTTGAAAATGAGGTCATTTTAGAGGACACAAAATTGAATGAAAATGATTATAAAAACCGATTCAAAAGCTACTTTACACAACTGGTGGAAACATTCTTATCTCAAATGATGAACTTGGGTCCGTACACCTTAAGTTAAATTAATAATATACGGATACGAGTGGAAAAATCCCTAATTTTTATAGGTGTCACTAGACTTAGTGTTTTTTTTTTTTTTTTTCTATAGACAAAAACTTTTTTTTGCAGTACTTTCATGCAGTTACATAAAAAAGTTGGTAGACATTTTTTTTATTAAAACCATAATCATAAAATAAAAAATAAAATTGCCAAATGAAAAAATTAATATTTGGCAGATGAAACTATTTGTTTTAACGAACAGTCATTCTTTATCAACATTTTATAAAAGTTCTCACAAGTATAACCTAAATTACTCTTAGTAGATAATAAGTTTTTAAAGTAGGTATATAAAGGGGATTTTTTTTCACATGTCTATATTTTGTTCATTGAAGAAAACAGTCACTTTGTGGTAACGTTTTTGCCAGGAGGACATAAAATGAATTCAACTAACATCTGCATATTTTTGTGAGGTGGTGGTAGTATTATCATTAAGGCCAATTGACTGCACTAGGGCTCTAGACCTAAATAGGAGAGTCCTCTGTGGGGTCTTTCTAAAAGGTCCTAGCCAATATTTAAGCTAGTTTCGGAGAAAACTCTTAACGGCTAAGCTAACGAGCACGACCGGGTATCGAACCCAGCGCCTCACGTTTACCAGCTTCGAGGACAGAACCTCTCGGTCACTGGTGAGCCTATTTTTATGAGGATCATTATTCATGCAAAAGTAAGCACAGATGTCAACCCACCGCGTATCAACCGAAGCACCACTTTCTTAATGATGATTTCATGACAATTTCAAACAGTGATTCAGTGTTCTGGATCAAAGATTCGTACAAATATAGGGAATACCTCTATTTCTTCGTGATTCGAAGAATCTGAATAGACATAAACCATAATATGCTTTAGCAAGTTTATTAGAAAGTTGTCCTTTTGCGAACCTAATGCAGAAAAAAGTTAGTGTTCACCGTTCGATACAGCTAACAGCTGATTGAGCTTCCCAGTTTTGCGAAATTTTTTAAATTAAGGACTAAATCCTTTTCATTTGAAAAAGGACAGAGGACGAAAAGCATAAAAAAGAGGACTTTTTAGTCCTGTAATATTTTTTTCGTTTAAGAAGGCAGAGATCGTTGAGAAAGAAGACTGTCCTCTTAAAAACAGGATTTCTGGTATCCTTACCTAAGATTAGCATGATTTTACGTTTTTAAATCAATATTTTTATTTATTTATTATTTTTTTTTTTTTTTTTTTTTTTTTTGTAGCACCGTATATTGTAAGAATTCTATCTGCATTCAGACCGAAAGTTTATTCGCCATAGTAAAATAGATACATATAACTGACCGACACATCAAAACTCTCCTTCCTAAGATAATTTAGTACAGAGTTACACATGGATACATGTTTTCTGTACCCACACCCCAAGAACGGTAGGGTGGAATTTCACAAAATCCCTTTGTTGAGTACGCATAAGCAGCCCACAAATCAAACATTGCTATTGTAAGATAATTTGGAACAGAGTTATGCATGGAAAAATGTTTCTCCCCCCCCCCTCCTCAAGGAAAGTATAGGACAGAATTTCAAAAAATCCCTTTGTAATGTGTATGTTGAGTATGCATAACCAATCGACAAATCAAAGAATCTCTTTCCTGAGATAGTTAGGAGCAGAGTTACTCTTAAAAAAGTGTTTTTGCCCAACACCCCACCCTTAAAGGCAGAGTGAGGGGGAAATTTCATAAAATCCCTTTATAGCGCACGTTGGAAATGCATAATCAACCCACACATAAAAATTAATCTTACTGAGATAATTTGAAGCAAAATTATGCTTGGAAACATGTTTACTGCTTCCCCTTCCTTAAGGGAGAAAAGGGGGGAATTTCGCAAAATCCCATTACAATGGGTGTTGAATACATGTAAATAAGCTACACACTAAAATTTGTGACCTTGGCTCCTATGGATTTCCCCGGACGAATTTCGCCCACTTGGCTGGTCACAGTGTTAGAAATAAGAATTTTGAAACTAGGCGTCAAAATGACGCCTGGATTAAATTTTTTGGGCGTCAATATGAAAAATCTAGGTGCCATCTATAATTAAATATGTATATTAAAAAAATAATAATACAGCATCAACTTGTAAATAATATACGCAAGATTATGTAAAAAATATTTATGTAATGAATGTAATTACATTGACAATATTAAACGTACATATTTAAAATCACAAATTCATTCTTCATTCAGAAGATACATCATTCCACTACAGTTTAATAGAATTTTCTGGGCAGAAATCTTCCAATTTAGGGCCTTTTAACTTAATCATTAACAAATCCTCAACTACTTTCATAGAGATACAATTTCTTAAATCAGTTTTTATTAGGTTCAGTTGACTTGTTTAGAATCTGATGGAATTGGGAAAATTATTAAATATGATGAGGAAAAAATCCAGGCGTCAAATATGGCACCTATGATTGGAATTCTAGGAATCAAAATGAAAAAACTGGTCGCAAAATACGACTAACGACTGCTTATTTCTAACCCTGGCTGGTCATTACATTTAAAGGAAACTCTTTTCTATATTGCTTTATAGACAAAAAATAAAATCCATTGAAATTGCTTAAAAGCTCGCTTCGGGTCACTGCTGCCTTAGGCATCAGCTTGCTCATCTGCAGAATCTCCGGTGTAGGTCCCTATGCATGCAACAATCCATACCAGTGGGTTTCCATTTTTGTGTTTTTCAGTTAACAGTTTCAAAACATACCATACAGAAAAAATTGAAGTAGCCCTTTTATTTTTTAATTACATATATTATAAACAACACTATACACAAAATATGCATTTTTGATTAAATTACATTTTTTAGAATTGTGAAAAAATCACTGGATATCTGTCTTCTGAAGTTTGTAAATTCATAACTATTTATTAAATTTGACTACCCTTATTATTAAAATTAAACTACCTTTGACTCAATGTTCAAAAAACTAAATAATCAGTAAATTAATAGTATGTACATATTCAATTTTCATATTTAATTGCTGATGAATCTGTATTTTTCTTTATACTATTTATTAAATTATATTATGTAATACATATATATATATATATATATATATATATATATATTTTAATATGTTTTGAATAATTAAATTACTTATTGGATATAATTTGTATTTTAATTTTTATAATAATATTGCAGATTTATATTCTAATAAAGAGAAATGTATGTAAACAAAGCAATGATCTATAATCCGCAAAAGCTTTGGTCCCAACTATTGTGGATTTCAGAGAATCGACCGTAATATTTTAACCAAAAAGGACACAAATAATAATAATTATAAATAAATAAAATTATAATACTCAATAGCAACAACTCAAGTATTATCAGGGGATAAAGTGTATAAAAAGTAAGAAAAATATAAAAAGAATATAATCCTAAATATTAACTTATTGTGAATTTATGAAATCATAATTAATAAAATATAAAAATGAAACAAACAAACGAATAAATAAATAAAATAAAAATTACAATTCTTTAATTCAAAATTCTCATACGATCTTCAGAGTCAGCAGCATTCACAAAGTGTCTGAAACTGAAATAAATTCAAATTTTTAAATTAATCCATTAAAACTTAATATCAAATCAGTTAATTTTTTCAAGTTAATGCTAAATGTTACACTTATTCACAAGAAAACAAAATGAGAAGACGTTAGTTTTAAAAGATAAATTCATTTTCATTAATTAGTGTAATTAGCATTTTAACTAAAAATATAAAGCAGAAATATATAAAATAAATAAAAGGTATAAAAATCTTGCTTGTGAAATGCTTGCCTGTACTGTATTTTTAATGTATATGTTTATTCAGATATATCATGCGTCGCTTGCAAATGGAACTTAGTAATAACTCAGGCACTTATAAGTTAGTTCTGACTCTAGAATAAATTGCACTACAATGTTAAACTCAAAAGTTTATCCTGGTTAAAAAAATTTCTGTAATAGCATTTTAGCTAAAACATATAGTATTTTAGTTTTTTTTTTTTTTTTTTAATTTAGTTCTTTGGAATTTATTGATTTCTTTTCCTCAATTTGGTTAGCTCCAATTTTATTTTCTATTCCTTTTGTTCGCTGATGATGTTTAACCGAGCATAAATACTTGTGATTAGAGAAACGTGAATCAGTAAAACTTTGTTTTCATTACAAAATATAAAATTTAAAAAATAAAATTATATAAATTTAAATATTAAAATTTTGGTTATTGTGGATTTAATTCTGAAAATAATAGGAGATTTGTGTATATCACACTCTTGTGTAACATGCTCACTAAACCACTGCAATTCAGAAAAACTATACTGATAGGCAAAAATATCTCAATCGTTTCATTTTTTTCTTTGTTCACTTACAAAAAATATAATAAAATGAAAAATTCACAACTTTAGAGAAATTAGCAAAATTATAAAAATATGACTAATTTTAACTGTGCAGCATATTAACATCAAAACATAAAAATTTTTCTCAGTTATTGCACTAAAAGTATTTAATTATTATTTTCTGTTTTAACATTAACTTGGTCAGATTCAACTAGAAAGCATCCAATCCTGTGCAATCATGGTTAAGATAACACCTGTCTGGCGATCTTTCAGTCATGCTTGTTGGGCAAAAATGAAAATTTCCATGATTTTTGGGTGTTTTTACAAAATTCAAAATTTTCCAGATTGATACAGTACCCTGATATTTCCATTATTTCCCTGATTGTCACCACCCTGAACAACAAAGCATAGTTTTAGAAAACAGACATTTTGGCCATGTGGTTAAAATAAAACATTGCGTTGTGTTTAATGGACAAATTTGCAATGCGGCAAAATTTTCATAAATTCAAAAATTTATTTTTTCAGATTTAATTAATGCGCTATCTTATCAGCACAAATTATTATTCTTTAATCTCATTCATTTAGAATGAGAATAGTTTTAATTAAAAATTTTTATATTCATAGTTATCAATCTGAAAAAAAGAAATATAAATGCTTAGCTTCAATAATTAAGAAACAAAAAAGAAGATATGAAGAATGATGAGCCATCACTTGAATAAACACTATTTTATTAAAATATCTTGATTATTCTTTAAAATAAATACTTGAGTTGAGTGAATAAGTGAGTGCTGGCACATGAACATATTTATAATATTCAAATTTTAAATAATCAATATTTGTGCATTATTATTTCAAATAACATTTATTCTTTCAGAGATACTGTTTTCACAAAAAGTTTCAATAATGAGTGTAAATATTTTTTATTAGATCAATCGAACAAGTTGAGATACTTATATTTTTAAAGACAGAATAGGAGTTGTTGGAAGGATGTTAGCTATTTGCAACATACATAAATGAACAACTTGTTATTTCACATTTGTATTTTTTCTGAAATATTTCAATCATATTGTAGAATTGAATTTTTGTTGAAGCTCAATATTTCCCTGAAGATACAAATTGAAGTAGTTCGATCTTGTTGAATGGATTTAGAACATTCTAAGACAAATAATCGTGCCAAATTCTGCATCACTTAAGCAGGCTTACGATGAAAGCAAGATGATTCCCATCCATTCAATTAGGAGACAGAGGTGCATTTATAAGCAATACGTTTGTCAAATTTGTTGTATGTATATTGCTCACTAATCAGGGTTGGCAGGTTTTTGACACGTGACAGTTTTTGACGGTTTAAACCATGGTTAAAACCGTCATGTCAAAAACCACCTTGTCAAAAATGTCAAAAACTGTCAAAAACCTATATTTATAATTTAATTGTCATATGAAAAGTTAGCTTAATAAAATATAGTTTATAAGGATTTTTTGAAAAGTAAATAGAATGATGTTCTTTGAAAAACACATTGTTACAACATTTTGATTAATAAAAAAAAAAAAAAAAAAACTTTAGGCTTTTAAAATTTTACTATGAATTATTTCTATGTTCATTCAAAATATGCTGTGATACTTTTATATATTATTATGAAATTTATTTATAACTATGCTTGATATAGCACATGTTAAACTTAGTTAGGCGATACTTTAAAAATATAGTTGTTTTCAATAAGATATTTATTTATCAGTATGTTTTAAAAGGTAAACATAATACATATTAATGTTTTTGGAGAAACATTATTATAACATTTTGATTAATATAAAAACAAAACTTTAGGCTTCTAAAAATTTATGATTTATATATCATTGATAGATCATTTTGATTGACAAATCATTTTATTTGCAATACAACATTGTATAGTTCAATTTTTTTAGTATTGTGCTTTTAGTATTATGTATTTAACCAGAAAAATAGAAATGCATAGCCTAATATTTTGTATTTAAATATTTTATAGAAAAATATAACTTTTTTTTTTCTTAATGACTGCTGGTATTACAAGTTTTTAAGAAAAAGTAATAATTCTGAATGTTAAAAAAGCTTGAATTGTGTCTGAAATTCATATAATTACCGTGAAACACGAGAAATATGAATGCTTTCTGGACATGTATAAATTGTAATAAATGTAATATTTACCCGTACAGATTTTTAAAAAAAATTATTAGTCTAAGCTGTAGGGCCCACCAGCAGCCAAGTGGTACTACGCTCAAAGCTGGTAAACGTGAGGTGTAGGGTTTGATCCCAGGGCGCACTCGTTGGCCTAGCCATTCAGAGTTTTTCATGTTTTTCTCCGAAACTTGTATAAATACGGACTAGAACCCTGTAGACAGACCCACACGGAGGGCAATACCCCTTAGGCCTAAGATACTAGAGTAGTCAATCAGCCTTACTCCCAAAACACCGAACACCAATAGTCCAAGCTATAAACAGGTACAAATATTTATACAATCAATAATAATAATAAACAGGTAAAAATTCATTAATAAATGTAGATTATAAATATAATTATTTTCAAATTCATATTAATTTACTGCCCACATATATTATGTTTTACTTAAAGAGAAAAAAAAAAATCCAGTATTCCTGTGTTTTCATGTCCTATGTGAAAATTCATAAGTAACTTCGGAATTTTAGAATTTCATAAATATTAATATAAATAAACATAAACATACAAAATATAACTGTATGCATACTTTGTATATATTTCTTAGATTATAAACCAGTATATTTACCTAATTTTTTATAAATTATCTACAAATTGTTTTCAGATTTCTTAATTTATAAACAGCATAATATTTAGATATTCACTTGTATATGGCAAATATTACTAAATCCTATTTCTAACCAGACTTTAGCTCATTTATAGATGTTGAATTTTGACAATACAGGTTTTTGACGGTATAGAGGTTTATGACAGGTTTTTGACGGTTTAAACCGTGTTTAAACCTTTGTCATGTCAAAAACCACTTTTTGACGTCAAAAACCCAACCCTGTCACTAATAGCTTGAGTAAAGAGAGATAACAATAATATTAAAAAATTATAGGAAGCTTCCCTGCAATCTCAAACCACGCCAACAATTCACTCTGAAGCTGTGAATTGAATGGCGCTGTGATGATTCGAAGAATGTAGATCATGAGGAGGCGATCCTTTTTTCGAGAAAATTATTTATTTTCTCATTTACAAACACAACACAACACATCACACATAACATAATAAAGAACGTAAATAAATTATGTAAACCTTATTATTTTTAAATGGACATAAATTTCCAGTCCACCAAATAAAAATACGAGTGGTCCTCAAACCGGGCGTTTACACCTTCATTGCATCATCCACTCTCTAAAAACAAAGTCTCTCTTCAAATCAACAGTCTCTTCTGCACCGGACAACTAGTGCCCTCTAGTAAGTTTTTAACTCATGTAAGTTTTTAACTTGTCTGAAGTCACAACAGACCTCCTCCCTTCAGGGAGAAAACTTTTCACTGTTGTAAAGGGAAAAGTTTGGTTAAATAATAGGATGAGTCTATATTCTAGTTCTAGATATCGTAATTAATTTTATACAAGTAAATAATTAAAAAAATAAGAGCAAGCACCATATTCTATGCAGAAACAGTACCTGGTTATAAATAAATGCACCAGACTTATCCCTATTTTAGATTAAACACACTATTTAACTTATTTTAAAATATACACAAAAACATATACCAAATAGAAATTTAAATATTATTACACACAATATACCAGAGACACTAAATAGATATGCAAAGATAAATATAGATAGTTAAAACAAATATATACCACACATATATATAGCAATTATTAAACAAATATATATAGCAATAATTAAACAAATGCATAAACTTTTTTTTTTTTTTTAACTAAGGGATAAGACTTAATTTATCAGCATTCTGAGATTGTATTTCTATACACTGAACAACCTCCTAATTAAATAATACTGCATACAGTTCCCAAAGTAAAAGTCTGGGATTTGGTCTTTTTTTTTTTTTTTCCTTTCAGGAACATGAATAGCTTTATACAATTTTGAAATAAATTCTCCTTTAGTTCTTCAAATGCCCTTTGGCAAGAGCTATTCCAGTCAGTGGATTTTAGAGTCTAATCCTTTTGTAAGACTGACAATAGAGCTGCATTTTCAGAAAATTCAGGAATGCATCTTCGATGGTATTCAGCTAATTCCAAAAAGGCTCTCACATGAGTCTTGGTAGTATGAGACGGAGAATCTTTTCTGCCTCGAACCTTCATTTCACTTGGAGTTCTCAATCTCTGGCCCACTAAATGTCCAGAATTTTTCACATGTGCTCGAGTAGGCCAGGGGTTAATACAGGTCGAGTTTACTACCGTTTATGGGTACCTTCACAAAAATCGACCTGGCAAAAAAGGTATTTTCACAAAAATCATACAGCTAAAATCGGTACTTTCACAAAAATCTTAGTCCTCCCAGCAAAATCTAACATTTTTAATTAGCACATTTTCAAAGGAAAGTAATTTGTGCATTTCTGTTGATGCAATTTGCGAAGCAAGAATCATACAGAATGTTGGTTTTAATCTACACACAAGCGTTTGTTATGGGCGCGAAACAGTGCAGCATATGTAAACAAAACGATCCTTGTGTGTATCGGTACAGACACGCTCTGAAGTTGTGGCCATAGTGTACTGTTTGCTGATTCGTCAGGTGGTTTAACATTTTGGTGACTGTATGGTGATGTGTCTATCCTCCATGGTACAATCATGTATAGTGCAGTGATACTAACACAAATAAAAACAACTTCTACTTACACTATCTCTACTGAACTGTTTACTTCAGAGTGAAGTAAGTTTTGGTTCCTGTTCTGCTATAAGCCTCACACTAGCTGCTGAGAGTTAATTTTATTATTCTAGTTAGTTCAAACTCCCCCCCCCCCATACACACAGAAAGAAAGAAAAAGAGTGCACTACAATTTTTCACAAAAATAAAATATAGTTAAGATTTTTCACAAAAATACGTATTACGTTTGAAATCTTAGATTGGCCCCTGTAGGCTGACATTTAAAAGGTTTGATGTAGAACTTAGTAGTACTTATCTTGAAGGAAATGTCTTTTACACGATTTTCCCTTGTTTTAGGAAAATTGACGACTTTCTCACTATATGGCACTGGACACTTTTCACTGTCTTTCAATGAATTTGCCATTAGTTGACTAGAATCTTTTAGTACATTGTTCATGGGCTTGAATGTACTCAAGGTAGTCGCAGAAAGTTTTTCTTTCAATTGTTTTTCATAAATTAAGCATTTTTCAGATAATTGCATAAGTTCTAATACATTCTTCTGCAATTCAGCTGTCAACTGATCCAATTTAGCATTAGAAATTTTTTCTTTCTCTTCAAGAATATTAAACAGGTAATCTAATTTGAAATTAATTGTACTAATTTCATTTCTTTCTTCAACAAGCTTTTCATTTTTAAGAGAAATTTCCTTTTCTTTACCTTTCATTCTTAAGAGTTCTTCTTTCATTATGTAAATTTCATTAGACAGTTTAAGATTTTCAATTTTCGTATTTTCCAGTTCTTTTTTGTAATTATGGTTCTTGGTCGTAACATTTCTGATTATTTATTTTAATTAATATATTACTTGCTTAATGTTTACAATTGTTTCATTTGTACCTATTTTTAATTCTAGAATTTTTTTTTTTTTTTTTTTTAATCTGCAAAATGCATATACCTATATTCCTATATATTAAATAAAAAAAATAAAAAGAAATAAATTTTTTATTAGCCAGAAAATTACTTTTTTTTTTTTTTTTCGGTACTTTTCCGTTTGCGAAAAAAAAAAACGAAAAATCGCTAATTCAATATTATCGCACCAATTCAATATTATTGCCAATGTATAATATTGCTATTTATATTATTAGTATTGCTATTTATATTCAAATCGCATATTGCATTCTTTACCAATAAACCTTTCTCTTGAAAAAAATAGACCGCATCTTCTTCAGTTATGCGCAAATCCCAAATTTTCATCATTTTTGTAAAACAAAAATTCAGGTATAAGAAAGAATGTAAAAATTTACTTAGAAAACAAAAATGTTCTAATCTGTTCGGAAAAGTCCCTGCTATCTTTTTAGAAATTAGCGAGAAAATGCAATTACAATAAGATCTTATAAACTATCTAATTATATTTTACGCCTTAAATTCTAAAAATACAGATTTATGAGGCCAGAAATAAGATTACTGGTATTTAAGAATTCCCGCCAGCACAAACATTTTAGTCTAATTTCTCACCTGTTCTTTCTTCATACTTCATTTTGAAGAATACAAAAACTGAAGATCTCTGAAAAAAAAAAAGAGTTATTAAATATATTTTTCTTTACTTTGATCATTCAACTTAAAATATTTTTAATAATTTATTAAATTAAATAAAAACAAGAAACATAAACATTCGTACACTTTTTGGAATGAGATGAGAATGACGGAGACGGAAGACAGATGGTAGGTAGGTAGGAGGGAACATGAGATATATGCTTTGCCACTAGGGCAGCGTCATCTCGAAATATCCATTAGATTGATCCACACGGATTAAAAGCGAGAAGGATGTATTACTAATGTTACGGAAAGGTAGTAATTTTCATCTTACAGATAGAGGGCGACCAAATCTCGAAAATACACCAATCAGCGCGTTTTTACATTTCTGGCTGTTCCTTCGTTGGATGACTGAAGCCGAAGGGGCGGGCTTTCCCTTTCTTCCGATGAGTTTCAAACATACTACACCAGGCGGCGATCGGATCGCTTTATGGTATTCTATCTATCCTCCCTGGTGCATTTTATGAGATGGCGCTGCAAGCGCACGAAAAGCACTACAACTTTTCTCTCTGAAAAAGTTTTGTTTTGGATTCTGCCATGTTCGAAAGAGAGAAGTGTGTTCGCTTGTAGATAGTTCTTCGTTATGTTAATAAATAGTTTATTTTTCTACATTGGAGTCATTAATTCAAATACGCCGACACGCCATTACATAACTGAGTGTTAAGCAACACACTTCAGTGGTGACCCGGATAAACTGTTCTTATTTTGGATTATAAGTGTTTTCGTTTCTGTTTTCAACATGAATGAAACAGCTGCAGTGAAAATCCCTGCATTCATCCCTACGGACCCGGCCCTGTGGTTCACGATGGTAGAATCAACATTTCAACTAGCTGTGCCGAAACCAATAACGGATTCTAGAACAAAATATAACTATTGTGTTGCGAATTTACCTCCAGAAATTGCAATGACTGTGCGTGACGTAATAATTTCACCTGATAATTCCGATCCATTCAAAAACTTAAAGGACGAAATAATTCAACGTTGTGGTGAAACAAAATCGCAGGAAATTCGCCGATTATTAGCTGGTGAACAACTAGGGGATAGAAAACCGTCAGAACTACTTCGCGTCATGCAGAGAAGAGCTGAAAACCATAAGGTATCCGACACTCTTTTGCTCGAACTATTCTTGCAACAACTGCCTTCAAATGCGCAATTTATTTTAGCATCAGTGCAAGACCTTACACCCATTAAAGCTGCCGAAATAGCTGATAAAATTTTGGATGTATCTCCACCACAGGTAAGTGCTATTAGTACAACTAATTCTTCGAGTGCTGATTCCGAACTTTTAAAAGAATTAAAACTTTTAAGAGAAGAAGTGGCTTCATTGCGACGTTCCAGAAGTCATTCTCGTTCACTATCTCGATCTAATTTTCGGCACAAAAGCCCAAAAGTTAATAAAGAATTTTGCTGGTATCATCAGAAATTTAGCTCTAAAGCTAAAAAGTGCGTACCTCCCTGTACTTTTTCCGCGGGAAACGACTACGGCAAGGAGTAGCGGCGACATACGCCTCGCCTTCCACTTCTCGTCGCCTTTTTGTACGAGATAAAAGAAGCAATCTAAAATTTTTAGTGGACACAGGAAGTGACTGTTCATTAATTCCAGCATCAAAAATAGACAAAATGTCTATTCCAATTCAAAAATTTGTTGCAGCTAATGGTACTTTAATTAATGTATATAAACGTAAATTATTATCTATTGATCTTGGTCTAAGAAAACAGTTTGTTTACCCTTTTTATGTTTGTAATGTTTCAACCCCTATTTTAGGTGCTGATTTTTTACATTACTTTAATTTAAAGCCAGATCTTAGAAAACGTTCTTTATTTGATAATGTCACAAGCTTAAATTCTCATTGTGTTGTACATAATTCTGATATATATTCAGTGAAATCTATCATAAGTAATGATATTTTTTCTAATCTTTTAAGTGAATTTCCTAACATCAGTAAATCTCCTAGCCCAAACCAAATTGTGAAACATTCTGTTATGCATCATATCGAAACTTTTGGCCCACCGGTATACGCTAAACCACGTCGTCTGGCCCCCGACCGTTTAAAAATTGCAAAAATGGAATTTCAGCATATGTTGGATTTGGGACACATGCGTCCATCCAACAGCAATTATGCTTCACCTTTGCATATGGTTCCAAAGAAAAACAGCGATGACTGGCGACCTGTTGGAGATTACAGAGCACTAAATGCTCACACTAAAAAGGATAAATATCCCATCCCCAACATTGCTGATTTTACTAGTGAACTTCACGGAACCACAATTTTTTCACGTATTGATTTAGTTAAAGCTTTTCATCAAATTCCGATTGTTCCCGAGGATGTTCACAAAACTGCCATATGTACACCTTTCGGACTCTTCGAGAGCACTCGGATGCAGTTTGGTTTGTGCAATGCTTCCAGCACATTTCAGAGATTTATTGATGAAGTTACAAGAAATTTAAAAGGTGTTTATCCATTTATAGACGATATTTTAATTGCATCCAAATCCCTCGAAGAACATATTGAACATCTCAGAGCACTATTTTCCAGACTTGATCATTACGGCCTTACAATTAAGCCCTCAAAATGCATATTTGGTGTTCCCACTTTGGAATTTTTAGGTTTTACAGTGTCAAAAGATGGTCTTTCACCAACTTCTGACCGTGTTGAAGCCATTTTAAAATTTCCAAGACCTACAACTATTACTCAACTTCGTAGATATTTAGGTATATTTAATTTTTACAGACGATTCATTCCCAGAGCTGCTGATATTTTAGCACCCCTCGTTAAATTCCTTGAAGGGCACAAAAATAAAAGGAAACATCCGCGTTCCAATGCCAAAATTTCAATGGAGCAATTAGAATGGAACGACGAAGCAAATTTTGCATTTACGAAATCAAAAGAAGCAATTTCTCATGCAACGCTTCTAAAACATCCTATTCCTGGTGCCCAATTAAGCTTATGGGTAGATGCATCAAACGTCGCTGTTGGTGGCTCTGTTATGCAAATGTCTGATAATCAATGGGAACCTATAGCATTTTATTCTGGCAAATTAAGTAAGTCTCAAAAGAATTGGTCGACATATGACCGTGAACTTTACGCCATATATTCCTCTATAAAGAAATTTCGTCACTTACTGGAAGGTAGAAACTTTTTCATTTACACTGATCAGAAACCCTTAATATACGCTTTCAAACAAAATCCTGAAAAGTGCAGTCCTCGACAGCTACGTCATCTCGATTATATATCCCAATTTTCTACCGATATCCGATATATGAAAGGTTCTGAAAATCATGTAGCCGATGCATTATCTCGCATAGAGATCAATCAAATTTCCCCAACTGTACTTGATTTTAAAGAATTTGCTTCTGCACAATCAACTGATCAAGAACTTCAAAAACTTTTGCAATCCAATACCACATCCTTACAATTAGAAAAACACTATTTTCCCCTTGAGGATATTGACCTATATTGCGACACATCTCAAAAACATCCCCGTCCATTCGTTCCACAAAGTTTGCGAAAATTGGTTTTTGAAAATTTGCATTTCCTTTCACATCCAGGTATGTCAGCCTCCATAAATTTAATTGCTAAAAGATTCGTATGGCCTGGCATGCATAAAGATATCAAATCTATGGTTCGCAGTTGTGTTAATTGCCAAAGAGCCAAAATAACAAAGCACACCAAGTCACCAGTTGGAACATTTTCCCTACCGGATGCCCGTTTTGCCCATATTCATTTAGATTTCATTGGCCCTCTTCCCCCATCAGATGGAAATCAGTATTGTTTAACAATCATTGACAGATTTACCAGATGGCCCGAGGTAATTCCGACCCCTGATATGACTGCAGAAACAACCGCTCGTGCCTTATTGCATGGTTGGATCTCTAGATTCGGATGCCCAGTCACTATCACCACAGATCAAGGTCGTAATTTTGAATCTACTCTATTTCGAGAACTTATGCATATCTTAGGCTGTAAGCGCATTCGGACTTCGGCATACCATCCCCAGTCAAATGGAATTTTAGAACGCTATCATAGACATTTAAAAGATGCTCTTAAGGCACATAATCACACTAAATGGACTGAAACCCTTCCAATTGTTTTACTAGGTTTGCGCTCAGCTCTTAAAAATGACATTAATGCAACACCTGCACAATTAGTATATGGTACCACTTTACGATTACCCTCTGATCTTATTACTGATAAAAAACAAATTGACCAAACGATTGATCCCAATTATGTTTCCAACTTGGTACAAACAATGCAGACACTTAATCCAACTGCTACTTCCTTACATAGCAGTCCTAGTGTTTTCGTAAATCCTGCATTGTCGAATTGTACACATGTATTTTTAAGATCAGACAAAGTAACTCGTCCATTAACACCGCCGTATACTGGACCTCACCTTGTCATAAACAGAGATAATAAAAATTTTGTCATTGATATAAATGGTAAAAACACAACAGTTTCTATAGATCGCGTAAAACCCGCCTATAGATGGTCAGATACTGTTGTGACAAATAACTCTGTTCCTAACCAAGAACCATCTGAGCCAACGCCTGTCAACAAATCATTCGAAATACCACCAGAGCCGACTCCTGTCAACAAAACACGCTCTGGACGTAAAGTCACTTTCCCAAAATATTTGGTGACTGAATATGTAATATAGTTTTGTATATATTATCTTACACTTTTTAATATTATATATTGTTCATTGTATTTCTATTTTGCATTACTTACTATGTTACTATTACATATTATACTGTATCAAGCATTTATTGTATTGAACTTTTGCATTTTATCGTTCACCTTGTTCACTGGGGGGATACTCTATGGTGTTCTATCTATCCTCCCTGGTGCATTTTATGAGATGGCGCTGCAAGCGCACGAAAAGCACTACAACTTTTCTCTCTGAAAAAGTTTTGTTTTGGATTCTGCCATGTTCGAAAGAGAGAAGTGTGTTCGCTTGTAGATAGTTCTTCGTTATGTTAATAAATAGTTTATTTTTCTACATTGGAGTCATTAATTCAAATACGCCGACACGCCATTACATAACTGAGTGTTAAGCAACACACTTCAGCTTACTCTGTTCGGCTGAATTAATGCGGAAAATAAAGCTCCGTTCCCCACGCTGACCGCCCTATCTAGTTTGTCGTATCCTAATCCGTGTTGATCCATTAGAGATCCGGGAATACACTCTTAGAGAAGGAGAGGAGACTCATGGTCCCACCCAGTTCCCAGTTCCCGAGAGCTGAGAGCAGTGGAAATAATATCACCGTAAGAGGAACCATCCGGGAGATTAAGAGCGGAGAGAAGTCGGCGCCGAACATTCCGATAGAACGGACAGTACAGCAGGATATGATCAGGAGTATCTTGATCTCAGCAGTGGCGACAAAGAGGAGAGAAGGAGAGGTTCATACAAAAAAGTCGCTGGTGGGTTATGATGGTTTTAGATCGCCAACGGGCCAGAAGTACATCCGCCCTGCGGGAGGGGGCCCACCTGGAAAAGGGTCTGTCCGGAGAAAGATACTCAAAAGGAGAGGCATAATCACTCTGCAACCAACTGTATTCACATTCATTGATCCAAGATTTCTTTAAGTCAAAGCGGAGATCTTCAGGAGAGATCCCAGGGATGGAGTGGCAGGTGTAAGGACCATTCTTGGCTAAGTTGTCCGCCCTTTCGTTGGGGTAGATGCCCTTGTGCCCGGGACGCGAATTTGGAAAATGCCTACTCCTCAGAACCTTGGCGACAGATGCTTGGCGCGAAACGGCATTTTGTGACGATAAATATGAAATGTGGAAACTAATCTTTGATTGAATCAAACCTGTCAGAATGAATCAAGAATGAATGAATCATCGATTCACATCCACCGTACTTGCGTTCTTATCGTGGTATAAAAATAAAACATTTTGTTTTATAAAAAAAAAATAATTTTCTTCACATTTAATTGAATGAAAGGCGATTATTTTACAGAAGACATTTTTTTCTTTTATGTTTAAAATGTGCTAAATAAAAATACAAATTTATTACAGATAACTTTTTTTACCAATATGTAAACGTATCATTATAAATTTCTCCACAATTTATTAACTTTATCATTCAATAATTTTCTTTATTCAATATAAATTATTTTTATTCAAATAAATTAATTTATACTTTTACATATTTCTTCTGAAGTATTCTTTCTTTCTGTCTCGTTTTCGTTAAGGGAAAAAAAAATTAATCCTTGGTAAAGTAATGATGTACTTCAGTAATTACTGAGTAATTACAAACATAAGTAATTAAGTAAAATGTTTGTTAGGTAATGATGTTAATTTTGATTAATGCAGATTTTTTTTTCTTTGCATAACTCTGAAATTAAGTATAGCATGCACAGTTTTATTTATTAAGCTCGATTAATTTTTAAAATAGCAACACATTGATTTTCTTCTATTTACTTATTTAGATTAATAAATAAATAAGGCTCATTTTCTAAAAATTGAACTAATTCAAATGTTTGTGCAGGTATAGATTGTGCAGGTACATTGATAATATAATTAATTGCATGTATTATAATCTCTTCCTTTGAATGAAATTTCTAATTATTTTTATGTAAATGATTTTTAACTAAATTTATTTCAGTAATAATCTTGCTTTAGTAAAAATGAACTATGCCCAAACATTTAAAAGTATTTGTATAATCTTAATATTTTTTCTATATAGATATAACCTTTCATTTTTAAATATTCATGCAAACAATTCTCCATTCAGAGGCCTTTTTTGTAGCTTTTTATATTGTTACAACTTGAATGGAGACAAAAAAAAAAAAAAAAAAAAAAGATATTTAAAAATTAAATTTTTATTATTGAGAAATTTTTAGTTATGTTGATGCAGTAGACTGTGCCAACTAGTCATATAATTTAGGATACTTTGATATAGTTAATATACAAGTGATTAAATAGTATCACAGCCATTTTCTTAGCACATATGGTGTTGTCATTACAAAGATTGGCACTAGAAATTGACATTACTCACTAGTTGCTCATCATTTTATGCGCATAGTATTTTCCCCCTGATAATCGCATGATAATGATGAAATGAATATTTTTAATGAAAATGTTACAAAATAAAAGAAATATAAAAATATATTTAATTTAGAAATATATGTTATTCATTAAAAGCTTAATCATAATTCACTGTAAGAAAAACATTGATATCTGTGATAATTTAGATGGATTCTTCAAAATAACTTCTAAAGGCTACATTTTGCTATCTGAAAACATGAAATTAAAAAGTAAAATTTACAGTAATTAAGGATATCCACTTAATTTTCGAAGTATACCTGATATACTCTAATAAAAATGTTGATATAAGTATTTGAGATGTATCCACCAAAATAACTTATTGTAACAATAAATAATCTATATATGTAAAAGAGTAAACTCACTGATTACTGACTCAACACAGTCGTGGCGATTCTATGGGAGATACAGGTGAAAATTTTGGTGAGCACATTGGTTTTAGGACCTTGATGACCACTAGGATGGGATTTTGCAAAATCAGAGAGCAAAAACATTTTTATAAACATAACTCTGCTCCAAATTGCTTCACGGTGAAAAAATTTCAGAGGGAGAAACTATACTTGAGTACAAAAAAAAAAAAAATTCTGCAATTTTGGAATTCTGGATTTTTAAGGGGGTAAAAATGATTTTTGGAGGCAAATTTAGAAAATAAGCATTTTTTAATTAAGCCTCGGTTTCCCAACATCAAGGCGTTACTGCAGAAAAATCGCTTTCAGGTGCCGCTTGGCATGTTTGGCGAAAATCACCAGCATAGCACCTTTTTGTACAATTTAGAAGTTGCAACATTCCACTGGTTATGTTTGTTATCTCTGACGAATTAGCGCACTTCTTGAATGAGGCGGGCTTAACTAAATTTCACTTCAAAATGGGGTCAAATCCCATCTTGGGAAAGCGAGGGTTAAACTCTACCAATAATAGCACAAAGATATAGAAAACCACTAAGAGTCAACTTGAGAATATTTCCAAAAAATCATTATTGGTTTTCTGCAATTTTCGATTTTGGGGAGGAGTTACGAGTGGGCAAATTCAAGTCCCCCTTTTAGCACTAAATTTGTCCGGGGAAATATATAGAATCACAAATTTTAGTGTGTGGCTTATTTATGTATGCCTGACACCTATTGTAACGGGATTTTGTGAAAGTTCCCAATTGGGGGGGGGGCAATAAACCTATTTCCAAGCATAACTTTCCTTCAATTTATCTCAGCAAGATTAATTTTATGTGTCGGTTGTTTATGCCTTCCCAACACGCACTGTAAAGGTATTTTTACGCAATTTCTTCCTCCCTCCTTTGCAGGCGGATAGGCAAAAATATGTTTATAAGAGTAACTCCGCTCCAAATTATCTCAGGATAGTGATTTTTTAACATGTCGATTGGTTATGCTTTCTCAAGACATATACTAATTCCACATTTTCCCCCTTGGGGGTTGGAGAGGAGAAAACATGTTTCCAAGTACAAATCTGCTCCGAACTATCTTAGGTGATTTTTTATGTGCTGGCTGGTTATGAGTTTCCAACACGCACTATGAAGGTATTTTGTGAAATTTCACCTTTCCTACCTTTAAGGGTGTTGAGTAGGGGGCAAAAGCACCTTTTAAAGTGTAACTGCTCCAAATTACATAGATACCAAGTCTACTGTTTTTGGCGGGGACTTAAACTGGAAAAATTTTATAGCTGATTTTAGTAATACTAATCGTCAAAAATATATATAACATATTCCATTCAAAAATACTAATGTGAATTTTGATTTAAAAGATAAAAACAGCAGCTATGAAATTATCTCATGAAAGTGATTTTTTGATATGTCGATTGGTTATGTGTATTCAACACACACAAACTACAAAGGGATTATTTGAAATTCCGTGCCATCTCCCCTCTTGAGGATTGGGGGGGGGAGATTAAAAAACATGTTTGCATGCATAACTCTGTTCCAAATAATCTTAGAATGGCAATTTTTGATGTGTGGACTGCTTATGCATATTCCACACACACTACAAAGTGATTTTGTGAAATTCCACACTACCGCCCCTTAGGGGTGGGGGTAAACTCTGCAGTAAATTATCTTAAGAAGGAGATTTTTGATGTGTGGATCAGTTATATATATCGAACTCATAATATAAAATTATTTAGCAAAATTCCCTCCTCCTTCTTCCATTTAAGAGCGGGGAGGGGGTAAAAACACGTTTTAAAATATAGTGCTGCTTCAAATAATGTCAGGATCCTGATTTTTAATGTGTTGGTTAGGTATATGTATGCAACATGTACTATAAAGGGATTTTGTGAAGTGTGGCAAGTGGAAAAATCTTTACCGAAGGTAGCGAGAACTTTAACTTAGATTTTGACTGATTTCAATGATTTTTTAAAATTATTAATGGTATAGCGTTTTGAAAATTCATTTCAATATAATGACCAGCGAAGCAGGCAAAGCCTGCTAGTACATTACAAAAGAGCATCAAAGAACTGGCGTTTAAAAGTAATAATTACAAAACTTTGAATAAACACCATAGAAGCAAGAGGGAGGAGATTGTTTGGAGTGCATGTTTGGAGAACTGGATAAGATGGAGAATGCCATGGGGAGAACTAAAAGCAGCAGCCATGATGTTGTCATAAGAGAAATGGGTATTAACGTTTAGAGCAGATAGGAGGTTGCGCCGGAGGGCGTTCAGTAATTACAGACACAGTTGTTGTTGTAGTTGGGGGGTTTTCTTTGAGACCTATAGCTGTTGGGGCTGTTGTCTCAACTGATCCATAGACTATCGGAGAATGACGAGAGGACAAACCATTCCCCCTTACCCTTGTCAAGGAAGAAAGGAGGCAAAAACACGTTACTAGGCCTAACTTGGCTCCAAGTTATTTCACGGTAAGGAAATCGCATGTGGGGAAACTAAATTTGTGTAGAAAATAATAATAATAATAATAATAATTGCAATTTTCGAATTTGTAATTTTTAAGGGGGGAGGGGAAAAATCGGTTTTGGGGGGAAATTTCGCAAATTCCGGATTCTACCAAAAAATTCTACTTAAAATGGTACAAAGATGTTCAAAACAGGTATGTATCTTCTTTAGGATATTTCCATTTTTTTTTTTTTTTTTTTGTAATTTTCGATTTGTGGGCGGAGGGCGTAAAGAGCGGGTAAATTCGAGATATCCCTTCGCTTTTAGCACTAAATTTATCGTGAAAATTCTATGGGAACTGCGCTCACGGATTTTGGTACGTAAATTGTTTATATTTATCCAACACCTATTCTAATGGAATTTTACGAAATCCTTTTCTTCCTTGTGTCCACAAACACGTTTCCAAGCGTAACCCTACCTCAAATTATCTCAGCACGAATAAATTTTATGTGTGGATTAATTGTTTTGGGAGTATTTTGTCATAATCACCAGTAACATCAGTGGAACAATTTTTTTTTTCTAAATTTAAAATTATCAGAAAATACTTACGCTCCATAACAGTATCAGATAGATTTTAAGTTGATTTCTTCAAAAATCGACCTATTGCATTCACTTCGTTTATCTATCTATCTATATGTATACTATATATATTTAATGAAAATTTTTTTCATCACGATAACATCCGAAATAATACTCCAAATTGTACCCAATTTAGACATCCAACTCATCTTATAAATATCTTGGATGAGTTCGTTAATCAAGTTGTTCCGCCTTTTTGTTTTTAAATTTCAAACCCACATTCTAAAAAGCGTATTTAAGGCTGGATTTGCTTGAATTTTTATCTTAATATAGACCATATAAGGGTCTCAATCAAGTTTGTAAATGAACTTTATCCGCCATTTTTAATAAAATGTCGAATATCTTAAATTAAGCGGGGCAACTTGAAAATTTAACATCATGATAACTTCCGAAATAATACACGAAATCGAACCAAATTTGGACAGTGAACTTATTTTATAAATATCTTGGATGAGTTTGTTAACCAAGTTGCTCTGCCATTTTGTTTTCAAGTTGAGACCACTTGAATATTTCAAAATCACATTGTAAAAAGCGTATTCCGAATTTGTTTGAATTTTGACGTATACATAGACCATATAAAGATTTCAATCATGTTTATTAATGAAATTTATTCGCTATTTTTAATAAAGTGGAGGATTTCTTAAACTAAGCGGAACCACTTGAAATCAGGCTACCACTTGACAATTTACAATCCCGATAACTTCCGAAATAATACTGCAAACTGAACCAAATTTGGACAGCGAATTTATCTTATAAGTATCTTGAATGAATTTGTTAACCATGTCGCTCCGCCATTTTGTTGAAAATTTCAAAATCACATGTTAAAAAGCGTATTTGACTGGATTTGCATGAATTTTGATGTACACATAGACTATATAAGGGTATCATCCAGGCTTATTAATAAAATTTATACGCAAATTTTAATAAAGTGCGGATGTTATAAATTAAGCTGGACAATTTAAAATCAGGCTACCACTTGAATACTTATAATCATAATAGCTTTTTAAATTCTGATCCAATATGAAACAAGGTTAGACAGTGAACTTATCATATAAATATCTTGGATAAGTTCACTGGGTAACTTGTTCCGACATTTTGTTTCTGAGTTGAGGCCACTTGATATCTGGTTGCCACTTGAAAATGTTCCATCACAAATGTTGGATAGTGAATTTACGGTTAAAATATCTTGGATAAGTTCAAATGGTAACTTGTTCCACTATTTTATTTCCAAGTGGCGGCCACTCGAAAATTTCTCATTATGATAACTTTTGTAATACTGAATCAATTCGTATCAAATTTGGGTAGTGGATTTATCATTAAGATAACTCAGATAAGTTCGCTAGGCCTTTCACTCCGCTTTTTTGTTTCCAAGTTCTGGCCACTTGCAATCCCAATGCCACTTGAAAATTTCTTATCACGATAATTTTTTAAATACTGAATTAATTTGAACCAAAGTTGGAGAGTGAACTTATCATACAGATATCTTGGATGATGTCGCTGGGCAAGTTGTTCCGCCATTTTGTTTCCAAATTAAAGCTACTTAGATTGCCACTTGAAAATTTGTCACAACAATAACTTTTGAAATGCTGCAAAGCTGGACAGTGAACTTATGCTTCAAATATCTTGGATGAGTCTGCTGGGCAACTTGCTCCGTCATTGGGCAACTTGCACTGGTTAACTTGCTTGTTTCCAAGTGGTGGCCACTTAACAATTTCTTATTACAATAACTTTTAAAGTATACTTAATTAATTTGAACCAAAATTTAAAAATGGATTTATCGTTCAAATATCTATGATTTCGGTGGGCAAGTATTTCCGCAAGTTTGTTTACACGTTGCAGCCACTTGAATGGTGCCACTTGAGAATTTTTTATTGTGACAACTTTTGAAATTCTGAATTTATTAGAACCAAAGTTGGACAGTGGACTTATCTTACAAATATCTTTGGTTGGTTCGCTGAGCAACTTGCTCCGCCATTTTGATACAAGTGGCGGCCACTTAATTTGGCAACACGATAACTTTTGAAAATCTGAATTACTTCGAACTAAATTTGTACAGTAGACTTATCTCACAAATGCATTTGATATATTTGTTTGCCAACTTGGCCCACCATCTTATTTTCAAGTGCTGGTCACTTGAATACTTCAAATTCACTTAAAAAGTTATTTAGGAACTGATTTGCTTAAAACTTCATATGTACATAGCCGACATCAATTTTTCTACCAAATCCATTAATAATTTGTAGCCGCCATTTTATTTCAAATTGGCGTCTACTTGATAAGAAAAATGAAATAAACCTACCCTTCCAAATGAGCCGGAAGGACTTGTTTAAATTTTACAATAACATTGATAGTAAATTATATTTTGGATCAAATGGTTATATATTTTTCCAGAATTCATAAAAACTCAAGCAAATGAATTGCATTCCACTAACAAGGAAACATTCAAAAGGTGTCGTCTTCAAAAAATATTGAAAAAAATATATCTGATTCTATTCTTCCTAAAACACCAGAAAGTGAAAAAATTATCGGCTGAAATGAATTACAGCGACCACAAAAAATTATCAAAATTAAGCATATTTGGCAATTTCCCATTGTTAGGCGATTGATTTTGAGTACTTGGAGGAGAAACAAAACACGGTTCTGTTCGTACACGGTAATCTCGGTGCTAGCGAACTGAACGCCGAACAGCGCTAAATCGCCAAATATGCTTAATTTTGATATTTTTTTGTGGTCGCTGTAATTCATTTCAGCCGATATTTTTTTCACTTCCTGGTGTTTTATGAAGAGTAGAATCACATATATATATATTTTTATATTTTTTGAAGACGACACCTTTTGAATGTTTCCTTGTAAGTAATATTATCTGTTTAAATGTTCATATAATCTACTTTAAAACTTAATGATTTTTATTATATATTCTTATTTTATTTACTTGTAAATTTATCTGTTATTTATAACTGTGCAGCGTAGAAACGTCGCGCAAAATAGTTTAAAACAGATTTTTCTATCTGACTACTATATGGAAAAACACATTACTATAAATTTACATATTAATTACATGAAAAGTTTAGAAAATGAAAATGGGCAAAATTCCTTTCACTAGATGTTTTTTTTTTTTTTTTTTTTCCGTTAAGTATTTTTTATCCATATTAACCAAGTAATATTTATTATATGCTCCCATTTTATGTATTTATAAATTTATTTGTTCCTTTAAAAAAACCTTCCATAATTAATTAATCAAGTCAAATCTTGTCATTATATCGAGAGTTATATATTAATTTGATTTTTGATATTAATTTGTGTTTCGAGAGTTTTCAACAATGAAATTGAGAAAAATAGAACTCACTACGGAATCATTATTATTATTATTATTATTATTATTATGAGTTCTAATTTTATATACCTATAAATTCCATCTATCTATACTAGTACAAAATGTTAAACTCCTTTACATGTGCAAACATACTGCAATAGTACGACTAATTTAAGAATGTTTTCATTATAGTATTGCAAAGAGTTAAAGCACTTTCCTAAATGAAAGGTGTTTTTGCAATAAAAGCAGATTCACAATTAAAGTGCAAATAAGAAGCAGTTCATTTAATTTTAACGGGTGTGGGGTGGGAGGTGATTGTCAGCCTTGGATATAGACTTGGCAACTTAGCGATGAATTTGATGATATGACGACCAAACTTTGCGAGAAGCAATAATTTAGTGTTACTAAAGTTTAGAAGCTCTATCCTTAATAAGACCCGAGTTCTGGAATTTTCAGGATTCATCAATTGGCTTCTGGTGCAGAATAACTTCGAAAGTTCGCCAGATCATAACAGAAATTATAAAAACAGAAGAGACACTCCCAAAGAGATCAGTTGTATTCGGATATCTATTCTGAATGTTCGTTTCGGTTTAAATGGTTTATATTTATACTTAAATGAGTCAAATTCCACTCTGTGTTGTTTTTAACGTTGTTTTATGACTTTTTGAGGTATGAATTTGAGTACAATAATTTACTGATTTTTTCGAGAATAATCCTTGAATAAAGTGTAGAAAATCGGTATTTTGTAACAATATGGATATTTTGGATCAGTATGATACGCGTAATACTTGCAAAAGGTGTAATGAAGTGAGGGAATGTTTAGTTTACTAAGATAATTATTTTGTGTTTGAATATTTACTTAAAAATTAGACCCAAAAACTAGAAATGTTTACACTTACAGCTCTCATCTAAGCCATCTATTGTAATGCCTCAACGCGGCATATCTGCACCCACATTAAAACTAAATCTTCCTATTTTGGTTTCTTGTATTTGCCTTTACAATTCTACCTCGTGTTTTTGAAACTTCCTGTATAATTTATTTTATCTTTCTGCAAGATGCACTTTTCATTTGTTTCTTTTTAAATTTCATTTTATTTGATACGTTTCTCTTTTAATTAGCCATTCAATAAACTTATTACTATTAAGGTTCGAGATTCAATTGACTTGCTGAATGATAACTTACAAGGTCTGTCACGAAAGTAATGCGCCCATTTTTATTTTAAAGATTTGTTGAACCGATTCGTACAATCACTCAATATTCTTCGAAATACGTCCCTCCTGCTTCAACACACTTGCTCCAATGCGATTTGAATGCTTTATATGCGTCCTGGAAGTCCATCACAGGAATGTCCTTTAGTAACCTCGTCGTAGCCGCCTTGATGTTCTCCAGAGTCCCCAAATGCTGTCTTTTATAGTCGGGCGTGGACAAATCAGGACTGTAAGGCGGCTGGGGGAAAGTTGAAATGCCGGCCTTAGTCAGGTAGTCGGTCGTCATAAAGACGGTGTGGCTGCGAGCATTGTCATGGTGCAGCTTCCAAGAATTTTTTATCTCGTGCCTCACGCGATTGACCCGTTGCTTTAGCCTTTTCAGTACTTCGACGTAGAATTTGATGTTGACTGGTTGGCCAGGTGGAACAAATTCAAAATGGACCACTCCCTCCTTCGAATAGAAAAAAACAATGAGCATACTTTGACCTGTGATTTGCTCATTCTTGCCTTTTTTGGGTGTGGGGAGGACGTCGTGTGCCAGGTGCCACTATGCACACTTTTTTTTTGTTTCTGGGTCGTACAAGAAGATCCAAGATACTTTACACCCTTACCACATTGTCAAAAAAAGTCGGATCGTCCTCACAACACTGCAACAATTCTGCTTGAGAGTTTTTTCCATCTTGGTTTTGACTGAGCACTCACATAAGGGTTCACTGAAACAGGGACTGTGACTCTTCAGGAGCTCGGAGCCGACTGGCGTTGGTGGCGCTGTGTTCCCAAGACTCCACCCTCTCTTCCGTGCAAGCGGCAACCCTGTGCGATAGTCGCGGCAGAAGAGAATGGGGCGCATTACTTTTGGGACAGACCTTGTACATAATCTTTGTTCATTTAGGTATAAAAACAAAAATATAACCCACATAATTAAAACTGCGACAAAAATGGATTATCCTAAAAAATTTATTTATTCAATAGTATATCAATAAATGTCTTTGTATAATTTAAAAAAAAAAAAACATTTAAGGTATTAAAAAAATTTATAATATATATATATATATATATGGTGGATGGGTGGGCAGATGTTTGATTAAGGAGGTAGGGTGCCGTTGTATGGCTGGTTGGTTGGAAGGGTTTATTGTTCAATTAAATAATAGAAGGGATCATTGCTGCTGCAAGATATGTTATTTTTTCTGGTTGATATTGTGAATTTTGAACTCTTCATAAGCAAGAATTAATTGTGTGCATTTTGGCTATTAATGACTTCCTAAGTTTAAATTGTAAAAAAATAATAAACAAATAAAAATATTTTTATTATTATTATTATTATTAAAAATTTAATTAAAAAAATTAATTAATTAAGATTGCTTTGAATTACTTATCCTTACACTTGTGCCTTTTAAAATTACTTTTTACAACTTACATTTAATTCTTGTTATTAACATTAAGATTAATCACTTCGAGTATAACAAAATTAAGTTCAAACGAATTAATTAAATAGTACCACAAATTCACTTACATCATTAAAATTAAACATCTTCTATTAAATAATACTTAATAGCAGGTTGCTTGTTTAAAACTAAATCCTTTTTAACTGACTTTTAATGTTTTTCTAGCTTCAGAATGGATGGCGCTAGTACACTGATGAATTAATGTTTGCTGACTTTATTCCTTTCCATGAATGTTTTTAAGTTACTTGAATTAAGAAAAGATAAAAATTAAATATACCTTTACATAAATGTTTTTAAGTTACTTGAATTAAGATAAGATTAAAATTTAAATATTCCTTTCCATGAATGTTTTTAAGTTACTTGAATTAAGAAAAGATTAAAATTTAAATAATTCATAATACAATGACAAAGTGAATTTTATCGTTCTTGAAAATCGCAGTTGTTAATTTTTTATCGATTAATCGATGTTTGCAAGGAATTAATTTATTTTTAATTTCTTTGATTTGATGGCAACAATTTATTCTCCGTGTTGTTTGATAGCTTTACATGTGGTTACTCTGACTTTTTTCCATTTTTCTCTCTGGTTTCATTGATCGTTTGATTTAATATTTAATTTCATTTCTCATTCAAAAAGGTTTTGCTGCTCGATTGAAGCATGAACAATATAAATCTGCTATTGTTAGCTATATTGTTTTACGAAATCTTGCAGCTCCATTTTTAAAGAAGTACATGCTTCCTGATACGTTAATATTTCTATTTTTAAGCATTTTTTAATTCCAATTAGTATTCCTGTGGTCCTTTATTTTTTCTTACTTTTTAACTGGATTCTTAATTCTTGAATCACTTTTAATACATTTAATGAGTTCCTTCATCGATTTTCTCCGTCAATTGGTATAACGGTCCTTTTTACTCATGTGGGCGTAAGTAATTTAAATTGGTTTTGTCTCTTATTGGATCTAAATATGGTTCGCAACATTTCTGTGACAGTTTTTGTACTGTGTTAAAATCAGTTTTATTTTTGTTGTGTTGGTATTGGCATGTATTGCATATAATTGCTAGAATTTTAATGTTAAAATTTATTATGATATCTATCATATGTGTGTGTGTGTGTTTAAGGTAATATAGGGCGCCAACTAAAACTCTGCACGCAGGCGCCTGACAATGCTAGCGCCCCTGACCAAGGGACGAGGAAAGAGATTGATTAACAGCGATTAGAAGGCCCCCGCCAGAACGGGAAGGCCTGTCCAAGCGGTACACGACCTTGCCAGGAATAAAGAGGGACTTCTCAGGACGAAGGAAAGTCTTTTGAAGCACCAAGATATCAAAGGATGGAAAGAGGGTGTGGACCAGCAAGTCTAGCTTGTTTAAGATGCCTCTACAATTCCATTGAAGTAACTTGAGGGAACCCATAAAAGAAATACAAACAAGAAAAGACAAGACAAACAAAAGGTCTGACAGGCCCCTGCAGCTCAACAGAAGAATAAAAACATGGTACAGGAACAGCGAAATCATTATCCCTTGGAAGTCACCGGAGAACTCCGGCGTTTACGCTTATCAGGCGAAAGATACCCAATGGATTCTTGGAAGCTTTTGATTAAGTCGCGTAAGGCAGAGATGGCATTAAACAGAGAGTCCGAGTTTTTCCTAATAATTTCATTTAGCACTTTCACCATAGCATTCGTGCGATTCTCTATATAGTTTTGGATAGATACTAATTCAACATTTTTTCCGCTACCCGTAACAGTAGCGTATGACGCCTCTTTAGGAGTTTTTTTTACAAATGATCTGCGAGCTTCTATGAAGGATAAAGAGTTTTTGCATTTAAAGTTCAGAAGCTCAATTTCCTTAAGTCGGGCTGGACACTGGTTGTAATCAGCACGATGCTCGCCGGCGCAGTTAACGCAGGATAAAGAGCCCGTACAAGGCCCCTCATGTGAAGTACCGCAAGTCGCACATATTTGGGCTAATTTACACTTGGCAGAAGTATGGTTGAATTTATGACATTTTACACATTGCCGGGGTCTGTCTATGAACTGGCGTATGGGTTGGATGGAGAACCACAGTCTAATTTCTGATGGGAGGGCTGTCCCAAGAGTGGTAATAAGAACAGGAGAAGATTCACGAGTACATCCTCTTTTCACAAACCTACGTAATTCCAAAATGTGCAACGGATTGCTTTTTTCTATTTCTTGAGCAAGCTCGCCGAAAGGAATGTTTACAGGAATGTTGAAAATTAAAAACCGGTTGGTGATGTTCTCCCATATTACCCGAGAAGAAACAGCCACCCCTGCGAAATTGGACAAATTACAAATCTCCTGGGCACAACTAACATCAGAAGTGCTAATAATTAAGCTTCCCGCTCTTGTGTGACGAATGTTCAAAATTTTTCCATATATCTTAATTTTCAATTTTATTTCCGCCTGAGTTGAGCGCGAATCTCGTTTAGGAATACATCCAGACTCCGTACTGTTTATAAACATATTGTAATTCGTACCACCATTACTACCAGCCTTTAACAACATATCACTAATAGGAGCAGATGAGCGCAAAAAATTTTGATTAATATTGTCAATAGAATGACTCTCGCCATTTGCAATAGACATTTCAACATTATTCGTTACAACATTTGACACTTCCGAGGACTCCACAACGTTAAACCAAGAGTGGGCCACACCACCTGAGTTACGACGAACTCATCATGAACAAACCAATAAAAAATATCTTAATTGAATAGCCAGAAAACAATTAAAAAAAAGTAGCTTTTACCTTGCGTTCAAAAAATAAGAGAAACAGAAACATAAACCGTTCAAAAATACTACAGAAGAGAAACGAACCGAAATTAACAAAACCACACAGCAGCTAGAGGAAACGCCCTACCGCGTGCAACCAAGGTTCTTCTATCATAAGGTTGGGCTTGGGCCATTTGAAGAGTAGCCAATCAGAAGCAAGCAGAAGTTAAACGTCACAAGGCGGAAGACAGAAACAAACTACGATACGAGATATACAGCTGTTAGCCCAGAGCTATTACTTACTAAAAAATATATCCTATAATCTGATATAAATATTACCCAAAAACGAAAATCAAGAACGGTATTACATGAATAAAAGTACATTCGTTAAAATATTTATTTTAAATACATATAAGTTCATAAAAAATTATAAAGCTTTCGCGCTTTCGGCAACATTGCTATGCATTTGTTTACATTTATAATACTTCAATAAAACGATGAATTTCAATTATATTAAAATGAAATGAAATAAAAATGCAGTTATTTAATTGTTTTATTCAAAAGAAAGCACACATATTTTTTTAAAAGAATGTAAAATATATACATTTTACTGTACGATCGCGATATGTTTGTTTACATTTCAGATATTTCAGTAAAATTATGAATTTTAATTTTACGAGTAAAAATGAAATATAAGCACATTTTTTTAAATATTTGTTCAAAATAAAACACTTATATTTTTCAATTTAAAAAAAATACACAATATATTAAGTTATCTGTAATATTATGATATGTTTGTTTACCTTTTAAATACTTCAACATTGTCATGAATTACTTCAATAAGACGATGAATTTCAATTATATTAAAATGAAAGAAAAATGCAGTTTTTTAAAAGTTTTGCTCAAAAGAAAGCGCACGTATTTGTTTAAAAAAATTATATTCATTGTTTAAATATGTAATGACAGATTTTCAAAACATTTTGCTCATGATGGCTTGTTGGTATTTTTAAAACTATTTTCATTGGAAAACATGTGCTACTACTGACACTTTTAACATGTTATTACAAAAGTTACATTGAAATGTGTTACTACGTAAAAACAATTTCATAAAACTTTCAGTTATCCAGATACTTTCTACAGAGGATTAAAGAAAGAAAAAAAGATTAAAATTAAAAAATGTACCTAAGATTTTACAAATTATAAACTGCAAATTTAATTTTGAACTGCAGAAATATTTTTGTGTGTACTGTGTATTTATTTTTATCCACTACATAAATTAAACATTTTTTTTATTATGAGATACCACAATTTGTTTCATGTTTCATAAAGATAATAAATTTTAACAAAATCTTAATTATGTCCCTATTTGAATTAATATATATATATATATATATATATATATATATATATATATATATATCACTTTTGACAGCAGACAACAGGCATTGGCTACTGTCAGCTTTCAAAAGAGTATACTTGAAAATCGAAGGGAAGTAGCATAAACATTTAACAAACATACTTATTACATGATTATTGCTAATTTAATATCCCTTTGATTTATTACTTCTGATCTTGAAAATGTATGATCATTACAATCGCGGATTGGAGAAAATAATTATTTTCTCCAATCACAGAGAGTTTCTTGCAGCTGGTAATAGTTATTTTTTTACAGTGCAGTGACAATATCGTTTCATCGATCAGTTTAAAAAGTTAACTAAACGCGCTAAAATGTCTTTTATAAAAACTAGTAAACCAATCAACCAAACCATCCTATCATAATAAAATAAAGGAAATGAAAGCGATATTTGGCTGCGCTGAAGTGAAGTAAAAGTCTTGTTACGTTCATTTAATTTCCATACATAGTTGCAGATTCTGGATATTAATTAAACTATGTCTTCATTAGAAAATGAAGAAATTGCAATGAGTAAAGAAACAGAAGATCAGATTGATATTGATATAGAAGACTTTTCTGAAAAATGCATTATATCGAATGAAAATGCTGGCGGTAATAAAGCAATTAATACGGAAAATAATTCAAACATTGACAGTGGGAAACTTCAAACTAGGAAAGATTGTAATCAATCCACAAAGACTAGAATTTTAAACAAATTTACACATCCCTGTGTACCGAAAATTAACTGTTCTGAAAAAATAGTAAGTTCAGTTAGGTATCTGTAAAATATTTAAAAAAAAAAGCTTATCTTTATTTTTTAATATATATATCTATAATTCTGTGCTTAATTTTAGCAGTGGCGTATTGAGGTAAAATCACCTTTATAATTTCCAATAAAACATTTTGTGAAGACATACATGTATATATTACAAACACCCCACAGACATAATTGTAGTGCACAAAAAATATATTTGTACACACCGAAATAGTTGTGATGAAATAGTCATAGTTGTTGCTATATGCATTCGTTAAATAAAATTAATAATTAATATGCATTATTTTTCCTTAATACATAATTTCCTTAACAACTTGAAAATTGTACCTACATATTTATAGGTTGTTTCTTATTAATTGCATGTGAATGTGAGCAATTAATAGTCATAAAGATAAAATTATTCTTAATATAAACTTATGTGACAAACTTCATAAAATTTAATTATATAATCATATTAAACTTAAATTTTAATCACATTAAAAACTGAGACAGATAATATACACTAAAAATATACATTTTAAAATATTAAAAACATAAATTTAAACGTTTCGATTCGAGCCTTTTACAGGCTCCTCATCAGTAAAATACATCAAGTGTAAATGATGAGATGAACAACAGACTTTCATTATGTGAGTACAACGTATTCAACAGGAACTGTGCATGCCTCATTAAGTGGCGAAAAATGTTGATTTGTGTGCCAGCCCTCCAGGAAAATTCAAATCAACATTTTTCGCCACTTAATGAGGCATGCGCAGTTCTTGTTGAATACGTTGTACTCACATAATGAAAGTCTGTTGTTCATCTCATCATTTACACTTGATGTTTTTTACTGATGAGGAGCCTGTAAAAATGCTCGAAACGTTTAAATTTATGTTTTTGTGTTTTTAATATTTTAAAATGTATATTTTTAGTGTATATTATCTGTCTCAGTTTTTAATGTGATTAAAATTTAATTTAACTACGAGACGTAATGATTTTTAAATATTTTAAATATATTAAACTTACTACAAATTTTATGACAAACTTATATTCAGAATACTTCATTTCATATAATAGTATGCAGTTAATATGAAAGTACCTATATATATATATATATTGTGCTTGAATGACTATGTTTTTACTTTTCTTTTTTTTTATGGTTAAGCTACTGCAGTATTCAGAATCTAAATTTTCATCCGAAATGTAGAGGGAATTGCTCAAGTTATTACCACTTATGCAACCAAAAAAATAGATGAACGGTGTGAAAAAAATTAGAAGAAAATCCTCCTTGTGATATATTTTTGAGTAGGATTTTTTTTTAAATATAGTAATGGGATTCTTGCAATTCCACCGTCTAATATGAACCTTGTACCTGTTCTTCAATAAAAAGTATAGTTACATTACTAATAACATATACAATAATATACATTATTTATGTCTATAATATTAAATTATTTCCACAGACAATCAAATAATTTATCATAGTAAATATAGGCTCCAGAGTTTCCCCAGTACTTTCGTAAATTATTAACAAAGCAATTAAAACAAAATGTTTTATTATTTATATTCATGTATATATATTTGTGAAATTTGTAGAAGCATGGTCCTAGGAAGTAGTATTGTATTTTCAGGGTTAGCGCTAAGGAAAAAAAATGAGTGGGATTCTCCCACTCTAACAAAAAAATTAAGTGGGATTTTCAAAATTTAAGTGAGATTTTTGAAATTTAAGTCAGTAATTACATTTTACAGAAAAAAAAAGTATTTTCAAGAAATATGCAAATTACAGACATGTGATTGCTCAAATTAAAAATTAGCTGAAAAATTTTCGCTAATATGATTGGTTGGATGATTAGTTGAATACTGATAAAGTCACTTTCAATAAACTGATGACAATTATATATATAGTTTTTATCTACATTAAGCATTTTCAGGATTTTTTCATTAGTGTAAAAAAAATTCTTCAATATATCTGCAATAACTTTTATATCCACATAAAATCTTATTAAAATTTCACACCAAGAGAAAAACAAATTTTTCAAACAAATATAGAATATGACTTTATGTATGTACATTAATCATTCATATAAAAGTAGCAGTAGCTAATTATTAGTTTCAAACGTACATAAAACCAACTGAGTATTAATTTTCTTAAATTGATTTGGAAAAAAATTTCTTACTTGAAAAATCTATTCTTCATTTCCCCCTTGTTTACAAATTTGGTATAAATATGACACCCCATAAAGATTTAATTTAATTGAGAAAAAATAATTAGATTCATTAAGTTCAGCAGTAAAGGTCTAAAATAATTACATATGTCAGAAATATTGAGCACTTCTACTGCTTTATTGTTTCTAGAATTGATCATCGATCACATTCCGGAGATAGGGAAAGAGGGGGGGGGGGGGTAGTTAAAAAATAATTACAGAGTAAGAAATATTAAACTCTTTCAATTCTACTACTAGAATCTAATAAAGCAAGTTTAAAATGAATATTATAAATATAATTTATGTTGAAGATGGGTAAAGATTGGGAAACAAGACTTCTGCAGAACATTGATTGCTGATCACTAGATGGAGGTAAATAAAGGGGGAGGTGGGAAAAAAATAATTACATGAGCAAGAAATATTTAATAATTGTATTTCTTTACAGGTTCTAGAATCTCATAAAGCAAGTTTGAAATGGATATTAACATTTATGTTGTGGATGGAGAAAGATTAGGAATCGGAAGCTTTTGTAGAACATTTGATTGGCGATTGTTCCCTTTTTATTTATTTATTTTTTAACGAACGATATCCGCGATTTTTTTAAAAACGGAAAAAATAAATTTGCGGAGTTCTTTGAATTAGATTTAAAAAATAAATAAATATCGCGGGATAAGCGCGCATATGAAATTTTTTTAAGTGGGATTTCTTTTAATATTGCGCGAACCCTGATTATGTTAAATATTTATGCACGCATAAATCCACTTATCTGTTCTAAATGAATAATGTAAAATATAACTGCATGTATAAATTGGTTAATATTTCAAGATAGAATTCTTATTCTAGGTTAGTTTTTTATTTTATTTTCAATTATTATTATTTTATTAAATATAATTACTTGTTTTTTTTTTTTTTTTTTTTTTTTTTTTTTTAAGTAAATTGGAGTGTAAAGGTTGATATATAGGTCATGGTTGATGAATTCATGAATAAATATTTCTAAATATGATTACTTGTTTTGTATTAAAAAAGAAAAGCCCTACATTAGTCATATAAGTTAGATGTATACTTTTGTTTATATTTTGATTATTTATACAATATTTTGATAAACCATCTGACTGCCGCTGACAGATATATCCAGTCACTGAGCTGTTCTTTTCCCTGCAATACACTTATAATTCAAAATTTTATGATTAGGAAATTTTAGCTTGTATTTCAAGTTTGAAGTTCTTAATTAGCAGTCATAAGGATTATAATCATGTACACACATAGATTTTTAATCTCAAGTTGAAATATATATTAATTAAGTTCATTTAAAAAATAATATTACAATTTTGCCCTTTTCAAAGGTGGTCAGATGGTTAAAGAAATTTTGACCATATTGTTATAAAAGCAATACACAATGTAGTTTCACTTTGTGCTTTTAAGCATTGCTTTATGTTACAGAGTAGGGTCAGGTGGGGTAAAATAGGTCAAAAAACAGCATATTTTACATATGCACTTAAACAGCAAAAAATGTATTGATTCCATTTGTTAAAAAAAATGCACAAAATATGCAAATGAATATTCCTTTTGACATTTTAAGAGAAATATCTCTGAAAAAACAAAAAATTTGTATTGAAAAATAAATTTTAAAATGTGTTGTTTGTGACCTATTTTACCCTATGGGTGGTAAAATAAGTCATCCTTTAAAACTGTTTTAAATTTTAATACAATTTACTTCATGCAAATAAAATTACAAATACACATTCCTTTTTTTTTTTTATGAAAACTTTATTTTGTGTTTTTTCAAGGAAAAAAAGTCTCTATAGTCCATCGTTAGTTTGGGAAGAACATTTAGAATTTACGATGCATCTACATCAAACATCAGAAATATCTTTTCCTGGAAAATCCAATAGGAACTTCCATTTCCACTTTTTTTTTTTTTTCAGAATATTCATGATTGTGTGAAAGAATGATGCCATGAAATATTTTCTTTGATCTTTTCCGAGGAAATTCTACTTTAACACATTTTCCAACTTTTACGAATTGATTAGTATTAATGCTGTCCAAATTTTCTTCTTGAGAAAGACTTGAGTTTTTTTTTTTTTTTTTTTTTTTTTTCTTACAGTCTATCTTTTTGTGATTTTAGCATCTCTGTTGATTTTTCATCATACAGTCAATTGAAAATTAAGTTGGTTGTTAAAATTTCTCCTGTTTTCTGTTGCGTATGGGTTCTTTTTCTGTGTGCATTTTTCAAAGCTTCTTTAGTTTGATTGGGTGATAAAGTGTTTATATACCAAATTTTATGTACTTAAAAGGAGAACATATAAATAATATCCTGTTACATGACTGTTGAAGTCTGACTAGAATTAATTTGTCAAATTGGTGATCGGTGATCTAGATTCATCCACTCTTGCATTTGAAGTTGATGCTAAACTGTAGAGTTTCACTCAGACAGTTTCAGGAGAATGTTGCGCCCTGCCTGCCCTTTGTATGAAAAAATAGCACCCTTCTTAAATAAGCTGGAATGAAACAACTTTTTGAATTACACCTACAAACTGAATGTTTTAATTCAGCTTTAATATGTATTGTCTTTTTTTTCTTTCTCTCTTAATATTAAATTATTTTATATCTATGTGTATGAAATAGCTCCAGAACAATATATAGCTTAAGTTTAAACTAATATATTAAAAGAATGCATATGGAGTTATTTAAAACACAAAAAATGTAATTAGTTACTTTATGTTTGCTAAGCCTAACATGATTCAACACCTTGCCTATTTTACCCCACATGTGTTTTTTTACTCCAAAATATTAATATTTTATTTTTTTTCTCACAAAAGTTTAGGAAATTGATCTTAAAAATGTGCTTTTTGGAATATGATAAGAAAATACTGTAAAATTTGCTTTTGAATTAGTTTAAAACCAAAGTTTTTCTTAGCAACGCATCCAAGTTACTAATACAAAACACAAAAAATAACTACTGACTGTAACGAAAAAGTATCAGTTGCAGTTAATTTTGCATACAAAATGAAGGCTAATATAAATAATATGTAAAACCAGCAAAATTGGAATTTAAAAAATGTTTGGATGTTTTTTTAAAGTTTTTTTTTTTTTTTTTTTTTAACTGACCTATTTTACCCCACCTGACCCTAGTTAAAAAAATATTAAATAATGTTTTGTTTGTAATACTTGAAATAATGTACATATTGTAATATTTTAATTCATATATATATATATATAAAGATTTTATCATTTTTCAACTCAAGAGGAATTTGTTTAAAACTACAATCTTTCTTTTTGTCTTATGACCAATAAATATCTTTAGGTTGTCATAAAAGGTCACATTTGGTAAAATATTGCCGACTTTTTGGGGAGAAGTCCTTCTGTGGTACAGTGGATTATACTGCATCTTTTCTGGAAAATCATTCATCAATAAACTTGTAAAATAAGAGACATGTATGAACATATGTTCTGACAAACATTACTGCCCCCATACTTTTTTTGTTGTTCAAAATTAACCCCTGATGAGAATATCCCCACCAGTGGCTGAGAGGTTCTACACTCAAAGCTAGTAGAGGAGAAGTGCTGGATTCAATCCCAAGTTGCACCTATTGACCTAGCCGTTGGAGTTTTTCTGTTTTTCTCTGTAACTTGTAAAAGTATGGGCTAGGACCCCTTAGAAAGATTTTTATCATTTTCCTACTCATTAAAAAGAAACTTGTGTTTAAAACTGCAATCTTTCTCTTTGTCTTATGAACAATAAATATCTTTAAGTTTGTCATAAAAGATCACATTTGGTGAAAAATCGCTGGCTTTTTGGCATGAAGTCCCTTTGTGGTGCAGTAAGTAGATTATACTGCATCTGTTTCGTAAAATCTTTCAGCATTCATCAGTAGACTTGTAAAAATGAGAGACTGCTTAAAGTGACTGGAGGACTCACCACTCAGGCCTAGGACCCTCATGTAGTTAGTAGCCTCATGCAGCCTCAACCCTCACACCACATCACACTGATGAAAACTAAGAGAAAAATATTCATTAACCTTTTTAGATAAAGTGGAGTGTAAGGCTGATTTTTATACTAACTATGTGAAAAATGCCAGACCTGGAAATCGAACCTGGGCTCTCGGCTTAATGTGCGGTTGCTCTACCACTGAGCTACCCGGGCTGATAATTTCTCACATTTGCCAACAGATTTTATGTGGGAAATGTTGAGCTGGTTAACAGCTAGGGTAGCTCAGTGGCACTGCAGTAGCAACTGCACGTTAAGCAGAGAGCTTGGATTCGATTCACGACTCTGGCATTTTTCACATAGTTGGTTGGTATAAAAATCAACCTTATACTCCTCTTTATGTAAATTGAATTTCTATAGTTGATGAATTAATAAATTAAATATTCATTAACCTTTTTTCATTATTATTATTAAATTATACTTTCAGGCCCAGGAGCAGAAAGTGCTTAAAACTGCGACGTATGTCGCAGAACAATTGAGGCTTTTGCAGAACATTTCATCTATCCCCTAACTGGATGATGTTGATACAGCTAACATTCTAAAATTAATAAAACCTAGATATGTTCAACTGACCTGCAAATCTGTTAGCATACTAGAAAATTGCTGGAAACAGTCATTGTTTCATTGTATAGACAAAACTTATAAACATTTTGTAAGTAGTATATCCACATTAATGTGACAATATTAATGCCAAAAGCCATTGAAAAAATTGCAAATTCTGGGTGTATTCCTCAGTTTTAGATTATAAAAATTTTAAATCATGTTTTATTATAAATGTGTAATAAATATTTTACTAATAAGTATTATTTTTATGCTTATTTTGCATTTTACTGTGCTTTGACAAATTTGGACAAAATACCTGCAGAACATCTGCAATTTTTAATGTCTCGTTGCAGAACATCGGATATAATTCTGCTCCGGGGCTTTCAGGCTGTATAAAATAGAGGGGAATAAAATACGCAATTTTAATTTTTTCTGTAAATTTAGAAAAAAAAATCTGTTGGCAGCATTTATGTATTTTCATATTTGCAGGTTCTGGTTGAACTTATGGTATGTTGGTGTTTAAACTGACTGTGTAATATATCTATAAAGATAATAAAAATAAGCATTTTGTGAATTATAAAGAAAATATTTATGATGACAAAATCTATTTTTTAAAACTTGGTCAATAGTGACAATTGGGTGTAATTTTATGATCATCAATTTTAAATTTCTATGTGTAAAATACAACTAATGATTGTTAATTTTGAACCTTAATTATAGTGCAATAATGCAAAATTTTGAACACATTTCTTTGCACTTGTATTCAGTTAGCTTTGGGGTAAGTAATATATTGTTCTGTAATATTTATGTATGAACTTCGTTGCTAAATCTGAGTTTCGCACTACAGAGAAGATAAAGTGAAAAAAAAAAAATTCCACTATCCAGGACTTAATGTCTAACAAAAAAATGTAGGGGAACGCTAATCTTCAGAACTTAAGTTCATATGTGTCTCTCATTTTCAAGTTGTTTTTAAATCAGCAAGATATTTTCTGATTTTTCATTTGATATTTCCAGTTCCAGTAAAACTGATTGTTTTTTTCTTAAGAAACAAATTGCTGTTTGCTTTTCTGAATTTGCTATTTTGATTAAATTGTGGTTTCAATTTGTTGCTCAGTAAAAGAAAAAGCACACAGTGTATTCATTTATGGTTAATTCTAACAATTTCTAGCTGATGTGTGGAAAGTGACAGTGATAAACCACTAGTCTCTTGCTGGTAAAATTAAATAGAAGAAAAAGCTTATGTCCCAGCTTACAGTACAAATGTAAATGTCATTATAAGAAATGAAAAGTAAGAGAATAATAATAATAATAAAACAAAGACAATTCTGGGACTTTGATTTTTCACTAATGAGTTCCAGTATGCACTATTAATGCATTCCCATGTGTTCCATTTAATATGTAAAAATTCACTAAAAAAAGTATGGGTATCCCATGTGTTCCCATGCAAATTAAGCCTTGTCACTACCTATTTTAAATTTGTAACTTATATTTGAAATAACTAATCTTTGAATTGGCAGTAGAATTTTTAAGATATCTCGATGGGCCATAAATTAACACCTCAAAGGCAACACCATAAATTAACACCTCATAGATTGTGCATTTGTGAATTAATAGATTCAAATAGAAATAGCCTAAATGTATTACAAAAATATCAAAGAACCCAGAAGATGATCTAGGTAAGTAAATTGAAATGACAAAATTCAAAATATGGTCAGTTAAATGTGTGGCTAAAGCACTTAATAAAATAAAATGAAAATAATTTGGAGAAACCTTCATCCAGCAGAAAAATAAAAATGGTTGATTGTAATAATCTTCTACTAAATTAAATTATATATGATAAAAATGACACTATTAGTTAAAAAAAAAAAAAAAAAAAAAAAAAGTGTGTTATCTTAGTTTAAAATAAAATCATTTTAAACTACAATATAAATTTGTAAAAAAGTAATTTCCAGATATTAAATATATATAATATTATCCAACAAAAGTGTGTTGTAAACATGACATAGATTATATTTTAACTTAGTCCCTTTATTTTTCTTTCTACAAATTATTCTTGATAAAGTATGCAAAATAGGTAAAAATCATTTTTGTTTTAATTATTTTTCATTTTATTTTTTTTTCTTGTAGGTATTCTGTATCGATATGTCATCTGAAATGGAAGACATACCTTTTAGAAAAAATGATGGGTAAATAATCATGTTTAAATTAGTAAATTATTTATTTAATTTAAATATATATATTGTCATTATGTACTGTTCAGTGAATAATTTTAATGTTAAAGTGCATAGCTGAGCCTTGTAACAAATACCTTTTATTTTAACTTTATATGGAATGTATTAATTATGTTATGAATAATAGTTTATGATTTATATGAATTAGGGTGTATTTTTTAAAAAATTTTATTTAGAAAATAAATACTAAATAATTATAATAATAATAAAATAAAAAAAAGGTCTTAAAATTACACTGAAAGATTAATTTAATAAATAAATCAATATATTTGAAAGAATAATAGGTAGACACATATTGAATTTTAAAATAATAGTAATACAGTATAGGACTTATTACCTGGAACCCACAGGACCTGAAATATTCCAGATTTTGGAATTTTTTAGATTTTCAGTCTTTTTCCCGTTATTGATTTCCCTGAATTATAAAATATAACTCAGTAACTGATAAATATTATTAATTTACATCTAAGGGACTAAGGGCAGATGTTTATAAATTTTTATGAAATTCTCTGCCTTAATTCTTTAATTAGAGCTGCACCAAAATATTTGCCACACATACAGACAGACATTTTCTAAAAATAGTTAAATCATGTTCTAGGCCTCTTAAAACATGCAAATAAATTGAAAATTGGAAGTCAAAATTTTTTACTAATCTGATACTTTCTTGCATTAAACCATTAAATGGAGCACAAAGTAAAAAAAAAAAAAACTATTATATATATATATATATATATATATATATATATATATATATAAACATGCATGCATACACATTACTGTTAATGTCACTTATCATCAGCGGCATAGTTGCTTGTTGCTTCATTATCCGTGCTGCTAAATGTGAATATTGACTCAATCATAACAGCAAAACACGAAAGGAAAAAAAAAAAAATTTTTTTTTTTTTTTTAATTTCTTTACTTTTTTTGCTTTACTTTTTGGAAAAAATAGAAAAGTTCGATAAATTAAAAGTCACCATAAATCGATCCTCAAATAAAAATCTAGAATTTTTTATGTGGCTGACTGCAAATTCCAGCGTTTACCTAGGCCACAAACATCCCTGATCATCTCCCCAAAAAAAAGAAATTCTGCTTTAATTTCTGATTTTCAGAAGACTACCTAATAAAACAGATGATACATTCATTTTAGGGTGATTTTTTTTTCTTCTGATTTTAGATATATAGGTATTTAAATAAAAAAAATTAAATGATTCTGGATTTTGGATCTTCCTGATAATGGGTCATATACTGTAATATTAATATATATATATATATATATATATATAAGCAGGAGAGCATTGATGGTGAAGGAAATAGTAGTATGTTGGCCTAACTAACAAATTTTTGTGTCTAAAGCACATTCAATTTTTCATGCTTTCTTAGAATAAATGAATTTGTAAAAACTACCAGATTATTCCCTCCTTATTGCTCAAGAAAAATATGAAATAAATCAAAAGAAAATAAAAGCAAAATTCTCCCTTTTTCTTTTCTTTTTTCCCCCTCTCTTTCTCTCTATTAAAAAAAATAATAATAATTTACTAATTTAAATTGTTATTTTTTATGCCTGAATAATTTTTACAAGCAAGCAAGCTGAGTGAAAAAAGTATATGAAAGATGGAATTTATTTCTGCTTTTGACCTCAAATATAAATAAAATTACTCTAGGCAGCCTAACAATAGAATTTATTATAAAATTTTATTTGTATAAGGAAAATAGCTGAGTTAAAGATCCCAATGTTGCCACTAAATTAGCTGTAAAAGTACCTATAAAATCATGGAGCTAAAATAAAAATGAATCATATCTTCCCTGGTTTGATATAAGAAACAGAATTGAAATATATTTCATTCCATACATGATATATGATTGCTTGATTCCAATCCCTGATTTTTAATGTTTGATTTTTAAAAATAAAAATGTTGGCACTTAAAAGAAAAAAAAAGGGGGATTTAAATGAAATTATGTGCCCAGTCCAGTGTACAGTAGTGCCACATCTACTTTTGTGATAATTAAGTGCTGAATATATTCAGATGTAGCAGAATTGTTCCAATTAAAGGGTTTATGTTGTCTGAAAGTCTGCTAAACTGTGCTTCAGACATTGTACTATTTATTTCTGAAATAACTTTGAACAGACCTTTGCTCTCTCTGTTTACAGCAAAATAAATATGTGTGTCTTTTCCTCCCCAGTGGCAGAAACACCGCGCCACGTCGACATAGTCGTGGACACAGAAAAACGGCTTGCGGACAGTTTTTATCTGCACTGATAAAAAAAATTTGTCTGCAACTTTCGAATAACAGTTCACTTAAAAATATGTTCTGTATCAAAACTAAAACTAATATTTTTATTATTTTATTGTGTTGTGTCAAACATTGCTATAAAATATTTAATTGAATGAGTTGAATTGAATGAATACACACAATTATTTATACTATATTGTTTTGCAGTAAATTTGTATTTGTGTACTGTTGCATGAGATCACCACTGATGTTAAGTCCCCCCCCCCCTCCCAATCTGCTTTCAGTCTTTTTGAGTGTAAGCCATTTTCACCCCTGATTACACACAAATTTGCAGACAGATTATGAAATTTTAAAAGCCTGTCGCAGACAGCTACAAAACTTTCTGCTACTGGGCTTTCCTCAAGCCAAGCAAATTTTCTTTAATGCCTTATGCATTATTGACGACTTGATCTAGATTTTTAAATAAAAATAAATTTATAAAGAAAACCTGTGTTATTTATATACAGAAATCTACACGATCCTCTGTATTTTGTTTGTGTAAGAATACAGCCAATAATGAGATTTGTCTACAGCTATGTTTTCAATTTTTGAAAGTATTTATTCAGCATTCAGGATTTTTAATTTCAGAAACTTAAAGCATTCTTTATAAATAGTATTCTTATCACTCTTCTTATAGTATCAGGTCACTCCTGTTTTAGAAGATAGAAGAATATGCAAAAACTAAAAATTATTCAGCAATATATCACAACAGAAATCACAGAGATGATTTTCCAAAATTAGTTCAGAGTGTTCATCAAAATCGATCATCAGTGGCTCTTTCCCATAGCCTCCTTAACTAGATGCCTGAACTGTCACCAATAATTTAAAGAAGTGATACATGATATATAAAATCGACGTTTCTTCGATTCTATTCGCCTTTTATGTATTTCATATCCCACTTTTAAAAATTTTTGGTGGCTGTTGAATAAAAAAGCCGCGCAATCTGGACCAGGTGGCGCTGTCTACCGCTTCAACTGTTGCCTAGTCTTCGAGCTACGCGACAGGCATCTAGTTAAGGAGGCTATGCTCTTTCCAAAACTAAGAATTATTACAACTCTCACAGATTTCTTTCATATAGATCATTTGACAGTTGAAATTCATGCAGATTTAAGCAAATTATAACAATAGTATTTGAAATTCTTAAGCAAGAAATGTACCCTTTTAATATTTAATTTATTTAAAATTGTGTTGTTATTTTACAGGTACTGATTATAACACAACTACCTGGGACACATACCTTGGACAGAAAAATTTACTTAGTAGATATATTCACATAAAAGCAATGTGAAAGACTAATAATCACCTTTTTCATTCATATCAATTTGTGCAGCAGATCAATCATGTTTTATGGGAAGCTTATTATGTCTGTGCCATAGTATGTAGGTAGTTTAAAATGGAAACAGTTATAAGAATTTGTTGAGAATAGTTATTTTGCTTCAATATTAATTCAAATCAATAAAATCTGACAAATTTGATTCATTTTTTTTTAAATATCAAGACTCATCCTGTTTTTTACATGAATTAAAAAATAATTTAACATAACTACTGTTCTAAAAAGTTCTTATGTTAGTGCAATAATAATTACATCTTTTTGTATTGTTAAATATTATTTAATTTTAGAACAGTTGTTAAGTTTTACAATTGTATGTTTAAAACTAATTTTTTTATCCATTTTTATAATTTTTCATATAACTCTAATTATTCTGTTTTAAATTTTAATAGCATAATTCGATTTTAAAAGCATAATTAGAGCCTCTATTATAATTTTTTTTCCCTCTCTCTCTGTGTATGGGGGGAAAGAGGGCATGGAAACTGAATTGCACCTTGTACACAAAAGTCAGGCTCTCTCATCTATATATATAAATCATTTGTCCTGAGTGGGTGATTCATCATCGCCCTGCCCAAACCCCTGGATCTAAAAGCATGAAATTTTGTGACAATGTTCCCTCTATGACGTAGACATCCACTAAGAAGCGATTTTACAAAATTTGCCCCCCAAGGGGGGGAGGTAAAACGTGATTTCACAAAATCCTTCATATCTCGAACAAAAAAAAAAACAGATATCCGTAAAATTTTTGCTTTAAAATATAGCATATAGCTGAAAAAATTGTCTAAAAACCAATATCTGGAATTTCAGAAATTTGGTCCCCAAGGGGGGGAAGGGGGCAAAACGTGATTTCACATAATCCTATATATCTCAAACAAAAAAACAAAAAAAACAGATAAACATGAAATTTTTGCTCTAAAATATAGCTAATACAAATATCTAAAAACCAATTTCTGGAATTTTAGAAATTCAGCCCCCAGGTGGGAGGGTCTATGAGTAAGGAGGGGGGGGGGGAGTCTATGGGGCATAAACAAATAGAAATACAGTTAGGCTGTTCAAAATTTGTACAGATATGTTTTAAAGGCCTGCGAGTCAAATAGGGATATTTCGAAAGTGTAAAGTTATTAGGAGGGGGAGGGGCAAAAAAATAAAAATAGAGTTAGATCGTTAAAAATTGGTACATAGAGGTTATTGATACCTACTAATCGATTGCGGATATTTTCGAATTTGTAAAATTATTAGGAGAGGCGGGAAAAGGGGGTGGCTATGGGGCAAAAACAAATAGAAATACAGTTAGGCCATTCAAAATTGGTAGAGATAGGTTTCAGAGGCATGCAAGTCGAATGGGGATATGTTCAAAAGTGTAACGTTATTGGGAGGGGGGAGGGGTGGAGGGACAAAAAAATAAAAATAGAGTTAGATCATTTAAAATTGGTACATAGAGGTTTTTGATACCTACAAATCGATTGGAGATATTTTCGAATTTGTAAAATTATTGGGAGGGGCGGTAAAGGGGGGGGGCAAAAAAATAAAAATAGAGTTAAATCGTTCAAAATTGGTGCATAGAGGTTTTTGATACCTACAAATCGATTATGGATATTTTCGAATTTGTAAAATTATTAGGAGGGCGGGAAGGGGGGGCAGAGGGGCAAAAGAAATAAAAATAGAGTTAGATCATTGAAAATTGGTGCATAGAGGTTTTTTATACCTACAAATCGATTGCGGATATTTTCGAATTTGTAAAATTATTAGGATAGACGGGAGGAGGGGGGGCGTAGGGGAAAAATAATAGAAATAAGAGTTAGAGCATTGAAAATTAGTATTATTAAGTTTTAAGGCCCGTTAAATTGATTGAGGATATTTTTGAAAGTATAAAATTTTTAAGAGAGGTGGGAACTGCGGGCGCAGGAACAATCATGCCGTGCACACAGGTATATGCTACCACAGGCAGTGGGGGGTCCAGACCGATTAACCTACCTATGAGAGAAGAATTTTTTTATATTTTTTCCCTTTCGATAATATAGTGATTCATTAAGAGTGTCGAACATAAATGCGCATGTAGTGCACAATGGCTTGCACTGCCGAAGGCAGTGTGAACATTTTTCCTGATCAAATTTTTTTTTTCACATGATAAAAATTAATGCAATTTTGAGAATTCATTAATTATAGTGATTCGTTTAAAAATAGGGACCAGCAAAGCGGGTGTAGCCTGCTAGTTTATAAATATAACTGAGGGGAAAGCATATTGAATATCGATGTGAATATGATAAAATCTTGTACTTTCTCTCTCTCTTATTTTTATTTATTTTTGTATTTCCTATAAATAGTTTTTTTCTTGTATATATGCAGTTTCTATGGTTTGTGTATGTTTCAGCAAATAACATTTATTATTATAGTTCTCAACATTCAGCATTGAGTATGGTGAAGAGAACAATTGAGCTATTTGTTCATAACAAAAGCTATATTGATAAGAAACATGAATACTCCCTTATGGTCCTCTATCATTCAGCTACATGGGTAATAAAAATTTCTATATTACTATACCTTTATTATTATTATATTAACTTTACAATTAAACAATCAAGTGTACATGTATGAATTTGTATTATTATAATTATTATATAAATGTAAATATTCACACTTTTTTTTTTCTTTTTTTGCTTCCATTATCCGACTATTGTAGGTAATGGAAGTATTGTATTCAGTTTAAAAATACAATATCGAGTTTCCCCCCGATTTACATGTTTTAAGGTCCCCTGAGTCCAAAAAAGTAGTTTTTGGCAATTGGTCAGTGTGTGTGTGTATGTATGTATGTATGTATGTATGTATGTGGGGAATCTTCTGGCTACCATATCTCTGAAACCAATAAAGATAGAACTATGAAACTTCAGAATTGAGACAGGTCTGGTGTGCAAATGAATTTTTCAAATTTTGGGGGAAATTGGCAAACCAGAAGTGGGACATGAGAAACCGGAAGTGGGACAGTAAGTCCGTATCTCAAAAAGGCTCTAACCATTTTCTTTAAAGTTGCTATATAAACACTCTATTACATGTTCTTTCGAATGATGTAATTGGTTAGTTCAGGAAAATTGATAGGCGCCCTATATAGTAGTGTAATTTCAGGTCTCGCCAGTACGTTCCTTTAAAAATGACTGTACAGATATTTTTTCAAATTCGACATATTAACTCCCTTTTAAATATACTTTTGTATGTAATTATTGTTTTCCGGTCAATAATTAAGTATGCCACGTTTTGGTAAAAGTTGGGACTTCAAAAATGTCTCTAATGATTTCTTGAAAATTGTTACATAAATCCATTTTATGTATCCTTTCTCATGTATTACGTGGTTATTACAGGAAAATTAACAGTAATTCTGATTAGGTCGGTCAATTTTAGATTATGGAAATTGGTGTTTCAAAAAATAAGTCTACCAATTTTTTTTTCTTATTTTTTAACTCATTATGTAAACTATATTTTAGTATATGTTTTTATACGTGTATCAAGTTTCTCTTACTGAAATATTTTTAGGTGTCTACTTTGTTAGGTCAAATTTATGTCTTCTGATCACATTATCTCCGAAAAATGCATATAATATGTGTAATAGTGGGTAATGGAAGTCGTGTGGTTGTTTCACACCAGATTTTTTAGTATTAAATTGAATTAGATTTCTTATGATTTATCTAGTGATTGCGAAATATTTTGGTTTGAAGGTCATCATTTGGCAATTTGACAGGGGTTTTTTTTCCGGCTCTCTGGGTAAGCCACCAGATTATGTTTAAAATATTTTGATAAATTAGAAGCAACAATAAAAGGAATAATTTAAATCAATATGAATAAAGAGAAATGTGTGTATGTGCTCCAGAGCTCAGGCCATTGATTGCTGTGTTACTGCAAACACTTAGCAGAGAAATAGCTTCTTACACCATGTAAATGTGCGCATTATCTTTTTTTTTTTTTTTTTTTTTTTTTTCTGTTTTACTTTATTAAATTTTATTCAAACTGTGTGTTTTTCCATTTTAATCATCTGTGTTCCTTAGAAATAATTGCTATATATATACCGTAATTTCGCGCGTATAGTCCGCAGACTATGTGTGTTAAAAAGTAAAAATTTTTCACCTGCGGACTGTATGATGGTGCGGATTATCTACTAATTATTCACAGTTGAAATCCTCAAAATCACAATTAAACAAACGAATGCAAACTGCCGATTCTGACGATCAAATATAAACATAAGCAAAAGAATAAGACACAAAGAAAACATCGTATCGTATATCGTATCGGTAGCGAACGATGGAGCATAATGCAAAAGATCACTATTAGGATAGCATGTTGCTCAATATTCCTGTACTGTTATTTTTTAAATTATGTTCGCAAAATATCGTCGAAGTTTTACTGCTGAGCAATACCAATGACAAACTTTGAGATAATCTTCCAAAAAATATATCTCCTAGTGCTAAATCACAGACAATCACCCATAGTGCATTTCTAGTAGGAAAGTAAAACTCACTCAATGACTCAACCATTCAACCGGGAATTCCGATAGAAAATGTAAACATCAACTTTAAAGGTTTTTTTTAATGTATAATTTTTAAAATATGGTTTATTAATAACAAGTACTTCTTTTCTTTATACTATTTATTTTAATAGCGGGAATGCTTTAATATTTTCATATAAAACTACATAATACTGTTTTACTTGCTGTTTTCTTGGGGTTATATATTTCTCCTGCGGACTATACGGTAGTGCGGACAATCTGATGTTTTTAAAATAAGTTTTACATAAAACTTCAACTGCGGACTATACGATGGTGCGGACTATGCACACGAAATTACGGTATATATTTATTCTTTCTTATTAAATCATATAATTAAGTATAGTTTATATATAATCCTGATTTTAATGTGGAAGTACTGCTTTGATTTTTTCAAAGCTGGTATATTTCAAAAGAGAAAATTTTTCTAATTCTGGTGTTTTATTTTCCTAAGCGAAGCGATTGTTAGATTTATTATTATTATTATTATTATTAAATAAAATGTGATATTTTATTTCAGTCATTGCCTTTTCACAACAATTATTTAGGTGGGGACAAAAATTTCTGTAAACAAAAAATGTTTATGATTTTTAATTTATCATTTGTATTGAAATCAAATGGCTATATAGAAAAAAGGATAAACTTGCTAAATTTAAAATTTAATTAACATTTGCCACAAATAAGTTTATGTGCACTTTTTATAATAATAATTAATATTATAACAGAATGAGGCTCAAACAACTAGGTCTCGCTAATATATGATGCCAAAACTAAAATATTCAATATATGATAAGAATTAACCATCTGTAAAACTATGGTTCCTGAAAAATAATAGCATCTTTTGTTGTCTTTATATACTAGAGGGCTTTCCTCTTTGCTCGCTTCGTTCACCAACTTTCGGGGCAGCTTATCTCACTGGCTCTGTCCTCTTTATTAATTACAATATTTAAATAAATTTTCGAAAAAAAAAAAATAAATAAATAAAGAAGAATTCAAATATTTAAATAAATATATTTCTACTGACGACTATCTTCATTAATTAAAAACCATGGCCAAATCCCACTATATACAACCATTAGTGAAATGTAAATGATATTTTATTATTTGTATTTGATTATATTAATAATTAGAAACATGGTTAATTTAAAATAAACCAAACATGCATTCGCATAAGTTTGCGGATGATAAAATCAAGAAAAATAAAGCATATGAGATCATTTGATTAATCGGAATTAATGTTTAAATAATAAATAAACCAAAATTTTAAAGCTATTATGACATCATTATAATTACAGTAAAAACACTTTAAAAATACGGATGATGCTTTACTATTTAAAAGCGAAAAGCTTCGGATACATTTTTAACATCTTTTAAATAAAACTTAATTTTACGTGTTTTTAAAGTGTTTTTATTATAATTAACAAATGACGTGTGTTCAATTTACCCCCCCCTTTTTTTTTTTTTTTTTTTTAGGGATAATTTATATTATGACATCCGTTTTACCAGAAATTTTTAAGTCTTAATTTGCATATAACAAAGTGTTTCCTTTTATTTTAACTTTAAAAAAAAAAAAAAAAAAAAAAAAAAAACCTCACATACTTCTTGGAAATAAGCCTTAGCACTTGCGGGAAGGGGCCCCTCTCATCATCAGAGGCAGCACTGTGGCGGCTTGCTTTGTTTTTCTGTGATGACTTGTTCTCTTGCAGTCTTCACGATTTTGCACCAGTTATGGTTAATTTCTTGTGCTGGGTCATTGCCATGAAGAAATTAATCGTAACTGGTGCAGAATCGTGAAGACTGCAAGAGAACAAGTCATCACTGAACAACAAAGCAAGCCGCCACAGTGCTGCCTCTGACGATGGGAGGGGCCCCTTCCCGCAAGTACTAAGGCTTATTTCCAAGAAGTATGTAAGGTTTTTTTTAATTTTTAAGTTATAATATTGCTTCTTGTACTTCGATAGTTTAGTTTTATTTTATGTTTAAAAATAAATAAATAAAAAGCTGTAGATGTTTTATTTTTGGTGACATCCTCTTGAAATTATAACTCAAAGAAAAATGTTGGGGAAAAAATGCTAAAATTGCATAAAACATAAAAACATAAAAATTTATCAAAGACAAAAAATTGTTACATACTGCACTGCGCAATTAGCTGATGTGCTTGTGTCTTAGCGAAATCTGATAAGGTTGCCATGAATAGCTTTTGAGTATATAACACTTTTATAACTTAAATGTTTTGCCCTATTGCAACATTAAGTGTCACCAAAATTAATACTCTGACTTCTAAACAGTTTGTTTCGTCAGGTTTATCACACATTTCTGTATAAAACTGCCAAATTTAATGTTTTAAGTGAAAAAGGTATTACGTTATAAGCTAAGAAAGTGGAAAAGACAAAATAATAATATAAACTAAAAAATGGCAGCAGTAGTATTTATTATTATTATTATTATTATTATTTTTTTTTTTTTAGAATAAAGCAAATTTATATTAAAATATAGTGACCTGCAAAGCAAACAAAGCCTGCTAATAATAAAAATATATAAACAGTAATAAATTCTAACTGAATAAATTTACAGATATAGGGTAGGTGCTCCAGTAATTGACATCTATCCCGAAATAATTAATAGATAAGAAAAATAATAAAATCATATATTTTAAATATAAGAATTTTAACATTTTATGTCAAACATGGAACATTGGATGCTAATAACTGGTAAAATGAATAACTAGCAGTGTCAAACACTGGAACATAGGGGACCAATTACTGATAAAATGAAAGACTGGCAGTGTCAATTACTGGGACATTGAGTGGGTGTCAAATAAAAATTCCTGAAAAAAAAAATAATTGTTATCAAATGTATATATTTTAACATATATGTGGTTCTGAATGTCTTTCATGCCATATGTACTAAGATTTCTAAAAATATTTTCTGATGATTAGAACATTAAAAACATCAGAGATTGCTCTGAAAGTGTCAATCACTGGTGCACTTACCCTATCTTATTTATTATTTTATTTATTTGTTTTATGTATTTTTGTTTATATGTTATGTTCTTGTTTATGAATTTCACAAGGGATGAAAATTTCAAATTATTTGTTCTCCAGATATCATGGTTGTTGAATTGCATTGTATGTATGAGTTGCCAGATGTACCAAATAGTGTAGTAGTCCTCAAATGGAAAAGTGCAAATATTTAAATAAAATAGCACACAGTAGCTAAAACAGTGCAACACAGCACTGGCCACGGCAAATTGTTTAAGGAATTATACAGGCTTTAAAGGCTAAAAATAAGCATATTTCCTTTTTTTTTTTTTTTTTTAATACTATGAATAAAGTTTTTTATTCAGAATTTTGGGCAAATAAAAAAGTAGTATTTAAACAAAATTCTATAAAATTATTATTTAAAATTTTGGAAAATTCACCCACCGGGTCTATCCTGGTTTCTGGAGACCCTATAGAAAAGCAGTGGACACGATTTCTCAAAAATGAATGCATCGATTTTAATGAATTTTGCACACTACTTCAAAATAGAATTAACTAGAGTTTGAACGAAGTATTTTTTTTATTTTTTTTTATTACAACTAATTTTACTAGTATATACATATGGTAAAATGTACTGAAAAGTGTACTGTGTTTGCATACAACTGTGCCAAAAGTTGAAGTTTCAGTTTTTTTTTTTTTTTTAAGCTTTAGTCGATTGCATTCTATCATTCAGGAAGTAATCTGCAACTCCAAAAATTTATATATATATATATATATTTTTAATAGAATCATTGCAATTAAATATTATTAATATTTTATTATAAAGAAACAGTATGAAATAAATATGCAGTTCATGGACAATGCTTTTATGAAAAAAAAATTTGAAAAAGAAAACTTATAGCCATATTCATTTCTTCTAACAATAATATATTTAATTCTTAATATTTGAATGATCAATAAGAATGTTTTCTGTAAATAGCTCTCAAATCTAGATTAGATATTTTCTAACTTACAGTCAAAACTATTTCATTTATTGTGAAGGAGTATCTTCACATATATTAGTTTTAATTACATTCTCAAATAAATTTAATAAATAATTACTAATTACTATATTTTCAATAAATTAAATGTCTGTTAAAATATCTAACGAAATTCTAAATTATCTTTTATATTTAATCGTGTTTGTCTCTCTATAAATAAATATCTTAATTCTAATAATATTTTATATGTTAATCTAATAAATAAATCTGCTGAGAACAAAAAGTATTCTTTAAAATTAATAACTTATTCCGAGTAATATAAATGTCTTTTATTAAATAACAATCTTTCAGATTTCTAATTCTTTCACTACTAAATCATTTAATAAAATAAAATGTAAAAAAATATTATTTTCATCTATTAACCGTTGTGTAGCCATAATTACATTTCATTCTTTTAAATTGCGTGAGTTTATTTATTAGAACTAAATTAAGCAATAAATTTCCGTTGTAGTATCATTAAAGGATAATTTATATTATTTTGATGACAGGAAATAGACTCAGTGTCTGCGTAGAAGCAGATTTTTTTTTTTTTTTTTTTATGGCGTGCAGTTTGGCATTAGTTCTTTAACGGACTTTCTAAATTCAAAATATTTATATTAATTTAATCGAGAGACAATGGATTATGTTTGGCTGTAAATTTGGTGCTATTTTGGAAAACTTGGCGTGATTTGGCAGTTGGATCGTGATTGCGAGATTTGCTCCTAAAACCACTGTCCAAGTTACTAATCAGTGTTATTCTTCTCCACGGCCTGAATTCTTATTGCTCCTGTGCCTGTGGTTCTGCGGACTTTTGTTAAATAGCCCAAGTTACCTTTTTCTATTCTAAATTTATAAACACAAGAAATTCTCATGTATTGTTATATTATTCTTATTCTAAAAAATGAAAGGAAATAAATTGAGATTTTACGGTAATTAACTGCAGTTAATGAACTACTCGCTATCTGAGTAAATCTGTTTCTGCAAATTATATTTATTATATTTTTATTCATCTTATTAATTTGGTTAATCTTCTGAAGTTGATACCTCAGCCGATTCCATTTGGGGTTTGTCAAAAGAAATAAGTTTGTTGCATTAAACTCTTTGCTCAAATATCTCAATTATAGCGGAGGATCCTATTTCAGATGATTAACTTATTGCTACTTTTACTTTTGCTTACTAATATATGTTAGAGTGAATTTTGTTAAAATAACATGTTTTGAGATCTCCCAAAGTTTAAAATGAAATTTTGGCAATTTGTCTGTCATGTCTGTTGAAGGAATAATTCAAAAAAAAAAGAAGAATAGTAGGAGTTGAAGTTCAATGTTCTAAATGCATATCATATGAGAATGCGGCATGAAAATTTTTGTTGTACATACCACAATTGAGCTTTTACCTCCCGCCTGGCATTGTGCCAGCCACGTGGTTAAGAATTTTGTTTTGACCTCATGACATTATGTGTATGATGTCACTCATATTGTGGTGTGTGCAGTTCAAGTTTACTTGACCCACGCAAGACTCTACTGCAAACCCAGGTCCAGGTGCGTTTCATAGAAAAAGGATAGTAAGGATTATAAATGAGAAAAATAACTATTCATGGATTGTGGTTCTCAGAAATAATGCACCATTAAGCTCCAGTATTTTTCTTTTTCTTTTTTTCTTTTTTTATGAATTCCCATGAGTTTTTGCTAACATATAAAATTTACTGAAATGAAAGAAGTATGAAAACTGAAAGGTATCTTTTGTTATTGGGGAAAAAAAAAAAAAAAACATATATTTTTAAAAGGTATTTAATAAAATTAAAATTGTGTGTAAAATTACTTTTTAACTAATATTAAATATTTTATTAAAAAGAAAAAAAAAAAAAAAGTCTGTGAAGTAATTTGAATTATTTCATAATATTACAATACTTTTGTTTTTCTATATTAAATATTATATTTACTATATTTGTTATTCTATATTAAAATTTTTTCTATATTATTCTTAGCTTAATTAATAAATTGAAATGTAAATTATTATTGTTGTTGTTAAAAATAGCGAGAAAAAATGGGCTGATTATGATTTAAATAGACAATAAGACTTCTTCACACACCATAAATTTTAAGCCAGCACAACCGGTTTCGAAAGGACGTAGCCTTCCTTCATCAGGTGCAAAAAAACACGTGCTACTGCATTGGAGGCAAAAGCAAGGCTGAAAGCAGGGAAAAATCCAGAGGGGGAAGGAGCAACACAAACAACCAATAGGAAGCATCATGCAGGACCAATCAGAGAGGAACACACATGCACACACAAAAACAAAAGGAGGGAGGGAAGGAATAAATAATTAATTATTATTTTTTTTTTAAATGATTTATTTATTTATTTATATTATTTATTTTTTAAATTAATATTATACTAATAAGTAAATTTAATAAAATTAATTATTTATTATTATTTTATTTATTTATTTATTTATTTAGAATTGTTTAATTAAAACTATTATTATGTTATAAACATAATGAAGGAAATTATTTAATTGAATTGAACAAATTTTTCCAGGCTGTAGACAGCAAAGTGGAATCAGATTTTTCATTGACAATTTTTTCACGATTAAGGTAAATAGCTAAATTTTCCAAAAAATCCAGTTCGGAAATGCGTTTGGCATGAAAGATGATTTTGGCACTCTTAAAATTAAAACTATGATCAAATTCCCAACTGTGCTTCGCAATAGAAGATTTAGAAATTTCTTGATTAACAACATACCGAGAAGGTTCACGTAAACGGCATTCAAGATTTCTTTTTGTTTGACCAATATAAGATAAATCACAATTATTACAAGGAACATTATAGATACCCCACTTATGAAGCTCGGGAACAGGGGATTTAGTTGAAGAGAATTGGAATTTATTGACAGGTTTAAAAATAACGTGAAAATTGAAACGCTTCAAAACTTTGGCTAATTTAAAACATAAGGGGGGATAAAAAGGCAAGACAACAAGATTATCAGGTTTAATTTTATCATCAATGAAAAGAGTAGAATTATAAGTTGGCCTACTGAACTTTTTGATAGCTTTATCAATTATAGAGGGTCTAAAACCTCTTTTAATAACAACGGACTTTAAATAATTGAGTTCTTCTTTAAGAGAAGAAGCATCAGAACAAATTTTAAGGGCACGATACACGTAAGTGTAAAAGGTGCCAATTTTTTGTTTAGCCGGATGATTAGAGAGAGCATGGGGAGGGTTAGAAACAAAGAAAGGTTTCCTGTACACAGAGGTTTTAAAAGAGGAATCGCACCTAGTAACTAAAACATCAAGAAAGGGAAGTTGATTACAATTTTCTAACTCAAAGGTAAACTGAATATGGGGATCAATAGCATTAGCAATATTAAGAATGGCAGAAACATCAAACGGATTTTCAACAAGAATGAAAGTGTCATCTACGTAACGTAACCAGCATTTTAAATTTAACATCTTTAATAATTTTTCCTCAAAATAATGCATATAGATATCGGCAAGAATAGGAGATAAAGGATTACCCATACTTAAACCATCACATTGTTTAAAAATTTTATAAACAATGTGATGGTTTAAGTATGGGTAATCCTTTATCTCCTATTCTTGCTGATATCTATGTAATTTTATAAACAATGTGATGGTTTAAGTATGGGTAATCCTTTATCTCCTATTCTTGCCGATATCTATATAAATTATCTTTCATGCCAATTTCAATATCTTTCATGCATTTCCGAACTGGATTTTTTGGAAAATTTAGCTGTTTACCTTAATCGTGATAAAATTGTCAATGAAAAATCTGTACCACTTTGCTGTCTACAGCCTGGAAAAATTTGTTTAATTCAATTAAATAATTTTCTTCATTATGTTTATAACATAATAATACTTTTAATTAAACAATTCTAAATAAATAAATAAATAAATAAATAAATAATAATAATAAATAATTAATTTTATTAAATTTACTTATTAGTATAATATTAATTTAAAAAATAAATAATATAAATAAATAAATAAATCATTTAAAAAAAAAAATTAATTGTTTATTCCTTCCTTCCCTCCTTTTGTTTTTGTGTGTGCATCTGTGTTCCTCTCTGATTGGTCCTGCATGATGCTTCCTATTGGTTGTTTGTGTTGCTCCTCCCCCTCTGGATTTTGCCCTGCTTTCAGTCTTGCTTTTGCCTCCAAGGCTGTAGCACATGTTTTTTTGCACCTGATGAAGGAAGGCTACGTCCTTTCGAAACCGGTTGTGCTGGCTTAAAATTTATGGTGTGTGAAGAAGTCTTATTGTCTATTTATCGTTTGTACACCAGTTTTGCATTTAGTTTTGGTGATTATGATTTACTTATATTTATTTAGGTTAGAGAGTTTACTCGTGATCCTATGGAACTAATTGATTCACTGGAAGATTTAAATGAAACTCAACCTTGCAATACTTGTGATATCCTTTTATAGTATTTATTATATATACCATTTAGCATAACTTTAAGAACTATTTATAAATTAATAAATGAAGCAGAAAATTTATTTAAATGTATGTATTTATTTATTTTTAAGTAAGCATTCTGTCAAGCAGTTGGCTAAGCTACACCAACTGAATATTTTAAACTTAATAAATATATTTCAGAAAATTTTGGAGTGGAAGGCTGATTTATATATATATATATATATATACCAACTATGTGGAAAATACCAGAGCCGGGAATCAAACCCGGGCCTTCCGCTTTACGTGCGGATGCTCAAACCATTGAGCTACCCTGGCTGGTTATCAGCTTGGGTAGCTCAATGGTTTGAGCATCCACACGTAAAGCGGAAGGCCCGGGTTCGATTCCCGGCTCTGGTATTTTTCACATAGTTGGTATAAAAAATCAGCCTTCCACTCCAAAATTATTTGAAATGATCTTTCATTGTTGATGAATAAATTTCTAAATTAAATTAATAAATATATTTAAAAAATAATATGTAAAAAATTTTATTTATTTGATTATAATACTTCTGTTTTATTACGTATAATCCTCCTTGCTTTTTTTTTTTTTTTTTAATGTGGGTATAATTCCATGAAACAGGTAGAAACTTCAAAATGTATTTAAATCAATTATGATGTAATCTATAATAATAAAAGAAGATGTCTGTCTGTCTGTCTGTGCATCTATACGTTCAGCCACTACTGAACGCAGAAGTACAAAATTTGACATACGGGTGCTCAGAAGCCTTCCCGAGTTAAAAACAGAATTTAAAAATTTTAATTAGTTCCGGAGATATTAATTAAAATGTAGACCTATGTCTAATCAAAAAGCGATCTCAATTACTCAGAATTCACTGCGATTGCATAAAAATAGATATTTTAACGGAGTTAAAAGCAGAAAAAAGGGAAAATAAATTAGAAATATTAGTCCGATCGTTACGAATTTGGTACCAAATGAAAGGGGAATTTTTTCCGAATCTAAGAGTGCAAGCGGATTATCGATACATCAATTAGATTTTTTAAAATTAACTAAAGTATGAATTTTTTGTGGCAACATCATTTCAAATACCAGATGACCGTCTGCCATGAAAAAGGAAATGATTGTAACCAATCAAGATGTCACGTGTTTTGTAGTAGGGGGTGGGGGAAATTGCAATTTTCAAATTTTTTCAAATTTTCATTCACATTACATTTGAATTAATATTCGGCCTAGACAGCATATTATAAAGCTACTGTTCAATTTTCATGAAAATATATGAATAAATAAAAAAATGACATATTTATTGGAAAAAAAGATTAAGTTTTCTTTTATATTTTGCAGTATTTGCAGCCGTTGAAATTTCGTAGTATTTGGTTTTAATGCCCGATAATTCGATTGTGAATATTTTTGAAAGAGTACGATTATTAGGGAGGGCTTGAGGGAGGGGGAAAAGGGGGAAAAAAAAGAGTTATAGCGTTTGAAATTGGTTGGCATATTTTGATTTTAAGGCAAGGTAAATCGATTGCGGATATTTTCGAGTGTAAAATTATTATTATTGATGGAAAAGGGGGGGGGGGGAGAGAGCTAAGGGGCAAAGATGTAGAAAAAGAACGGGAGTTTCGGAGAAAACAACAGAATACCCAGAACACGTTTATTTTCAATATTTCAAATTCTAATTATGATTAAATTACTTTTAATGCATCATTCGAAAGATATTTTAAAGTATTTTTATATTATCGAAAGTGGGATTCGAGATTTCACCTGATTTACATGTTTTATTTAAGGTGTCCTGATGCGGCGCCACCGAGTGGGACTTTGCTAAAGTCAGAAATTTGAAAGATCATAACATGGTGAGCGAACAGGCTGTTTCAGATATTGAAAGTGGAAGAGGGCGCCGCAGGCTACCGAGCGGGAATTTACTGCGATTAAATTTTTCAATAAAGCTATTTTTACTATATGTCAACAAGCTGTTGTAAGATCTGAAACGGGAAAAAGGCGCCACCGAGCGGGAGTTTCATAAAGTCGGATTTTTCAAAGATCGCGAACCAGCTGGTCGCCGAAGGCGGCTAGTATAATAATAATACTTTAATTAGAAATTGCGATGTTATATTTAATGTCTCAGAGCCTTTTAAAACTTTATGATATAGATGTTATGATACCTTATTTTTTAAAAATACCATGTACACTGATATTAAATTATTTAAACTGGCATGAGAACTAAACAAGCAAGGATTATTTAGTAAATTTAAGAATACAGTAGATTCTCAAGATTCCCAGAAATCTACACTCCTAAAATCTGCAAACCACAACTGATATAAACAATAAAATTTCAGATAAAGTTTTCAAGGAAAAAAAATCAAGACCGCACTTATTTTAACAATGATTTTTTAGAAACTCAGTCGAATGAAATGCGTAAAAATAATTTTAATTCAAATCCGGATCTGGGAGATGAGTACCTAAATTTTTTGATACAACTTTTGTATTTGTGTTTGAACAAAAAAAAAAAAAAAAATTACAAGGAAAAAATTATAAGCAAACAAAAAGGAAAAAAAGTTCATATTTTGATCTATATTTTTTTAATTTTAATAAAATTTGTAAGTTTATAATACACAATTCTATATTGTATCAAATGTTTATGCACTTTTTTTTTTTTTTTACATTTACTTTATGGGGCAAATTTTAATTTGTTAATTGAAATATATACATATGTATAACTTTATACTGTTTACTACATTTATTCCTTTTTAAAAGCCTAAATTATTATTTTATTTTATTATTATTATTATTTAATATTTTACATATATTTTGTGCTTACTTATATCTTTATGATTTTTAATACATTATAGCATTAAAATTCTAGTTCAGAAATGCAAACAAAAAATACCTAAAATCCACATAGTCTCTTCCCAAACTATATGGATTTTTGGGAGTGTACTATACCTTCATTTAGAAATATTGACTAATAGATGGGCATAGGTCAATTAAAATACTGATGATTATTAGGAAAAGAATTAATTATATAAATTATGTCCAATAGGAATCATTAACCAGTTTAACAAAATTGCAATTGAATTTGCATAAAAATTTTAATATATAATAGTTTTATCTCTTTATTTGTTCCGTCTTTATTTATCCTTAATTTAAAAATAGATCTGGGATCCATAGTGCAATTAATGTAAGTGTCATTTACCAGTGATATTTAATATTCTATTTGTATATAACATTCAAACTTTGAATATGCCTGTTCCTTGATTTGCAGCTGTTATTGATTCATTTTCATACTTATTGTAATAATTTGTTTATTATGAATATTACTTTTATTCATTCATCAGTATCAACATATATTCTTAAAAATTAATGCTAATATTATGTTTTCTCTGGTCAAAACTGTCTTTTATTTAATATGTTTTGTTTTTCCTTTTACTTTTTAGCTTATTAATAACAAAAAAAAAAGGCCTGTATTTATCATAATTGTCATTTATTATTGTTATATGTATAAAAAATAAATAATCTGGTCTGTCTTTTTTCTTATCCTGCATTTTGATACTAAAAAGACAGATTAGTAATCAAGTTATAAAAAAAGAAGGTACTATGTATGAATTTACTTTAGAAACAATTTCTAAGAGTTGAAAAGATTTTACACATAGATATAGTAATATACATAGATCTATCATCCCCATGTTAACGTGCAAAGATTTTTGATGCCGAAAAAGTTTTTGGCATCAGCCATGATGAGAGAGTATAAAACTCGAAATCAACAATGGAATAGAATGTTGATATCATAGATATAGTAATAAGACATGGTTGATATATATTGAAAATGCCGAAGTACTGCGCGGCTTTTAATTGTAGAAATAAATTTATGAAAGGAAGTTGAATAAGTTTTCATAAGTAAGTTAAATTTAACTAATTTATGAAAAATATGATTCTTTATAATCAGTTGCTTTGTTATTATTATGGTTTAAATACTGTTTTGATTTTTAATGGAATACTTTTTTAAAATTTTAATATTTTTTAAGTTTTTATATTAGTAAGTAATATCGAATTTTCAAAATTCTTTTAAATGTAGTTAGCAGTGGCAGAGGAAAAACCCGCTTGTTTTAATATATTATAACTAGTATTACCACAAGACTTTCTTCTCTATTTAATCCTATACAAATTTATTCAATACAAATTATTTATTAAGTTATAATTTATTAAAGATATTTTCCATGATGAATGCAAACGATTTTTTTCTTAAAGTAGTATAATAATAAATGCTGAAAAAAATCATTTTTGTGCAGACATGAAAAGATCTTGTTAACGTGAATCTCAAGGGGGATCAAAAATCTGTTCATCTTATCAGTAGTTCATGCTATCAGTAACTGATCGTCATATAACTAAAGTAATCTTCATTTTGACGGGGATTGTGGTAACAGTTCATGTTAAAAGTAATTCACGTTAACGAGGTTCGACTGTATATATATATATGTCTACACTATATATACATTATATATAACATGAAAAATAAAAGAAATCGGTAGCTTCGTTTTAAATTAATACAGATGTATGGTTCAACCATTCGTTTTAGAAATATTGACGAGTTCTTTCTAAAATATCCACATTGAAAATTTACACAGGCCCTGGGGGAAGAGCACTTCCTTCCCAAGAGGAAAGCAATGCTCCTACATGCACACATTTTTTTTTTCAAGTTTATTACTACTATTATCAATAATTCATATAAATTTTACATTCATGCGTTAAAAATAACTCACATTATATACATTTATATGAAATTTTGTCCTATACTGTCATGTTAAGTACTTAGAAAAGGGAAAAAAAATAGGATGGCAGCGCCACCTATTGAGCGATTGATTCCCAAATCTAATCAGCACCAGTTTAGGTCAAGATCCAACTGAATACAAGTTTGGTCGAATTTCGTTCATATTAGGGGCTATAACTCGAAATTGCTAGAATTACATTTTTAGTTGTGTTAAGCGTTTCTTACAGTTTCGAACAAGGTTTAAGAAAACATTATGACATTAATTAGTTTTTCTGCCTGTCTGCTTGCCCACCTGTCCGTGCTCTAACTGCAGTAAATAATTTCAAACTATCTTCAAAATGGTATATATGTTATTCAATAATACTACGGCATTATCTATATTGAAAATACTATAAACAGCATGACTGGTTTATATATTAGAATACTCAAAAAAAAATTCAAATGTTTGCATTCTATGAGAGGTATTTCTAAAAACCATATTTCAATACTTTTGTACTGCACGAAACAGAATAAATGAATCAGACAATTGTTATTCATATGCTTAAAAGCATTTTGTACAGAATGTGATGAGATTCGCTCTCTAAAGAACACTTAATCCCAAACTTTTATAAAAATCGTTATATCCATTTCCGAGTAAACCTAATTTCTATTATATGTTGCGACTGGACGTTAAAGGGTTAACGCGAATTTTCCTGAAGATGAGGATATGTCCAATCGCTTTATCTCTCTAAAGAACACTTAACCCCAAACTTTTATAAAAATCATTATAACCATTTCCGAGTTAACCTAATTTCTATTATATGTTGCGACTGGCCGTTAAAGGGTTAACGCGAATTTTCCTGAAGATGAGGATATGTCCAATTGTTTTAGCTCTCTAAAAAACACTTAACCCCAAACTTTTATAAAAATCGTTGTATCCATTTCCGAGTAAACCTAATTTCTATTATATGTTGTGACTGGCCGTTAAAGGGTTAACGCAAATTTTCCTGAAGATGAGGATATGTCCATTCGCTTTATCTCTCAAAAGAACACTTAATCCCAAACTTTTATAAAAATCGTTATATCCATTTCCGAGTAAACCTAATTTCTATTATATGTTGCGACAGGCCGTTAAAGGGTTAACACAAATTTTTCTGAAGATGAGGATATGTCCAAACGTTTTAGCTCTTAAAAAAAAAAAAAAAAAAAAAAAAAAACACGTAACTCCAAACTTTAAACAAAATCGTTATATCCATTTCTGATTAAACTCAATTTCTACTACATGTTGCGATTGGCAGTTAAAGGGTTAACACTAATTTTCTTGATGCTAAGGATGTTCCAATTGTTTTAGGTCTCTAAAAAGCACTTATCCCAAACTTTTATTAATATCTTTATAACCATTTCCGAGTAAACATAAATTTCTACTCTATACAGTCGGTGACAAAAGTGTTCGACTGCATTGCGATTGGCAATTAAAGGGTTAACTCTAATATATCAAAAGATGAGGATAAGTCCAATAGTTTTTTCGGCCATAAAAACTTCTAACCAGAGAGAAATAGTAGACAGAAACGATAAATTTCTTTAAATGTCGTTATTCCATACAAAAAAAAAAAAAAAAAAAAAAAAAAGGAAGAAGAAGAAAAGAAAAAGAAAAGAAGAAGAAAAGAGAGAAAGAAAAATGAGTATCTGGAGTTTTTTCATTCATCTTTAGTACATAAATTATTCATAAATTTTATTTGCTAAATTATCTGTGTGTATTCCTGTGTATATTCAGTCGGGGAAAGACATCCACAAGAGAGTAAAATGGCCGTCTTTTCCCGAAAAAAAAAGGCATCACTTTTTCGTCCTCGCTGATCAATCTATGTCTTATTACTATATCTATGGTTTTACATGATGTATACGTTTGTATGAGAGTTGGGGGTTACCACCTCCTCAACTCCCAGTCTGAATTTAATATTTAAAAACAAATATTTAAAAAGTATATCTGCTTATTAAATTTAAAAGTTTATTCCAAATTATTTAGACAACTTGTACACACACACACCACTCCTTAATATTTACCAATTTTCATCAAATTTTTAAGTTCGACTCTCATTTGAACTTATACCAAATTTCAATTTCCTACAATTATTTGTTTTTTACTTATGCTGATAATAGATATATACACACAGATCAACCACTAAAAACTTGAGTTACACATTCTAAAGGGACATAAAAATTCATATTTAAAAAAAAAAAACATCGAAATTCGGATTTCAAACAATATTTTGTCTGTTATGTGGGCAGGAGGTAGTAATTAATTATCATTTTTAACCAGTTTTACCTTAATTTGGTAAAATTTAGTAAAGCACTTCTATCATTTACATTCAATGGAAAAATTGCTTTTACTTAATTTTGTGAAGTCCTGTATATTGTTGATAAATAAATTACATACTAAGTTTACATAAATTACTTACTAAATTTAAGTATCTTAGGTACTTAAATTTAGCACAGCATGGAAAATACATAAAACAACTTAAAATGCACTTCAAGCAGTTTCCAGTGTAGCCTTAATCTTAATATATCTGAATTCTTTTGTGTGACCCTGTGAACATACAGTGAATAACTTTTCATAGCATATTCTATACAAAATAATATTTTATGAATATTAAAAAATATATATATCTAAATTTCTTTTGTTTGGATTTTGTTCTAAAGATGTTAAACTGCTCCTACCAGAAATTTTGCCCAGAAATGTAATATATTTGAATTCTCTTGCATGTCCCTGTACATAAACTATTTCTTTGATTCTAACAAAAAGTTTCAATTAGCTTCCTCATATGATACAGATTTCAAATACCAATTTCAGGTTATACTGATAATGGCCACGCAGATCAACCACTAAAAGCCTGCTTTTTACGTTTAGGGGACCTCAAAACTTGCGAATACATCAAAATCTTAATTTCAGAAATTTTACCCCAAAACGATACTTTCCCTACCTTACATGGATATAAACAAATAAATAATTGTAGATTAATAAAAATTACAATATTTCTTGAAACTTCAACACAAATTAGGACACAGTACATTTGAAAAGATTCCTTTTTCTTCATCGTATGCATGATTAAAAAAAAAGACCAGGAGCCTATATTTTGGATTCAAAGAATCTCAAAACATGTAATTATATCAAAATTTCAGTTTTGGAAATTTCACCCCAAAACAATACTTTCTCTACCTTACGTTGATAGAAGAAAGTAAATAAATAATTGCAGATTAATAAAAATTACTATATTTCTTGAAACTTCAACAAAAATTTAAGACACCATACATTTTAAAAGATTTATCTTTCTTCATTATATGCATGAAGAAAAATACTGTGTTTTGAAATTTTTTGTATCCTAACTTTTAAGGTATTTTCAGGATGTGATGTTTCTTCATTGTTTTCTGAACCAATTGCTGAAACCTTTGCTGATTACAGATTAGTCAAAAATGTATGAAATGTAATTAACCCGGCAGGATGGGCGCGGGGTGTTTTGACAACCCATGCCCAGAAATATTTATCTGCTGTCTCTCCTTATAAACAGAAGTGGTCGGGTCCTTCAGTACCTGCCTCCAAGGTCATCTTCTGTGCGGAGCGTATGAAAACGGCAAATTCAGACTCTTTTTCATTCTTATATAAAACTCAGAAATTGAAGCTCTATGTAAAAACTGCAAAAAATCTAAAGTTTCTGATCTATGTACACCCTAATTATTAAGAAAATTAATGTCTCAGTATTCTTATCCATAGTAATGTATAATTTTTTTATAATAAATATTGTAAAGAAAATAATTAAGTGTGCCACATGGAAAAAATTAAGCTTTTCGAACAAGGAGGAAAAAGTCGGGTGCTTTTAATTTATTCTCTATTAATTTTTAAAGTTAACAATAATTGAATATTTCAGTTATTTATTTTCATGACAAAGAGTGTAATTATCATGAATTTCATTAACAGATTGAATTCTAAAGATTTTTTTTTTGTATTTATGTTATTTAATATGTTTGGGGTGCGCTGACATCCCATGCCCGTCCTCATGTTACGTTTTATGGTGCCCGTTCTGCCAGGTTAATAGTAAACATTCCATACTGAAAATTAGCACATGCTGTCACTTCGCCAATCAAACTGTTTGTATTTTGATGGATTTGAGTGCTTGTTGGTCTTGAGTAACCAGATCATGCCAATGCATTTCCCATATTCTTATTTAGTTCATAATTTATCATGATTATCAGTTTTCATTTGAGTATAGTGTGTCATACTTTCTTATAGGTTACACACTTAAACCGCTATCAAACGAAGAACCATATGATAGTCTTTAGCACAAAATACCTCATAAACAGGTTTCTCATGTGGGAAACGATCCAAATATGCCGTTTGATACAAATTGCCGAACGTATGTTCATCAATCACGCATTTTCGACTGTTTAAATCACATACGGTAGTCTTTAGAACAAAATCCTCCAATCAGAGAATCGCGATTACAGAACAACACCCTCTATTCTTTTCCCTTCTAAACATCCTTGGGGAGGGGGGGGGAATAATAGCCAAGTGTTGGGTCCATTGTTTACATTTCTGGATTTCGTTCTTCCGTTTATGCTTAAAAACAACCCTTCTGAAGTCGTTTGGTCGCTTTTGAGCGGCAATAGCTTATATTTTAGAATATATCGTCTTCCGTCTGATAGCACCTTTAGGGGTCAATCCATGCAAAATTTGATTTGCTGCCCCTTCACAAAGTTTCAGGTCATAAAAATAGCACTTTCTAGGTTCAGTCTTTCACTATACTAGGTTCAGTCAAAGACTGTTAACTTGCTTTTAAACATTACATGTAGTGGCTGCTAAAATGGGAGGTTTTCCAGAATAATTTTTCTTCACGAAATTTTTTTTACAAACTTTAACAAAAATATTGTGTTTTTCATAAAATGAGTCCCTAAATTTAAAACCTGAAACAACCCGTTGTATTATATTTGCATTATATTGCACTTTTTTTACACATAATGTACATAAATATACACTGTACTGTAAAATAGTATTAGAGCAAGCATATAAAACATGGATTACTTTGTAATTTTTAAAAAATACTTATAGTATTAGTGTAGTTTTATGTTAATATTTGAATAATAATGTGTAAATTTAAGTTGTTATCAATGCTTTTTGTCATAAAATTATCTATGTTATACAGCATAATTTCAAATGAATTGTCAATAATTTTTAATTTTAAACAAACAAAGCTTGTATTAAAAAATTACATTTTCAGTTGGAGATACCCAAATTAGGGACTTTCAATTCATGTTTGAAATGTAAAAATAACTTATTTTAATGTACAACCATGACTTGATCCTGAACAGATATTGAGAAGTAAATTGACATTAATAAAAAATGTGCCACAATAAAAATGCAATTCACATGCTGTACAGCTTGTTTTAGTTATTATTATGCAATCAAATTGCCAGTTTATTATTATTATTATTTAATTCTAGAAATATCACTCAGTTATTAAAAAATATTTGTTTGCATTTTTTTTTTTTTTTTTTTTTTTTGTATATTTCTGTATGAGTCATATGAAAATTAGTTTTTTAATTATCATATACTTCAATTACAGCTATGAGAAGTTTGATATGATTGTACCGATGAATCTGTTGCCAGTCCAATATGTGTTGAGAGTTATATTAATATATGGGCGATCAAACTGTATGTTCTATTTTTCTGATGAGCAAGTAAGTTTTTAACATTATTTCTTGTAATCTATGTAATAACAATTTTACTATTTATTTATTTTCTAATTATTGATAATATTTTGTTTTTTGTATGTTTTAAAACTTTTGCATTTGCTTGTATATGTACAAATTATATGTTTGCTTGTTTTTGTAAGAATGTTTGTAATAGGAAACAATGAAAAAAAAAAGACGCTGAATGCTAAATTATGTTAGAAACAAATGTTGGGACTGCCCTCTGTTGACTCGGTTTTGAGGTCAAATGATCACATTTAAATATATATTTATTAAATATATATTTATTTTTTAAGCATTTATAAAATGTGTTACTAAACAACATAAAAAAATAAAATGAAATTCTCAACATTCAAAACAATTTATAAGATTAATAATTCAAGGTTCACATTAGAAAGTAGAACTGCAAGAATCTTTCTTTTTAAACAATCTTTCTCAAAAATATGTCACACAAGGACTTTTCCCACAATATTTTCCTATTCTTCAACCAGCATTTTATGCACTTTTTAGTTGCTGTGGGTAATAGAATAATTGAGTTGAAATCTAGGAATCTCTCTCTCTCTTTTTTTTTTTTTTACTTTCTCTTACCGATAAGGTAGAGAAAGTATTGTTTTTGGGTAAAATTTTTGAACGCGAGATTTTGTTATATTTACACATTTTGAGGTCCCCTGAATACGAAATCATGTTTTTAGCAAATGGTCTGTGTGTATGTCTGTTATCATCATATCTCAAAAACAAATTATGGCAGAAAGTTCAAACTTGGTATTCTAAATGTGTATCATATAGGGATGCTACAGTAAGCTTTGCATTAAGATCAAGCTAATGGTTTGTGTACAGGGACAATCAAGAGAATTCTAATACATTACGTCTATGGGGGAATATATGGGAAAATAGAGTTTAACGTCTATAGACTGCACTAAACCAAATGAAACAAATATATATATATTTTGTAATAGAGATAGTTAACTGGGAAAATTTTTTTGTGTATGTAGGAGCTTCACCTCCTCGAGGGGAGTAAATTTTCATGATATGGGTATCTTTCAAAAGAGCTCGCCAATACCTTTAAACCGAATGGTTGAACCATCGATCTGCGATAATTTAAAACAAAGTTATCGATTTTTTTTACTTTTAACGAAAAAAAAAACGAGAAGAAAACGTCCTTTTTTTTTTTTTTTAATTTTGAGAATAAAATGGACTTTTTTTTTTGGATATTTGGTGTTATACTACTTCTCTAATATGGAAATCGTCTGCATTATCATGAAAGATAATTTTTTAAAATAATAATTTTAATAAATTATTTTTTAAAAACAGACTTATTTTTTAATAACCGAATTAAATTCTATATAAATGTAGGTGCATTAATGAAATGGGGGGTTGAGGGGGGCGGTAGCCCCCCTCACACAGAACTAATTATCATATAAAACTCTTCAGAAGCCTAATATGAATTGTTTAACATAGGTTTACATTACAGTACTCGTTATCTTACCTATTAATCTGCAACCTGTATTTATTGTATTAAATTTCAGGGTAAGAGAAAGTCGTGTGAGTGACACACCAGATTATTTCTTTTCTTTTGCATGGGGAGTAATTGGTTAATCATTTCAAAACACTTCTTCCTCACTAGTTTCTTTGGAAATCTTAAAGTTTATGAAGATTTGGTGTTTAAGTTAGATTTTATAGTTGGATACAGTGAGTCTAGAAAAAATTTTGTAAATTTGACAAAAGTGTAAAATAGCTATCTAACTTATTGGAAGAATAGTCCTGTTTGTAAAAATACTCTACAAAGTTTGACTTAGGATATTGTGGCCTGTGAAATTTTGGAGAATTGTTGAATTAAATGGATTTTGTGAAGATTAGGATGTGGAGGAAATCAAAATTGATTTTCTCTAGTGATAGTATTTAAGCATAAATGAATTTTATTCTTGAACTTTAATTGTGGGGATTAATTTTACTCTTTGACAGCAGAAGTTGCTAAGAAGAGTTTTTTTTTTTTTTTTTTTTAATTGAAGCTATTCTTAATCAAGGTAGAATTATTGTTCACAGCATAATACTGCCGCTAAGTGAGATGGATGCACTTTAGTTTAGTGCACTTTAAGGATTAATGAAATAGCTCTTGCTCCCCAATTTTAGGTCAAATAAGTTTAGTTAGTTTCTCTCTCTCTCTCTCTCTCATATATTAGCTTGTATGAACCATTCTGGTAAATCTGCAATCCAGTTTTGATGTTAACAGTAAAAATTTCATATAATTGTTAAACATATACTAAATATTAAATATGCCAGTGGTTTTATTGACTATAAATTTTCATAAAAACTGAGTTTTTATTTTATTTTTTGGGCAAAGTCCTATTTCTTTCAAACAAAATAGACCAAATGTATTTTTTTTCCTCCTTTCTTTAGCATCAAGTTAAACAATTTATAACTGATTAAAAATAAATAAATAAATAAATAAAGGAAAAATAAACTGCAATAGGCTCTATTTTATTTTTCCTTTATTAAATTATCTTAAAAAAAAAAAGAAAATACATATGTAGGGGATGTATATATTTTTCATTCTTGTTTTCTTCTGTCTTCGATTCCTTCACAAAAATTTATTATCTTAAAATGCGCATCTCACAAAAATTTACTTTCACAGAATTAATGCTTTGCAAAAATCAGTAAACTTAAAATCAGACCCTTCTAAAAAATCAGATAATTTTATAAAGTTTCTTCAAAAGATTCAGATGGGGAAATTTATACTTGGGTAATTAACTTCAAAATGAAGGGCATATTACAGTGATTAAACACACCTTAAAAAAAAAAAAAAAATAATAATAATAATAAAATAAAACCCACAAATTTTTTAAATTACATGAAATTATTCTTACATGCCAGCAGTCTGTCCAAAAATATCATATATAGTTTGTTTAATCAGCCCAGGAAGCCTTGGTTTATGATTTCTCAGCTAAAAAGGATGAAAGAAAAAAAATTATTACCTATTTTATATCTTACAGTTTTATGATTTACATATGTTTTCCTTTCCTTATTTGTTGTTCTTAATTATTTCACTTAATTTATTTTATTTATTATTTTTCTTTTAGCTGAAAGACACCCTTATGAGTTATCCATTCTTGTTCCTAGATATTTTATATATACATGAGCCACCTTCAGAGGACAACCAATCTAAAGTAATGTTCATTTTCATTGTCTGTAAATTTATCTTCATTATTATCTAGTCAACTGCCTCTAATCTGCAGAGCTTGGGATTTGCAGATTATGGGCTATTAATGGTTTATCTTTTACAAGTCCAAACTCAATGTTCTTAATCTGAATTATATGGGGATGTTACACTAATTTTTTGTTGTGGTCAAGTAAATGGTTTGTGTACAGGGGCGTTCAAGATAATTCAAATGCATTACTTTTGTGAGCAAAAATTTTAGTAGCTACAGTTTAACATCTATAGGCTGCACTGAAAAAAAGTTTAAAAGCATGTTTATTATAGCACATAGTATGAAAAAATTTCATCATTCGTTTACAGGGCCAATCAAAAGAATTCATATATATTTGGATTACATAAAAATTGCTGGAAGTACATTTCAAGTTGTGTTATGCGTTTTTGATACTGTGATAAATTTAAATACACAATGTGGTGTTTAAATAATTTATAAACAATATATAAGGCTAAATTAAATTAACACATTCTTCTCTACTGAATGTAATTGTTAGAAGTGCTTCACTATATTTTACCATGTCCAGGAAAACAGCTTAGAAATAATAATTACTTTATCATATCCATACGGTAAAAAAATTGCTAATTTGGATTCCAAACTTCAATGCTAATATTTTGCTATTAATTATTACGCATTTTGAGGTCTCATTATTTTAGTGGTTGATTTCTGTATACATATGTTATCGCCATAACCTAAAAACCACGGATTAAGAGTTTAGGATGTATTACTAATGCTACGGAAAAGTAGTAATTTTCATCTTACAGATAGAGGGCGAACAGATCTTGACAATCTACCAATCAGTGCGTTTGTTTAAATTTGTAGCGGTTCATTGTCCGTTCTTGGAAATCGGATGATGACAGAAGCCGAAGGGAAAAGCTTTCACTTTCTTCCAATGTTTCAAAGATACTACACCAAACGGCGATGGGATCGTTTTCCTCCACTCGGCTGAATTAATGTGGAATAGAAAGCTCCGGTTTCCGCGCTGTCTGCCCTATCTTGTTTTTCATTCTATAGATAGTCTTAATCTGTGCTAAAAACTAATAATTTCAGAAATTGGATGTTTTAAAGATCGTATGAGGTTGCCACTTGAAAAGTTTGACCAAGATTAGTACATTCAAAGGAATGGTGTTGGTGAAATTTGTCTGAGTAATTTGGAATAAGCTTTTAAATTTAATAACAGCCTTAAATATTTTATGAATATAAGTACTGTGTTTAATTGAGTAGTTAAGAAGTGCAATAGCCTTCTCATACAGAAATATATGTCAAAATAGGACTTCTAAAATTATTTTCAACTTAAAAAAAAAAAAAAAAAAATGCATACAATATTTCTGTACTGATAAGTATAAAGGATTTAAGTCCATATTTTTGGTTTTTCAGGAGACAAAAAACAAAGCTAAACTAACTAAAAACTAATCAGAAGAATCAATTAGGAAAAAGGGATTATGTTGGTTTATACGCTTTATACCATTCAGTGATTGTCAATCTTCATTTAATAAAGGGAAAAAATTGAATTAAATATTTATACCAAAGATTAATGCTAAATTTCTGACTTGAATCTTTTTTTACCAATGGATTTTCTCAAAGACTAAATGACATGGATTTAAATCCTTTATACCAATCGATAGAGAATTTTTTTCTGAGTCTTACTATGTACTTAACTCAAAATCGACATTTTTGGACTTAAATCCTTTACACTTATCAGTGCAGATTTGTTCTCTGATCCCTTAATCTGTTAGAGATGAGATTTTTCAGCTTTTTGTAGATTTAACTCTTTAGTTTTTTTTTTTTTTTTTTACTTTATACATATATCTGTTAAAACACTGACCACATTAAAAAAAAAAAAAAAAAAAACATGTCAGTGATTGAATATTAAAGCTTAATCATGTGTTTTATTTCATCAGATTTAAGATTAAAGAACAATGATTTTGCTATAAAAATTCTAGTATTTCTTATTCTTTTCAATGCCTGGCTTTTGCATATAGTTTCATCTTTTCTATCTTTTTGCCAATATTATCACAGATCTGTAATCTGTTATCAAGCAGAAACGGTCGTTTTGCCAAGCCAAGCTCAGAGAAAAGCAAAACAAACAAACTACCACTAACACAAAGCAGAACGCGCCAATAATAAAATCGACAGAAATAACCCAAGATCGTTAAATGCTTATTATACAGAAACCAACTTTCCCATGTTAAATCGGCAATTTTTTTTCCCGTAAAGTTTTAAATATTGGACGAACCAAATATCGCAGTAAAATGAAACAAAAAGTAAAATATTCGTATCAACGAGATCTTTAATTTGAGATAAAAACGAACTTTCTAAGTTAATAAGTAAAAAAATGGGAGCATTTTCAATTTAGCGTAAAATTAGATGTTTTGACAACTTTTTGAAAAAATTTCTTCTTCAAGAAATTTTATTTAAAACAAGCTAGAGAATTCATAAATGTGCAGAATTCTTTGAAAACTGGTTTTTCAGATAGACAATTACTTAATCTAGGAACTTTTATAAAATTTAGCTTTTAAAAATCAAAAATTCCTATCTTAATTGCTGAAAAACGGTTAAATATCGCCAAAGAGACATAAATCGCCAAATATGAAATTGCTTCATCTCAGTTTACCCGAAAAATATTTATTTCAAATTGAGCTGCTTTTTCTTTTTATAAGTTATTTTTTTAACCAAAGAATCTTTGCTTTTATTATTTTGTACAATTTTAAATTTTATATCCCTGAAAACAGAAATGAATACATTTTTGAATAACATTTGTTTCAAATCTATAGCTTGAATTGCTGATTTTCTAATATTTTTCATACCTTAGAATAAGAAAGTCAGTACACGATATAGTATCCAATTTTAATATCCTTCAATTCAATCTGGCAATGATAATTATGATGCATAAAGATTTCTACTCCCTTCTATATAGTATACTAGCAGGCTTTGCCCGCTTCGCTTGTCATTTTATGAAATGAATTTCGACTTTCGGTTTTTAATGGATTTACACGTTGTAAGATCTCCTGAAAACAATTTGACTATTTTTAGAAAATTTCCATTTGCGTGTGTGTGTTCTATGTGTGTGGCGAAAGTTTTGTTCCAACTAGATATCAGGAGCTACTGCTCAGAATTACATATAAATTTATATGCAATTGAACCTTGATGTATAATAGCATTTATCAATATTTGGTATCAATTGCTCAACATGGTGCTGCTATACAGTGATTGCTGCAATTTCAGAGAAGGCTATATCTGAGTAACTAATACATGGAATTGCATAAATTTACAAATAAATTTACATTGTTACAAATTATATAGTGCTTATCAACTTTTGTACCAATATCTCAACACGTGGCGCTGCTATACAGCGATTTTCGCAATTGAAGGAAAGGTTCTGTTGCATATAATGAAACAAAACTTAATATGTGAAAACGCCATTATGAGACATTATGCTGATTCAATCTCGATGCCTATCGGCCGATAAGTGGAGCTCATATACTACAATTTTTTTTTAGAACTGAAAGGATGCCATCTGCATGGTGAAAATTTACTTCCGTTGGACATTTTGTGCAACAATACCTCTCTGAGTTGATAATATTCAGCATTCATAATGAAAAAAATAATAAATAATTTGTGCTGCGTTAATATGTATAGGAAAATGTACAGTCGGTAACAGAAGTGTCCGAACACTAGCAAAAATTCCTATGTAAAAAAAGTACACTTCATACGGTTTTGTTAAATAAATCCTTGGCGAATCATGTTCTTAGTCAGTCTAAGAACATGATTCGACAAGGATTTATTTAACAAAACCGTATGAAGTGTACTTTTTTTACATAGGAATTTTTGCTAGTGTTCAGACACTTTTGTTACCGACTGTAGAAGAAAGTTTTGTGATGGACACGACATACTAGTCTGCATAGAAAACCCATGGATGATGTCTAGCAACCAGAATTATGGAAAGTTTAACGCAAAGAAAACTTTGTAATACAGTTTAACGCAAAGAACAACATCGCACGAAAGCTGAGTTGAAATCCAGGACATATCTGATGTAAAGTATCAGGTTAATTCCAGTAACTATAAAAACTATTTTAAAAAAATAAATGATATCTACAAAAAAGACACTTAAAATGTACAAAAAAGCCAAGCTCAAAGAAAGAGAATTGATTAAAGTTGTGTCTAAAAAGGGTGTGATATCAAATTCCCAAGCTTACATTCAAATATTTATTTAATATTCCCTTTTAACTAAATTTTCACATGTGAATCAAGTGCCTTATGATATGTTGATAGAAATCCTTCTTTCCTGTACTAAATACATCATAGCGTGTTTCTGAAAAATATTATTATTTTTATTTATGTATGATAGGCTTGGCGGCCATCTTTCAACTAATGAATAAACATTCACACAATTTGAAAGAAGTTTCTTAAAATATATCTCATATAAAATTAATTTTGCTATTCCATTCAGCAGAGACGGAAATATTTCGATAACATGCTTTCTTATAATTATTTAGTATTAAGTGCACTTCCATCCTATAAATGCCGGGAATAAAGAATACAAAAATTTAAATTAACGTAAAAACATGAAGGAGAGGGGGGGGGGGAAGCATAGAAGCTTCCCCCCACCCCGTTATATTTACCCAATTTGAATTTAGCTTCTTGGAATAAATATCTCGTAAAAATAATATGGTTATTCCATTCAACAGGGGTTGAAATATTCAGATTAAAAAAAAAAAAAAATGCATTAAAAACATCGCGAAAGCCCCTTTAAGCACACAAGTTGAATCAATTTAGGTTTTAACAGTGTTAAGTTTGGCGCACTCCCATCCTATAATTATTTCTCATTGCGCAGCACTAGTGCGATATAAAACTCAATTAACCAACCAATCAACCAACTCATCCTATAATTGATGAGATTTATAGAATTCAAACTAACGTAAAACTTTGAAAGATGGCCGCCAAGCCCATCATACATAAATGAAAATAATAATATTTTTCAGAAACACGCTATGATGTATTTAGTACAGGAAAGAAGGATTTCTATCAACATATCAAAAGGCACTTGATTCACATGTGAAAATTTAGTTAAAAGGGAATATTAAATAAGTATTTGAATGTAAGCTTGGGAATTTGATATCACACCCTTTTTAGACACAACTTTAATCAATTCTCTTTCTTTGAGCTTGGCTTTTTTGTACATTTTAAGTGTCTTTTTTGTAGATTATATATTACAGTGTTGGATTTAGGCTTAGGCCCATGAAGCCAGGGCCTAGGGGCGCCAATGTTTTATGGGTGCTTTAGTTTTATAGGTGATTAAAATTTAAAGGATGTTTAAAATTTTAAAGTGAGCACCAATTTAAAAAGAGTCAGAAAAATTGACAATTGATTGGTTATTTCATCAATTATAAAAATGTAGACTGTAGACCACATTTAACATGTTACGAATTTTTTTTATACCTTTTTGAAATACATGACTACAAACTTAAGTTTTGTATGGGGTCACATTATATTTGCACAGTTAATTGTCTGGACTGGAGAGCGACTTATATAAATATGGGATGCTGCTACAATCATGTGGCAATTAAACATCCAGCAACGGTTTATACTTAGGCCCGTGTCGAGGGCGGAAAAATTTTAAGTTTATTAAAATCTTAAAAACAATTTAATTTTGAACAAAAATCCAAACATAAAAAGCAACTAAAATTCAAAACCAAATAATTTTTTGAAATCTGCTCTCCCTTTGACTCATGACAGGGAGAGCAAATCAGGCTGTCTGCTCCCTGTCATGAATCAAAAATGAGTGGAACTATTTTGTTAAAATAATTAAGTAGTTTAATAATGTAACTATAAAATACGAGACGAAAAGCTATAAAGAAACTGTTTTGAAGCAAAGCAACTTATCTATTTATGAATCGAAATAATTTCATATTGTTTAATAAAAATACAAATGTGACGTTACTCTGTTCTTCAATGATTAATTAAAAATTCTAATTCAGCTTATTATCATATTTTTGTAAAAAAAAAACAAAAAACTTGATTTTTTTTTTTTTTTTCAATATCATATTGGTCTTTTTATATTTTAAGTATATACTGATTATTATATACATATTGCACAGAGATTAATATATCTATATAATAATATATTTTTTCTTTAGATGTACAGTGAACTCTCGTTAAAACGGACAATCAAGGGCCAGTAGTTTTTGTCCATATTAACGAGAGTCCATTATAGAGGAGTTCATAAATTGAAGTTCTATATGAACTCTAAAATCACTATTATGTACACATACACAGTATAACACCAATGAAAATTTGTTTCCTCAAACCCTTTTATTCACTAAAAATATAAAAGCCTGAAAACCGTTACTTACTTTCAAAACTTCTTTTCTTCATATAGTACAACTTGATAACAAAATCCTTTGCTATGTCTCCATAATAGAAGCGGAGACAGGTGCAAGTTGTTGACCTCAACTGTCACTGTCAATCAGTACTATTTACCCCGGCAGTACTTATCAGTACAGCCGGGGATTCTGTTTTTGTACGTAATAATGAGAAATCCATCTTAAACGGGGCCGTCTTAACGAGAGTTCACTGTATTATATTTATTGCTATTATTATTATTTATACATAATATTTCAAAACTTGGGGTGGGAGGGCACCATATCAAAATTGGCCTAGAGTACAATCTAACTTAAATCGGCCTCTGTATATATAATTTTCAAACACAGGCAAGAGAAAGTCATGTGAGTGTCACATTAGATGATTAAAAATAGTAAAGAGCAAATATCTTACACTTGCATATCCCTGCTTAAAAGTATAAACTTGTAATTCTTTAAAGTCTTGATCTAGTAAAATGAAAGAAAAAAAAAAGCTATATTATATATAGATATATTTTCCAAGTTTTTCTATATTTTTTCCCCAATAATATTCTAATGAAAAATCGGAATTAAAAGCAACAGAGAATGTTTAAAATGTTTGATTTTAGATCTAATACAAAATATGTAATCTACAAACATTGGAATTGTATCAAATCAAATTTTCTTCTGGATTGAAATAATTAGCACTACTCTTTGTTAGGTAAAGGAGAAAAAGAAAAAATGGACATGAATACAGCGGGAAATCAACAAACACAATGTGGCTAATTGAAAAAGTCATTTTTGTAGGATTTTAAAAAACAGAAAACAGTCAACTATCAAGTTATTGACAATGTTTACCAAACAAAAATGAAAATTCACGTTAGAAACTTGTTTTTAAATTTCTATTTTTTTTTTTTATTTTTTTTTTTTTTGGCCAAATTAAAATATATTTCTTTCTATTTTTTAAAACAAGTTTATAAAAATATTCTGGGTGACAAATTTGTTTCCCATGTGTGTGATTTAGATGACCTTTCAGGCATGAGAATTTTCTGCAGATCCGCAATTTTCCGCTTTTTTGTGATTTCTGTTAATTCCGCTTTTTTTTTTTTGATGTTGTTTAAATCAAACTCTATTAACGATCAGTGTTCAAATGCTCCACGAAAGACTTTCGATTCTTTCCCCATCCAAAATATAAATGTCAATATTCATTTTAAACGTCCTTTATCAGATTCTATAACATATAAAAAAAAAAAAAACAGAATTATTCAATATTTTTCGCTCATGTAATTTTTTTTTTTTTTTTTTGTCCTGCCCCCCCCCCCTTTTTTTTTTTTATCTCTACCCATCGCCGATCAAACATTCTGTGAGAACCCTTTTATTTTTGAATATTTATTCATCCAGAACAAAAATGTCAATCTTAATCTTCAATTTACTTTATGATATTCTGGAACCCATAAGGAAGTAGAATTGTGTTTAATAGTTCTCACTCATGAACTACTTTTTACCCCCCCCCCCCCTTTCCCATTTTCCAATACCAGTCAATGATTAAATGTTGATTACTAGCTATTTTTTTTTTTTTTTTTTTTTTTTTTTAACACATGTTTTATTATGTTGATGTGCATTATTCTTTTAGTTTAATTTGTCACTTTTAAAATATTTTGTATAGTTTTTCTCTGTGAGCATTATTTTTCATTTGAAATAAATTTTATGAACACATTTGTATAGTTTTCCCCATGCACGTTATTTTTCATTTGAAATTAATTTTATGAACACGCGTGTTTCCTCTTTTTTAATTTTCTTCACTCTCATGCCTGGCCTTTATTGATGACTTGGCGATAATTTTTGCCTTGTCCTTGTACTGGCATGAACCCTATTTATATTGTTTATTATTAATGTTATAACTTGCCTCAAATATTTAATGTATTTTAATTCTTGTAGGAAATTTATGATGCTCTGTGCGATTTGGATGAACAAAATAAATCTTATATTTTTGAAGTGACTCATAATATAACTAAGTTGCATAATTGCATGGCTAAGTTTTTAGCTCATCCTTTGCAACGAGTTGCCCAAAAGAATACATCTTATAAAATTGCTGATGTTGAATTGGATGTTGAAAAGAAGGATGATCCATTGTGCGATGAACTGCTTAAAATGTCATTATCTGTATAGTTTTTCTTTTTGTATATTTCTAGAATTATTTATAATTTGTTAAAACTTGTGTTCATATATATATTGTTTTTCAGTTTTATTAAATTAGTTTTGTAATTATAATAAAGAAAATTTATGTTATTATTTAAAAATTGTTTTGTAATAAATTTCATTTTTGCTTTAAAAAACTTGTTTATTATTTCAAATTGCCTATTCATTTATGTTTACCTTTTCCTTGAAATTGGAAATGAAAGAATGAAAGGCTGCGGGTTAGCCATACCTGTTTTATATTATAATAAATTTTGATTCGAGTTTTCTTCATTATAATGCACTCTGTATTTAAAAAAATATATAAGTCAAAATTCTAATCAGCTCTTTTTTTTTTTTTTTTAGGGTCTATTTTTAAGAAATAAAAATAAATAAACATCCCTTATTTATACCTTAAAGATATAAAATAAGATTTTCAGATCAAGACCTGAACCAAAGAAATAATAAATGAAAAAACATCTTTTTTTTCCCCAGAAACAAAAAACAGATAGACAAACAGCTTATGTTTGGGTCTTAATGATTTTATAATAAGATCTTTCTTAGGCCAAGATTTTTCCAATATTTATCTATCTATCTATCTATCTATCTCTCTCTCTATATATATATACATCCATTAAGGAAATATAGATGGACAAACCAAAAAAATGAAAACAGACAGACAGAAAGACAAGCATCCTTTATTTAATTCCTTGTGATTTTATAAAGATATAGACTTTAATGGGCACCTAGTATTTTGCTTAAATCAGGGTGGTTACAGACTTGCCTTTTTTCCACCAGAATATTTATATGATAATTTTTACTTACAAGGAAACATTCAAAAGGTGTCGTCTACAAAAAATATTTAAAAATATATATATGTGATTCTACTCTTCATAAAACATCAGAAAGTAAAAAAAATTATCAGCTGAAATGAATTACAGTGACCACAAAAAATTATCAAAATTAAGCATATTTTTGTGATTTCACACTGTTAGGTGATTGATTTTGAGTACTTGGCGGAAAAGCAAAACATGGTTCTGTTAGTACACGGCAATCTCGGTGCTGGCGAACATATTGCCTAACAATGCTAAATATACTTAATTTTGATAGTTTTTTGTGGTCGCTGTTATTCATTTCAGTGGATAATTTTTTCATTTTCTAGTATTTTATGAAAAGTAGAATCACATTTATTTTTTTCAATATTTTTTGAAGACGACACCTTTTGAATGTTTCCTTGTTAGTTAATGGTACAAACATACTATTCAAAATTCCAATAGAAAAATGTCGGTGGAAGAATCAGGAGAAAATGTGGTCTGTGACCACCCTGTAAATCTTAATGATATTATAATAGGTCCTATTCCAAGACAACACTTTTACAACAAAATAAAAAGTATCAAATTCATAGCAATTATTAAGAAGTTTTGAATTGGTAAACAAATAACAACTACAAAAATACATTTTGAATTGTAAGCCTACTTGTTTTTGAAGTTGGTTAAAAATTTGGGGAAAAAATATAATGCTAAAATACTTATTATACCAATTTTGAACAATCTAAGACTGTTTCTACATTTTTTTGTGTGTCCCCCCCCCCCACACACACACACACACTAATAATTTAACACTCTTGAAAGTATAAACAGTTGATTCCCCATTCTTAAAAACATTTTTGTATGAAATTTCAATGGTGCATCTCAATTTAAAATACTGCAGATTAAAAAAGAAAAATTAATCGTATTTCGTCTTTTGGTCACATGATCACTATGAAAGTAAAATCAATTTCAGTTCGCGATAAAGATGTAAATTTTTTGTTTATGGCCTGATTTTCAGGAAAATTGAACTGTAGTCTAATCATTTGTCATCCTGGCCGATTATTAATTTCTGTGTAAATATAACTTAAAATTTGAAAAAGTTTGGAAATTGCAACTTTTTATGCCACTTCAGAATCAGTTGATTCTTAGTGAGAGAAAAGCATTTCCTGTTCCATACCTGACAGATGTCTAGACAGGCTGCATTCAAGTAAAGTGTTTCCATTAAAATTTCATACTTTAGTTAATGGGCCCTTCCCACCTGACGTCAGAGGTCACATGATAGAGGAAAAACAAATAGCAGACAAAGTCTTGTTTATCTATAGTGATTTCTGAAATAACATATTTTCTATTCTTATTTTTGATCAATCGTATTTAATCTGTGTTATTTTTTTTATACATCATCATTTTTAATCCATTTTATATCATTATTCATCATCTTTTGTTTGCTGTATACATTTAAATCATCATTTAGTTTATATTTGTTATTGATGTTCATTAAGAACATCTTAAATACTCTGATTTTTGGTACTTAAATCAGTGACAGTGCAATATCGTACTACGTAAATCCATTTAGACTAGTAACTAAGTTAATTAACTTGCTGTAACACCTTTATGCAATTAAATTAAATGAAAACATTTTTAAATTCAAATTATAATCTATAAACATTCCACAAGAACAAGCTATTATTTATTGCTAGATCAGTTAATCTAACAGTTACACTAGAACATACAAAAATCGATTCTTACAGTTGTAAATAAATAAACACATAAAGTATTTTTAAAAAATTATTAAATTTACAAATACAACTATTCTACTGTTTACAAGTGCACAATATTACTTTTATTTTATTTTATATCAAATATTAACATTTTTGTTCTTAAGAACAATATTTAATTGAATTCAATTCTTAAAATTCAATTATTCGTTTTCCTCTATCACATGATTGAGCACTAGGAAGAGTCCATAATGAAACTGGGAAGAGTCCATTAAAAAAAATTATAATTGTCGCATCGATTAGAGGTTTGTTCCTCTGGATTCGAAAAAATTGCTCCTTTCATTTGGTACTAAATTTCTAAAAATCAAAGTAATATTTTTAATTTATTTAGCCATTTAATGTCCCTTAAATGCTTCTTAAACTCAGAATTGACTCATTTATTAATTGGCATTGGTTGATGTTTTAATTAATATCTCTGCAACTAATTAAATATTTTAAATTTTTTTTTCATTATCCCCTCGAGAAGGCTTTTGAACACCGGTATGTCAATTTTTGTAGTACTACATTCAGTGGGGGCTGAACGTTTAGAAGCACAGTCAGACGTCTTCTTTTATTATTATATACTACTGTCTATGCTATATCATTACATGCAATTTATTTATATCAATATTATTCTTATTTGAAAAAAATAAAATTCTTAAACATAATAATTACATGTGCTTTAATGTATAAAATTAGGGGGCTGTGCTCCCCGGCTCGCATTATTTAACCTCTGTGATGCTCTGCTCACCTATTCGCTACTTTTCATTTCACTGAACAGGAATATTTATAGTGTGTTGTAACGCAAGACTAAAGCAGAAAAATTTTACAGAAATTTCCATATTCAATGTCAGATTAAAATGCATAATTAATACCATTTTTTCTTTTTTAAATGAAATATCATGCTTCAAATCAGTAATTTTTTTTAGAATAGAAAGAAATTCATAATAATCCAGACCATTTCACGTTACATCACGTTACATATATGATCCCCTTGGTGACTTTTCAATTTTTGTTATTATTTGGCAATGAATTTTTGGTATAATTGCTTGTTAAAAAAAAAAAAAAAAAAAAAAAAAAATCTAGTACCTATTTTTTTCTAATGCCTATACTTTTTACTATTGAATTTTTTAGTTAATTTAGGGCAGTATATAATAGTCTATATAGAGGTGTTGGACAAAATAATGTGAATACTTTCGCTTTTTTATGTTTTGTCGAATATCTTGAAAAAATATCTTTTGGGGGATCTTCCCAAAATTGAAGATCCTTGTTGTTCTTCAATTTTGGGAATAAGGAAAACATGTCTTTCCTCTTATTTTTCAGCAAAGATTTTGTTCTGAAGGCCCTTAGGGAATGAACAACAAATCCAATAAAATAAAAAGTATTTGTAATAACCCTATATATGAAAAAGCTTTGATTGATCTGCAAATTTTAGATAATATGGTTATAAATGTTATATTTTATACATGTGTAGAGTTTTGTGAGGATATCTTGAATATTTAAGGAGTTATTAATATACATTTATTTGGCAGTAAAGGATCATAATTAATCAATATTTCTTAAAACACCTCACATATAATCCTTTATTAGCATTGTGGTGTTTATATATTTCAGCATTACGATCGTAGCCATCATCAGAAAGGATATGCTGCTTACTGACCACTGTCTGTGCTTTGCTCATCGTCAGTTGAACTCTTCTTCATTCTCTCCTTAAAAACGCGAAGATTTAGAAATACTAACTACTGACAACACAATGAACGATAGAGAGCATAGCATCATCCCCACTGAATGGCAACCCCTGATGAATGAAGCGAAGGGAAGGAGAAAATGAAGAAGGAGAAGGAATAATGAAGAAAGGAGAGAATGAAGAAGTGTTAGACCGACAATGAGCAAAACACAGACAGTGGTCAGTAAGCAGCTTGTCCTTTCTGATTATGGCTATGATCGTAATGCCAAAATATATAAACACCATGCTGCTAATAAAGAATTAAATGTGAGGTAATTCTAAGAAATATTGAGTTATTAATATTAAAAAATGCAAAAAATTTTTGCAAGTTTTTATTTTATAACTCCAAAGGTTTTTCTTCAAATTTCATGAAACTTTTGGAAAACATGACAACATATGCCTAAATCATTATACTATAGTGTATTTAATTAATATTCAAAGAGATATGGACAGTTGTAGTAAATAATTTATTACTGTGCATTCGCAGGCTGTAGCATAAAAACTTTGACATAGTTTAATACTTAACTGTATAGAGCCACCTTATAAAAAAAATCCAGTTGAATATCACAAAAATTCATCGACATATGGGTGATTAAATAAGCTGTTTTTCAACTGTTCTCTAAAAAGGTCTTTACGATAAGGGGTTATTTACAAATGAAAATTTTTATCAGAAAAAAATTAATTTTTTCTTTTCAAACAACTCATTTTTTTTTTTTTTTTATAGGTATGAAGTACATACTTATTAAAAAAAAGAAAGAAAAAATTTATCGCAAATACTTGAATTATGTTTAATTGTGTAACATAGATTTTTCTGATGAATTCTCTTCTTTGCTTAAACGCATCCTTCCAAATTTGGGATCTGTAAAATTAGCTAAGATAGAGGTGGTTGGATTGCCTGTTAAAACTCCAGAACATCAGAAGATAATAAGTTTAACAATATTTCAACAGCCTCTTAAATATACAAGGTTTCTTTCCGAAGTTTATCAATTTTATCTACAACTACTGATAATTGTTTTTCAAGTTGTACAGCTTTTTGATTACAGACCGCTATTATTCAAGAGTTTAGAAATATTTGTAAAGAAAGCTTTGTTTTGCTCAAGAGCTATTTCTGTATATTAATTTATTATAATTAAATACAAATGATCTCATAGAGTGTACATGAGAGTTCCATTGAGTATTACAATTTGGAAGTTGTGGCATATGGCATGGTTCCCCAAGACACCCATGTGCATAATGTACATTCATAAATTTCTTGTTTATCTTTACAATACTAATGCTTATTTATCTCTTGAGCAATCATTTTATAAAAGTTATGAAAGAAAAGTAAATTCTGAAAAAAAAAACAGCTTTGTGAGATAGTGATTTTTTTCAGGTTAGGCCCACTTTGGAGAACCCTGCTTGTACCAGGAAGCAGGGATCAAAATTAGAATCTGCAAGTTGGGTGCCAAATAGCAACTAACATCGTTTTCTTAGTTGCCATTATGTTGTACTTAGGTGCCATTTTAAAACTGTTATTTACACATAGAAATATATGTGTAAACATTGTACATAAACTACAATGATACTTTATCTAGTTAGTTTTTTCCATTTTAAAAATTTGCTAGTGCTAATTACTTTTATCGCACATTAGAACTGCGCAGAAATTTCACTGATTCCAGAACAATGTTCAGCTGCTTTAAACACAGTCTCTATAGGACAGTCATTCAGAACAGCTCTCTGAGCACAGCTGAACTGTTGAGTTGTTAATCTGCCCCTATTAATATTCTTGGCAATCAGTATTGAGGAAGATACTGGGTGATTCTGTGCTAGAATCCAGTGGAAAATTCCAGAGCTCAGCTCCTATTGAAAATAAAGCTTTGAAACTTCATTAACCCTAAACTACCTTTTCTCACCAAATTTAGCTGTTAAGTCACCAAGTTTATCACTAAGGCTGACTTTAATATACATACTTCCCTTTCTTTCCATTTTTACTCTAAATCTACTTTTACTGCAACAGTCCATTTGATGCAGGAAAGGGGTGTTAACTGTTGTAACAGTATGCTAGAATGTTGATTTTTACTAATTTTTTTACCAGTAATTGGCAAAATGTCTTTTTTTTTTCCTCATAATCAATTAATGAAATTTACATTTTTCTTAAAATATTTAATTCTTTTAAATGACCAATGTTGACATGTTTGGTTCTGTACTTTGCAGGTTTTTTGGTAATTATAATATCCATTTGATAATTTCAATATTGTGCCAAATTCGAAATTTGAAAACTGTATGATGTTTTTTTTTTTTTTTTTTTTTTTTTGTTAAAATGCAGAGGAATGTGAAAATGATAAAATGATGAATGTTCAAAAAAAAAAAAGAAAAAGAAAAAGAAAGAAAGAAAATAAATCATCAAAATTGTAATTCATGTTGTCATTGTGTCTACACCTCATAGGCCTTTGTAATGCAATGTCTAAAACTTTGTGAATAAAGATATTGTTTATTCAAATAATTTAATCATCATTGAAAACAGTAATAGCATTTATTAAGTGAAAATTATGGTACCACTTTTTAAGTCTTTTTTCTTTTTTTCCCTAGCATTTAACCACTGTTTGTTTATTCTGCAATTTCCACAGTAATGGAAATGTAGCATTGCATCAAAAACTGATTTTTTCTGAATATTTGTTCTTATGATATAAATATGTATTTATAAAATATTTGTTGCATATTATTTCAAGGAACTAAGTCTTTACCTCAGCATCAATTGTTCTGTTGCAGTGAAAGTAGTTTTAGAAGCAAAGTGGAAATAAAGTGGCAGTCCATTCACTTTCAGTGAGATCAGCCATGGTGACAAATTTAGAAACTTCGCGAACAAATTTGGCAAAAATAGTTGTTTAGGGTTCCTGAAGTTTCAAAGCTGTCTGATGCATAGCAGCCGAAATCTAGAATTTTCTATGGGATTCTAAATAGAAACTCCGCCAAGGGTATAAATAGGAGTGAGTTGACTTCTGTGAGACATTGTGTAGTCACTGCGATTCAGTGTTGTTCAGACACCTGTTCTGAGCAATTGCACTTTGAAATTATGCTGTAGGCAAATGAACTTTGTTCTTGAGTTAGCAAAGATTTCTGCTCTGTAGTATTTGATGTTATTTGCTTTACTCTTGTGGAACAAGTGACTGTTTTCTTGAACTGTTCCAGAACTTTTGTTGAATAGTGACTTTCCCAGCTTTAAAAAAAAAAAAAAAAAAAAAAAAAAAAGCTCAAAATTGCAGATAATCTGAAGCTATTTGGAATAATAAAAAGTTTAAGGGGGAAAAAAATTACTTGCTTCGAAACTGCAAATTTTTTGCTTTTAAACTGCAGTTATTCTGCAGATTTTATTATTTTTGTTCCAAATGCCTTTATATTATCTGCAGATTTTTTTTTTTTTTTTAGCTGTGTTTGCAGTATGAGAAATAGTTTCATTGGACTGCTACTAGAATATTCAATGAAATAACAATACTATTGGACTGCTTTGAATATTCGTTGTAATCACAGTTTTGTTGTACTGATTCAAGAAGTTACACTGAATAAAGATTATTCATTGACTAGAACTTGCCTGCTACTTTATGACCTACTTTCTCACACAAGGAAAAGAAAGTCGACATGTTTTTTGTAACAATATTCAGTGGCGCCAACTTATATGGGCCTGTGGGGCACGAACCCAAACCAATAATTTGCTCTTCCAGCCCACCCAATTTTCACTATTCTGATTTATTATCTATTTATATTTTTGAAGCTGAAAAGTGTTTTCTTTGAAAAAAGTTATGAATACAGGCTATAAAAGTAACTTTGGCAGACTCACAGTTAAATGTTAAATGTAGATCAAATAAAAACTTCATATTTTACAAATGAATTCTGATCAGTGTAAATTCTTATAATATGTATCAGGTTTCGAAAAAAGAAATTTTTGATGATAGCAACAGACACTTTACGGACAATATATTGCACACTCTCCTTCACCCTGCTGTGAAACTTTACCAGACAAAGATCCATTTTTAATTCCATCATAACTTTATACATTAAATAGTATTGAATTAATGTATCCTTATCTGCCTTCATCCTCTCAAAAAGAAGAAAATCTGGAGTGATTCTACTCGATTTTCTGAACATGAAGTAATTATCGGTTGTATAGAAAAAGTGAAAAAAAAGAGAAGTCGTTAAATAAACAAAAGAGAAAATTATAATAAAATGTTTTGGTATTTTTCTATATATAGTATGTTATTTATTTTAACGCTATTGTACTTTTAAAAAAAATTGAGCCCATAGATCATAATGATAAAGAATCTTTCATTCTGTCCCTGTAAAAATCTATAAATCCTAGATTCATCAAAATCTATACATTTTGTGCGACAGTGACCTATGACATGTGTATAAACTTTCAGCTGAATAAGATAAAACACTGTTGTCTAAGATTCTATCGCACTTTTAAAAAATTGAGCCCATAAGCCTAATGATTAAGAATTTTTTGTTGTGTACCTGTAAAAATCTATAAGTGCTATATTCTGTAACATTCTTACAATTCGCATGACAAAGACCTATAACACGTAGTGTAAATTTCCAGCTCATTTGAATACGGCGTTTAGACGCTGTTGCATTTTAAATAATTTAAACCCATAGGCCGTAATGATAAAGAATTTTTTCCTGTGTCCCTGAACAAATCTATAAATACTAGAGTCCCCAAAATTTATACAGTTCATTCAATGGTGACCTATAAAATGTACATAAATTTTCAGCTCATTTGGGTAACGTATTTAGATAATATCACACTTTAAATAATTTCAACCCATATACCATAAAGAATATTTTGTTGTATGCTTGTAAAAATCTATAAGTGCTAGATTCTCCAAAATCTATACAGTTCGTGTGAAAGTGATCTATAACATTTCTATAAATTTTCAGTTTATTTGAATAAGGTATTTAGATGGAACACTTTAATTCGGAACACTTTATTATATGTATAAAAATGGTACAAAATAATTTCACAAATAGCAGTGATAAACATGAATAACATATATAAACATTTTACCTATATATATTTGTTCATTTAATAAATAATTTCCACAAAATAAAAATAGAAACATTCTTAATTAGAATTTTGAACTATAAATAATAATAGCAATAATAAATGAAAAATAAATAAACATATATAAAATTTAATTTTGGATCTGAGTGTAAAATCCTTTCATTTGGATTTTGCAAACATTTCTATGATATATTTTTGCTTATGATACTGATTGTTCATAAATGTTTCATATATTTTTGGCACATAATGCTAAATATTTTATGAAATGAATTCTAAAAATAATGGAAATTAATAAAAACTATTTAAAATTTTTATAACAATTGGGACTTCATGCATACAACCTGAGTTCAAGGATAAAATTCACCTGCTGTTGGGCACTTTAAGAAGCATGTGTTATTAATCTTAATCAATTAAAAAATACCACAAAAATTCATTTTCTTACCTAAATTTGCAAAATTTTCAGTAATTGTTTGGACAATTTTTGCTCACTATATTTCCTCAGAATAACACCGTAGCATTAAAGAAAGTAGGTTGTAAAACTATAATTCTGACCGCTGCTATTGTATAACTTTAATTCTTAAATTTTACGATAATTAAAAATTTTGGTAGTTGGCATTTTGCATTTTGCATTCTGGTTTTTAGAGCATTCTGGATAACGGATCCTATACTGTAATGTGTCTCTGCTCTGATAGTAATAGTTCATAAATGTCTCAAATATTTTTGGCACATAATGCTAAATATTTTATGAAATGAATTCTAAAAATAATGGAAATTAATAAAAACTATATAAAAATTTTATAACAATTGGAACTTCATGCATGCAACCTGAGTTCAAGGATAAAATTCATCTGCTATTAGGCACTTTAAGAAGTATGTGTTGTTAATGTTTATCTATTAAAAAATACAATAAAAATTCATTTTCTAACCTAAATTTGCAAAATTTTCAGTAATTATTTGGACAATTTTGTGCTCACCCTATTTCCTCAGAATAACGCCGTAGCATTAAAGAAAGTACGTTGTAAAACTATAATTCTGACCGCTACTATTGTATAACTTTAATTCTTAAATTTTACGATAATTAAAATTTTTGATAGTTGGCATTTTGCATTCTGGTTTTCGGAACATTCTGGATAACAGGTTTCCAGATAACGGATCCTATGCTGTATATTAATTGACACCAGTGTAGTTATCTAAATTTTGTTTTATTTAAAAATTGAGTTCTTTTGAAATGGTACTTTAGTTTTATGTGTTTTTATGCATACATTTTGGAAAGCAGAACTGTCTAAGGCAAGGTTCTGCTAATTGTGAAATAAGTTGGTGTTGAAAACATGCTCTGAAACTTTTTTGAATCAGTTAATTATAACGACTAGAGCTGGAAGACGGAATTCTGAATCAAAGCTGATTGACCATAACTTGCAAGGTTATCTGCATCCAGGTCAAAATTCGACTGCAGCGGTACTGTAAGGGTATATTAAAATCACATTTAATGACAGAGCGCACATTTTATGCCTCATCGGCGAAGTACTCAATGAAATTTAAAAGGAAACTAACTCTGCAAACGAAAAAATGTTGTGTCATCGTCTGCATTTCGAATGTCAATAACATTGAAAATTACATTTTTATTGAAAATAATTTATTGAAGGGTGTGTATTTCCTCTCTCGAACTCTTATTATATCTTAATTTTGTATCAGTGATTTTTTTTATTATGCAAACAATGCATTTTTTACATATTGTACGATTTTGGCTTATGTTACTTCTTGATTAAGCCCATTTATTTATCTGTATCTTATACGAAATCTATTTATTAAAGTATTAAGAAATTAAAACTTTATATTTATGTAGAATAATTTATTCATAGTGTATAAAGTATGATATTATTAATGTTTTATTTAACTTTTAAATTATAAATCTGTGAAATAAAATCACACTTTAATTTTAAATTTTTCTTGGGCATAATATCTGTTACACATTCCCAATGTTACCTTCCCAAATTAACTTTAAATTTGATAATTATTACTATTATGTAAGTAAGTCAAAAGTATTCTATTAACAGAAAGAAAAACTGAAATACTTAGTGTGAATTTTTTTTTTTTTGCATAATTATGAGATTTTTTTTTTATTTATTTATTCATTTAATATTGTTTCTGTCTTTTTTAACACTTTCCAACAAGGTTGAAAAGTGCTTATGACTTAGGTTTGCCTGTCTGTCTGTCCATCCACGCTCTAACTTCCGTAAATATTTATGGAATTTCTTGAAACTGATATATGTTATTCAAGTTTACTATCGGATGTTCCCTATTGAAAATGGAGTGTGCACCTTTACTGGTTTGTGTACAGGGACATCCGAAAGTTTTCCAAAGCATTGTGTCCTATGAGAGGCATTTCTATAAATCATATTATCACATAGATGTCGTGAAGAGTCAAAGTGAGCACTCGAAGTAACAAACGTAGTTTATTAGCATAACAAACTTGTAACACAGCTACACTCGGCTGAGAACATACTCAAACTGAGGAACAAGTCACTTATATACAATATTCGAATATTCCAGAATACAAGATTAACATGAATTAGAATATTCTAGAAACTGCTAGAATAGGAAATTAAATATGCAAAGATAATTATAAGAATTTAGAAATAATTTTTTAGAGTCTTTAAATTTTCTTGACGCCGGCTGCGTATCTCCGAAATGTTGGCGCGTACAGAACAGATTGACAAATTTTCGCCAAACAGTGCGATTTTCGCCAAATGTGGACGTTCAAAGAGAAAAAACTACGCAGCACTTAATTTGTGTAAATAAACATTGCCGCTTTTGTTTTTTATTGTTGAATCATGTTATATTTAAAGCTTTAAATCGCAAAATGGAAGCTCACACTATTATTTCAAAATTAAAAGGCAGTTTTCCGCATATAATAATACATTCTAATAATGACAATGCATTAACTTTAAGATCTAATTTAACATGTGAGAAGGAAGCAGAAAAATTTGTCAAAGTGTTTGGTCGAATAACCAATACTCATTGGATTGTATACAGAGTTCTCCACCGTCCAAATCGGTAAGTTAAAAATGTTATATTATTTTTTAACTAGGGTAGGTGCTCCAGTGATTGGCATGCTCCAGTAGCAGTAATTGACATTTATCCGGAAATAATTAAAAAATTATGAAATCATATAGTATTTTACATATAAGAATTTTAACATTTTATGTCTAACACTGGAGCATAGGTAAAATAAAACTAGTAAAATAAAAAACTGGCAGTGTCAATTACTGGAACACTGAGTGGGTGTCCAATAAAATTTATAAAAAAATATAATTGTTATCAAATGTATATATTTTAACATATATGTGGTTCTGAATGTCTTTCATGCCATATGTACTAACTTAAGATTTCTAAACATATTTTCTGATGACTAGAACATTAGAAACATCAGAGATTGCTCTAAAAGTGTCAATCACTGGTGCACTTACCCTATTTCTGTTTAACTATTATTTTGTATTATTATTATTATTTTAAATGTATGACTTAACTTTATAAAATATTTATCTTATGATGCAGAGCTTGAATTTTCACTATATATTTAACTATTATGTATTTTTCTAAGAATATCTTAATCATAATAAATATCGATATTTTGTTTTAAATTCCACAGTTAGAGTTCATTAAAACCTTCTACATATAATTTTCTTCTTAGACATCTCAATCTTTACACCTTCCAACGTACATAGTTAAAAAGTAAAACGTTCAAGATTTTGTAAGTGCTATTCTATTTGTTCCTTCTCAGTAGTCATAAAAAATCTAATCGTAATGTGTTATAAAAACAAGGTAATAAGGATATGCATAATCTATCTACAACCTTTCCCTAAAAGAAACATATCGGTATAGATGGATTCTGCTCAATTTCTCATCATATATTTGTTCTGATGAAATGAGCGAACATAATAACATTCTGTTAAGCTTCATGTTAAAAAGTAATGAATATGATAGGAAACTAACATAGTCGCAGACTGAAATGCCCCTCTAACTAGGCTAATCTCAGTCCGATCCAATACATTTAACTTATTCTAATTTGCTGATTAATTTTATTAAACGTGCTTTCGTTCTTTAATTTCAAATGCGAGATGATAACACTATTTCCAATGCACTAAGACAAAAACATAAGTTTACGTAAAATGTTTTCCTATTTTGTCATATTAAAGAATTTTTAAATTTTAAATTACTTGCGAAATTTTCAAATTAAAATGTTTATACTTTATGAGGTGTAACAAAAATGATATTTTTAAAGTGATGTGATATCCTAAAGATAAAATATTTCTCTTAATGGATTTTTAAAGGAAATTTTGCCCTATTTTACCATATTGGAAAAAAAAAAAAAAAAAAAAACGATTTTTTTTTCTAAGTTTTCTTTTGTTAAAAGTAAAAAAAAAATCTATAACTTTGTTTTAAATTATGACAGATTTATAGTTCAACCATTCGTTTTAAAGGTATTGGCGAGCTCTTTTGAATGATACCCTCATGAAAATTTACTCCCCTCGAGAGGAGACTTCCCCCCCAGGGGGGGAGGCGAGGCTCCTACATACACAAACATTTTTTTCCCAGTTAACTATCTCTATTACAAAATATATATATTCGTTTCATTTGGTTTAGTGCAGTCTATAGACGTTAAACTCTACTTACCTGCAATTTCCCCCATAGACGTAATGTATTAGAATTCTCTTGATTGTCCCTGTACGCGAACCATTCGCTTGATCTTAACGAACATCTTACTGTAGTATCCCTATATGATACACATTTAGAATACCAAGTTTGAACTTTCTGCCATAATTTATTTTTGAGATATGCTGATAACAGGCAGACACACACAGAGACCATTTGCTAAAAACATGATTTTCGTATTCAGGGGACCTTAAAACGTGTAAATATAACAAAATCTCGCGTTCGGAAATTTGACCCAAAAACAATACTTTTTCTAACTAATGGGTAAGAGAAAGTAAAAATAGTAAAAGTAATTTTTTTTTACTTTTTTTTTTTTTTTTTGGATTAAGAAAAAAGTAAAAATTAAATAATTGGACAAAAAATTGTTTTTTTTTTTTTTTTTTTTTTTCTAAAATTTGAACTAAGAACAATATTTTCTCTACTCTTTTTATGGATCAGAAAAAGTAAAAATTAAATAAATAATTAGAAGAAAAAAAAAAAAAAGGTGAAGGCTTCCTACTAAATTTAGGCATTAAGTATATTATTTAAAAATAACGACGCTAAAACTCATTAACACACAGTTTCAGCAGTTTATTCTTCTGAGAGAGAGAAAAAAAAAAGATTGAAGTTTTCACGAATGCGGAATGAAGTAGAATCAAGGGTTGCTTTGCGGTAGAGAGATTTTGGCGTTAGCTACGAAAATGCGCCAATCTGTTCTGTACGCGCCAACATTTCGGAGATACGCCCCCCGGCTGGAATCAAACCGAGGCCGTCTGGGTGACAGTCCAAAGACAATAATAAAACAGTAAATAAAAAGGCGTGAAACCCATCGTCTCCTGTTTAGCGGTATTGTAAGCAAAGGTTACAAATGGTAGAATTTCATCCCAGTTCTTCTGTTCTGTATCCACGTACATGGACAACATGTTGACCAAAGTTTTATTAAACCGCTCTGTCAGTCCATTTGTTTGAGGGTGATATGCTGTCGTCATACGATGATCGATATTACACAATTCAACGAGAGTGGAAACAAGTTTTGATTGGAAGACAGCTCCACGATCTGTGATAATTACTCGGGGGGCTCCATGTCTTAGGAAAATTTCTTCGAGCAAGAACTTCGCTACTTCTTCGGCTTCAGCGGTCGGTAAGGCTTTCGTTGATGCATATCTCGTTAAGTATTTCTCCATTTGTTCCCACGAGTAGATTTCGGAAATCTTCCTAGAAGATCGACCCTAATGCGATGGAAAGGTGCTATAGTGGGAGGAATAGAAACTAAGTGTCCAGGAGGTCGTTGAGAAACGGATTTTCTCCTCTGGTATTCTCGACAGTGCATCACATATCAAACGACATTTCTGTACATCCCAGGCCAGTAAAACCTTTCGCAAATTCTGTCATAAGTTTTCGCAAAACCAAGATGTCCTGCGGTGGGAGGGTCGTGAAAATGTCTCAGTATGTTCACTTGTAGATGTTTGGAAATGACTGGCAGCCACGTTTTTCCATCAGGGTAAAAATTCTTTCTGCATAGTACTCCGTCAAATAATTCAAAATTTCTTTTATCCGTGTTGGAGCGGTTATTCGAAAGAATAATCTTTGCAAGATCTGGGTCTTTCTTCTGTTCAATCGCAAGGTTCATACTTGTTGTCGCAGCTAGAAATTTGTGTGGCGTCTCAGTTTCTTCGTCCACTGGATTTCTCGAGAGTGTGTCAGCGTCCCTGTGCTTCTTACTGGTTTTATATATCACTGAGAAATCGTGTTCTTGAAGTCGAAGGGCCCATCTTGCCAGTCTTCCTGAAGGATCCTTTAGACTCATAAGCCAGTATAGTGAATGATGATCTTTTACAGCAGTAAAATGTTTTCCGAATAAATACGGCCGGAATTTGTTAATAGCCCATACAATGGCAAGGCATTCCCGTTCTGTGGTGGAATAATTCTTTTCGGCTTTTGTCAAGGTTCTTGAGGCGTAAGCTATAACTTTTTCGGCATTGTTCTGAATTTGAACGAGGACTGCCAAAATACCATACCCACTGGCATCTGTATGAATTTCTGTAGGGGCGCTTTCGTCGTACATTCATAATACTGGATCAGAAGTGAGGGCTGACGTCAGACTTTTGAAGGATTCGGCCTCTTCAGGACCCCAATGGAACTTCGCATCACCTTTTAGAAGCAACTGCAAGGGTTCTGCGAGATAACAAAAGCCCTTAATAAATCTTCGGAAGTATGAGGAAAGTCCAAGAAAGCTTCGTATATCATGTACATTCTTCGGAGTTGGAAAATTGCTTACGGCTTTCACTTTGTCGGGATCTGGATGGATGTCATTACTAGAAACAAGATGACCGAGTATTTTTACTTCTTTGGCCGCAAATAGACACTTCTTTGGGTTGAGTACAAGACCAGCTTCCTGAAGACATTTCGAAACAAGCCTTAGTCGGGTGAGATGGTCTTCAAAATTTTCTGAAAATACTAGGATGTCGTCTAAATAGCAAAGACACGCTGTCCATTTTAAATGGCGTAGCAAATTGCCCATCATTCTTTCGAAGGTCGCAGGGGCATTGCAGAGTCCAAACGGAATGACTTTGAACTCATATAAGCCTTCGGGGGTTATGAATGCCGTCTTCTCCCGATCCGCCTCGTCTACATCTACCTGCCAATAGCCAGAGCAGAGATCCATGGAAGAAAAGAACTTGGTGCCTTTCAAACAGTCTAGCGTATTGTCGATACGAGGTAGAGGATAGACATCTTTTTCGTGATCTTATTGAGCTTTCGGTAATCTACGCAAAAACGCCAGCTTCCATCTTTTTTCCTAACGAGCACCAGGGTGATGACCAGGGACTTTCAGATGGCTGGATGACACCTTTATTAAGCATTTTCTGAACTTCCTCACGAATGACGCACCTTTCGGTCGATGATACTTGGTAGGCTCGTTGGCTGATTGGAGCATGATTACCTGTATGAATCCGGTGTTTCACATTCGTCCATGAGGCTGTCGACTTGTCAGTCTTCTAGAAAATTCCAGAAAACTCTCGAAGCAGTTCGGCTAGTTTGGTTCTTTGTTCGTTGCTCAACTCGGGAGACATCATCCGAGAGCAGTCCATCGGGGAGTTTGACGTGTCTCGTGTATTCAGGCCATCCTTCGTGTCGCCAATCGCACATAAATGTCCTTCATCCAGGGCTTCGGCTAGACCTAAGCACATTCCTTTTAGGAATGACTTGGTTCCTGGACTGGAGGTTGGCGACCCAGATTTCACTTTGCCCGTTATGGTATAAGGAAAGCATGGATGGTATAGCGAAATTCTTCTCGAACAGCAGATGTTTATTGCCGTCTATGACTACATTTACATCTCTTTGTACTTGGCATCCTGAAACTGCTATTTTAGTTAAAGATTGGGGCTGGAGAGTGTAGTTTCTTGTGGCGCACAACTTCCAGACGTCCATCGTTGTGAAGTCTTGGCAAACGTCTTCTAAAAATAATTCACTCTGTCCACAGTCTATCACGGCTTTGGAAGCTTCTAAAAAGTCCTATCCAAGTATTATGACATGACTACAATGCGGCAAAACAATGAATTCAAAAGGCAGCTCTCTGTTATTTATGTGAATACGTAAAATACATTTTCCCATCGGCCGGACAAAATTTCTCCCATTATCTAATGGTGTTTTCCATTTCCTGCGGCTTATTTCTGTCGAGTTATCTACATGATAGACCAGAGATGTTTCTGCCTAAAGGTTGTCTGAGTGAGTGGTGCTGACCGGGGTGTCGGCCTGGATGGCTCGGTTGGTAGAGCCTTGGCCTTGTGGGTCAGAGATCCGGGGTTCGACTCCCGGTCCAAGCATTATTTTCACTCAGTCGGAAAAATAAAATTTCAATAAATATGATTTTCTTCCACAGTTAATTGTGTGATTTTAATAAAAATTGTATTTATTTCTCCCATTATCTAATGGTGTTTTCCATTTCCTGCGGCTTATTTCTGTCGAGCTATCTACATGATAAACCAGAGATGTTTCTGCCTAAAGGTTGACTGAGTGAGTGGTGCTGACCGGGGTGCGTATCTCCGAAATGTTGGCGCGTACAGGCGAACCTGGCGAATTTTTGTAGCTCGCGCCAAAACCCTCTCTGCCGCAAAGCAACCCTTCTTTCCGCTTCATTCACGATTCGTTAAGGATTCGAGCAATCTTTTTTTTTTTTTTTTCCCCAAGAGAATAAACTATTAAAAATGTGTCAATGGAGTTTTAGTATCGTAATTCTTAAATAATATGTTTAATGCAAAAATTTATTAGAAATCCTCCACCCTTTAAATTTAATTTAGCAAGATTAATGAAGAAATAAAATTGTAATATTCTAATTTTAAAGCTTTTAAAATTGTTCTTGAAATACATTTATTTATTTATTTTACTATCTCTTACCAACATATATGGTAGAGAAAGTATTGTTTTGGGGTCAAATTTTCGAAATTGAATTTTTGTTATATATACACGTTTTGAGGCTCCCTGAATCATAATTGTTAAAAATGTGTCAATGGAGTCTTTGTATCGTTATTTTTAGATAATATAATTTAATACCAAAATTTATTAGAAAACCCTTTAAATTTATTTTATCAAGATTAATGAAGAAGTATATTTGTAATATGATTTTAAAGCTTTTAAAATTATCCTTGAAATACATTTATTTTATTTTATTTTATTCTGTTTTATTATTATTATTATTATTATTGTTATTTACTTTCTCTTCGTCAAATAAAATTGTTTCTAAACCTATTTTAGATTATTTGAAAAGTACATTAAACTTTACATTCTTACGCTATTGATCTTAAGATTTAATGTGCAATCTGTCATTATAATATTGAAATGCAGGGTAAAAAAGAAAGTCGTGTGAGTGGCACACCAGATTATCATTATTATGATCATTATTTAGTTTAGTTTACACATATATTGTAAGAAAAGTTTTATTTTTGATTCAGATTTTCGAAATTGAGTTTTTGCTACATTTGCTTAAATATCCTGAAACAAAAAATTAGGTTTTTAGCGGTTGCCTGAATGTGTCTGTGTGTTTGTTATCACCATACCTCAAGAATAGATATTGGTACTCGGATGAAATATTAAGTAATTCGTGTACAGTGACTAAGAAAAGAATTCAAATTCATTAAGTCTATGTGTGAATTTTCTGGTAAATACAATTAAATATTTTTGGATGAAACAAAATAAAATAAATTGAACTTATATTTTATGTGCATGAAAGAATGTTTCGTATACAATGTAGAATGTATATCCTTTATTAGAAGTTTACACAGAACCCCACAAAAGAATTCAGATATATTCATACAATGGAATTGCTGAAAGGTCATTTCATGTCGTGCTATGTGTTTTAAATTCTGTGCTAAATTAGTACACTATATTGTGTTTGTAAAAGATATAGTAAATATACAGGGCTACCCCAAATTAAATGAAAGCATTTCTTTTTATAAATAAAAATCAATGTAATAAATGCAATTAAAGTTTAATTAATTTAAAATTATTCTCTTATTCTAATTTACTTTATCTTATCCGTAAAAGGTCGCTAAAGTATTGTTTTCGGATCAAGTTTTCGAAATTGAATTTTTGTTACATTTATATGTTTTGAGGTTTCCTGAATCTAAAAATTATGTTTTTAGTGGTTGGTTTATGTGACTTGTCTGTGTGTATTATAGATATTGAGTTTGTAAAATGGGTGCATCAGTTTTTAAATATCACTTATGTTATTGATAAGGACAATATTGCTTTGGAACAATGTAAGTTGTAAACTTCGCATGTTATTCAAAATTTACGTTTTCTTTTTAACATGGCAAAATAGAGCAAAATTTCGTTTAAACGTCCATTATGCCAATATTTTGTCGTAAACATGTCAGACTAATATTTTAAAATATATATTTTTAATACACTTCATTAAATATGAACATTTTAATTTGAAACCTTAGTAATAAAAAATTGTGTTTCCTTCGTTTGACAAATTAGGCCAATACTTCCCACGAACTTGCAATATGGGGATCAGTTGTGTTGGAAATTAATGTACGAAAACAAAAGTCAAATGTATCGAATCGGATGGTAGCCTATGAGGTGCGGCATTTCAGTCTGCGACTGTGTTGAGTGTTCTATCATACTCATTCCTTTTAATATGAATACATTTCGCTCTCAATAGAAATTAGTAACAATAAATATAGGATGAGAATGGTTATGCGCATCATTATTACTTTGATTTGTGTAACATATTAAGTTAGATTGTTTATGATTACTGAAAAACAAATAGAATAGCATTAATAAAATGTTTAACGTTTTATTTTATAACTTTGTATGTTGGGGTTGGGGGGGGGCGGGTAAAGAATGAGAAATAGACATGTCCGAGGAGGAAATTATATGTAGAAAATTTTATGAATTTCAACAATAAAATTTAACACGAAATATCTATTTTATTATGATTAAGATGTTCTTTAAAAATACATAATAGATAAATATAAGGTGATAATTTATGAAAATTCAAGCACTGCATCGTAAGAGAAATATTTTATAAAGTCGTACATTTTAAAAATTTAAATACAAAATGATAATAAAAATAGTTGAAATGTAAAATGGCGTACTGCTGATTTGGACTTATGAACATTCTTCATGCATTTTACTAAGAATTTGTAATTTGTTTGAACAATTTTTACAAACTTTTTGGCCTTATACATGAAATCGGATCTCAATGCTAATATATTACCATTATTATTATCTACTTCTCTATTCGGAAAACTATTTCTTAATTTCAAGATATGTTTCGTTTTGCGATTTAAATCCTACATTAATCATCAGAAGAAAAAAAATAATAAAAGAAAGAAAGAAAAACGCCGGATGTTTATTTATAAGCGGCGTGAAGTTTCTCTTTGCACTTCCAGATTTGGCGAAAATCGCATTCTCTGGCGAAAAATTGTGAATTTGTTCTGCGCGCGCCAACATTTCGGAGATACGCGACCGGGGTGTCGGCCTGGATGGCTCGGTTGGTAGAGCCTTGGCTTTGTGGGTCAGAGATTCGAGGTTCGACTCCCGGTCCAGGCATTATTTTCACTCAGTCAGAAAAATAAAATTTCAATAAATATGATTTTCTTCCACTGTTAATTGTGTGATTTTAATAAAAATTGCAACCCTCTTCTGCTTCATGTCATCATGTCCTCGATGTAGTTGCACCATTTAATGAAATCAGTTGCGGTGCTGATTTCTTTCATCAGCAGGGTCTGATAAATGTCCTCCGCAATGCCTTTCATTAGGTGAGACACTTTTTCGTCTTCGGACATTGAAGGATTAATTTCCTGGCACAGAACTAGGACACTCTATATATAGGACTGTGTACTCACTCCTGACCGCTGTGCTCTGTACTTCAATTATTCTTCCGCCTTCCTGGTATATTTTTGTCGGTCTCCAAAAAGTCCGCTTAACTCCCAGGAATTCAGAGTATCTTCATTGTTTACGTACCACTGCTTTGCCGTACCATCAAGGAAAAAATAAACATTGGCTAAGCACATCACGTCATCCCATTTGTTGAATTTAGCCACTCGATCGTATTCTTTAAGCCATTTCAGAGGGTCTTCTCCAGGCACTCGTCGGAAGGCCGATGGACTCCTTTGTTGCTGGCAGGCAGGAGTCAATACGACGGGCTTGGTCTCTTCTGGCACTTTGGTTTCTGGCATTTTCGTTTTCTTCTTTTTGCTGTCTGGAAAATAAAGTCCGTACTCGGGAGATTGTCTTCTTAAACGGAGACTTCTGCGAAAATTGTCACTGTTATCCACGTTTGCAAGGTTTATTTACCCGGCGCCTTCACCAAAATGTCACATAGATGTCGTGAAGAGTCAAAGTGAGTACACGAAGTGAAGTAACAAACGTAGATTATTAGCATAACAAACTTGTAACACAGCTACACTCGGCTGAAAACATACTCAAACTGAGGAACAAGTCGCTTATATGCAATATTCGAATATTCCAGAATACAAGATTAACATGAATTAGAATATGCTAGAATAGGAAATTAAATATGCAAAGATAATTATAAGAACTTAGAAATAATTTTTTAGAGTCTTTAAATTTACTTGCCCCCGGCTGGAATCGAACCGAGGCCGTCTGGGTGACAGTCCAAAGACATACCTCTACGCCACGGCGGCTGTAAAGAGAGCTGACTTGTGGCAATATTTTAATACCGTTACTTTACACAAATCTTAATGAAATTGAAATATGTTATTCATGTCCATTATTGGATGCTTTACATTGAAAATAGAGTAAATACCACCACTGTTTTGTATACAGGGACACCCGAAAGTATTCCTAAGCATCGTGTTCTATGAGAAGTATTTCTATAATCCAAATTTGAAGAACTTTACTTTGCTCAAATCTTAATGAAATTAAAATATATTATTCATATGCACAAAAGATTTCTTTCCATAGAATGTAGTATGATTAGCAATAGATATTTACAGTTCCACACAAAAATATACAGTTACATTAATGGACATGATTGGAAATTTGTTGGAATTGCATTTTCGTTTATATTAATCGTTTTTATCATTTTCTATATGTTTTTAACACTTTCAAATAAGGTTGAAAAGTGTTAATGACTTCTGTTTGTCTGTCTGTTTATCCACGCTCTAATTCACGTAAATATTCATAGAATTTTTTAAAACTGATATATGATATTCATGTTCACTCTCGGTTGTTCCCTATTGCAAATGGAGTAATTATCTCTATTGACTTATGTCCTATTTTTATGAATTACATTTTAATTCCATTATATTACACAAATTTCAATGAAATTGAAATATGTTGTTCAAGTTCACTATCGGATATTTGCTGTAGAAAATTAAGTAACTACCACCACTGGTTTGTGCACAGGGACACCCAAAAGTATTCATTCTATGAGAGGTATTTCTATAAACCAAATTTTAATAACTTTATTTCGAACAAATCTTAATAAAATTGAAATATGTTATTCATATGCACAAAAGAATGCTTTCTACAGAATGTAGCATAATTAGCATTATATTTACAGGGCCACCCAAAAATATTCAGTTACATTGAATTTTTTTTATTGCAAATTTGCTGAAATTGCATTTTTGTTTACAATATGCAATATAACACTTTTTAACTTTTTTTTTTATGTGGGAATATGACTCTAGTTTAATTATCTATCTGTCTGACTGTCCATCTGCCTATCTGTCCAGAACAGAATAAACATTTCTTTTGGTTACTAAACTTATTTTATTTTTATTTTTTTATTTATTTGTATTTTAAATGTTAGTACTGAATTAATCCCCCGGCCCATCCCATTATATCATTTGCCCCCTTAAAAGCTTTTTTCCATAGCCAACACTATTTGTAATGTTTAATGTGATGACCCCCCCCCCCCCTTCCTTCACGGAATATTGCATGGAGTTCCCACGGACTTGATTGACGGCAGAGACAGGAAGTCTGGACTTTAGAAAGGAGTTGGTGGCTAGCGTGGTTTTTGAGTACTACCGACACCATTCAATCCCGATTTCATGCTCTCGTTTGATGGTTCCGGTATCCAGCGATCGCATCAAGGTGTGGCAGACAGGATGGCGCCGCGCTAACGGTCAAGCGACTGGCCGGCGAATGTTCCTAGGTGTGGTCTAGAGTCCTGAGGAGCCTATAGGGAGCCTGATTGCATCAGGGGGGCTGACCCCCTCTCTCAAGTCCAGGAGAGACGGCAGACGAGGAGAAGATGGAGATGACCTCGAGAATTAAGAGGAGACAGATTTGATCTTGTGAATCTGGAAGGAGGCAGGAAGCCCGAAATGGACGATGAATTATAGTTTTCTTCTTTAATATAAATATTGTAAATTTTTGTAAATATTTCTTTATTAAACTAGAGAATTGTCCAAATGGCTCTTCATTCCTGCCCAATCTTTGAATTTTTAATTGTTCTTAGCTGTTTGTTATTGTGACGCTACCACATTAAGATCAATATTATCTCATTCAAACAACTGATCTAAAATCATTTTATGGCATAACCCACTTACAAATACATCCCTTAACATAATATTTACCACGTTATTATCATATTCATATTCATATAGCTATTGCTCTGAGCTCAACATTATACTTAGAATAACATTTTACAATATGTGACCACAATTAAATCAGAAGAAAATGAAAAAGGGCGGAGAAAGCTGATATTATTTTTAGTGAGTTATAGGTTTCAATTGTCTGATGGGTTAGCACTACCAGGTACTGGTGCTGTCGCATACTCAGTAATTCTGCAATCGTCCTTGCAAGCTCTGAGAGTTGGAGTTTGGTCCCGCCTTCTGTCTTTTAACTTGCTTCACTGGTAATTGTTTTCTAATTCCATTCTTTTAAAGCACTTCGTGTTTTTGGGACCTCTATGTTTTAGAGAGCATTCACATCACCCATTAAGTGTAGTCACTCCCCTTAGGGAAAGATGCGCCCTTCAAGTTGAGAATCCCTAGTTCCATACTTGCCAACATATTAATTAATATATTCCATAGTACTGTTAGCCCCACCTTCATTTTCACACCAGTATCTTTTTAGAGTATTTTTCTTCTTATTTAATCGTAATTGCATTTGGAGAATAATATTCTAAAATTTACTGGTGTGAAAAAAGGGGTGGGACTAACAACACTACGGAATTTTAATTAGGATGTTGGCAAGTATGCTAGTTCACATAGATCATTTACTGCTAAATTGTAAAATTAAATTTTATTTTGGTTAAAACAGACATACCAACATTTTAATTTATTTTGGAGCACTATTAGTAGTACCTGCTTTTTACTCACCACTTTATTTGTAGCGAAATATTTTCTATTATATAACTATGATTCAATATAAAAATACAAAAATCCCTTTTCGGCAAGCTTAAAGGCAAAGGTAGATTCCTTTACGTTAATGTTACAATTGTAAAGAAATTTTACATATGCATTAATACCTAGCCAATGGCTTTGTTCCCACACATAGCATTATTTACGTCGCTATTCTGTTTTCAAGAAATTTAATTTTTAACTACAAAAGGGTTTTATTCATTCTACTTAAAATTTTAGGCTAAATTTATTGGTTTGTAAATGTTTCAATTTTTTAAAATTCAAGCTCATAATCATTCAACAAATAAAAGCCTTAAAGATATACAATCCCAGCAATGGTGAATCCCGGAAGGGGCTATTGGGCTACACCCCCCTCCCCACCCAAGCTTAATCAAAATTATATTTTTTATTTAAAATCCATATAACTGTTGTTCAATATCTTTCTTTTAAAAGAAAAAGTAATAGAAACGTGAAAATGCACTTGTGATTTCACTAGTTCTGGTAAGCCTGGCGTTGTTATGGTCAAGTCAAATACAGATAAGTGGCAGCAGTTTTTGAATAGTTATTTCATTGTAATTTTTATTGAATTATTGAAAGTTTTGTATTGTGTTTTTGTGATTCTTATTGTCAGATGAGTAAAAACTGTTTTGGTTCACATAAGCTGGAACATTAACATTAACATTAGTTAACATTTGAGCATTTGGCACCGCTGAATTTCAATGTTAATTGTTATGAATTTAGTAAATTGCATGATTTGGCGAGATTTTGGTGACAAAACTTGCGACTTTGCAATGAAATTTGTGATTTGGCGGCAAAAGTTGATAGTTGACGACGAAATTTTTGACTTGGCGACAAAATTTGGCGAGCTTGGAGATGGAGAAAGGCAGCCTTGGCGTCATTATATTTTCTTTCCACGCGAAAACCTCATATCTCTTCACAGACCAATATCTTGTTTCGACAAGATAAAAAGTCAAAGGAAGCTGTAACGTATTACTCTCAATCGTAAATTTTAAATTCTTGCCTAAACTGACATTCTAAACTATTCACCACAAACGATATTTGTATTAAGATTGACGTATTATTTTAATTTTATATTTTTAGATGATTAATTAAAGCGTTTAACAAGGTTTTTAATTAACACACTTTTATTAACTTGATATGATGCAACTATTAATGTATGTAACGGAATTTTGCAATTCAATTTTCGGCAACTTCTTGTCTTCCAAAGGACCTGAAATTTTGCACACGACTTCATAATCAATGACAATACTAGATACAAGTGTTTCCAGGCACTTTTCCCATCAGGGGCAGGTTCCAAGGGCAAACAAAAAATCTATAACAACTGTCAACAAAACAACTGTCGTATGTGACACAGGATTTGGATGTATTTGTATAATGTCGAGTGGCAACAATTAATTTTTTTTTTTAATAAAGATTTAAAAGTATGTAATAGTTTTCTAAAACCTTTATTAGTTAATTTTTCAATAAAAGAGTGTTCTTTATTTTTTTGAAAATGGTATAATTTTATTTATCAAAATAAGGGAATTCGAGTAATGAAATACTTTAATTTAAATTTAAATTTTCATGAAAATAAACTTCAACGGAAAATTCATTAAAATCGTCCCTAGTTCATTTGTTAAAGGGATACCTAAATGTCCCCAAATTTATTACCTTTTCTAACATGCCAGTTTAATTCGTTTAGCATCGATTTACAAGATTTTTTTTTTTTTTTTTTTTTTTTTTTTTTTAACGATGACATTTATCTTTTACATCTATGTCATATCATAAAGCTAAGTCTAAATCTGCTTAGCCCTAAGATATGTTGATTTAATTTACATATTTATTTATTTATTTATTAACTTTTATTTTATTTGTTTAAAATCACGGATGAAATTTTATTTCATTTTTCTCAGTACATTGTTGTAATTGTGACGTCATATTTTCTGTTAAATTAAACTTTTTTTTTTTTTAATCAGATTATTATATTGTTTAAAAACATGATTAAAATTTTATTATATTTTCAGTGATCTTTTTTATTATCATTTGCACGTGACATAAGCATCAGATTATAAATTTTTGCAATGAAAGCTACCGAAAATGTCGGCTTCATCACAAGAAAAATCACTTTTTAACTTGTAACTTTTCAGCAATTGAAGTTATCGAAAAAGTTTAAATACAAATGTTGTTCTTTAGGGTAAGGCGGTAATTCGCCTGATTTGAAGTATTTTCCTATTTTCAATATTAAAGAAAATAAGGGCAAATGAAAATTTCCACCCCCCCCCACCATTTCCACCCCCTTTGAGCAGGATACCCCATCTACGAACTCGACCGAGATTTTTACCGTCCTGACAACATATCCCGAGCTGGTTAAATTTAAATAAAAATTACTCCAGTTATCGTGTTCACAACTTAACATGGGAAAAAGCGTTATACATATATATATATACCTATATATATATATATATATATATATATATAAGCTTTTGAACGGAGGGTGGTTTTGGGTTCTAGGGGTCATGATCGGTGAAGATATGAAGAAATTTTCCAGAAGTTGTGTCATGAGAACCATTGCAATAGGTAGATCTCCTATAAGGAATCTACCTGAAAAGGGAGATTCATCACCGTAAAATGCGGCAATAAAACTCAATTGTTAAGAAATTTAAGCAAGCCCCCCATAACTGTAAATTCATTGCCGCCCCGGCAGACCACTTCCTTAAAATATATCCCAAAATCCCTGAAATTTATGATCAAATCACCTCTGCTCTTGGGGAGATGAATGTTCAATTCTACACTATGGGGGACAGATAAGTCGCCCCCCTTAAAGCAGTTATCCGAGGGCTTCCATTGGAAACAGACATATTAGACATAGAAGATGCTTCTCACCTCTCTTAATTTCGATGTTCTAAAATTTTCACAAATGACTAGTTTTAAAACTAAACAGAAATTACCCCCTTTCCAAATTCACCTAACCAACAATGCTAAAAGTAAAGGGGTTTTTCACTTAGATAACCTTCTATATTTCCGAATTGTCATGGAAGATTATAAAAGTCCCACACGCACTTTGCAGTGCTTCAGATGTCAAGTGTTGCATCATTCTGCGAAATTTTGCAGCATGAAACCTAAATGCGTAAAATGCTCAGGAGAGCATGAATCCAGAAAATGTCCTTTAGGAAATAAGAAAATTGATAATCCGAAATGCTGCAATTACGGTGGAAATCATCTTGCTCTGTTCCAAGGTTGCCCGATCTTTCCTGAGAATAAGCGAAGAACTTTCACTACTAGACCAGTCCAATCCGAAATCAGTTACGTGAAACTAGCCACTTCCCCCAGCCAATCCGAAAATAGCAGCTTCCTGGACTCTCCAACTTCTTCTATCACGGAGTTAAATAGCATCCTTAAAACAATAAGCACCGAATTAAATGTCCCTAACTTATCCTATTTAATAGATAAACTTAAAAATGCTCTTAATCAAATGAAAAATTGCAATGATCAAGCCACTAAAATTATGATTCTACTGCAAGCCCTCGGATAAACTTCCCCTAAGTTTGTTTTTAAATTTAGATGTCAGGTAAACTAACTCTTCCTCCCTTCACTGGCAGTTTTTTTTTTTTTTTTTGGGGGGGGGGGGCTTTTTTCCGTTAGATAACCATCTTTATGCAACGGCGGATGCGTGCCTATGTCACAGGTGTGTCACAAATCCCAACATCATCCGAAGATATGAAAATACTCTCAGGTAATCAGAGTTCCCAACTTTTATAATTTATTCAAGAGCATTTTTAGCCCCGCCTCTTTTTCATAGAGGAAATTTTGAAAAATGATTTTCTTCTAATTTAACCCATTTTATTCCAACTCATTTATTTTGCTCAAATTTGAGAAAAATTATATTTTTTAAGGTTAATTAAACCTAAATACAACAAAATACAACAAAATTTGAAGAAATTTTTTTTTTATTCTGTATAAGAAATCTTATTCACCTTGTACGCAGGACATTGAAATAAAGAGGATGAAATTTGCACTTATATGTTTTAGTGTTCTCTTCAATAGGGAAAAGTGCTTTCCGAGTATAAAGTTTTGCTTTATCTGTATAATTCTTTCTTATTTGCATGATATTTCTCCAGAAAGAATTTTCAACCGCAAAGAGAAGATAAACCACGCAACGTAATGTAATGATTAAACAAAGATTCCAGATGGAGGAGGTAAGACACATAATACGCTAGCAGACGCTTATATATACCATTATATATTCCAGCTGACAAATTATTCGCACCAAGCAAATTCTGATTTCTATATGCTATTTTTCAGCTGTCCTTTAAATAGGACAATGGTATAAAATGGGTTAATCGTTGTCACATATTAAAGAGAAATAATCTACAAAATGTCTGGTGCGAAAAGAAGGCAGGGCTAAAAATGCTCGTGAATAAATTATAAAAGTTGGGAACTCTGGGTAAAATGGTGTACAGAAAGGGCAGTTGGTTACTAACAATGCTCTGAAATAAATTAAAATGTTAGCATGTTTGTAAAAATACGAAAACGCGTAGAAGGCGATCATCATCATCACGTTGCTTAAGTGAGTTCCTACGATGGTCGCAACCATCGCTTACCTCCACCTGAGGAAGAATAACAACCTGGAGATGAGTTACCTGTGCCAGAGGGTCGGAACCTTTAACTGGTTATGTTCCATGTGAACTCAGACGTGATGAGTTGATGAGCCTTGTATGTCTGTAAGCAGGGGAAGAAAGGCTTGGAAGGAGATGGATTGAACAGTTTAATCGAGTACGTAGCTAACAGTACTCCAGGGCCTGATTATCGCACGGGCACCCGGGGCTCGTGCACTGGGCACGAAATTTCTGAGGGGCACAAATTTTACTATTGGTTAAAAATATCTGATCTAAATCCCCTAGTTTTTTTTTTTTTTTTTTTTTTTTTTTGTTGTTGTTGTTATTTTTGTTTTCTAATTCAACTGTGTTTTATTTTTATGAATAAAATTTTAAAATAAAATCTTGATTGATATAGTACATCAGATCATTTGAAATACATGAAATTGTACAACTAACGTACAGTGAAGCATCGATAATCCGGAAACTTATAATCTGCCAGCACCTATATTTGGCTAAGTGAAGTAATTTTATTAAAGTTAAAGACAGAAACAGATAATTTTTTTGTCCAAGTACTTTTTCCAGTCAGTCTGCCTCGCCTGCTATAAATCGTTGTATAATAATAGGGGTCTTTTTTTTTTTTTGGGGGGGGGGGGCACTAAAAATTGAAAGTGCCCTGGGCACAAAAATTTTGTTAGTCGGGCCCTGCAGTACTCAATTTAATCAAAACTTATATTCAATTACATTCTTTTGCTATGAAGAGATTATCATTCACTAAGAAAAAATTCTGAAGTACAGATTTTGAAAGTCCATTAGAGCAACATTAGAGTATTTGATGTTTCGTATCATATTTTTTAAATATCTGAGGTTTTACAACCTCTGCATAGATAAAATCCACATAGAAATTTTAAGATATGAATTTCTATATAACATTTTTGTATGACACAGTAAATGTTATAATTTTATTCGCATGATAAAAATTATTTAATATATAATCCTTTTATTCTATTAATTATTTAATAATTTCCAATAGAACAGCGGTCGCCAACTTTTTGGACTTCATGGACCACTAAATTAACAATTTAAAATCCTACGGACTATTAAATTTATAATTTAAAATATGGAGGGTCACTAATATTATTCAGGAAAAATGTAACTATATTTTTAAAATAATAGTTAGAGAATGTGCAGTTTACAAATATGAAATAAATCTATCTAATATAAAATATTACAAATGCTTATTTTACTGTATGAATAACCTGAATACTTTTTTAATCATATACGAACAAAAATGCTATAATTATACTATGCATTAAAAATTGAAATAAAAACAAGCAAAAATAATCATAAATATTTAATAGGGAATTGATTACATTTTATTTTTAAAAATTTCAAATAAGTAACTTTTTTCATGTTGAATAACTTTATCTATTTTGATTTTGGCAGCTTTTCATTAAGTCATTCGAATAAAGCCAATGCATCGCCAAACTATTTTTGCTCAGCACATCTAGAAATATAGAATAATACCAATTATGGAATTAACGGTGGAATATTTATTATCGAATTACATCTTTTATGTTTAAGAAACATCAAAAGCATGTGCCATTCATTTGACAGCAAATATTTTATAAAGTTGACATTCATTGAATATTGATTAACATGTTTTTGCGTCCTTATTTCAACCAGGTTTATGAAAATAATTATAAATAATAAAATATTTGTCAGTCACTTTATTTGATAAAATAAATCGGAAATTGTTTTCAAAATATTCATAATTCAATCAGGTATTCCGATAGGTTTCCGATGTCCAAATACATATGCTGTGCATGCAATTTTAAGCAATCCGAAACCGGCTCCTAATAAGAAAAATGCGGCATTTTCGGCAGACATGCCCATCTGTCTCTCCATTGTCACATGGTTCGTCACATAATGTAAAATAATCATTGTAATCCCTAATGAAAGTAAAATTATTGAAAAAATAAGTACTCCTGATAAAAGTTTTAAAACTGAATTTTTTACAAGCTCAGGAGATTCTGGCATTACTCAATTTCGTGTTTATGTTTCATATAAGTTACAGTTACATTACAAATTTAATTACTGCTGTGGATTTACTTTTCACGAGGTTTATTTTCAGCAGTTTTAAATATTTCCCTGTGTATGCGTAGATATACGCAAGCGAAGTGTGACGTCATTGACCGTTCGTGGATGCAGGAAAAATATTTCTTATGTTAATCGCCCATTGGATTTTTTGTAAAAAATTATTAAAAATCGAGGGAAATGATTTTCCAATTTTAATCCCTATATATATTAGTTATCGTGCGCATGCGTTAGATTAATTATTTTTGCTGTAAATTGATAACATTTGAGTTTTAAATTTCAAAACTCTGTCGTCCTTGGCGTTTTTTTTTTATTTGGCGATCAAAAACGTATTACAAAAGTATACATGCAGAGGTATATTTTCCTAATATATATGTATTGTACGAAATATTGTTTCATATGATTCATTACTCTCTTAATATAAATTCTTAAAAAAACCATGATTTTTGAAAGGAATTAAATATGTTTACCAGCTAAGCTGGCGATTTATTTTATTTATTTTATTTTATTTTTTTTTTCGCCAAGGATGTAAGATATGAAATCTATTCCACTGCAACATATTAGTATCTTATATCAGATACTTTATTTAGACATTTGAAAACAAATTTGACTTCAAATTATGGTAGAATATTTATCCTTTTCCTTTTAATTAGTATACTAGCTGGAACCCGTCGAATTCGACGATCACTTTATTGACCGTAATGTTTCAGAAATCGTTGCATCATTATTTAAATGTATTTCAAGTTAAAAATCTAATATAATTTATGACATTTCACTTAAAATGCTTATAAATAGAAATTTTCGAGAAAATGCTTATAAATAGAAATACTATATATAACATCACTTTCTACAAAGTACTGTTAATGTGATGTCTAACTGACTCCAAATAAACAGATGCTATCTTTTATTTTCTATTTCGTTTAATACTAAGACTATATGTTAGCTGACCCGTCCGGCGTTGCCCGGGCCCATGATATCTTAAATGAACCTTAAATTTGTATTATTTTATACCTTTAACTCGATTTTGTTTGAATTTCTGTTTTTAAATGAAAGCATCACGAAAATAATAATCATCTGTAACAAAGATATTACCTCGAACCGAACGAAACTCTGCCTTGTGACCCCGGTGCTTGCGGCAGAGCATACACGGGCCGCTAACAACATAAAAAAATTCCCAAAAATTAACCTGGAACCGAACGAACCCGCCCGGCAATGCCCGGGCCCGTGATAATAACCTTAAATGAACCTTAAATTTGTATGATTTTATATCTTTAACTCGATTTTGTTTGAATTTCTATTTTTAAATAAAAGCATTGCGAAAAAACAAAAATAATAATCAGCTGTAACCAAAAAAATTACCTCAAACAGAACGGAACTCGGGTTCGTGACCCAGTGCCTGCGGCACGTATATACAGGCCGCTAATAACATGAAAACATTCTCAAAAATTAACCTTGAACCGAACGAACCTCTGACTCGTGTTACCGCTGCCCTGGCTGCGGCACCGTATAGCAGGCATGCTACGCACGCGCTGCAAAATCCACTTTCTTCCACCAGGGAGCGCAGTATGTGTTATACGAACATCACCAATCGCCTTGAATTTATTTCCAAGACCTTTCAAATAAGGTGTCACATCAAAATCCTTTAGTTGCACTTTCCACCACCAGGGGGCACTGTGTGTTCTCTTATAAACATCAACAACGGTCAGGAAATACCAAGACCTTTAAAATAAGGTGCAACATGATAGGGCCTACTGCAAAATCACCTAGTTCCATTTTTCACCACCAGTGGTGCCCTATATTGTATACAAACATCCCCAATCAACATGAAATTTCAAGACCTTTAAAATGAGGTGCTACATGTGTGGGTCTAGAACGGATTTCCCTCTCAAAGTAATTTCCCCCCTCCCCCCCCCTTCAAATCTACTTTCCCCTTTTTCCCCCCTTTAAAATTGAAAATTCCAAAATCGGAGATATTGATTTTTTAGTATTCGAGTCCCCCCATGTACAATTTCTTCCCCGGGAAGTAATTTAGGGCTGAGTTATGCTCGCCAACGTATGTTTAACCCCTGCCCCCCCTGGGGGAGAACCGTTAGACTTTTTTTATTTTTCTCTTTTCATAACACATCTACAGACCAAGACCTTTTTTTAGACACCTCAACCAAATTTTTACACCTAGCCGTTCTCTCAATTTAGTGGAGACTGACAAAAACATGTTTCAAATTAATATATAGATTAGTTGGATATTTATTGTGTAAATATCATCCTCTAAAATGAAATGTTTATGTTTTCAATCGAATATGGAAGTTTGCCATTTTTACTTTCCGAACACTATAGTGAGGAAAGTATTGTAATCATGTCAAAAATCCGAATTCGAGATTTTGATGTTTCTATACGTTTTGAGGTACCCTGAGTCCGTTTTCACTATTTTTACGATGATATATGCATGTGTGTGTGTATGTATGTATGTGTGTGTGTGTGTGTCTGTGAGTGAACACGCTAGCGTCTAAACACTTTGTTCGAATAAGCTGAAAGTTGGTGCGTATATTGTAAGTCACCATAGTACGAACACTATAGATTTTGGTGAATCTAGCACTTATAGTTTTTTTACAGGGACACAAAGAAAAATTCTTTATCATTATGGTGTATGGGACCAAAATCTTAAAAGTGCGATAGCATCTAAACGCCTTATTCAATTGAGCAAAAAATTTATACACATATTAAAGGTCACAGTTAATCAATCTGTATAGAGTTTGGATAATCTGGCACTTACCGTTTTTTTACAGAGGCACAAAGAAAAAATCTTTACCATTAGGGGCTAAATTTTTAAAAGTGCGATAGCGTCTAAACGCTTATTTAATCTGAACAAAAAAATTGTACACATGTTATAGGTGACAGTTGCACGAACTGTATAGATTTTGGTGAATTTAGAACTTACAGTTTTTTTACAGGGACACAAAGAAAAATTCTTTATCATTATGGCCTGTGGGACCAAATTTTTACTTTCTTCTATATTCAATAGAAGAAAATATTGGATTCGTAAAAATTTTCGACCTCGGGTTTTTGATGGATTTACACGTTTTGAGAGCTGTAGAACACGATTTGACCATTTTTAGAAAATTGCTGTCTGTTTGTCTGTCAGTATCTGTGTGTGTGTGTGACAAACTTTTGTGGCAACTGTATCTCAGGAACTACTTCACAGAATTTCATACAAATTGGTATGTAGTTGCACCTTGATATAAATTAGTGCCTATCAACTTTTGGTAAAAATTGTCTTACAGGTTGCGTTGCCATCCCGCTTTTTCTAAATTTCTAACATGGTGGTATAGTACAAAATTTTGTATAAATGTGCATAAAGAGAATTATTACTTTCTTCTATATTCAATAGAAGAAAGTATTGGATTCGTAAAAAATTTCGACCTCGGGTTTTTGATGGATTTACACGTTTTGAGAGCTGTAGAACACGATTTGACCATTTTTAGAAAATGTCTGTACGTCTGTCTGTCTGTCCGTCCGTCTGTCTGTCTGTCTGTGTGTGTGTGTGACAAAATTTTGTGGCAACTGTATCTCAGGAACAACCGCACAGAATTTCATACAAATTGGTATGTAGTTGCACCTTGACATAAATTAGTGTCTATCAATTTTTGGTAAAAATTGTCTTACAGGTTGCGTTGCCATCCCGCTTTTCTAAATTTTTAACATGGTGACATAGGACAAAATTTTGTATAAATGTGCATAAAGGGAATTATTTTTTAGTAATCATTATGAAATTAACAAGAATTATTTATAATAAAGATAGTCAACTGGGAAAATTTTTTTGTATATGTAGGAGGCTCGCCACCCCCCCTGGGGGGGGGAAGTCCCGCCTCGAGGGGAGTAAATTTTCAAGATGGGTATCTTTCAAAAGGTCTCGTCAATACCTTTAAAACGAATGGTTGAACTATAAATCTGTGATAATTTAAAACAAAGTTATCGATTTTTTTTTACTTTTAACAAAAAAAGTTTTTTTTTTTTTTTTTTTTTTTTTTTTAACGAAATTTAACCAAACATGGTATTTAGTTGGCCCGTGACATAAACTGGTGCTGACTAGATTTGGTGATCAATCGCTCAACAGGTGGCGCTGTGATCGTATTTTTTCTAAATTTTTAACATGGCAGTATAGGACAAAATTCTGTATAAATGTACATAATGAAAGTTATTCTTAACCTGTGATTGTAAAATTAATATGATTTATTGATAATAGTAATAGTTAATTAGTAAAAAAATTTTGTGCATGTGGGGGCATCGCTTCGCCCCCCTGAGGGGAAGTACCCCCGGGGGGGGTAAATTTTCAAGATGGGTACCTTTCGAAAAGTCTCGTGAATACCTTTAAAACGAATGGTTGAACTATAAATATGTGATAATTTAAAGCAAAGTTATCAATTTTTTTTTTACTTTTACCTAAAATAACTTCGAAAAAAAAAAAAAAAAAAAAACGTTTTTCTTTTCTTTAAATATTATTACTGAGTGAATTTGTATAGGAAAATATAGAAGAAAGTCTTGTGATGGCCACAACATACTAGTTTTTTAATAATCATTATGAAATTTACCAGAATTATTTATAATAGAGATAGTCAACTGGGAAAAAAATTTTGTATGTGTAGGAGCCTCGCCTTCTCCCCCATCCCTAGGGGGGGGGAGAATTCCCCCCTCGAGGGGAGTAAATTTTCATGATGAGTATCTTTCAAAAGAGCTCGCCAGTACCTTTAAAACGAATAGTTGAACCATAGATCTGCGATAATTTAAAATGAAGTTATCGATTTTTTTTTCATTTTTAATAATATATATATATATATATATATATATATATATTTTTTTTTTTTTTTTTTTTTTAATGTAATATTGACAATAAAATTGACTTTTTTTTGGATATTTAGTGTTATACTACTTCTCTAATATGGAAATCATCTGCATTATCATGGAAGATAATTTTTTTAAATAATAATTTTAATACATTACTTTTACTGAGTGAATTTTTATAGGAAAATATAGAAGAAAGTCATGTGGTGGCCACAACATACTAGTTAAAAGTGCGATAGCATCTAAACGCCTTATTCAATTGAGCTGAAAATTTATATGAATATTATAAATCACTGTTGCTCTAACTATAAGCATTTTGGTGAATCTAGCATTTATAGGTTTTTTACAGGGACACAACGAAAATTCTTTATCGTTATGATCTGTGGGCTCAAAGTTCAGTAGCGTTAAATAAAACATCGTGTAATATATGGAGAAAAATACTCAAACACTTTATTATGGTTTTATCTCTTTTGTTTAACAACTCCTCTTTCTTTACTTTATCTACAAAACTGTTAATTACTCAATGTTCGGAAAGTCGAGTGGAGTCACTCCAGATTTTTTTTTTTCCTACAGTTTTGAAATTTAAAATTCAAATTTTATCAATTTTACAGCAAAAAAAACTTAATCTAACGCATACGGACGATAACTAATGCATATCTATATCCAAATATGGGAATTAAAATCGGGAAATAATTTTCCTTGATTTTTAATAATTTTTTACAAAAAATCCAATGGGCAATTAACATAGGAAATCTTTTTCTTGCATCCACTGATGATCAGTGACATCATCACTTCACTTGCGTATAATGTGAAGATTTTTCACTCAGCAGTTTAACAAGAATCACACAACAGTTTCATCAAAAATTTTCATAGGTAAAAAGAAACATTACATTTAATATGCAAAGCAAACATATTTCACACATACACTACACTGAATATATTCCACACTACCGACCTACCGTTAGGAGATTTAATATGAAAAATATGCATCAAAGAACCGTCGATTGTTTATAGGGAAGATGTCGCCAAAGGAAATCTTTTTATTTATTCTTTTATTTATTTTCCTTTTTTTTTTTTTGTGCTAGAGGCCTATTTCAGTCGGTACAGTTGTCGAATTTTTATAATACACTCTTAATAGTGCTAAGGGCCTATTTCAGTCGGTTTATTGAATGGGGATTTATTGAATGAAGTCCCCCCAAGGCACAACTTTGACATGAGTCCCCCCCCCAGGCCCAACTTTCACATGAGTCCCCCCCAAGGTACCCCTATTTCAGTCGGTACAGCGTTGTCGAATTTTTATAATACACTCTTAATAGTGCTAAGGGCCTATTTCAGTCGGTTTATTGAATGGGGATTTATTGAATGAAGTCCCCCCAAGGCCCAACTTTGACATGAGTCCCCCCCCCCCAGGCCCAACTTTGACATGAGTCCCCCCAAGGTACCCCTATTTCAGTCGGTACAGCGTTGTCGAATTTTTATAATACACTCTTAATAGTGCTAAGGGCCTATTTCAGTCGGTTTATTGAATGGGGATTTATTGAATGAAGTCCCCCCAAGGCCCAACTTTGACATGAGTCCCCCCCCAGGCCCAACTTTGACATGAGTCCCCCCCAAGGAACCCCTATTTCAGTCGGTACAGCGTTGTCGAATTTTTATAATACACTCTTAATAGTGCTAAGGGCCTATTTCAGTCGGTTTATTGAATGGGGATTTATTGAATGAAGTCCCCCCAAGGCACAACTTTGACATGAGTCTCCCCCAGGCCCAACTTTGACATGAGTCCCCCCCAAGGTACAACTTTGACATGAGTCCCCCCCCAGGCCCAACTTTGACATGAGTCCCCCCAAGGCCCAACTTTGACATGAGTCCCCCCACAAGGCACACCTTTGACATGAGTCCCCCCCAAGGCACACCTCCCCCTCATTGGGAAAAAGAGAAAAAACGTTGTTTTGCGGCTATAAGACAGTTTGGACTTCCAACGTTATTTGTTACAATATCTGCAGCTGAAACACATTGGTTTGATTTAATGAAAACTTTATCATGGAATTTAGATCGTCACGAATTAACTAAAGAAGAATTTGTCGATATTAACAAGTTTAGCAGTAGGCCTCTGGCACTAAATTAAAATCTGTCAATGTCAGATTTTCATGTTTTAAATAATGAAATAATGTCGTGTCTGTATAATTTTTTTTAAATGTGTACTAGTCGGTCCTCGCCCGCTTGGCGGTCGATATTTCTAATTATTATTATTATTATTATTCCCCATAATCATTTAAAGATTCTAATTTTTTTGATATTTTTTCCCTTCTAATTTAGCTTAGAGCTTAGTGCTTTAACCAAAATTTGGCGGGTTTTAGCGGAGACCGAGAACAAAACCGCCAAATCGTCAAGTGGCGATCTTTACACATATATATATAGCATTTATTCTTTTAAATTATCTTTTCAACTTACTTTATTTATTTCAAGTCAAGGATATATACAGGGTGAGTTTGACATAAACTGCCAAACGAAAGGAGGTGATAGAACAGCCCATGGGGAGCATAAAACACCATAGAAACCCTGTCCTATCTCTAACCGTTTCCGAGTTATGGTAGATAGAAAAAAAATCTGTTTTTTTCCATCCCGTCTGAAAACCCCCAAATTTGTAAGCTTTCTGAAAGACTTACACGCAAAATAAGCACATATTTGGAAAGAGCAGAAAAAATCCTATCGGGTGACACCATTTACATAAGGATACCTTAATTTGACGGCGAGCTACAAGCGCTAAAACATTGGCGAAGTTAAGATCGAGTTGTCAACAAATTCTTTAACCGGCAATTCTGCAAACACCGTTCAAGCTACAATCGGTCAAATTTACTAAAAACTTCTCCATTCCACAACCACAAGCTTTAGAATGATCCCACAATAAACCATATCGGTGTTCTAGTTCAGGAGAAATTCCGCCTTTTGTTTAAAATACATCAATGAAAAGACGTTCGTCGAAATTCGGCAAACGAAACGATGGTGAGTAAATGGAACGTATGCAAATTCGTGACTATCTGAATATGTACTCTTAGTGATATTCAGATGTATTCCAACTTTCTTGCGCGCGCATCCCACTCGGGAGTATAAAAGGCGAATCAATCTGTAACAGCTCATTAGCTCGTCAGCTTCTTTTACGCTTTATGCTGCTTATTGCTATAGCATTTTCTGGACTTTCCCTGAGCTCGGCCGATTCTTTTCACGTTTCACGCTGCTCTCACGTCTACTTGCTTTCTCTTAGTTCATACTTAGTATGTTTTCCTACATTGGTACGAATTAACCAAGTTGGTTCTTATTCCGTAGCACTTTTTAACACGCTTATATTAGCTTCACCTGTATGTATGTATGTATGTTTGTTTGTAACTTCTCTGGGAGCAAAACGTGATTGCACAAAATCCTTCATATCTCAAACAAAAAAACAGATATCCGTAAAATTTTTGCTTTGAAATATAGCTAATACAAATGTCTCAAAATCGGTTTCTGGAATTTTTGAAATTCGGTCCCCAAGGGGGGAGGGGGGGCAGGGCCCGACTTAGCCTAATCGGGGCCCGGGGCAAAAATTTCTTTGGGGGGCCCCCCTCTGCCTCACTACTTCAGTAGTGAAGAACCGAACTTTATGGAGGCATTTAAATTTTTCACCTCATTATAGATATATAACAAGAAAATTAACTTGAACCTAAAATAGCTATAAAGTCCCCCCCCCCCTCCAATGGTCATACGAAATATCGTTCTGTCCATTTTATTTTTGATTGTTAACTTTGTCATCTAGCTGCGAAAAATTCATATCCTGGCTGACATTAGGACGGAATTCAGCAAAATTTTGGCAATTACGATGAGGCTCAATTAAGCCGGATTTTACACTGTATTGATATTTTGTTTAAAAAAAGTTCATTAAAGAAGGAAACGTAAAATAAACTTTCTATTCGATTTTGGGGGCCCTCCTGATGTGGGGGCCCGGGGCAGCTGCCCCGTATGCCCCTGCCTTAGTCAGGCTCTGAGGGGGGGTAAAACGTGATTTCACATGCGTAAAACGTGATTTCGCATAATCCTATATATCCCAAACAAAAAAAACTAGATATACGTGAAATTTTTGCTCTAAAATATAGCTAAGGCAACTATCTAAAAACCAATTTCTGGAATTTTAGAAATTCAGCCCCTGGGTGGGGCAGCAAGGGGGGGGGCTATGGAGCAAAAACAAATAGAAATACATTTAGGCCGTTGAAAATTGGTACAGATAGGTTTTAAAGTTCTGCAAGTCGAATGGGGATATTTTCGATTGTGTAAAGTTATTAGGAGGGGCAACAGGGGGGGGAAGGGAGGGGGGGGCAAAAAAATAAAAATAGTGTCAGATCGTTCAAAATTGGTACATAGAGGTTTTCGATACTTACAAATCGATTGCGGATATTTTTGAATTTGTAAAATTATTAGGAGGGGCGGGTAGGGGGTGAGGGGGGACTATGGGGCAAAAACAAATAGAAATATAGTTAGGCCGTTCAAAATTGGTACAGATAGATTTAAGAGGCCTGCAAGTCGAATGGGGATATTTTCGATTGTGTGTAAATATTTTAACCAAAAACTTACATACTGTAGCTATTTATGTGATAAATAATAAAATAATAAATATAGTTAAAAATATAGTTTAAAAAGCATGCTTTTCATAGCACATCGAACTAAAAAGTGAAAAATAAATATAGTTTAAAAAAACTAAAAAACACGCTTTTAAAGCACATCAAACTAAAAAGTGAAAAATAATTCTTAATATAAGCTGAAAACAATAATGAACGAAAAATACTAGTATAATTGTGAAAAAAGCGTGGGTTGCTCGATATACGAAAAATATGGCACAAAGCACCCCACGCTTTTTTCACAATTATACTAGTATTTTTCGTTCATTATTGTTTTCAGCTTATATTAAGAATTATTTTTCACTTTTTAGTTTGATGTGCTTTAAAAGCGTGTTTTTTAGTTTTTTTAAACTATATTTATTTTTTTTCTTCTACTTTTGTAAATCAATATTGAAATTTTATCCCTTTTTGTTTACCCTTCTGAATCAAAAGGATCAAATTGTCATACTTTCCAACCTGTAAACAGATATGCCTAGCTTTACAAATGAAGAGTATGCAGATATGCATTTTGTGTATGGATTTTGCGATGGTAACTCTTGGAGAGCCGAAAAAGGGTACCGTCTACGTTATCCACATCGTCATGCGCCCAACCGTACTGTATTTGCCGCAATTCATCGAAGGCTTACATAGAGTGGGTCGTTCGGTAGGGTGTACGAAAGGGGCCATGGTCGCCGCTCTGCCATCGCTGAGGAGTCTGTACTCGACCGAGTGGAGGAAAATCCAAATATGAGTTTACAAATACTTGCGAGAGAAGGTCGAATCTCCCAAAGTAAAGTGATGAATGTTTTGCGCAAAAACCAGTATCATCCATACCACTTCACACCGGTACAAGAATTACGCCACTCAGATTTCCAAAAGCGGGTAACATTCTGCCGCTGGCTTTTAGAGCGAGATATTGAGGAACACCACTTCCTTAGAACGATACTGTGGGCAGATGAGTCACTAGGGATGGCATGTTGAATTTACATAACTGGCATCATTACGCTCAACAAAATCCATTTGTAACACGAAACTCATCGTTACAGAAGCGATTCAGCTTAAATGTTTGGCTTAGAGTGGTTGGCGATCGCTTGATAAGTCCACATGTGTTCCGAGGTCATCTGACAAGCAATACATATTTGGAGTTTCTGGAACATCATCTTCCAGGATTACTTGATGTCATTCCTGTACCCCAACGAGCGGAAATCATTTTCCAACACGATGGGGCCCCTGCACATTCTTCCAGTGCCGTTCGGGACTTCTTGACTCAGCAGTATCCACGATGGATTTGTCGTAATGGACCAATTCCTTGGCCACCTAGATCGCCAGATCTCACTCCATTGGACTTCTATGTTTGGGGTTTCCTGAAGCAAGAAGTTTATCGCACAGAAGTTGCCAGTTTGCAGAATTGAAGCAACCGGCTCGATGATGCAATAATAAAACTGAGGGATGAGCTTTCGCTAAGAGCTACTGTGGTTTCCGTTTGTAAGCGGGCAAGGGTATGTATCAGGTGTGGGGGTGACCAATTTCAGCAGTGACACTAAATTTCATACATCCTTTCGAATGCATATGTGCTTTAATCATAAACGTGAGAAACGTCTTTTTTTTTTTTTTTTTTTTTTTTGAATATTCCTTTGTGAAGACGTGAGAAACGTCATACTTCTTTTGTTTTAATTCCATTGTGTTTGTAAACTTAATACAACTGCTACTTTCTTGTTTGTCTTTAAAACTTTCTTTTTTTGCATCTGACAAAACAGCGGGCTGAAGGCGGAAATGAAATCAGGAACGACCATGGTACCCCGTGAGTCTCCTTCTAGATGAAAGTCGAGTTCAGTGATGGATGTATTTCAAACAAAAAGCTAAATTTCTCCTGAACTAGAACACCGATATGGTTTATTGTGGGCTCATTCTAAAGCTTGTAGAATGGAGAAGACTTTGGTAAATTTGACCGATTGTAGCTTGAACGGTGTTTGCAGAATTGCCGGTTAAAGAATTTGGTGACAACTCGATTTTAAACTTCGCCAATGTTTTAGCGCTTGTAGCTCGTCGTCAAATTAAGGTATTCTGATGTAAATGGTGTCACCCGATAGGATTTTTTCTGCTCTTTCCAAATATGTGCTTATTTTGCGTGTATGTCTTTCAGAAAGCTCACAAATTTGGGTTTTTTCAGACGGGATGGAAAAAAACAGATTTTTTTTCTATCTACCATAACTCGGAAACGGTTAGAGATAGGACAGGGCTTCTATGGTGTTTTATGCTCCCCATGGGCTGCTCTATCACCTCCTTTCGTTTGGCAGATTATGTCAAACTCACCCTGTATATATTAATTCAATGCGTTTTGCAATTGTGACGCCATTTTTTTTCTGTTGAATCGTCCTTCTTCCACTATTTTATTCATTCATATAAACCATAAAAATATTTATTTTCTTTATCAAGGAACGCGGTAGCGTTCCGCCCCGCCAAGCTAAAGCAAACATTAAGAAAAACAAATGACATTTACAACGTAGGAAAGTCAATGGTGAAACACTACAAGTGTATATTATGTCAACATAGCATCTCGGACTTTTTGACTACCTGTATCTCAGCTCCCTGATCCCCAAGACCTATGATTTTTTGCACAGACCTTGAGCATACCCTTACGACAAAACATACAAATTTGCTTGTCGTTCCGAATTAAGGGTCCTGAGTTAGATAAATTTGATAACCCGAAATTTGCCGGTTATATTCTTCTTCTTGTTGTTACTGCTAAGATTGACAGCCAGTGAGCCTCGAGTTCTGCAGCTAATGAGCTAAAAATTTGCATGGACATTCCTTCTGACTTGTACTAGTGCCTTTTGCAATCAAGAATTTTTTTGATCAATATACAGGCAGAGCCTGACTAAGGCAGGGGCATACGGGGCAGTTGCCCCGGGCCCCCACATCAGAGGGGGCCCCCAAATCGAATAGAAAGTTTATTTTACGTTTCCTTCCTTAATGAACTTTAAAAAAAAAAATATCGGTACAGTATGAAATCCGGCTTAATTGAGCCATCGTAATTGCGAAAATTTAGCTGGATTCCGCCCTAATGTCAGCAAGGATATGAATTTTTCGCAGCTAGATGACAAAGTTAACAATCAGAAATAAAATGGACAGAATGATATTTCGTCTGACCATTGGAAGGGGGGGGGACTTTATAACTATTTTAGGTTTTAGTCAGTTTTCTTGTTATATATCTATAATGAAGTGAAAATTTTAAATACCTCCATAAAGTTCGGTTCTTCATTACTGAAGTAGTGAAGCAGAGGGGGCCCCCCAAAAGAAGTTTTTGCCCCGGGCCCCAGTTAGGCTAAGTTGGGCCCTGTATACAGGGTAGTTATTTTCAATTTTGTGATATTTAACTCAAAAATTTTGTGAATTCGTCAAGAGATGGCGCTCGTGTTCAATAAATTTAATTTTGTCATTAATAATAATAATGACCACCTTCTGTCAGGAACGATTCCGGTTTAGACCGCTTCAAAACAGAGACTTTTGGTAGTCATTTTTTTTTCCTTAGAAATGCTATGTATTTTTATTTTTATTTATTTGTTTTTTTATTAATCGGCATAAATGTTACATCATTAGAAAGATCTTTCGAAACTGAACATTTTTTGTGCTTGCACTTTTTCCTTAATCTCAATATGTAAAAAGATTTCAACGAAAGTTTATAACTACCATTGCAATTCTAAAATACCCATGGAGGATAAAATTAAAATGTCATATAAAATTCAATCATAAAAATTATGGGCTAATAGTTATTACATCATTTTCTTGCAATCATGATAATGTACTTGTCTGATATAAACAAACAGTTGATTGTGAAGTCATATTTATCAAATTAGTTAAAATAAATAAGGTTACAAATAAGGTACCTGTTGCCGCTCACCTTAGTTTGGCTATAATGCGCCAACCTTGGCACGCATCTCTTGTTCACCTGCCTTCCCGCTTTAGCGGTAGTAGTTAGTTGTATTGTTTACCATTATAAAGGTAACAACAAATTTTGTTCAACTTGTTCGGTGATATGGTTCACTTTTTTTTATGGTTTGCGTTAACTATGGTGTCAACATAGTTGAAATACGTTAATAATACGTCCTCTAATAACTGTAAAGTATGTACATAATATATGTATAATAGTTTAATTAAATGTTTGTAAAGTAATAGCTTCAGAATAGTAATTATTAAATTGATATACAGTCCACTCATAAAGTATCGTCAACATTTGGTCTAGTAGACCCGAAGGAGGATCAAACATAATATAATGAAATAGTGGTGGTGCTCATTGATAAAAGTTAATTATGGATTAAAATACTAAATTGGTCATCCTTAATCGACAACGTGGAACTTTGAAAGGCCAATTGACAAAAATATCAACATATTTGGATAATGTTGATGATGATAATAAAGACATTATAACTCTAGAAATAAAAAAGGATTATCTTCAAAAAATAGTAACCAAACTGGATAATTTGAAAATTCAATACTTCGAAATAGCTGATGAATCGGGAACTGGAAGTTCAGTTGAACGCCTTCGCAGAATTGGAAGAAGAGACAGAAAAATTAGAGGTAAGGCTTCGAAAATTCTTACTCTCTAATAACATTAGTAAAAATAAAATTATTTCAAATGAATCTAAAGTAGATAACCCTGTTATCAATTTTCGTTTACCTGAAATTCCGCTACCCAAATTTGGTGGACAGTATAATGAATGGTTTAATTTTAAAGATCAATTTATAACCTTAATTGATCAGAATGATAAACTTTCAGATAATCAAAAACTATATTGTTTAAAATCTACACTTAGTGGAAGAGCACTAGATGTAATTACTGAAGACGATTCATATATTTCGCTTTTTAAAGCATTGGAAGACACATTTCAAAACAAAAGAATGATTGTAAATTCTCACTTAAATGAGATATTAAATAAACGTAGAGAATCTGTCTCAAGATATAGTTAAAAATTTGCGAACAATCACAGATAGTTGTCAAAAAAATATTCGAGCACTCAAAAGTATAGGATTGGAATTGAATCCTTTTACGGAGGCCTTACTCATAAATTTGGTTCTTAAACAAATCGATAAAGAAACCAAAAAACAATTTGAATTACCTTTAAATTCTACAGAATTGCCAACATGGGGTGACTTCATTAACTTTTTACAAAAACGATGCTTGGTGTTAGAAAACTTGCAATGTGTTTTGAATACTAAACCGAAATTAATGAATTCGGAAAAGAGTACTAGAATTAAAACTTTCTTTTCTAAAAATGATTCTTTTAATGATCAAAACTGTGCCCTTTGTAAAAAAAATCATTCTTTGTCAAAATGTTGTGAATTTTTAAAATTAGATGAACACGAAAGATTCCTAACAGTCAAAAAATATTTGTTATGTATTAATTGTTTGAAATCCAAGCATCAGATATCAAATTGTAAAAGTAACCGACGTGATCACAAAAAATTCGAACGGAAAAATTCCTTCAAGAAAGAAAAAACAAATTTCGGGTATTCTAAAAATAGTTATGACGCGAAAGGAAAAAGTGATAAGCAGGGAAAAAGAGAACTAGGTAAGAAAGAATTGGTTCAGAATGAGAAAATTTTCGAGAAACCGCTAAAAGACATAATTCACTCCTACATCGTTCTTTGCCGGGAACAAAAAGTAATAATTTCCGATGTAAACCGCAAACACAAAATCCTAACTCAAGCCAGACGGCATCAGAAACAGAAGCATTGCACCTGCTTCAATCGAATGATTCATATTCTGAATTGCAGAAAGAAAAAAAAGATGTTTCGATGGCATTATATAACGAGATTAATAATCCCATCTTAAAAAGTAAAAAACATATATTGCTGTCTACAAGTATAGTTTATTTGGAAAGTAGCAATAAAAAAAAGGTTCCGGTTCGTGTAATTCTTGATAATGGAAGCGAATGTAACATATTAGAGAGAGAACTCGCTAATTTATTGAATTTGCAAAAAAGGAAATGCGATATTCATATTTCAGGAATTAATGGTAAGATGACAAATGTGAAATCTTCAGTACGTACCATTATTTCAAATAAAGATGACTCATTTAGTGAACCAATTGAATTTTTAATTACACCTAAAATAACAGAATTAATTCCTTCACACAATATAAACATAAGAAGTTTATATCTGCCACATGACCTTGAATTAGCTGATAGTGAATTTTGGAAAAAATCTAAAATAAATGCTTTAGTTGGTGCTGAATTTTTCTATGAAATATTAAAGGCAGATAAATCTAAAATAGGGCAATTCACCTTTCAGAATAGCGTTTTTGGACATATTGTTGCGGGAACCATAGAACACAATGTATCTGAAAATACCTTTTGCGGTTTTACTACATGCAATGATTATCTTGATGAAAATATTCAGAAATTCTGGAAAATAGAAGCTCCTGAAATTGACTTACGTCCCGTTAGTCAGGAAGAACAATTGTGTGAGAAACATTTTTTGGAAACTTATCGGAGAGATAAATCGGGAAGATTTATGGTAGCCATGCCTTTGAATGAAGATGCTAGTGTTCTTGGGGAGTCTAAATCTATCGCAGAAAAAAGGCTCAAGCAGTTATGGAATCGTTTAGAAAAGAGTCCAACAATGCGAAATCTTTATTGTGATTTTATTAAAGAATACACTAATTTAAATCATATGACAAAAATTGTTGATAATTTAAATGAGTCTGGCTGTTATTACCTGCCACATCATGGCATTTATAGGCCCGAAAAATCTACTACGAAGCTTCGCGTTGTATTTAATGCTTCGAGTCCGACAACTAGTGGAATATCATTAACCCGTTAGTAGTCGCTAGTTGGTCGATTTGCCGTCCATCCTTCAGTTTTTCCAGATTTTTTTATTCAATAGCCACCAAAAATTTTTAAAAGTGGCATTTGATACACATAAAACGCGAATAAAATCGATTTAACGTCGATCACATCACTTCTTAAAATTATTGGTGACAGTTAAATTAAAAGTTCGCAATCTGTAATAGGTGGCGCTGTCGATAGCGACTACTAACGGGTTAAATGACATAACGTATAAAGGTGTCGTCAATGAAGATTTGTATGAAATCATGTTACGCTTTCGACAACACCGATTTGTGTTTTTGGCCGATATTCAAAAAATGTATCGCCAAATAATGATTACCGAGGATCAGAGAAAATTATTAAGAATTCTATGGAAAAATAATGTGAACTCAGAAATTGAAACCTATGAACTTAATACCGTAACATACGGTACCGCTTGTGCCCCTTTTTTAGCCATTAGAACGTTGAAGCAATTAGCCCTTGAAGAAGCCGAGAAATATCCGAAAGCATCCGATATTTTGCTACATGATTCGTATATGGATGACATTATAAATGGGGAAGAATCGCTAGAATCTACTAGGGAGCTTCAAAAACAACTTATACACTTGTTAGAAGGCGCTGGAATGAATTTACATAAATGGAATGCAAATCATATTTCCTTACTTGACTTTTCTAACGAGACATTAAATGAGTACACATTCTCTGATAAGGAAACCAAAGCCCTAGGGGTTGCCTGGAAACCCAATTTAGATGCTTTCACATTCAAAATAAACTTTTGTCAGTTAAAGTCTATGACAAAAAGAAGCATTTTATCAGACATTGCTCGCATTTTCGACCCATTGGGTCTCATAGGTCCTGTCATTGTCAAAGCCAAGTTGTTTATGCAGGAATTGTGGAAACTCAAATTGGACTGGAATGACCCTATTCCAAGCCCTATTGCTCAAAATTGGCTAGAATTCGCCACTTCGTTAAAAGCTCTTGAACAACTTAGAATAAATCGCTATGTTTTAATTCCTGAAGCACAACAAATAAATTTACGCGGATTCGCCGACGCATCGTCATCAGCTTTTGGAGCAGCCGTGTATATCCAGTCTATTCATAATTCTGAAACTGTCTCCAATTTGGTTAGCAGGAAATCTCAAGTTGTCCCTCTAAAAACTGTATCTATTCCTCGATTCGAGTTATCTGGTTGTGTTTTATTATCCAAATTAATTGTGAAAATTTTGAAATCTCTGAGATTACAAATTAACAATATTTATCTCTATACAGACTCTCGAATAGCTCTTGCCTGGATCCAAACCGAGCCTTGGAAATTGAAAACATTTGTTGGCAACAGGGTTGCCAAAATTCAAGAACTTTCTGAAAACTTTCAATGGAACCATGTATCCTCTGCTGACTTAAATCCAGCTGACTTAATTTCTCGAGGTCTAACTGCCACCGATTTAATGGATAATTAGTTATGGTGGCAGGGACCAGACTTTCTAAGTAAATCCATTAGTATTATAAACAATTACTCTGACTATCTGTCCCCCAGTGATAATAGTGTTGTGTTAGGTGAAATGAAAAATAATTCCCAGTGTGACTCTAACCCTGCAGTGTTGTGTGGAATTATCCAATCTACGGATTCCTCTCATGACTTCTATAATAATTTGTTTTCAATAACAAATAATTTTTGTAAATTAATTGGAATATGTAGTTTTATTTTTAGATTTATTAGGAATGCAAGAGCAAGGACCAACAGAATTATTGGACCACTCCGCAATACCGAATTAAACGACGCAGAAGTGCATTTAATTAGACAGGTACAGTATACACAGTTTGCCGCAGAATTGATCTGCTTAGAGAAAAAGAAGCCCGTGTCAGGTAAATTAAATTGTTTTAATCCAATTTTAGATTCTCAGGGACTCCTAAGAGTGGGTGGAAGGCTGGAAAATGCTAATTTAAATTTTGATAGTAAACATCCCCTTTTGTTGCCCCACGACCATAAATTATCTTCCATGATTATGGAACATTTCCATAAAAAATTCTTTCATGTAGGACCGCAAGCCTTGTTATACCACGTTCGAAAAAAATATTGGATAGTTAGTGGGAGATCTTTAGCTCGGAAAATATTTCGTAACTGCATTACGTGTTATAAACTTAAACCTTTAACGGTCAGTCAACTTATGGGAAATTTGCCAAAGGAACGAGTCAATGTGACTCATCCATTTTATTGTACCGGTATAGATTTCTGTGGCCCTTATTAATTAAATATCGGGGTCAAAGAAAAGGAATCTATAACAAAATTTTTGTTTGTATTTTTATTTGCATGCCTACTAAAGCAGTGCATCTAGAGGTAGTTAGCGATTTAACATCCGAAGCTTTTATCGCAACTTTAAAAAGATTTTTTGCTAGACGAGGCAAAGCCCAAACATTATTCAGTGATAATGCAACAAATTTTGTTAGTGCAAATAATGAATTAAAAAGGTTACATAGATTAGCTGCTCAGCCTGATGAAAACCTTGCTAATTTTTTTAATTCAGAGAGTATTAATTGGAAATTTCTGCCACCCCGTGCCCCAAATTTTGGAGGGCTATGGGAGGCAGGCGTAAAATCGTTTAAGTATCATTTGAAACGCGCCGTAGGAAACGCTAAATTGACATATGAGGAATTTTTAACCGTTGTTTGTCAAATTGAGGGAATCCTCAATTCTCGACCCCTTACCCCCCTTTCAAATGATATCGAAGATTTGGACGTTTTGACTCCCGGCCATATTTTAGTTGGTCGACCCATCACAGCGGTGATTGAACCCGAGTTCTCTGGCATTCCAGATAATCGATTAGATATTTGGCAAAAATTAACTAAAATAGTTCAAGGGATATGGAAAAATTGGCAATGCCATTATTTAAATACGTTACAACAAAGAAACAAATGGAGAATTGAAACTGATAACATTAAAAATGGGGATATGGTACTATTAAAGGAAGAAAACTTGCCCATATGTAGTTGGATTTTGGGTAGAATAGTAGAAATTATTCCAGGAAAGGATAACAAAATACGCGTAGTTTCTGTTAAAACAAGAAATCGGACATATAAACGACCTATTTCAAAAATTGCTCTTTTACCTTTAGAAAAGTAAAAAAAAAAAAAAAAAAAAAACTTTGTGTGAAAATGAATAATGTATTTAGTTAAACTTAATTTGCTTATTGTATTTCATTGTATTATTTTATTGTTTACAATGTTATTAATATTTCTCTTGTGTAAGTTTTATTATTTAAATTGCATATATAATATTTTCGTATAATTAATTGTAATTATGGTATCAGATATTAGAACTCTAACTTTGAAACAATGTTTCAAGGTGGGCCGGTATGTTGCCGCTCACCTTAGTTTGGCTATAATGCGCCAACCTTGGCGCGTATCTCTTGTTCACCTGCCTTCCCGCTTTAGCGGTAGTAGTTGTATTGTTTACCATTATAATGGTAACAACAAATTTTGTTCATCTTGTTCGGTGATATGGTTCACTTTTTTATGGTTTGCGTTAACTGTGGTGTCAACATAGTTGAAATACGTTAATAATACGTCCTCTAATAACTGTAAATATGTACATAATGTATGTAAATAGTTTAATTAAATGTTTGTGAAGTAATAGCTTCAGAATAGTAATTATTAAATTGATATACAGTCCACTCATAAAGTATCGTCAACAGTACCTAAGGTTACTTCGTTACAAATATGGTACCTTTCATTTGATACCTTATTTGTAACGAAGTTTTGATTAGATATTTTAGAATTAATTAAAATATGAAAATAATTTCAAAATTGGACATTTAAATTTATGATTGTTGCCAAAAAAATTTATCAGTTATTGTTATATATTATATATATATATATATATATTGGGGGGGGGGGAGGCATAAGACGAAATAATGTTTTCACGCGAAAAATTAAAAAATATTAAAATTGCCCATGCATATAAAAAATACTTATTAAAACGAGCCAAAGAAGGAAGCGAAATAAGTACTGAGTTATATTACGATAAATATGATATATAATGTGATGCGTTATATTAGACCTATCGTCCTGGGTTAGTAGGTGTTTTCGTTAAAAGAAATAGTTTGTTCGTTCGGTGCAACTTGCACATTAGTTCCGTCGGGTACAACTTGCATATTAGTCCCGTCAGGTGCAACTTGCACATTAGTCCCCTTTAAACATAGTTATATAGTGTTCAGTGAAGCAGGTAAAGCATTCGTTGATTCACTACCTTAATTGATTTCACATTCCGTCATTTTTGACGGGGTTATACTAGTTTAATAAGATTTTAAATAGTAATAAATTCTGTTTTTATTTTTCTTTCTTTCTTTCTTTACTTTTTTTTTTTCTTTTTTTTTTTCTTTTTTACAAAAATGGATTGAAATAAATTAAAAGACAATTTTTTCTTAAAAATTTTAAAATTATTACAAGAAACATGTTTATTAATAAGAAAAATAACTGATAAAAGATTGGGTTTCGTAATAAACAAATGCTGAAAGGACGCGCTAAACAGACTTTTAACAAAAGTAATGTGGCGGATTAAATAAAAGAGCGATTCGTTAACTTTATAAAATTACGGATGATGGAAGTATACATATAATTAAATTCCGATCATATATTACATAAGAGAAATATTATCATGGAAAAATTCAAATTTTACACTTTTGTGTTTCTATCAGTTTGAGGTCTTCTGAATTCATTTTTCATTTTTTATAATAAAGAGGTATGCATGTATGGTAGGGTGACCAGATGTCCTCATTTTCTGAGGACAGTCCTCATTTTCCAAGTGCTGTCCTCAATTGCTTTCAAAAGTTCTCATATCATTATTTGTCCTCATTTTCGGACGTTTGTTCTCATTTGTCCTCATTTTTCAGTAATTAATTTCCTTCTTTACTTAAAAATTTCTACATTATATGCTGCTGACCTTATTAATTTGTAATACTGATTCTACAACTCAACACAACGTAAAAAAACCACGATTTCTTGATTCATTACATTTATTTTTAAATCATTTTCAACACTATTACATCCCTCGTGGAGGATCAAAATTGTGATGGCATGTGGATATATATTGGGAAATTTTAGTCTTTGCAACATTATACTTTAAAATAAAAAGTTTTGAAAAAAAAAAAAAAGTATTTAAAAATTTAACATGAAGCTGGAAGTTAATTTATTACTAACTAGCAGGCTTTGCCCGCTTCGCTGGACACTGTATTTAAATGATTTCTTTGTAACTGAATATATTTCGATTGGCGACTATTTTCGTCACAGCTTTAGTATGGGACCTCCTTGGCAATATCAAACATTTTTTGAACTTCTCGAATCTGTACAAAAAAACTATTATTAAAACAAATATTTTCAAAAATAGTCCAATAGTTGGTGTTAATTCTTCGAATATTCTGGAAACAGTTAAAGCTGTTACTCGTACAGTATAAGTCATTATTCGATGAATGTTCTGGGACAGTCTAAAAAATAGTCACTTGTTCCACAGGAGTAAAGCAAATAACATCAACTATACCAGAGCAAAAATTTTCACTCACTCACGAAAAATGACCAGTTGCTTAGAGTTCAATCCCTAAAGTGCAATGACTCAGAATAGGACTCTGAATAACTCTGGATCGCAGTGACTACATACTCTTTCGCAAAAATCAACTCACACCTACTTATAACTTTTGGCTATGGGGCTTGGAGATGACTCCATCGAGAATCCCTTGGTAAGCTCAAGGTCTACGTTCCCGTGTGTCGGAGAGCTTCGAAACATCGGGAATCCTAAACTATCATTTTTCACCAAATTTAGTCGCCCACTCGCCAAGTTTGTCTCCAAGACTATGCTTTCTGTTCATCATATCTTTATTTAGTTATTTAAATATTAATCTGAATTAATCAAATATTTCTGCCCGACAGCGTGCAAGTGCAGTCACACACAGCAGCTCATTTATTTGTATGTTAAATTAGCGTAGTGAATGGTATATAAAAAAATAAATAAATAACTAAACATTATCGTGCTACACAACTTTATTAATTTTACATTTTTCTTGAACTACATAGATTAAAATCGCTGTTGCTAAATTAAACCACTTGGCGAAAAATATTCGGTGTACTTCGACGCAACAATTTAAAAAATCACCCAGGAGGATCTATAAATAAAACTGATTTTAGTACAACACACTTTAGCATCGTAAACTATATTAGCACTTTGTAAAAGAAATTTTAAATTAAAAATTACGTCAATTTTTGTGAGATGCATAATTTATTTATTTTTTTAATTTTTTATTGTTCACGTTTAGATAAATGTATTTATTTTCCTGTTGGAAAAAAAAATAAACTCGACAACAATTAAATTATGTTTAATTAAATTTAATTTTGGCAACAATTAACTTATGGTTAAAATTTAAATGGCTAATTTTTTGCTATTATTAGCTTACAAAATTGCTATTTTATGCATAAAAATAACAAAAAAAAGTTTTTTTTTCGGAATAAAAGGCAGCCAACTTTCTAAGTTAGGGTATAAGCTATCTCCATAACAAATTTTATCGAAATCCATCGAGCAGTTTTAGCGTGAAACTCAGTCAAATAAACGGACATTCACATTTATAATATATATAAGATTAGATTTTATAACTAACTACACTGCTCGACATTGAAAATGCAACACCAAGAAGGAATGATAATAACGGAATGAAATTTGTTGGACACATACATTATAGTAGGAAGAACAATTGATTAAAATTTCAGTAAATTTGGAGTAATATGTACTGAGAAAACAGTACATAAAGCAGCGACCTCTGTGAGCAATAACAGCACATATCTGCCTAGGCATTGAAGCGAACAGCGATTGGATGACATGTACGGGTAGAGCTATTCATGAAGCTTCAACACGATGCCACAATTCATCGATCGAAGTTACTGGTGAGTGGTGGGGGGCCAGTCGCTTTTCAATGATTGAACAGTCATTTTCATTGGTGCGAGATCAGGAGAACGCGCTGGCCAGAGCAACAGTCGAACACATTCTGTATCAAAGAAGGTCCGGACAATACAAACAACTTGCGGTCGTGCATTATCTTGCTTAAATTTTGCGCTACGGAGGCCTCGAATACAGGGCAGAGGGGCGGGCTTTAACTCATCAGAAATTTAATGGCCGCTGTTCAGAGTGCCAGGAATACGAACATGAAGTAATCAAGACGTGTATCCAATGGGTACCCATAACATCATTGCAAATGATGGACAGTATGATGATGTCGAATCCCAGCTGGCAATGTGCATTATTCATAATGCCGTTAAATACGGAGAAGTCAATCTTGGTGCTGTAAACAGGATTGTGATTTGTCTAAAAAGTGACTTCACGCCATTCCTGCGTCCAGGTTCATCGTTGATCACACATTAATGGCGCCCATATCAGTGATGCAGTTTTGAGGGTAATCAGAATTTTGGTAGCCGCATACTGAGTTACCACCTGGATTGATGGTATGTTGTACCGTTGGATACACGTCCCGGTCACCTCTTGTTTTCATTCCCGCCACTCTGAATACCAGCCATTACTTTTCTGACGAGTTAAAGCCCATAGCTCTGCCCAATGTTCAAGGCCTCCGAAGCGCAACATTTAACTCTTTCGGTCCCATGGATATGAAATTTTTATCTACCTCAGAATCCCGGACAAACGCCCGAGATTTCACCCCCACGGAAGTACAGAGCGGCTTCTTTTTCTATTCATGCGAGTGTCATTTAAACACGCCTTAAGATTAGGGGAAGAATGGATTATTGTCTGGTCCAGTTTCACTGCAGAGTGGAGGATTGGTGTGCAATATATTTTCCGTGAAATGCCTGGTACTATCACCATAAATAATACATATGCTTTCGAAACATAATAAATAGTATATGAATTTAAATTCACGTAGTATTTATAAAGTGCCATAAAGCAGTTACCATATTGTCTATAACAATGATAATTAAAATTCGATGTATTTATTTATTTATATATGAAGAAGAAAACATAATGCAAAAATTTTAGAAAATCTCTGTGCAATAACAACTTTTTTTTTTATTATTTTTTTTAATTATCAGTCTAACTATTTTTAAATATCTATTTTTTCAGAGTTAAGTAAATTTCATAAGTACAATTGAAAACCTCATTTTATGAAAATTTTTATTGTAAATAAATAATTATAATAATAATAATAATAATAATAAAAAGTAAGCCAACACCATTCGCAGCAGTTCATTCGATTCGAAATAATAGCACAACCCTTCATCAGACGAAAATGATAGGCACAAGCACAACATCAAAGCAGAACTTATATCTACTTTATACCTAAAAGAGCGATATAATGCTTTTCGGCCCAAAACAATTGTTATGAAGAAGGTTTTTTTATTTTTTCAACTTACGGTATTTTTTTGCAAAGTTTTTTTTTTTTTTCTTATGTAAACATATAAATATCAACATTATAGTAAACTACAACGAAGAAAATAGTTTTTTAACGTTTTAAAGTCATCGTGTGAGAAGCACTTTTTTAAAATTATGAATCCAATTATTTTTAACATAGTTATTTATTTCAAGGGATATGCAGTTTTTTTTTTCCCTTTCTTTCTTTCTTTCTTTCTTTCTTTCTTTTTTTTTTTTTTTTTTTTTTAACTGATGGTGTAGTAGAAATAAAAAAATAAAAATTCTTAGCAGTTCTTTTGGGTCGATATACAAAGCAATAACACAAAGGTTCACCAGAGGAAAAAGCTAGGCACTTGTCCATGAAGGGGTGTGCTATTATTTCGACCCAAAACAATTGTCGTAAAGCTTTCTCATTCTTTATTTATTTTTATTTATTTTTTTACTAACGGTATTTTTTGCAATAATCTTATTCTTAATTTATACAGTTCAAGAAATAGTTATCTACAATGAAAAAAATACTGGTGTAAAGTTTTTGAACATTGTGTAATGCACAATGTGTAACTCTTTCTTAAATTATCATTCTAACTATTTTTAATCACCCACTTTGTCAGAGTTAAGTAAATTTGATAAGAGCAATTGAAAACCTCCTTTTATAAGAATTTTGATTGTAAATATTTATTAATTAATATGCGCTGAAGGACTAATGTTCTAAAGTAATAAGCAATAATTAAAAAAAAAAAAAAAAAATGTAAGCAAGCACCATAAATGAATAAAAATAAATTAAAGATTTGCAACAGTAGTTTCGATTTGAAATAATAGCCCAACCTTTCATCAGACAGAAATGTTAGGCACAAGCATAGGATGAAAGCAGCCCTTATATCTAATTTCTACCTACAGAAGCGATGTATACAGTTTCTCAGCCCAAAACAATTGTTGTGTGGAAGTTATTTTTATTTTTATTTTTTCAACTTGTATTATCTTGCAAACACTTTTTTTTTTCCTTTTGTTTCTTCCCTTCTTCTTTTTTCTTTATTATTATTAAAATAATCTAAAGGTTCTGCTCTTTGATTCAAACTATCTACTGAGTCTTTAGATCCCGAAAATTTCTCCTGATTATTAAAGTTCTTTGTGTCGGAAGTCCACGTAAATGTAATATGAAAATTACCATAATTTTCGTCTAGATCCGCACCGGAATCAGAAACAGTTTCGGTGTTTGGTAAGATTCTATTTCCTCTGAGTTTTCATCACTATCACTGATATCAATCGATTTGTTAATTTCATTTTCAGTAGATGCAAATAAAATCGCATGAATTTCGTATTGTGTTATTTTTCTACGTCAAAATGCCATAATAAACAGAAAGAAATAAGAACATACAGGATGATCTCAGCTAACAAACTGCGATTACAAAATTTTGTCTCTCACTTCAAAATCTTTAGGACAAGAAAACTCCCTCCCCTATCCCTTCTTGTCACCGTAAAGTTAACCCGCCCACTTATCATCTGCACTGACAACTAACTGCGGAAAAATGACCATCGCGAAGATAAAAGAGCGAAAATGGGGGATGAACTATCTCAGGCGTTTTAGAGCCGGAATGGGACTGAGAGCTTTCGGGCGGCTTCGGCCGTAATGGGAACGAAAGAGTTAAGCAGGACAATGCACGACCGCAAGTTGTCCATATTGTCTGGACCTTCATTGATGCCGAATGTGTTCGACTGTTGCTCTGTCCAGCGCGTTCTCCTGATCTCGCACCAATGAAAATGACTGTTTAATCGTTGAAAAGCGACTGGCCCCCCACCACTCACCAGTAACTTCGATCGATGAATTGTGGCACCGTGTTAAAACTTGATGAAGTGCTCTACCCGTACATGTCATCCAATCGCTGTTCGATTCAATACCTAGGCAGATATGTGCTGTTATTGCTCACAGAGGTCGCTGCTTTATGTACTGTTTTCTCAGTACATATTACTCCAAATTTCCTGAAATTTTAATCAATTGTTCTTCCTACTATAATGTATGTGTCAAACAAATTTCATTCCGTTATTATCATTCCTTCTTGGTGTTGCATTTTCAATGTCGAGCAGTGTAAATTTAAATAAAATTTGAAATGGAAAAGTATTTTTTAGCAAGATTGAAGGGACAAAAGCTGAACACAGATTACCTTATTAACATTTCACGATTTTTTGCTCTCAAGTGAGTAAATCGTGCTACTTGAAGGTCATCGTAATAACTCAGTTTGTAGATCAATTATTATTCCTTGCCTAGCCAATTTTTGATATTCTTCAGATTGCCTTTTCCATTTAAAATGTTATTTATTGGATCACTTCCATTTGAAGTAGTTATGATTTTGTTTATACTGCAGCGGTTCGCTATGCCAAAATAGCGATAAAGAACTGCCCTTACTGCCAGTTGGCGGAAAAACTGTAATATGGCAACCTGCCAAGAGGGAGAAACATTCGCGCGTCTCTCTCAGCATCAGTCTGTGCTCTGCTTCTGTTCCCGCTGGTATCGTCGGCCGTTGGGTCGCTGGCAAATGCCTGTTTGTACTTGAAATGTTTTTGTTTATTCACTAATCTCTAAATTAATGTTTATCGTTTTATTTTATTTTCTATTAAACAATGTTAATATTTAATTGGCTGGTGTTTTTTAGTTAAATATATTTTCTGACTCAAAATTTATCGGCATGCAAAACGCACGCCGAATTGGTGACCGCGGGCAATCTATTTTAATCTTTCAAAATTAGCGAAATCCAGCCTTAATTAATTTAAAATATGAGGGTAATTTATTAATTAATTTAAAATATAGGATTATTTATAGATTCTGTTTATTTATTTTTACTTCGCGGCAACCATGTGCACGTGTTATATATCTCTACCTGGAGGAGTGCCATTCATCATAAATAAAAGTATGTGTTCATTTTATTTCTATTACTTTGTGATTGGTCGATTATTTTTATAATTATCTTTATATCAGCAAAAAAAAAAAAAAAAAAGGCGTTATATATATTAAATATTGTAAATTGCTACGTGTTTGATAATTTCTGTAAATTTTGTGCAATTTTCTATTTACATTTTGTGCAATTTTCTATTTACATCTACTTTAAAACTTGGTATGTTTGCTGATATCCTCTAAGTTTTTGACTAAAAATTTATTTTACCTCTCCTTTCAATCGATATTTTCATTATGCCTGGTGAAGACCCACAAAATAATACTGCAGGTACAGAGTCGCAGGTATCCGCGTTTGTAATGATCGATAGATGGCGCTCTCTGAACACTGCAGTTGTTAGTAAATATAACAGCCACGTGTAATTATTATTCTTTCTCCGCCATTTCATCATGGAAAGTCGATTGCATAATATGAGGATATGCAGTGGTGTGATAATTTCACCTTAGCCCATCAGAGGGCGAGCATTTCATTACAATCGCGGATCGCATGTCTCTGTAAAAATCCCTCCCTTATGGAAATCTAACATTAAACTGTGGTTCATTCAGGTAGAAAGTAACTTCGCGCTTGCTAAAATTACCCAGGATTTAACAAAATACAACCATCTTATTGCCTCTATAGATCCCGAAACCTTATCCACAGTATCGGATATTTTGTTTACCCCACCCGCTACAGATAAATATGAAACTTTAAAAACTAGATTAATAGCTGAATTTTCTGCTTCAGAAACAGAGCAGGTCCGCCGATTGATTTCCGGACTTCATTTGGGCGACGATAAGCCGTCCCATTTACTACGAAAGATGCGAGAATTAGGGGGTTCAGGAATAAATGATGATTTCCTAAAAACTTTATGGTTGCAAAGGCTGCCATCTGAAATACAAGCTATTTTGTCCATTAGCTCCGAATCGCTGGATAATTTAGCCAAAATGGCAGACAAAATTTCAGAAGTCCGTACTTCTCCACCAGAAAACAGCGTCTTTGCCGTTGGGCAGTCCAGTGTAGCAGCCACTGAGGGTATTTCTCCACTAAGCGAGTTTAACGCAATTAAAGGCGCAATCGCCGCCCTCAGTAAACAAGTCGAACATCTTTCTCGCGATCGATACAGAGTGCCATTTCATCGTGACAGTTCCAAACACCGCGATTTTTCTCGTGGACGCTCCCGTGATGGTAATAGAGATTTTTGTTATTATCACAAACGGTTTGGGAAAAATGCAAAAAAATGCCGATCACCTTGTTCCTATTGCCCTACTACTACCGATCAGGAAAACTCTCAGTAGCGGCTGTCGATCGAGATACATCGACGGCAGTCGCACAGTCATATCGCCTGTACATTTATGATAAAAAATCTAATTTTAAATTTTTGATCGATTCAGGCTCTGATGCATCTTGTATACCTCTTCCTAAATATCTAAAAAATCTAAAGCCTGATCCCTTGCAAGTATTTGCTGCTAATGATTCAAAAATTTATACTTACGGATCTGAACTAATGAATGTAGACCTAGGCCTCAGGCGAAATTTCACATGGAAATTTTTAATAGCTAATGTTCCTATTCCTATAATTGGAGCCGATTTTTTACAAAACTTTGATCTCCTAATAGACCTTAAACGACGCAAACTTATCGATAATGTCACAAAACTTACCCAACCGGGAATAATTTTAAAATCTCCAGATTATTTTTCAGTAAAACTTATTTCTGGCGATTCGGTTTACCACCAAATTCTAGCGGAATTTCCCGAATTAACAAAATTATCATCCCGGGTAAAACCTGTTAAGCACAACACAGTCCACTACATCGAGACAACCGGCCCACCAATCCATAGTAAACCGAGACGATTAAATCCAGAGTTATATGAGGCCGTAAAAAAAGAATTTCAATATATGATAGATCAAGGCATCTGTCGGCCATCTAAATCACCATGGTCGTCGCCTCTTCACGTTGTTTCAAAAAGTTCCGGTAACATCCGTCCCGTTGGCGACTACAGGAGATTAAATTCTCGTACCGTGCCGGATCGTTATCCCATACCCCACATCCAAGATTTTTCTAATGCATTACATGGAAAAACTATCTTTTCAAAACTCGATATTGTCCGAGCTTATTTCCATATACCAGTGCACCCTGATCATATACAGAAAACTGCAGTTTGCACCCCATTTGGGTTATTTGAATTTCCGTTTTTAAATTTTGGTCTGTGTGGGGCAGCACCGACTTTCCAAAGATTTATGCATGAGATTCTAGGTGATCTTAAATTTTGCTATGTTTATTTAGACGACATTTTAATTTTTAGCACTACGGAAGAGGAACATAAAGCCCATTTAAGAATTGTACTTGATAGGCTAAATAAATACGGACTGGCATTAAACATTTCAAAATGTATATTTGGCGCATCAGAAATTCCTTTCTTGGGACATTTAGTAACGGGGAGTGGTACCAAGCCTTTGCCGGACAAGGTTGAGCCAATTATAAATTACCCACAACCAAAAACTGTTAAAGACCTTCAGAGGTTTTTAGGATTTTTGAATTTTTTTCGTAGATTTTTGCCTAATATAGCACAACATCAAGTGCATTTAACTTCTTTCCTAAAAGGGGCTAAGAAAAATGATAAAACAAACTTAGAATGGTCAGATAAGGCAGAAGAAGAGTTTCAAAAATGCAAACAATTAATCTCAACTGCAGTTTTATTGGCACATCCCAAGCCAGACGCAGAATTAATTTTACAAGTTGACGCATCAGATTTTGCAATTGGGGGATCATTGTCGCAAATTGTAAAACAGGAATTACAGCCTTTGGTATTTTTCTCTCGGAAACTTTCCCAAACAGAGAAAAAGTATAGCGCATATGACAGAGAGTTATTAGCAGCTTACGCTGCCATCAAACATTTTAGGCATATGCTCGAAGCGAGACAATTTTCTTTATTCACCGACCATAAGCCCTTAACTTATGCCTTCCAACAGCGTTCAGATAGATGTTCCCCAAGGCAGGCTAGGCAATTGGATTTTATATCCCAATTCACCACAGATATTCAGCACATAAAAGGCTCAGACAACATTATAGCAGATGCACTTTCACGTATAGATTCCATAAGCATGCCAAATCCCATCGACTATACGGAAATTGCCCGAGCACAACAAACAGACCCAGAGTTAGAAAATTTAATTAAAAATTCAAAAACTTTGCAATTAAAAAAAATATTTTTATCAGATAATCAAACACATATTTATTGCGATTTGTCAACAGGCACGGCTCGTCCATACATTCCTCAATTATTCCGCAAAAAGGTATTTTTATCTTTACATAATTTATCCCACCCTAGTATTCGCAGTACTTCAAAACTTATCCGATCCCGATTTGTTTGGCAGTCCATTCGAAAAGATTGTGTCGAATGGGCTAGGACTTGCATCCCATGTCAAATGTCAAAGATAATTCGCCATACAAAATCCCCTGTAGGTAAATTTTTAGACCAATCACAAAGATTTGAACACATACACCTCGACCTTATCGGTCCCCTTCCTCCTTCACAGGGAAATTACTATTGTTTAACTATGATAGACAGGTACACTAGGTGGCCAGAAGCAGTTCCAATACCAGATATATCTGCACAGACAGTCGCACAAAATTCTTTTTACTCAGTGGATTGCTCGATTCGGATGTACATCCCGTATCACCACGGATCAAGGCAGGCAATTCGAAAGTGCCTTGTTTACATCGCTTGCTCAGCTGCTAGGAATTAAAAGAATTAGAACTTCACCATATCACCCTCAGGCAAATGGCTTAATAGAGGAATTTCACCGCCCATTAAAGGCAGCCTTGAAAGCCTACGACACTGATCAGTGGTCTACAGCATTACCAGTTTTACTGCTTGGTTTCCGTTCAGTCTTCAAAGAGGATCTGAGATCAACAACTGCTGAATTAGTGTATGGTAAATCCTTACGACTACCAGGTGAGTTCTTCGATCCAACCCCTGTGGATATCTCACCTAAGCAGCTGGTAGAAGACCTAAAATGCCATTTCGCCAAGGTGCGTCCTATTCAGACTTCCTGCCACGGTCAAAAAACAATTTTTGTGCATCCTCACCTCAAAATGTGCTCGCATGTGTTCCTTCGGCATGATAGTGTGCGTAAACCTCTCCAAGCACCATATGACGGACCATACAAGGTCATTTTCAGACGAGAAAAAACTTTTGACATCGAAATTAAAGGGACTTCTCACACGGTGTCTATAGATCGTCTCAAACCTGCTTTTATAGCTATGGACCTTTCAACCACTTCACCTCAAAGTGCTACTGTACCATCCACACCACAACCAGCCCGTGAAGGACAACAGACCCACACTTCTCCTCAGGATGCCAATACACCACCAGACGTACGAACTGTTCCAGTTGCACAGACGACCCGTACGGGCCGTCCTGTTCGTCCCCCACGTCGTTACGTGCATTTTCAATGACACTGCGGAGGGAGTGTGCAGCGGTTCGCTATGCCAAAATAGCGATAAAGAACTGCCCTTACTGCCAGTTGGCGGAAAAACTGTAATATGGCAACCTGCCAAGAGGGAGAAACATTCGCGCGTCTCTCTCAGCATCAGTCTGTGCTCTGCTTCTGTTCCCGCTGGTATCGTCGGCCGTTGGGTCGCTGGCAAATGCCTGTTTGTACTTGAAATGTTTTTGTTTATTCACTAATCTCTAAATTAATGTTTATCGTTTTATTTTATTTTCTATTAAACAATGTTAATATTTAATTGGCTGGTGTTTTTTAGTTAAATATATTTTCTGACTCAAAATTTATCGGCATGCAAAACGCACGCCGAAATACTAAAAACTTGGTTTATACAACAGTTTATAAAAGTATTAATAGAAGCAGATAGAAAATACTTTGGTACTTTCGTGTCAACCACATATCAGAAAGTAATATTAACAGCATAGCATGCCATTATATTATAGCAAGAGAAGTATAATGTGTATGGGTTTATGATAAAGTTTATTATAAATTTAATAATGCTTATATAAATAATTTTTTATGTTTATCGTATAAGTTCATCAATACAAAAAACCCTTAACGGTTTAAAAGTTTGTGACGCAGCACTGTACTTTATGGCTATAAGAATTAGAAATACGGGTCTTAAAAATAATGATATCAAATTTTCAGTGACGCTTTGATATTAATTAAATTATACATAGATTTTCTTATTTGAATTTGCTTTTTCCTTTTATTTATATTTACAGTGTAAACGTTACTTTCAACATAAAATAATATATAGCATTTACTCATTGATACCTTTCCATTCACATCTCTTATACTATGAAAGCATGTGTTTTAAAAGAAATTATATGAAATTCCAGTAACGCAGTGGTGTTACATTAAATGATTTGTTTTTAAATTTCACTGCAATTATTTTGTTTTGCATATTAAAGTATATGTGCACATTGAAATATTGCTTTTAATTTTCAAATACGCTGTCAAATATATCACTTTCATTAAGCTCATATTATGTACTGAAATATATTTATTTCAATGAATTATTCTATATTTTGCGTCGCGCCATCCAAAATTGAAAAAAATTTCACATTTTTTTTCTTTGCAGCACAATATCTATTTGCATGCATTTTCAATTTATTTGGATGAAATGACACAAAGTAAACATTTCCATATGTTTTACTTACAGTTTTGTAAATTTTTTATGTTTATCGTATAAGTTCATAAGTAGTATAAATTTATCATAGTGACGATTAATGGCTGCAAGTGGGGTTAATGTAAGCTAATTTTGCGCTATATTTTATGAAATTTTATGTCCTCAGAAATGTCCTCATTTTTAAAGAAGACTGTCCTGAGTACCTGAGGACATTGCATAATTTGTCCTCATTTTGCACCAAAAAAATCTTTTCGCCCTACTATAATGGCTGTCTTTCCCCGAGTAAATCACACACAGGAATACACTCGGATAATTTAGTAAATAAAATTTATGAATAATTTATTTACTAAAGGTGAATGAAAAACTCCAGATACAGTTTCAAATTCATTGTTCTTTTTATTCTTTTTTTCAGTACTCTCTAATGGCTGATTTTAGAAATTTTTTTCGGCATCAAAATTTTTTACTCAATAACATGGGGATGATAGATCTATATATATTACTTTATCTACGCCCTCAACCATATGATTGCATAGGATCTATATGTATCAATAAACAAACCAATCAACCAACTAATGAAGCAGACGAAATTTTTAGCCTCAAAATCAGACAGCTGCTAACATAGGGGCTTACTTTATTCACATCGAGATCATCTCGAGATCGAGAGTGACGTCACAATGACGTACCAAAACGAAACCTGAATACCGTTTTCTCAGTTTGCTACTTTATTCCACATTTTTCGAGACGGTCTCGAAAGTAAACATTCGTTATCAAAACGAAGCCTACTGTGTTTGCGAGACGTTGTCGAAAGCGAGTTGTAGAAGCATTTTTCAATATGGCGTCTACGTAATTTCTATGGATGTCGAGCAAAATAGAGGAATTCCGAGAAATTATTTAAGAAATTGATCTTCCAGATGTGAGATTCACCAAACTATTCAGTCTGGATAAAGAAATTGTGATATTTCTCTGCGACGAAATAAAACCGTCCCAAATCATAACTACATACTATCATAAATAATTACTTCATCCTCTCAGTTCTTTTCCTTATTACATTGATATTTTATGCTTTTTTTCCTCTCTCTCTGTCTGAATAGTTATGAAAATTCCGATGGTTTCAAATTGTTTTTGAATTGTTATATGCTTTGTAATCGTCATTGTATTTTTATCAGGACAAGTTTGTTTTCGATTTTAACATTTTTCTAATAGACACTAGATAATCTTTATTTACTATAACATAAATTTCAAATTAATTCCGATGCATTAATAGTAATAATAATAAATACTTGGTATATCTTTAAGTGACAAACTTTTTCATCATCTACCATTTATATCTATTTCATCAATATTAAATACCACATTCTATAAAAATATAAATATGGCATAAAATTGTTACTTATAACAATATATTTCCTTCATTTTAACTTCGGAAAATTTTTAATCACTCATACTCACACAACAGTTGTTAGCAATTAAATTATTTTCGAATGACTAATATAATTTCTCTTTACTGACAACAATTTCATATTACAGTCGTCAGCAAATAAATACTGCACTTAATACTGTTTTGTTAAAAAAGTCATTTTGAATCATGTTCTTAGACAAGGATTTATTTTCAAAAAAAATATACCATGAAGCACTTATTATAAACATATTTAAAATATACAACCTTTTATTAACCATCTCTCACAGACATTATTAACTTATAAAATATACAACATAAGCACTTATTACAAACATATTTAAAATATACAACCTTTTATTAACCATCTCTCACAGACATTATTAACTTATAAAATATACAACATTTTATTAACTTCATGTCTCAAAGACATGAAGTTAATAAAAGGTTGTATATTTTAAATATGTTTATAAGGATTTATTTAATAGAACAGTATTAAGCATGAAAAATCATGTATAATAGAATTAGATTTTTTTGTGTTTGTGTGCATGAAGTGTATATACATGTATGATACAGGGTTCCCATGGGTCAGGGAAAACCGGAAAAGTCAGGGAATTTGAAATTACTGAGAAAAGTCAGGGAAAACTGTAAATATTGCTCAAAAACCTGGAAAAATGATGATATAAACCTGGAAAATGCTTTTTGAACATTCAATTTATATCACAAGTCACGTTACTATATCGTCTTTTATGTTGCAAGCTATGTTTTGTTTTATACTGTGAGCTATTTTTTATGTCACGAACCAAATTTTGTGACTGGAATTTTCTAAAAATAGACCTGGAAAAGTAAGGGAATTTTATTTTTGAAATTGAGTGGGAACCCTGATGATAGTGATTGCTACGAAACAAATTTTTGTGCATTTTGAGATTGATACACAGCAAGGTAACAGAACCCAGTGATTTTTTTTTTATGTGTGTGAAGTGAAGTGTGCATATGCGCACAGTGGTGAATGTTGTAATATGGATTTTCCTGCATATTTTAGATTCATGCACTGCAAGGTAGCAGCAAACAGTGAAGGCTGTTTTTTTTTTTTTTTTTTTTTTTTCGTGTGTAAAAGAGTACATATGTGCATGACAGTAATTGTTACAGAACCGAGTTTTGTAATTCATACACAATAAGGTAGCAATCCCAGTGGCAGAAAATTTTGAAGTTGTCTGTGACAGGCTTTTAAAATTTCATAATCTGTCTGCAAAATTTGCATGTAATCAGGGGTGAAACTGAAAATGGCTTACACTCAAAAAGACTGAAAGCTGATGGGGGGGGGGGGGGGTTAACATCAGTGGTGGTCTTGTGCAACAATACACAAATACAATTTTACTACAAAAAGATATAGTATAAACAATTGTATTCATTCAATTCATCTCATTCTATTAAATATTTTATAGCAATGTTTGATACAACACAATATAAATAATACAAGTTTTAGTTTTGATACAGCAATTTTTATAAGTGAATTGTTATCCGAAAGTTGCAGACAAATTTTTTTCTCAGTGCAGACAAAAACTGTCCGCAAGCCGTTTTTCTGTGTCCGCGACTATGTCGCCGTGTTTCTGCCTCTGGGGTAGCAATACAAGTGATATATATTTTTTTTAATTTTCTCGTGCATGTAGCTTACAAACATGCTTGAAAGTGATTGCTACAATAAAGATTTTCTCACACTTTTTAGATTTATAGAAAATATGGTAGCAGCACACAATATTTTTTTTTTTTTTTTAGTACAACAGGACTATTTCTTTCAATCTGGTATTTTGTATCGTTACCAATTTATAGTGTTCCACTTCGAAAATGCCATCGAACTTCCTCCATAGTTTATCTTTTTTTTTGTTTATTTATTTTATTTTTTTCATATGCGTGAAGCTTACATATATACACTCGGGATAATAATTGCTACAGAATCGAATATTGTAAATTTGAGATTTATACTCAGTCAAATACAATTAAATTTATTAGTACATTTAAGTACTATTGTAACTGGTGTTGTACAGTACCGTAGATACATGTAATAATGTATCAGTACAAAAAAAATAAATTACAAACAGTTATCTATATATATATATATATATATATATATAAGAGTAAACTTACTAATCACCGACTCAACACAGTCGTGGCGATTCTATGGAAGATAAGAGTCGCCAATTTTGGTAACCACGTTAGTTTTAGGACACTGACGCCCACTAAGACAGGATTTTGTGAAATATCTTTTCATTCCCCCCCCCCTGGGGGGGCAGAAGGCAAAAACCCCTTTATAAGCATAACTCAACTCCAAATTGCTTCACTGTGAACAAATTGCAGAGGGAGAGACTAGACTTGAGTACAAAAAAAGTATTTTCTGCGATTTGGGATTTTTAAGAGGGGGGGGGAGGGGTAAAAACAATTTTCGGAGGCAAATTTAGAAAAATATGGATTTTCGAGTAAAACTCTACCAATAATAGCACAAAGATATAGAAAACCGCCAAGAACCTTCAGGATATTTCCAAAAATTCATTTTTTTTTTTTTTTTCGATTTTGGGGGGGAGTTACGAGGGGACAAATTCGAGCCACATTTTAGCGCTGAATTTGTCCGGGGAAATCTATAGGAGCTGAGGTCACGAGTTTTAGTGTGTGGCTTATTTTCGTGTTTCCAACACCCATTATAATGAAATTTTGCATAAGGGGCAATACACTCGTTTCCAAGTATAACTTTGCTTCAAATTATCTCAGCAAAATTGAATTTTATGCGTGGGTTGTTTATGCTTCCACAACACAAACAGTAAAGGGATTTTATGAAATTTCTCCCCCCCCCCCTCCCTTTTAAAAAAGGGGGAAGGCAAAACACGAATATAAGAGTAATTTTGCTCCAAATTATTTGAGGATAACGATTTTTTGATATGTCGATTGATTATGCGTAATCAAGACGCACACTATAAAGGGATTTTGTAAAATTCCACCTTATTCGCCTTGGGGGTGGGTTTAGGGAATCATGTTTCCATGCGAAACTCTGCTCCAAACTATCTTAGGCGATTTTTTATGTGCTGGCTGGTTATATGTTCCTAACATGCACTATACAGGGATTTTGTGAAAATTCTCCTGCCCCCCCCCTTCCAGGATGAGGGGTGGGAGAAAAAACATGTTTTAAACGTCAACGTGAGTGCTTCGGAGTACCTGCATTTGGTCGCAACCAATGCTTACCTCCAACGAAACATGAGGAAAACATAAAAATAATCTTCCATAAAATAATTAAAAGCCAAAAGGATGAATTTAGAATTTTGATCTCTGAATAAATCTCCGCATGAGCAGAGACCAATCAGAGTGAAGCACTAGGAGGTAGCTACCGAAGGTAGCGAGAACTTTAACTTGGATTTTGACTGATTTCAATGATTTTTATTATTAATGATATGGTATTTTGAGAATTAATTTCAATATAATGACCAGCGAAGCGGGCAAAGCCTGCTAGTTAATTATAAATTTACCATATTATTTATATTTAAAAATTGGCGATTACTTAGTGGCATGAGGATAATATGCAAGCACCTCAAAAAATACATTTGAAAAAAAAATATTCATATTAGGGATGCACCGGATAGCAGTTTTGGCTGAATATTCAGCCAACCGAATAGTAACTATTCGGCCGAATACCGAGTATTCGGCTGGCTGATTTACTTATATTCAAGTGTCAATCAGCTAATTTTTTGGGAACTTTTTCAGTAATATCATTTACATTTAGTAATATTTCATTTTTTTAACACGTTAATCGCCACGATAATATCAGAAAAATTTTCACATGGGCCATGGTAACTTTATTAGACAATTTAGTTAAAAATGCGTCAGGCGCATATGACTGACATGGCGATTAACGTGTTAATAATTACTCGGCGTATATCATATTCCTTTTAGGGTTATTTCCTAGTTAAAAATGCGTCAGACACATATGACTGACATGGCGATTAACGTGTTAATTATGAAAAAAATATTACAAAAAACTACTATTCAGAAACTATGGTTTATATAAATGTAGAAAAATATTACCAAACATAAGTAGTGGTGTAATGCTGAATTCACAGTCAAAGAAAATTATTAACTGTCTGGCTTCTTAATAAACTTACAAACTTTCTTAAGTAACAATATCTTGTTGCACCCACTCCAAAAAGAATAATTTGGTGTGTCACTCACACGACTTTCTCTTACCCTAAAATTTAATACTATAAATACAGGTTGGAGATTAAGAAGTAAGATAACAAGTACTGTTATGTAAACCTATGTTAAAAAATTCGAATTAGGCTTCGGAAGAGTTTTATTATGATAATTAGCCCCCCCCCTCAACCCCCTGTTTCATTAATGCACCTACATTTATATAGAATTTAATTCAGTTATTAAGAAATAATTCTGTTTTAAAAAATAATTTATTAAAATTATTATTTAAACAAATTATCTTTTATGATAATGCAGACGATTTCTGTATTAGAGAAGTAGTATCATACTAAATATTTTAAAAAAAAGTTTAATTTATTCTCAATTTTTTTTTTTTTTTTGGTTAAAAATGAAAAGAGTCGATAACTTTATTTTAAATTATCACAGATCGATGGTTCAACAATTTGTTTTAAAGGTATTGGCGAGCTGTTTTGAAAGTTATCCGTCATAAAAATTTACTCCCATCGAGCGGGGGACTTCCCCCCCCCCCTCCAGGGTGGGAGGCGAGGCTCCTACATACACAAAATTCTTTTCCCAGTTGACTATCTCAATTACAAAAAATATCTATTTGTTTCATTTTGTTTAGTGCAGTCTATAGATGTTAAACTCTACTTACCTGCAATTCCCCCCATACACGTAATGTATTTGAATACTTTCGAGTGTCCCTGTACACGAACCATTTGCTTCATCTCAACGAAAAGCTTACTGTAGCATCCCTATATGATACCCATTTAGAATACCGACTTTGGAATTTCTGCTATTATTTGTTCTTGAAATATGCTGGTAACAGACAGGCACACAGACCATTCGCTAAAAACATGATTTTCGTAGTCAGGGGACCTCAGAACATGTAAATATAACAAAAACTCACATTCAAAATTTTGACCCTAAAACAATACTTTCTCGACCCTATGGGTAAGAAAGTTTTCACTCGCCCCGTCCGAAGACATCCGAGTACCGACCCTATGGGTAAGAGAAAGTGAAAAACAGAAATGCAGCATTTGAGAAAAATCAATTTAAAAGTGACAACGTACTGGATAACCTATATCAAAACTGTTGTAAATGTCTCTGACTCTCATGTGAATAAATTGTGAGATAGAGATGCGATACTGTTCGTGCATGTTGGGGCACTTCATATACATTTTTTAGTAACAAGTTAAAAACTGCTAATATATGACTTGTGTCATTTTTCTTGCCAGATTTGGATCCGACCTTTTTTTGATCTCTTGAAGTTTCCTAGATTGTAACTTGAATTGTAATCATGTGAATTATGTACGTTCTTTCTTAACTCAACTTAGAAAAGTATCGTTATACTGTTATTGATAAAGACAACTTTTGTTAGATATTATTAATTGTTATGATTAATGTAACTAATAATTTTCTTTAATGTTACTTGAAATTAGATGAAATAATTGTTTTCCTTTAAATATAAACTATTTCTTAATTATAATAATAAAGCACCACAGAACTGGCGTTTTAAAGTAATCACTACAGAACGTTGGATAAACACCATAAAATTCAAAACTCGCAACAATTGTTTTGGGTCGAAATAACACACAACCCTTCGTCAGGCGAACAAAGTAGGCACGAGTGTGGCAGTCAAAGCGGCAACGCACCTTATTACCAACGCGTAGCTGCTTTGTTCGCCTGACGAAGGGTCGTGTGTTATTTCAACCCGAAACAATAGTTGCAAGTTTATTGCATTTTATGGTGTTTATCCATAGTTCTGTAGTTATTATATTTCTTAATTACTCTGAAAATTTTAATTATAATTAAAAATCGCAAATTTTTTTCAAATAATTAAAAATTTTTTAAAAATTGAATTTTTATACGTTCCAACTAGCTGAATAATTTAATATTCGGCTAGTCGAATAGTTTGATTCGACTAAACTGAATATTCGGTAGTATGGCCGAATACCGAATATTCGGTGCATCCCTATCATATCTTTTCCTTTTCTATTTCATTACTTTAAGAAAGATGATCCTAATTCATAGCAGGAGTTTCAGAAAGCATGAGGCATTTGCACATCTGCGTGCAGTTCATAATTTTTTTAAATGGAAATAAATTAAAGAAGTGCAGTTGGTAGTTGGCTCACTGTCAGATATTTATGAAATTTTAAATTTCAACATGGTTGGGTGTTACATAACGAAAATTGCATTGTGTAAATGGGGAGGGCCTGACGCCTGACACAGGGGGAAATTTACTTTTACCCACCTCTTGGCAATTTTTCTGGAATTCGCCTGGATGGCACCGTTCCGAATAGTAACCCTCACTGGCAGCATACAAAAGGGAGCTTTTCAGCGATATAACCAAACAAGAAAACACATCGAAGAAAAGCAATTTGATCAGAAGCAATACATATAAAAAAGAAAATCATCATTAAAATGTCATCCTTTGATGACTTAAGTTCAATTATAAGAGCAATTAAATTTACTAGCTCTAATAAATGTAATTTTTTAATTAATTCTTAAAACTTATCTCTATTCCTTCTTAATTCTCTTCATTACAATTTATGATACTCTACGATAAATCAAAACTGAACCAAAACAAAAGAAGTGAACAAGCAACATACATATTGCAACAATTTGGTATTCATATCCATACATTTTATATTTTCTTTAATATGGCTAATTTAAAGTATTAATGTTATTTAGCAACTTCTACGCAATAAAAGTGCAATATGTAAATTAAGATAACGATACATTCATAATCAACTAATGATCATTAAAAAAAAGTCTGTTTTCAATTTATTGTTTCTATTGAGACTGACAAAGTTTAAATACATTTACTTCTTGCAGTCACTTTAAATACATTCTCTTCTTGCATTCCAATGAAAGAAAATTTGCATGCTTCATGCTTTAAAATAGGCTCAATGGCATTGTTAAAATGCAATAAAGACTGAACACACTCACACACAAAAAATTACATCTTATATTAAAAATATAAATACTTTAATATGTTAAATACAAGGAAAAAGTGTATCTAAAAAGGTTTGTAATTAAAAGTACTAATTTTAAATCTAAGAAAATAGTTTATTTTTAAGTTTGATTGCATCTATTCTTCTATAATTTGTACATCTAGGAACCCCCAAGCCCATTACATAAATAATGTTTTCCCTTTTCTAGAAGGAAAACATTATTATTATTAAAATAATAAACGCATGCAATTTGTAAACAATTCGACAATAAACAAACAACACGGAGGTGCGATCCGAAGCCGATTACAGTTAATGTTCGCTATGAATCTTGGAAAATAGTTTTCTATTTTTTTATTGGTTAAAAAATGCGAAGAAGAAGTTAAATGTAACTCCTCCTTCGCTGTTATGTCATTTCGAAGGGAGGGACTTACTGTCGTTTCACTGACGATATCATCTCGATTTCACTTATCGGACGAGAGGAATAAAGTACCAATTCTTGCACACTTCGTTTTCTAGGTATCGTTTCCAGACAATAACGAAAGACGTCACTCTCGATCTCGAGATGATCTCGATGCGAATAAAGTAAGCCCCATGGGGCTTACTTTATTCACATCGAGATCATCTCGAGATCGAGAGTGACGTCACAATGACGTACCAAAACGAAACCTGAATACCGTTTTCTCAGTTTGCTACTTTATTCCACATTTTTCGAGACGGTCTCGAAAGTAAACATTCGTTATCAAAACGAAGCCTACTGTGTTTGCGAGACGTTGTCGAAAGCGAGTTGTAGAAGCATTTTTCAATATGGCGTCTACGTAATTTCTATGGATGTCGAGCAAAATAGAGGAATTCCGAGAAATTATTTAAGAAATTGATCTTCCAGATGTGAGATTCACCAAACTATTCAGTCTGGATAAAGAAATTGTGATATTTCTCTGCGACGAAATAAAACCGTCCCAAATCATAACTACATACTATCATAAATAATTACTTCATCCTCTCAGTTCTTTTCCTTATTACATTGATATTTTATGCTTTTTTTCCTCTCTCTCTGTCTGAATAGTTATGAAAATTCCGATGGTTTCAAATTGTTTTTGAATTGTTATATGCTTTGTAATCGTCATTGTATTTTTATCAGGACAAGTTTGTTTTCGATTTTAACATTTTTCTAATAGACACTAGATAATCTTTATTTACTATAACATAAATTTCAAATTAATTCCGATGCATTAATAGTAATAATAATAAATACTTGGTATATCTTTAAGTGACAAACTTTTTCATCATCTACCATTTATATCTATTTCATCAATATTAAATACCACATTCTATAAAAATATAAATATGGCATAAAATTGTTACTTATAACAATATATTTCCTTCATTTTAACTTCGGAAAATTTTTAATCACTCATACTCACACAACAGTTGTTAGCAATTAAATTATTTTCGAATGACTAATATAATTTCTCTTTACTGACAACAATTTCATATTACAGTCGTCAGCAAATAAATACTGCACTTAATACTGTTTTGTTAAAAAAGTCATTTTGAATCATGTTCTTAGACAAGGATTTATTTTCAAAAAAAATATACCATGAAGCACTTATTATAAACATATTTAAAATATACAACCTTTTATTAACCATCTCTCACAGACATTATTAACTTATAAAATATACAACATAAGCACTTATTACAAACATATTTAAAATATACAACCTTTTATTAACCATCTCTCACAGACATTATTAACTTATAAAATATACAACATTTTATTAACTTCATGTCTCAAAGACATGAAGTTAATAAAAGGTTGTATATTTTAAATATGTTTATAAGGATTTATTTAATAGAACAGTATTAAGCATGAAAAATCATGTATAATAGAATTAGATTTTTTTGTGTTTGTGTGCATGAAGTGTATATACATGTATGATACAGGGTTCCCATGGGTCAGGGAAAACCGGAAAAGTCAGGGAATTTGAAATTACTGAGAAAAGTCAGGGAAAACTGTAAATATTGCTCAAAAACCTGGAAAAATGATGATATAAACCTGGAAAATGCTTTTTGAACATTCAATTTATATCACAAGTCACGTTACTATATCGTCTTTTATGTTGCAAGCTATGTTTTGTTTTATACTGTGAGCTATTTTTTATGTCACGAACCAAATTTTGTGACTGGAATTTTCTAAAAATAGACCTGGAAAAGTAAGGGAATTTTATTTTTGAAATTGAGTGGGAACCCTGATGATAGTGATTGCTACGAAACAAATTTTTGTGCATTTTGAGATTGATACACAGCAAGGTAACAGAACCCAGTGATTTTTTTTTTATGTGTGTGAAGTGAAGTGTGCATATGCGCACAGTGGTGAATGTTGTAATATGGATTTTCCTGCATATTTTAGATTCATGCACTGCAAGGTAGCAGCAAACAGTGAAGGCTGTTTTTTTTTTTTTTTTTTTTTTTTCGTGTGTAAAAGAGTACATATGTGCATGACAGTAATTGTTACAGAACCGAGTTTTGTAATTCATACACAATAAGGTAGCAATCCCAGTGGCAGAAAATTTTGAAGTTGTCTGTGACAGGCTTTTAAAATTTCATAATCTGTCTGCAAAATTTGCATGTAATCAGGGGTGAAACTGAAAATGGCTTACACTCAAAAAGACTGAAAGCTGATGGGGGGGGGGGGGGGGTTAACATCAGTGGTGGTCTTGTGCAACAATACACAAATACAATTTTACTACAAAAAGATATAGTATAAACAATTGTATTCATTCAATTCATCTCATTCTATTAAATATTTTATAGCAATGTTTGATACAACACAATATAAATAATACAAGTTTTAGTTTTGATACAGCAATTTTTATAAGTGAATTGTTATCCGAAAGTTGCAGACAAATTTTTTTCTCAGTGCAGACAAAAACTGTCCGCAAGCCGTTTTTCTGTGTCCGCGACTATGTCGCCGTGTTTCTGCCTCTGGGGTAGCAATACAAGTGATATATATTTTTTTTAATTTTCTCGTGCATGTAGCTTACAAACATGCTTGAAAGTGATTGCTACAATAAAGATTTTCTCACACTTTTTAGATTTATAGAAAATATGGTAGCAGCACACAATATTTTTTTTTTTTTTTTAGTACAACAGGACTATTTCTTTCAATCTGGTATTTTGTATCGTTACCAATTTATAGTGTTCCACTTCGAAAATGCCATCGAACTTCCTCCATAGTTTATCTTTTTTTTTGTTTATTTATTTTATTTTTTTCATATGCGTGAAGCTTACATATATACACTCGGGATAATAATTGCTACAGAATCGAATATTGTAAATTTGAGATTTATACTCAGTCAAATACAATTAAATTTATTAGTACATTTAAGTACTATTGTAACTGGTGTTGTACAGTACCGTAGATACATGTAATAATGTATCAGTACAAAAAAAATAAATTACAAACAGTTATCTATATATATATATATATATATATATATATATATATATAAGAGTAAACTTACTAATCACCGACTCAACACAGTCGTGGCGATTCTATGGAAGATAAGAGTCGCCAATTTTGGTAACCACGTTAGTTTTAGGACACTGACGCCCACTAAGACAGGATTTTGTGAAATATCTTTTCATTCCCCCCCCCCTGGGGGGGCAGAAGGCAAAAACCCCTTTATAAGCATAACTCAACTCCAAATTGCTTCACTGTGAACAAATTGCAGAGGGAGAGACTAGACTTGAGTACAAAAAAAGTATTTTCTGCGATTTGGGATTTTTAAGAGGGGGGGGGAGGGGTAAAAACAATTTTCGGAGGCAAATTTAGAAAAATATGGATTTTCGAGTAAAACTCTACCAATAATAGCACAAAGATATAGAAAACCGCCAAGAACCTTCAGGATATTTCCAAAAATTCATTTTTTTTTTTTTTTTCGATTTTGGGGGGGAGTTACGAGGGGACAAATTCGAGCCACATTTTAGCGCTGAATTTGTCCGGGGAAATCTATAGGAGCTGAGGTCACGAGTTTTAGTGTGTGGCTTATTTTCGTGTTTCCAACACCCATTATAATGAAATTTTGCATAAGGGGCAATACACTCGTTTCCAAGTATAACTTTGCTTCAAATTATCTCAGCAAAATTGAATTTTATGCGTGGGTTGTTTATGCTTCCACAACACAAACAGTAAAGGGATTTTATGAAATTTCTCCCCCCCCCCCTCCCTTTTAAAGGAGGGGGAAGGCAAAACACGAATATAAGAGTAATTTTGCTCCAAATTATTTGAGGATAACGATTTTTTGATATGTCGATTGATTATGCGTAATCAAGACGCACACTATAAAGGGATTTTGTAAAATTCCACCTTATTCGCCTTGGGGGTGGGTTTAGGGAATCATGTTTCCATGCGAAACTCTGCTCCAAACTATCTTAGGCGATTTTTTATGTGCTGGCTGGTTATATGTTCCTAACATGCACTATACAGGGATTTTGTGAAAATTCTCCTGCCCCCCCCCTTCCAGGATGAGGGGTGGGAGAAAAAACATGTTTTAAACGTCAACGTGAGTGCTTCGGAGTACCTGCATTTGGTCGCAACCAATGCTTACCTCCAACGAAACATGAGGAAAACATAAAAATAATCTTCCATAAAATAATTAAAAGCCAAAAGGATGAATTTAGAATTTTGATCTCTGAATAAATCTCCGCATGAGCAGAGACCAATCAGAGTGAAGCACTAGGAGGTAGCTACCGAAGGTAGCGAGAACTTTAACTTGGATTTTGACTGATTTCAATGATTTTTATTATTAATGATATGGTATTTTGAGAATTAATTTCAATATAATGACCAGCGAAGCGGGCAAAGCCTGCTAGTTAATTATAAATTTACCATATTATTTATATTTAAAAATTGGCGATTACTTAGTGGCATGAGGATAATATGCAAGCACCTCAAAAAATACATTTGAAAAAAAAATATTCATATTAGGGATGCACCGGATAGCAGTTTTGGCTGAATATTCAGCCAACCGAATAGTAACTATTCGGCCGAATACCGAGTATTCGGCTGGCTGATTTACTTATATTCAAGTGTCAATCAGCTAATTTTTTGGGAACTTTTTCAGTAATATCATTTACATTTAGTAATATTTCATTTTTTTAACACGTTAATCGCCACGATAATATCAGAAAAATTTTCACATGGGCCATGGTAACTTTATTAGACAATTTAGTTAAAAATGCGTCAGGCGCATATGACTGACATGGCGATTAACGTGTTAATAATTACTCGGCGTATATCATATTCCTTTTAGGGTTATTTCCTAGTTAAAAATGCGTCAGACACATATGACTGACATGGCGATTAACGTGTTAATTATGAAAAAAATATTACAAAAAACTACTATTCAGAAACTATGGTTTATATAAATGTAGAAAAATATTACCAAACATAAGTAGTGGTGTAATGCTGAATTCACAGTCAAAGAAAATTATTAACTGTCTGGCTTCTTAATAAACTTACAAACTTTCTTAAGTAACAATATCTTGTTGCACCCACTCCAAAAAGAATAATTTGGTGTGTCACTCACACGACTTTCTCTTACCCTAAAATTTAATACTATAAATACAGGTTGGAGATTAAGAAGTAAGATAACAAGTACTGTTATGTAAACCTATGTTAAAAAATTCGAATTAGGCTTCGGAAGAGTTTTATTATGATAATTAGCCCCCCCCCTCAACCCCCTGTTTCATTAATGCACCTACATTTATATAGAATTTAATTCAGTTATTAAGAAATAATTCTGTTTTAAAAAATAATTTATTAAAATTATTATTTAAACAAATTATCTTTTATGATAATGCAGACGATTTCTATATTAGAGAAGTAGTATCATACTAAATATTTTAAAAAAAAGTTTAATTTATTCTCAATTTTTTTTTTTTTTTTGGTTAAAAATGAAAAGAGTCGATAACTTTATTTTAAATTATCACAGATCGATGGTTCAACAATTTGTTTTAAAGGTATTGGCGAGCTGTTTTGAAAGTTATCCGTCATAAAAATTTACTCCCATCGAGCGGGGGACTTCCCCCCCCCCCTCCAGGGTGGGAGGCGAGGCTCCTACATACACAAAATTCTTTTCCCAGTTGACTATCTCAATTACAAAAAATATCTATTTGTTTCATTTTGTTTAGTGCAGTCTATAGATGTTAAACTCTACTTACCTGCAATTCCCCCCATACACGTAATGTATTTGAATACTTTCGAGTGTCCCTGTACACGAACCATTTGCTTCATCTCAACGAAAAGCTTACTGTAGCATCCCTATATGATACCCATTTAGAATACCGACTTTGGAATTTCTGCTATTATTTGTTCTTGAAATATGCTGGTAACAGACAGGCACACAGACCATTCGCTAAAAACATGATTTTCGTAGTCAGGGGACCTCAGAACATGTAAATATAACAAAAACTCACATTCAAAATTTTGACCCTAAAACAATACTTTCTCGACCCTATGGGTAAGAAAGTTTTCACTCGCCCCGTCCGAAGACATCCGAGTACCGACCCTATGGGTAAGAGAAAGTGAAAAACAGAAATGCAGCATTTGAGAAAAATCAATTTAAAAGTGACAACGTACTGGATAACCTATATCAAAACTGTTGTAAATGTCTCTGACTCTCATGTGAATAAATTGTGAGATAGAGATGCGATACTGTTCGTGCATGTTGGGGCACTTCATATACATTTTTTAGTAACAAGTTAAAAACTGCTAATATATGACTTGTGTCATTTTTCTTGCCAGATTTGGATCCGACCTTTTTTTGATCTCTTGAAGTTTCCTAGATTGTAACTTGAATTGTAATCATGTGAATTATGTACGTTCTTTCTTAACTCAACTTAGAAAAGTATCGTTATACTGTTATTGATAAAGACAACTTTTGTTAGATATTATTAATTGTTATGATTAATGTAACTAATAATTTTCTTTAATGTTACTTGAAATTAGATGAAATAATTGTTTTCCTTTAAATATAAACTATTTCTTAATTATAATAATAAAGCACCACAGAACTGGCGTTTTAAAGTAATCACTACAGAACGTTGGATAAACACCATAAAATTCAAAACTCGCAACAATTGTTTTGGGTCGAAATAACACACAACCCTTCGTCAGGCGAACAAAGTAGGCACGAGTGTGGCAGTCAAAGCGGCAACGCACCTTATTACCAACGCGTAGCTGCTTTGTTCGCCTGACGAAGGGTCGTGTGTTATTTCAACCCGAAACAATAGTTGCAAGTTTATTGCATTTTATGGTGTTTATCCATAGTTCTGTAGTTATTATATTTCTTAATTACTCTGAAAATTTTAATTATAATTAAAAATCGCAAATTTTTTTCAAATAATTAAAAATTTTTTAAAAATTGAATTTTTATACGTTCCAACTAGCTGAATAATTTAATATTCGGCTAGTCGAATAGTTTGATTCGACTAAACTGAATATTCGGTAGTATGGCCGAATACCGAATATTCGGTGCATCCCTATCATATCTTTTCCTTTTCTATTTCATTACTTTAAGAAAGATGATCCTAATTCATAGCAGGAGTTTCAGAAAGCATGAGGCATTTGCACATCTGCGTGCAGTTCATAATTTTTTTAAATGGAAATAAATTAAAGAAGTGCAGTTGGTAGTTGGCTCACTGTCAGATATTTATGAAATTTTAAATTTCAACATGGTTGGGTGTTACATAACGAAAATTGCATTGTGTAAATGGGGAGGGCCTGACGCCTGACACAGGGGGAAATTTACTTTTACCCACCTCTTGGCAATTTTTCTGGAATTCGCCTGGATGGCACCGTTCCGAATAGTAACCCTCACTGGCAGCATACAAAAGGGAGCTTTTCAGCGATATAACCAAACAAGAAAACACATCGAAGAAAAGCAATTTGATCAGAAGCAATACATATAAAAAAGAAAATCATCATTAAAATGTCATCCTTTGATGACTTAAGTTCAATTATAAGAGCAATTAAATTTACTAGCTCTAATAAATGTAATTTTTTAATTAATTCTTAAAACTTATCTCTATTCCTTCTTAATTCTCTTCATTACAATTTATGATACTCTACGATAAATCAAAACTGAACCAAAACAAAAGAAGTGAACAAGCAACATACATATTGCAACAATTTGGTATTCATATCCATACATTTTATATTTTCTTTAATATGGCTAATTTAAAGTATTAATGTTATTTAGCAACTTCTACGCAATAAAAGTGCAATATGTAAATTAAGATAACGATACATTCATAATCAACTAATGATCATTAAAAAAAAGTCTGTTTTCAATTTATTGTTTCTATTGAGACTGACAAAGTTTAAATACATTTACTTCTTGCAGTCACTTTAAATACATTCTCTTCTTGCATTCCAATGAAAGAAAATTTGCATGCTTCATGCTTTAAAATAGGCTCAATGGCATTGTTAAAATGCAATAAAGACTGAACACACTCACACACAAAAAATTACATCTTATATTAAAAATATAAATACTTTAATATGTTAAATACAAGGAAAAAGTGTATCTAAAAAGGTTTGTAATTAAAAGTACTAATTTTAAATCTAAGAAAATAGTTTATTTTTAAGTTTGATTGCATCTATTCTTCTATAATTTGTACATCTAGGAACCCCCAAGCCCATTACATAAATAATGTTTTCCCTTTTCTAGAAGGAAAACATTATTATTATTAAAATAATAAACGCATGCAATTTGTAAACAATTCGACAATAAACAAACAACACGGAGGTGCGATCCGAAGCCGATTACAGTTAATGTTCGCTATGAATCTTGGAAAATAGTTTTCTATTTTTTTATTGGTTAAAAAATGCGAAGAAGAAGTTAAATGTAACTCCTCCTTCGCTGTTATGTCATTTCGAAGGGAGGGACTTACTGTCGTTTCACTGACGATATCATCTCGATTTCACTTATCGGACGAGAGGAATAAAGTACCAATTCTTGCACACTTCGTTTTCTAGGTATCGTTTCCAGACAATAACGAAAGACGTCACTCTCGATCTCGAGATGATCTCGATGCGAATAAAGTAAGCCCCATAATGAAAAACCGAGCAGCAGATTAAAACAACACAACCCTAATAAATTCTGGGAAGTAGAAAATATGGAGGTTGTGTTACTGATTATACCGATGGTGATCTTAAAATTTTTATAAGATTAACATTTTTATGGCACAAAAACGTATGTATGATTTTCTAAATATTCTTTAGTTGAGTTAATTTTACTCTTTTTATATTTTCTGAACACAAAAGCAGATGTCTTTTCCGTGAATTCAACAAATTAAGTTTGTTTACAGTTATGATTTTAATAAAACAGCTGATACATTTGACTGTATTTGATCTTCAGTTTGTCATCTTTCGATGTTTTTGAAATCACGATCACTTGGTCTGTAAGAAGTTACCCATACAGTAAAAGCATTCAGCCAATATATACATAAATAAATATGTATAGTTTTTAAATTTTCACGTACTTCATGCATCTATACATATTTAGTTTTTGTTTCATGTACTGACAGACTTGCAATTAAGTTACAGAGTACAATTTACGTGAGATGTAAAGAATGTACTTAAAAAAAGAGAGCATTTTCCCTTTGATTAACTGCATGGTTAAAAGTTATATATTTTTTATTTCTGTTTCGTTTTGAATTTATTGTTCATTTCGATTTATTCATTATTTAATTTCTGATATTGTACATTTCTGATTTTTAAGCATAAATGTATATATTCTTTATAAGGTTATTTTATTATTATTATTGTTATTATTGAATATTTTCAGATTTAAATTATAAACATTTTCATTTTAATCCATAAGTGATTTTAAAATTAAAAAATGCTTAAAATCGATTTCTTAGCCTTCTGTATGTGTTTTTACAACAAATTTAAGTAAATCCTTTCTTATTTTAATTCGTTATTGATATTAATAAGAAATATTTTAATTAATTTCTCAGATTTTATGCCACTTTCTATGATTTTAATTTAGTTATTATATGATATTTACTAATAAAAAGGTTTTATTAAGGATTACATTTTTTTTTTTTTTTTTTTTTTTTTTTTTTAATTCATGGTTCAGTAACATTGGTGCTCCTGCTACATTTATTTATGTATAAACATTGTTTACATTTCATTAATTTTGTGTATTTTTATCTTGAATTTATTTCACAATTCATGTATGTATTATTATTTCCTTCCAAAAAATTCATGCGTCATGCTGTATGTAATACAATGTTTAGTTAATATTATTTTTTAACAAAATATTTAGGAAAAAATATTGTGTGAAATTATCATTAACTTGAAGTTACTTTCTTAATCCTCTTTACAAAAAACCAAGATTATCATCAAATTTAAACTATTTGCATGCATTTTATTGTTGCTGTATTATTGTGATTGTCCTTTTTAAAGAAATTTAAATATTGTAATTATTTTAACTGTTTATTATCAAAGTTATCAAAAATTTAATAAGGTGGCCACTGATCAGGGAATTTAAGTGAGTCTGTAAAAGTCATGCAATAGTTAGGAAATTTAATGTAAAGTCAGAGAATTTCGACAATTTTTGTGAAAATAAGCCATATTCAAAAGCTCGTTATTGTAATTTTCTAAATTGTTTGTTTATTTTGGGAAACTTTTGTGGAAATAAACAGTATAAGTTAAAGAAAATGATGACAAATAGTCATGGAAAAGTCACAGAATTTGGAAAAGTTCTAATGCTAGCCACCCTGTTTAAATTTACCTAAAAAATATTGTTATTTTAATTTATAATACTGTATTTATACATGTTACCGATTAAAAGGAAAAAAAAAAAAAAAAAAAAAAAAATGCTGGCTTATTGTGGGGTTTGTAAAAATAAGGCAGTACCGTTGTTACATCACATTACATTTCATTGATCTATTGAAAGTAAGATTATGTTGTAGTTCTGATTCTGAAAAAAAATTCTTTTTTCAGTTCTTACTCTCTCCCTATATCTTGTACAAATCTTGCAATCGATTTTTAACGAACTTCCCGACTAGCTAGAAATTTGAAACTTTCAGGATTAGTCAGAACACGGTGACAGCACAATACTTCGAAGTCTGATTTTCAAATTTTTTATTAATTTTCTTATAATTAATTAAAATATGAAAATAATAACATCCTAATAGCGTTAAAATAGCTATTAAAATATTAGCTATAATTTATTTGTTGCCAAAAAAATTTACGAGTTCATTTTCTTTCGACATAAAAATAAATACATTTAATTAAATGTGAACATTAAAGAATTGTAAAAAGTAAAATTATGCATCTCACAAAAACTGACATCATTATCACTTTAAAAATTTTATGCACATTCATAAGAGCTCTATGATTCATCAGAAATTTTAGAACATGGTACATAAAAAGTTTTTTTTATCTTATAATTATTTTTATTTCATTTTTCACACATGCTTTTTATTTCCTAATTCAAAATAATTTTTAAAAAAAATTTTCGATAATGTTTTTAAGTAGGAATTGACTTTTTTTTTTTTTTTAATATTACTTGTTTCCTCTTGCATCCATAAAAAAAAAAAAAAAAAAAAAAAAACTAAAAATTCTGTCAGAGATAGGATTTAATTTAGTTCAATTGCACTATTTTGTAATCATAAACTTTTTGTTTGTTTATTCTTCCATATAAAGGCATGTGATAACTGTAGGTACACATTCATATTTAACCCCCATTCGGATATCTTTATTGGAAAAGATTGAGTCTAATGTCCTTTTGTGTTTTGGATTAGTTTGTAAATCAAGATCCATAATTTTTGATCCTTCAGTGAATTTTTTTCCTCTTTCTGAATTAAAATCTATAATATTAAAACACAAGGGTATTTCTTTAAGACTAAAATCGCCCGATCTGGTCATGCGCGAGAAAATTATGAACCAATTTGGAATGGGAATATTCCTTCCCCTTTATGCAGTGCAATATGAACATCGATGATAGAACTCGAGCAGACGATATTGATATTTCACATCTCTATGGCAGACGCCTGATTAAAGCTCAATAATAAAAACAATTTACATGATTAATTCATTGATTCCTATTTTCCAAGGAAGTACATTAATAACAAAGCAATTTGCGAATACTTATCGGCTGTCGCCGTACACAGGGCTATTCCCCTGGTCGCTGTATGCATTTTCATTTCACCGAAAATTTTCCTACACAGGATAATATTTTAAGAGTTTTTGTGGCGCCATCTCTTATCATATAAACATACCACACCATATTCCAAATATTTTTTTTTCAATTTCTTAAAAGAAAAAAAAATCTTTTAAAATTAATAAATTGTCGGAGTTTATTGTTCTTTAAAAGTTAACTTTTATCAATTGAAAACTTTGTTTAGAATAAATGAAGGTAGATGTTTAAAATCAAAGGAAGTTTTATTTTATTTTATTTATTTATTTTTTTAGTCTAATTTTAAATTGATCTCTTATATTTGATTTCTGTACTATATTGCAGAAAAAAATAATTTAAAAAGAATAACCTTAAAAATATTGATATTTTATACGAGTAAAAATATGCATAGAATAATTTATTATTAAAAATTTAATGAGCAAATTAACTTGCTAAAGTATTAAATGCATTCTTATTTATTCAGGCCCTGAGTAGTATATTCTATTTCTAAGGGCAAATAAATTGTAATTATATAATGTAAAGAAAATACAAAACACTATTAAAATTTATTTTAAATTACATTATTTTGCCTTATAAATTTATGTGATTTTAAAAAGTATTTGAAAAAAAAAAAAAAAATTCTGAGACTTTTTTTTTTAAATTGACTGATTATAGATGGCGCCACTGTCATATTGTAACTGAAATGGAATATTATAGATGCAAGCAAATTAAAATAATATGTTTGAAAAACATTAAATACATATTAACGTGTGCTTTCTTTCTCCATTCTTACCATAATTTATAAATTCTGTCTCTCCTGTAATTACTTCAAACATTCTTTTGGTCATATTTAAAGTAAAATTAGAAAATATCTTTGGATTTTATTTTTATTATAGGGATTATGCTTAAATTTTGTAAATTGAAATTTCATGAAATTTATTCCCCCTTCCTCCCCAACCAAAAAATAATTGATTACAGCAGTGGATTTTAAACTGGTTAAGAGCAATGCGGATTATTAAAACAGGGATGTTTAAAACTTTATGCCATGAAAAGATTTAAGATGCACATGATCCGTCAAATTTTGATGCGTATTAACTAGTTATATTAAAGTCCCTATCAAAAAATAAACCAAATGAATTACATTTAAATTTATTGTTATTTATGTAACTGTAGGAATAAGAACGTATGAAAAATAGTTTCTTCTGTCATTTTTAACACTAATCCTACCACGATGGGTCAAATGACCCATTTAAAACTTTTTGTCAGAATTTTTTGCAAATAACATTATCACGTCATCCATGTTTCATGTACCAAATTGTGCTAAATAATATATTTTTGCTATACATAGTAATATATATAACGTTTTAAAGACAGGTCACTTGACCCGCTGTGGTAAGAATAGGTATACATGAAGTATCAGTAGCAGTGGCGGCTGGTGAACCGAAAATAGGTGAAGAGCTCAAAAATAATATTTAAATATTTTTAATCATAATTTTTATTAAGCATGGTCTTAACTAAAATTAACTAAAAGTACTTATTTAAATGTAAATTTATATTCTATAAATGAATACAGCGTAAAATACAGCGTACCTCTTCACCAATTTTCGGTGCACGAGCCACCACTGATCAGTAGGTTTAGTGTTAATTTGATTGTCTACAAAATGCTTCAGTTAATGAAATTAGCACTAAAATTAATATTCATGATATGATGGTAGAAAAAATGGCTAATTTGAACATTTTATTGTATGTGTGTGTGTGTGTGTGTCTGTTTTTTCAAATCTAAGTTTTATACAATTTAGATTTTTTTTTTTCTAAAAAATAAGTGATTTTGGGTGAAATGTGCTTTAACCCACTCTTCTGCTTGGCAATTTTTTTTAAATTGGAGATAAAGATGTTAAATTTTGCAACCTGAATATTTTTAAGTCGTAAAACGATCAATTTACGAAATGTGACAACCTTGGTATTTTGAAGCTGTGTAATGATCTTATTTTCACACATCTGGCATTGCAAAATGAAATTTCATGCATTTTTAAAGATTCATGTAGATTGAAGTAGGTTTATCCAGTGCTTTTTTTTTGGGGGGGGGGGGATGTAAGCAAAGTATACATACATGTAGATTAGTGATTACTGTGAAATGAACTTTTGTGCATTTTAAAAATTCATGCAGCTTGAAGTACAGGTATCTAGTGATTTTTTTTTTCATGCATGTGATGCGTACATGCTGATTAATGATTGCTGGAAAACGAAAAACAGCAAATAAAATGGAGTGACTTATTATTTTTTTTAATAATAATTCTCACTATGTAGGTTTTTTCTGTATGTTTTGTTTAATATACAGTCATCAATATTAAGTGAACATTTTAGTTTCTAACTTGGATGTTTAGTTTTTTAGTTGTTTAAAATGGCAATACTGAGTTATTTTTGAGTTTATGTGCAGTAAGTAGTGTATTGTATTTGGAAGCTGGTTGTTGCATTTTTGTGTAAAACGTTTGGTGATTATTCATTTTTGAGTAGGCAGTATTTAGGAAAAAGATAGTGTTTAATATTTAGAATTGTAATTTAAATATAGTTAATTTGCGTAGTCTAGATCCCTGTGGCAGAAATTTATTATGCTTTCTGCGACAAGCTTCATCAACACCAAAATCTTTCTGCAGGAATGGTTTGTGAAGTTAACATTTACGAATTCAAAATAAATTATTTTTATATAGTAAATAATATTCAGTATAACCAATGTATTTAAATTTTAACTAGGCACAAATGCATATATCTGCACTATTGCAAGAAAATACTTTTTTTTTTTTTTTTTTTTTTTAAAGAAAGGTGAAAATAAATCTATTGATCTTAATTGCTTCAGATTTTTTGTTCACATTAATATACAATATTGTTTATAAAATATTCAATGAATTCAAACTGTAAAATGCAGTAACACATAAAAAATAATCTGCAAAAATTTTAAGGCATTTAAATCATGAAATGACTAAACAAATGTTACAAATACTTTTAAAATTTCATTACTTTTTTTTTATATTAAATATATATATTTAAATACACAAATGCACTTGTTTCATAAGGTGCAAACCAAACAACATAAAATATAATACAGAACACAAAATTAAAATACAACAAATTAAAAGTAAAAATTAATATAGAATACTGAATATCATAATGGAATATAAATAATTACAACATTTATAGTTTTTGAGATTATTAGAATAAATATGCACGATAACATTCTAATGCACAAGATTCATTTTTTGTATTATATACAAATAGCATAAAGATCTATATTTGAAATCTAAAAAATGTGATTTGACATTAAAGAATTCAGAATGTATAATTATACCATCATTTAAATACATAAAGTAAAACCGAATACAAGATCTAAGTAACACAATTATAGACAAAGCATAGTCGAAATATTTTCATAAAGATTGAGGCAAGTGAAATATTTAATTCTTAAGGAAATGTTATTAAAAGTAATATTTGATATTGATATCTATACGAATAAGTAAATAAAAATAAATAAATAAAAGCATTTGCTGTTTAATTAGTATTTATTCAAAACAACTACTATTAGATAAAATTCCTTTTGCTTACAAAAAAGAAAAAAAATCAACAAAACCTTTGGTTTGATTTTTATTCAAAATAACTATTTAATTTGCAATATTTCAATTAAAAAAAAATCTGGAGTGACTCCACTCGACTTTCCGAACATTGAGTAACTAACAGTTTTGTAGATAAAATAAAGAAAGAGGAGTTGCTAAACAAACAAAAAAGAGAAAACCATAACAGAGTGTTTGAGTATTTTTCTCCATATATCACACGAGGTTTTATTTAACGCTACTGAACTTTGAGCCCTTAGATCATAATGATGAAGAATTTTTCGTTGTGTCCCTGTAAAAATCTATAAATGCTAGATTCACCAAAATGCTTATAGTTAGTGCAACAGTGATTTATAATATTCATACAATTTTTCAGCTCAATTGAATAAGGCGTTTAGATGCTATCGCTGGTCTCATAGGCCATAAAGATAAAGAATTTTTCTTTGTGTCCCTGTAAAAAAACTGTAAGTGCTAGATTCACCAAAATCTATACAGTTAGTTCAAATGTGACCTATAACATGTGTACAAATTCTTTGCTGAGATCAATAAGGCGTTTAGACGCTATCACACTTTTAAAAATTTGGCAAAGAATTTTTCTTTGTATCCCTGTAAAAAAACTATAAGTGCTAGATTCTCCAAAATCTATACAGATTGAGTATCTGTGACCTATAATATGTGTATAAAGTTTTTGCTCAATTGAATAAGGCGTTTAGATGCTATCGCACTTTTAAGATTTTGGTCCTTTGGCCATAATGATAAAGAATTTTTCTTTGTGTCCCTGTAAAAAAACTATAAGTGCTAGATTCACCAAAATCTATAGGGTTCGTACTATGGTGACTTACAATATACGTATCAACTTTCAGCTTATTCGAACAAAGTGTTTAGACGCTAGCGTGTTCACTCACAGACATACACACAGACATACACACATACATACACACACACATACATACATCATCGTAAAAATAGTGAAAACGGACTCGTTGGACCTCGAAACGTATAGAAACATCAAAATCTCGAATTCGGATTTTTGACATGATTACAATACTTTCCTCACTATAGTGTTCGGAAAGTAATAAACATTTTTAAAAAATTCAAATGTTTAAAAAATGAAATGAACAAGCTGTAGAAACTAATGATAAGAGTATTTTTGTAAAATAAATTAATAATTTTTTAACGACTTAATATGCTTAAACAACAAAATTTAAAGCTAAGAATTTTAATCACAATTAAAATAATTAATGATTAGTAAAGAAAAAAATTAGAAAAGTTACCAATTTTATAACTTAAGATACCCATTAATGTTTATTGCTAAGATCTTTTACTACATATAAAATGCTAAATATCAATAAAGTGTATTTAAGATTAATTTCTTAATGTTCTATTTTTTGAGGCAAGGTTTGAAGCTTCATTTTTTATTTTGCGTATAACTACAGACGTTACAAATTTCCTCAAAATCTTATTTCTGTATATATTTGTGAAATGTATTGCATAGTTTGGACCAAACATTAAAATTAGTGTAGCTTTAAAAAAATTTACGTGTATTTACAACCACGCGCCCTTCGCATACATTAAAGAAAAAAAAAAAAAATCACTAGATGCAACTAATTTGTCGTGCGTAAATCAGAAAATGTATGAAAATCGGTACAGCAGCAATCACGCACTAAAAAAAAAAAAAAAAATCTCTGGATGCAGGACTGGCTATTTTGTTATGCATGAATCTTAAAATGCATGAAATATGAAATTCGGAAAATGGTCACAAAGCCACGTTCTTTCGAAAAAACATCATTTTGCAATACAATAAATACACACGACACGAGCGACAGGCGCGGCGCGAAAACAAAGTTTGAACACACGAAAATGAATTTCCGATGTGAAGAGGTTACCAGTGAAAAGTGTCGATACACCGAATCATATCACCGCATCACGAATCGCTAATGCATGCCGTATCAAAGCTAATTCAAATGAGTTAAATCCGCTTTATCCCCTCTCCTTATTCAGGATTGAGGCGATCGTATCTGCAGAAACGAAAATTTGTTCTGCAGAACAGTTTATAACCCATTCTTTGAGTTTCTTTCTCTCTCTCTCTCTTTTAACACAATGGCAAAATTTATTTGACTTAAGTAAAATCTTTCTGCAAGAACATTTCTGTTTCTGCGACATTGTCGCCGTGTTTCTGCCACGGGGGTCTAGATGCTGATTTACAATTTTTTTTTTTTTTTAATGAAGAATTAAACAATTGTTTGTTTGTTATACAAAGTGAAATAGTAACTATTTTCAGAAATTTATTTAAAATGGGTAATTGAATAAACTTATTTTTCTTTTAATATTTTATTATGTTTTGTTTCCATTTAAAAAAAAAATATATATGTATATATATATTTCAGGTTTCTTTACTTTTTAAATGTTTATTCTAATACTTTACTATGTTTTCTTGATGAAATTGTGTTAATTTTCTAAACGTCTTTCATTGTTTCCTGTTTACAGTTCTTTGGAGTCTGTCTGTTAGGTTTTAATTTTAGAGACTTGTTAAAATACACAAATTTGCCAATTTTCTGAAAATTGCCAAGCAGTGGGCTAAAGCGTAGTTTACATCATTTTTACAATTGCTTACAATAATTGCCTTGTCCCATAATAATAATAATAATTTTAAAAAAAATTACATGTTAATTTTTTTTTCTGACATAAGAAGAAATATCTTTATTAATGACATACAAATAAATTTGTTTCCTTTTATGTAATATGGAAAAAAAAAAAAAAAAGCTTTTTTTTTTATGTGTGTGTCAATTTATTTTTCGCTTTTGATAAGTTTAAAATGAATTTATTATTTAATATTTTTTTAAAATAAATTATCTAATTGAATAAAAAATAATGCGTTAGCTAGATTTTGTTCCGATGAGTACACCAATTTTTGTAGCGATCAGTTGAACAGTGTAGCTTTGTAAAGAAAAGACCTGACAGATTCAAGGTGAAACACAGCAAAGGTTGATGACGTGAAATGTCTGACTCTATAAGTCCGCCCTGTCATACTAATAACGTTTCTTTTTAAACAACTCATTCAAAAATTCCTTCTACAGTAACCAGGGTTGCTACGGTGCCTGGAAAACTCAGGGAATTTCACAATCTATTAAAAAACAGGGAAAACTCAGGGAATTTCAAAATTTATTGCAAAAACAGGGAAAATTCAGGGAATTTTGAAATTTTTTGGAAAAACATTGGAAAAATTTTTCATAATCAAATTTTTTTTTAAATTTTAATGCTTCATAAGGAATCAATCAATTGTGTTTTTTTCCCCAACTATAGTAAGTTAATAAAATTAATATACTCCAAATATGTTCAATTGACTTGTAATCTTGTAAACATGTTATATTCTAATGCTGTGTGATTACGTGTAATCTATTTTATTTCTAAATCTGATAGGGAAAACTCAGGGAATTTTTTCTCCTGATTTGTGTAGCAACCTGATAACTGATTTTGCTGAAAATAAGCCTAGCGTTCAATACTACATTTTAATTTTCTTATTCAGCAAACATTTTTAACTTTTAATAGTCACTTTCATGAGAATCTACTACAATAAGCCATACTAACACAAGAAAACACAAAATAATAATTATAATAATATATATATATATATATAAATTTGAAAAATACAACTTGATTTATAGAGAATATCCAAGGGACAATTAAGCACAGATGCAACACCTACCATCAAAAGAAAAATGGCAAGCATGCTTCTAAACATCAGGGTGTGGGTTGCCATATTGTGAAAAGGTTGCCTACCTAAAAAATATGGTTATCGCCTAAAAAGAGCACAAAACGAAATAATTGACCATTGTCAAAGTTATACTCAACTTTCAAACAAGTATACTTGATATGAATTATTTTTTAGTATATTATAAATTATAATCAGGGCCCAATTAGCCTTACAATTGAGGGGAAGCACAAATCCATTTGGGGGCCCCCCCACTGACTTCTTGGTCTAAAATTTTTCATTAAATTTTGTAGTTTCCTGGAATTAACAACAAGTAAATTCGCTTAAAATATAAACAAGCAAATTCACTTGATTTTTGTACCAAGATATAAACTGGGGGAAAGCCTATATTCACCACAATATATGAAATTATCCCATTATAAATGAATGTGTAAAAGCTTTATTAGCATATATCCTATATAATATAGAAATGATAGTTGTGCAGTCAGGTAGGACTGTGACGTTTTATAATCAAACAATGCTTTTAGACCACAAGCTTACAATTCGGGGCCCATTTGTTTTTGCTTAATTTGGGGCCTTTTCAAAATTTTCCAGGGGAAGCATATGCTTCTCGTGCCTATTGGGTAATCAGGGCCTGATTATAATAGCAGCTAATATGACATCAACTATATTATCACGACTTATGCTCATAAATTACAAATCAAAACATGCTGATTTTTAAAGCAATAAGGAGGGGATTACTGTACTTGTATTTTTTCCATCAAGCTAATATAATTGGTTTTTTTTTTTTTTTTAATCCAAGCAAAATAGGGAAAAAAAAGTGTGGGAATCATGTAATTTTGAAATCAAGCGCAGTCATTTTCTTGATCAGCATGCTAAAAATCTTTGTCTTAGGAGTAAGCAGGGGTCTTTAAAGGTTTTTTTTTATGATCAATAGTTTTGAAATTGTAGCAAGATTAACTTTTTTTTTTTTTTGTGTGTGTATGGGAAAAATGTTTTTTAACAATATTAAGATCAACTAAAGTGTGTAGTGTAATTAAAAGGGCTCGGGTAAAATATTTTCTACTTTTACAAAGTAAATAAGTGCATAGTGAATAAGGGTAAGGAACATGAAAACAATCTTTAAAAAAATTACTCAAATTACGCATATTAAGTAAGACGTAGCAAACCCTCGACAATAGCTTCAGGGCCACGAGCACAATCCTTTCCCGAGCTTTGATAACTTTTTTTAGTTAATTTTGACCTTATAGTTCTTCCGATGTTAGCCTTTTTTTTCCCCCACACCCCAGTGGCAGAAAGTTTTGTAGCTGTCTGTGACAGGCTTTTAAAATTTCATAATCTATCTGCAAAATTTGCATGTAATCAGGGGTGAAAATGGCTTACACCTACCAGAAAGCGTCTAAGACGTCATACATCGGTAGTGCATGGTCGCGGTTGAAAAATGCCCGTAAATTGCAGACAATTTTTTATGACTGCAGACAAAGACTGTCCAAAAGTTGCAGGCAATTTTTTTTTATTACTACAGACAAAGTGTCCGACAGTTGCGGACTAATTTTTTTAAAATTAGTGCAGACAAAAATTGTCTGCAAGCCATTTTTCTGTGTCCGCGACTATGTTGCAGTGTTTCTGCCACTGGGCCCCACACACACTTGTGATTGTGAGTTTTTTTCATTTTCTCATCTCATGCTTTTTTGTATGGATTTTTGACTCTTTTTTCTACTTTTTTCTACTTTTTTTTTTTTTTTTCTAAAGTGCGATTTTTCTATAGATTTTTAACTTTTTTTTCCCTTATTTTGCATTCTAAAGTACAGTGGCTTTTTTTTTTTTACAATCAATAGTTTTGAAAATATAGCAAGATCAAATATTAATAACAGGAGACTTGGCGTTGGAATATTAAAACCCGAATAAACTACTACGTCAGAAACGCCAAAGAAAAATATTGGAAATGCATACAGCTGTTTCAGTAGCCTAAAGGGTACCGTCTTCAGTGCAAAAAGGATCCTTTTTGCACTGAAGGCGGTACGCTTTAGGCTACTGAAACAGCTGTATGCATTTCCAATATTTTTCTTTGGCATTTCTGACGTAGTAGTTTATTCGGGTTTTAAGATCAAATATTTTTTTTTTTGTCTATGTGTGTGGGAGAGAAATGCTTTTTAACAATATTTAATATGAACAAGATTGTGTCGTGTAATTAAAAAGGCTCGGCTAAAATATTTTCTACTTATACTTACAAAGTAAATACATGTATAGTGGATGAGGATGAGGATATAATACCGGAAATTTCTTTAAAAAAAAAAATTACTCAAGTCCCTGCTCATGGAAGAGTGAGCATGTGGTGGGAGGCCTTTAAATGTTTAAATTGAACTTTTTTTAGTTTTTCTTAAATATCTTAAAAATTATGAGATTTGAAAAAAAAAAAAAAAAAACATAATTACAAAATTAAATTACCTTAAATTTACTGCAAAACTACCATTTAACTTATTTTATATTTTTGAATGATATGTATTTTTTAAAATATAGATGGGGTGAATGAAAATTTTCAGTTTTTTCTTTAAAAAATCCTATGATTGTAAAATTGTACACTATAACATTATACAATATTATATTATATGATAGTAAAATACTCATAATATGTATCTTATAATTTAGTAATAATAAACTAATATATGTTACTATGGTTCACTATAGTATGTCACATATTAAAAATGGTATTAATAGCATGAATGGTTTGTATCTGGGGGCTATTCAGTTTCTGTTTGTTTCTCTCTGAATGGTCAGTTAAATTCCTTACCACTTATTTTGTAAATCAGGGTTTGATTAAAATTTAAATTTTTGGGACCCATTTTTGTGAATATATATCATATAAAAACTTGCATTCTCATTTAAAAGTCATTCTGTATTGTTTAATATCATGTTAAAATAGAATTTCATTGAACGAAATGTAATTAATTATAAGTAATTAAAAACCTGGAAAAGTTTTGTAAATAAAATCTTCTGATATGCTGTTTTCATGAATTTAAATTTTATGAAAGGTTCCATTTTGAAAATTTGAGTTTTGTGAAGGGGGCTTTTTTATGATGTGGATTAAATTTCTTCTGATATATTTACTGATCAAAACAATAGGATTATTTGAGTAACTTTAAGGACAATTATTCTTTTATCTTGTCTTACAGAAAAAAAAAAAAAAAAAGCAAACATACAGGGTTGTACTTTTACAATTTGAGATGTTTCTTTCATCTCATAAACTTTATTTTATTTTCAGCTTATTATTACTTTTTTTTTGAAGCCCAAAGAAAAATACAGTCTTTTACTATGGCTTATTTTAACAGCTTTTTTTTTTTACTATGGCTATCGGAATTTATTTTTATATTCTGTCGAGAACATAAAAAAAAAAAAAAAAGAAAAAATGTGCAAGTTTTCTTTCATTTTAATTTGTAAATTCCTCATATGTGCTTTTATTTCTGTAGTGCTGCCATCTGTTGGTTTCTTTAAGACTTAGTAAACATTGTAAATCATTAATTTAGAATGAAATACTCTATCTGAATTTTTTATTATAACTTAATGTTAAAGCATCAATTTTTATAAATAAATTAAACGCATATTATAAAAATAATTTTATTGTTTCTGATACTTATTAGTTTATAAAATTATTCATTGTAAGTTCGGGAACTTTATTAGCAATAGTGTTATGTTGTATTTTTTTCATACTCTTTTGTATTATAATTTTTTTTCCTTTATCAAATTGCATATTTTAAAAAGCATTAATAAAAAATTTTTTTTAGATTATTATTTTATTTATTTTGGTTATGTTGGGGATAATTTTTCTTAAATTTTTTTTTGTGAAAATGTCTTTTTAATATACAGATAAGTTTAGTTACTAGATATGTTCTTACACCCCCCCCCCCCAACTGATAAATATACTTAAATTGATGCAAACTATCTAAAATAATTTTTTACCATTAAATACATACTTGCATTTGTTTCCAGGATTCAATTATAAGTGTTTGATATATTAGGATTGTCGTAGAATCAATATTTTATGTGTCTGTACATAATACTTTTAGCAATAATTTTCGAATATTTTACAATAAAACAATATTACTTTTTATTTATTTTTGTGGTGAAGAGAATTGCTATTGTTGAACACTCTCTATTAATTGCCATTAATTGTAATAACATATAAAAAAAATAATCTAAATTTAATCTAAAAAAAAAAAAAAATTGGAGCTGTTTAGCTCTCTATCTCAAAATTACATTTCATATATAGGCCCTTTAACACTATTTAAATCCATTCTAACAGCATTTTTACAAAAATTTTCTACGTAAAGATTATTTTTTCATAATTATTATTATTATTTTTTTTTTCACACTCTAATAGCATTTTCAGTATTATATCCAGTGACTGCTTATACATACTTGATTCTAGAAAGCATTAGCTAGATATTAAACAAAACATAATGTATGTGTGACTTCTAAAATGCAATGATTTTTGCCCAGGTGTTTTTCTCCATAGAAACAAATAAAAATTCCATAAAAATGGGCTTAAAAAGGACCCCCCCCCCATGAAAGGCCTAAGACCCTAATACAGACAGTTGGTCATAGCTCTAACACCAACAATACCATGGAAATAGGTCCCGAAAATCAAAACCTGGATTGACCTTTATCAAATATTCCAGCTAACCCTTTACTTACTGTAATAAAAAATAAACAAAAAATTTGTTTAAATCCCTTTTTTTAGTTAGTTACAAGTAATTTTTAAAAACATAAGCAATAAAAATTATCACTACATCCTCGTATGTAATGATGATTTAGTGATGAGCTGGCACATTAGCATACCATTGGCACATAGTGGCTGAATATGAGATCAAAATCTTAAAGTTATGTATTTTTTATATCCTTTATACATTTCTTAACAACTGATGGTAGATGGTACTTTAAATTAGAGCTGTACCGAGTACTCATTATATACTCGGTACTCGGCCAAATATGGACTAAGTATTCGGCCAATACCGAGTAGTTGTAAGAATTTCATTATTTTTATGTATTATTGAAAGAAATATATTCATAAGAGTTGTTTTTTAATAACTAAACTAACAAAAATATGAAAATATAAACATAGTCATTAAACTTTTGCTGCAAACAGCTTTCTGCAGTTAAAACGGGCAAGTAGATTGCCACTAAACTCGATATAGAGACAATTCATGATTTGAGCTTATCCATTCTAGTTACAAGAATGAAAGTATAACCATCTTGTATGTGTGTAATATGCATTTTTTTTTTTTTTTTACAAAAACTTTGTACATAAAATTGTATCTATAAAACAGACAAAAATAAAATATTTTAGAAAAAGAACCCCTTATATAATACTACTATAGTAGATAAAACTTTAGTTATGTATTTGTGCAAATAAAAGTAAGACACTTTTAAAACTGTAAAAAAAAGATTGATTTTTAATTTTAAAAATAATAATTATGAAAAAGGTAAATACACTAAAATGTTATTAAAAATATATTATCAAATTTGTTGTTCTGCAAATTATGGCCCGAAACCACCTACCTTTTTACTCTTCTAGAATTTGAAGATTAATGAAGTCTATCATGTTTGAAATGATGATAAAATATTTATTTTAATGTTCTCATTTCATATATAAATTTCTTGCATCTTAAATTAAGCCTATAAAGAACTTTTATATTCTCTAAGAATTATCTGAGAATGATTCGCATCTGAGAAAGACTATATAATAAAGAATGAAGTTATCAGTTATTATGGTTTTAATAATCCACTAAGCTGGAAGTATCAAATATAACAATGAACCTAATTGTGTATATACACTACAAAAGTTCTGAAACGTTTCATGTAAACATGCTGTTTGCCATTTAACTTAATTTTGTGTTCAAAAAGCCTTTTTTAAATTTCAAGATGTTCAAAATTCTTCATATATACGTCAATTTCAATTATTCTTTCTTACAACTACTCGGTACTCGGTCGAGTAGTAAAAGGCCGAGTACTCGGTACTCGGCCAAAGTGCTACTCGGTGCAACACTACTTTAAATACTTAATGGTACTTTAAAGCACCACCTGTATATAAACGATTTTAAATTAAAAGTAGCATCCATTAGTTTTTAGGAATATGAAATGGGCTATATACTCATTTATATTGCCTTTAAAAATTCTCTCCATCCATCTTAAGCCATGGTGGCCTCTGCTCATTCTTTTGATTATTATTACTTTTTTTAACACGCTTTTATTAGCTTCACCTGTATGCATATTTGTAACTGCTCTGGGCGCAAACAAAAAATCTATATTGTAAAAAAAGATTTTCCCTACATGAACGCTGTGGCTGTGAGGTAAAGCTTCAGGCTACGAACCTAAAGGTCTAACGTTCGAGCCCACTCAGGGGAGATTTTTTAAAAATGGTTTTTGTTTAATTCTAAATTATTTTATAATCACCCTGTAATATGGTGTGTCACTCACACATTTTTTTCTTACCCTGCATTTTAATACTATAAAGATAGATATTTTGGGCTTTTTAGTTCACATTTCAATAAAAGCGGGTTCTTTAATTTTTTTAAAGTATAATTTTATTTCTGTTATACTTTGTTCATATTTGTCATACATGTTCTCATCTATAAATTTCTCACACAACTCATATTGACTTTTTCAATAAATAATAATTTATCATTACAATGATCAAATATCAGGAAGGATCACTTGGTTTATTCAATAAACAATTACATATATGGTATATGGAAGTGAAACTTTATATAAAGCAAAAGATATTGCAAAAGTTAGTATGAGTTGTGTCATAGACATTGATAGATGATGTTACAAAGATCAAAGATTGATCATATAACAAATATTAATGGAATATATATATAATAATAATAATGATAACTAGATGAAGGAGCAGTATGTGCTAAATTTTGGCAAATTAACTTATTTTATTATATATATATTATTGTTCTGTTTAACATAATTTTCCTATAGGGTCATTCTCTGAAAAGTGGTCATTTCATGTCCCAGTAGTCTTGAGGGTATATTTTTAAAAGCACAAAAACAAAACGCTGTTTAAACTATCAATATTAGTTGGTTTTACATATAAACTGTTATTCTTTGGTTATTGGAATTCAAATATAATTTTTAAATAATTTTTAAAATGCAAAATATCATTCCCTCACTGTGTCCCCATTCCCACATGTAAGTAAATAAAATGGTTTCTATAGTATTAAAGCATGTATATTTGGATTATTTGAATTAAAAATTTATTAAACATACTTTAATAAATATTTATCCATTATAATACATTTATATATTATGCAATGAAAGAAATTAGAAGACACTTTATTGTTGTCCCTGGTATTAGATATCATTCCCTCATCAAACTATAATCACACCCCTACTTACTCCATTAATGGCAGCCCATGCTTTATATAAGTCAAACTTAATTTGTATAGCAGCAAAATAAAAAGCCATGTTGTGTTCTGTTCGAAACTTTTTACAATGAGTTGCATAAGGCTCTCAAACGTTAGATTGAAATACAGTATTTTTATTATACGTCATTCCCTCACTCATTATAAAGTTAACTAAAATAAATCAAATTTGCTTTTTTATGATATTATATTAATAAAAATATGTTTTAATAAATATTTAGTGTTTGAAAATATAACTAAACTTAATAATATTTTTATAAAGTAGTTTTTAGAAGAAATTTGTCATTCCCTCACAGTCATTCCCTCATTTTTCTAATTAATAAAAGTAATTGCTATATCAAAAATTATCAGATACAGTTTGGTTTATATTATTTTTTTTATTAATTGTAACATATGTGTACATGTACAAAAAAAAAAAAAAAAAAAATTGGAGCAATTTTATTTGGACTAAGGTTTTATCTTTTTTACTTTAAAAAAAAAAAAAAAAAAAAAAAAAATGCCCACTTTTCAGAGAATGACCCTATAATGAATTTTTTACTATTTTTCAGATGGGTTAACTGACCAGGAAGGTCTCACCAATGTGTGAAAGGATGAAGTACTGTTTTGATATTAGCATAGCTTTTTACATCCTCATTTACAAGATTACTAATGCAAGTCATACATATAGTTCATCTCTGTTACTATAGATGACCATGAACTGGAAACATTTAATACCATTTTATAAACTTTATCCACCTCCAGTACAGTAAGCCATCTTTATTAATATATAAAATGAGTGAAATAGCTTTTTATAGATCACAGTACAAGTATAACAAATTAGATGATTCTGAAATATCACTGGAAGTGGGTGATATTCTTGAAGTGAAGAAGCCCTTCCAGTTTACTCTGGAAGGAACTGAAGAAAATCCTGAAGGTTGGATCCTGGGAAGGAATCAAAGGACTGATCAAACTGGATATTTTCCAGGGACATTTGTTGAGTACCTCAGAACAGAAGTTCTTGCTCCTCCAACACCAGTGCCGCAAAGACCTGTACCGAGGCCTGAGCCAATCACGAGAAATATTGAAGAGAACAATGATTCAGGGTACATAGGATCACCAGGTAGCATATTTAATGGATTTTTATTAAAATTTGTACTATCTTTTAAATGTTAATAGCATTTTTAGATATTTTAACTTTTTTTTTTAGGCTTTTAATTTACTGAAATTAAATATCTGAGAAAGAAATTTAAATTAATGTTAAAATTATAAAAAAAAGTTAATTATTATGATTGATTTTATATAGTATAATTTTAATTTTTTTAAAAAAGTGTAATTTTTTTAGTTTTATTTACATGTAATTTAAATTATAAAGCTCAATTATTTATTGTTATTATTATCAGAGTTAAATATACATATTATGTATAACTATTTGTAAGACTACATTGTTATTCACAAAACAAATTAATATTTTAAACCTACAAAATAAATTTTAGTACCCATTAGATGCTGACTGGATAGGCAAAAAAGTCAGCACTGGACTTTGCATTAGTTAAAACACCTAACTTTGTTTTCTGGCCTAATCACTTTTTGCTCTAGTTAAAATTTATTTAGACCTTTTAATCTAAAATATGCTATTTATGTATGCTTGATGAAGTTATAAATGCTTATTGTGATTGCTTGAGTAGCTTTTATCTGTTCTTTATTATACAAATTTATACAAAGTACATCTATCATGTTTTTTTTTTCCCTTTAGAAAATATTTATGACAGCATAAATTATATTTTAATTACTCCTAAATTGGTATCTTATAGACTACTTTCTGTTACAACTAGATTGTGTTTTCTTATGAACTCAATCACTTATCATCCTAGTCTTGCAGAGTTTTTTGTGGTTTTCTCTTAAACTTGCATAAGCACAGACTATAATATAGCTTAGAATGACCCTCATAGAGGGCACTCCATCCAGGCCTTGGATCATCATGTATTATCATCTGCCTTAACCCCTGTACCACTACCTTGAATGGAAGATGGTAGATGGGAAATGCTGGGTTTAAACTCTGGCTGTGATAGTCATCTTAACTATTTTTTTTATTGTTTTCTTCAAAACTCGTATAAATACTAGCTAGGATCTCTTAGAAAGTCTCCCGCAGACAGCACTCCACCCAGACCTAAGGCTGCAATTATATGTGTATATTATGTGGTATATATTTGGGGGATATTAGATAAGTAGATAAAAAAACTTTTTATGAAATTGATCCCCTTCCCCCCCTTCCCGTCCATCCCACACTTCGTAGATTGGGTGTCTGGATCTACCATTGGAAGAAAATATATCTAGCATTTACATACTTTCCAACTTTTCCGGTTTTTTAACGTATATTCCGGTCTTCCGGACAGATGATGAAATCTTCCGTTTTTAAAGAACTCGCGAATATCGTTCGTTTTATAAAGAAAACCCAAATGTTCTACGAAATATCCTGATTCCCAATCTTTCTCCATCCATAACATAAATGACAATATTCATTTCAAACTTGCTTTATGAGATTCTAGAACATGTAAAGAAATATAATTGCTAAATATTTCTTGCTGATGTAATTATTTTTTGCCCCCCCCCCCACCCCCTTTCATTTATCTCCAGTTAGTGATCAGCAATCAAATGTTCTGCAGAAGTCTGTTGTTTCCTAATCTTTATCCATCTGCAACATAAATCATAATATTAATTTTAAACTTCTTTCATTAGATTCTAGAAGTAGAGCTGAAAGAGTTTTATATATCTTACTCTGTAATTATTTTTGTAACACCCCCCCCCCTCTTCCCCGGATTGTAATCAATGATCAATTCTAGAAACAATAAAGCAATGGAAGTGCTCAATATTTTTCACGTATGTAATTATTTTTAGATCTTTATTGCTGAATTTAATGAATCTGTTTATTTTTCCTCTATTAAATTAAATATTCGTATGTCATATTTATACCAAATATGTAAACATGGGGAAAAAATGAAGAATATTTTTTTCAGGTAGGAAAATTTTTTCCAAATCTAAGAAAATTAATACTCAGTTTATTTTATGCACATTTGAAACTGATAATTAGCTACTGCTACTTTCTTTTTATATGTATGATTAATGTTACACAAAAATCATATTCTATTTATTTAAAAAATTAGTTATACTTTAACTAAGTTTTTTGTCTATTGTTAAATAAATTTCTTACAGATTCTGTTTTGTAGATATGTTGAAGAAGAATAACTTCATTTAAAACTTTTATATATTTAGTATAATCAATCTATAGTAAAACATTTTTATAGATTGCTTCTAAATATTAAAATTGTAAAACTGTATTGTTTATTATGTCAAAGGAAAAAAAAAAACTTCCCTTTTTTTTATGAAATCTTCCGGTTTTTCAACAAAAATCTTCCCTTTTTTTTATTAAAATTGGTTGGCAAGTCTGCATTTAAATAAAATGTTAAAATTTTAAGTTGAAATATTTATTCTAGGTTAACAGTAAAATACTTAAGTTCAGCACAAATTTGATCCAAGTAGGGAAATTTCCTTCTTCAATATATATATATTATTTAATGTAATTAATGATAAATAGGAAAAAATGACAGTGGTGTGTAGAAGCATAACAAAATAACTATAGAAAGCAATGTTATTATTAAACAATTTTTGAACATTAAAATGCATAAAAAGAAGATTCTAAAGTATAGACAAAAACACTTTGGACTATGCTGGCTTGCTACACCTTCTGAAATCTGTTTGATTATATTTGTTAGATTTTTAAAACCTAGTTGTTTTATCATACTTTTTAACAATAAATGGTAATTAAATTGCAAAAGAAGTTGCTTAGATTATTCTTGAATATATATGAACAAACATTATCTATCATAACATAAATCATATTTTTTCTTAATTGTTTAGTTTCAGAAATAAATCTTTTGCAATATTGTTTTATCATTTTTTCTCTTGTTATTATTGTTATTTTTATTTATTTATTTATTTTTTAATAAATGTAAGTTTTTTTTTATATACCATTTTAAGTTTGCTATTTTTATCTTTTAGCTGCTGCTGCACATTTAATTAGAAGACCATTTTATCAACACAGCCTTGTGAATGTCTATTTTTTAACTCCTGTATTATGTAGGCATTGTAAGTACCATTTTTATTTGTTAAAGCTTTTAATGGACTGTGAATGTATTATTATGTCTAGAGTTTGGGTTACTTACTATAATTATTACTGGTTACTTAGCAGAGGAAATTGGGACCCTTTTGCTGACTCTTCTTAAATTCAATTTTATAAAATGGACCCCTTCACGAAGTTCAAATTCATAAAAATGCTTCTTTCTCAAAATTTAATTTTATAAATATTATTTTATAAAAAATTTTCATCTTTTCATTATTTCAAATGGTTACCATTACCACCATCATATATATACTAGGTTCAATAAAACATTATTAACTTGAGATTAAACATTATATAGAGTCAGGATTAGAAATAAGCGGTCGTTAGTCGTATTTTGTGACCAGTTTTTTTCATTTTGACGCCTAGAATTCCAATCATAGGTGCCATATTTGACGCCTGGATTTTTTCCTCATCATATCTAATAATTTTCCCAATCCCATCAGACAGTAAACAAGTCTATTTCACCTAACCTAATAAAAACCTAATTTGAACCTAATAAAAACTGATTTAAGAAATCATTTCTCTATGAAAGTAGTTGACGATTTGTTGATAATTAAATTAAACAGCCCTAAATTTGAAGATTTCTGCCCAGAAAATGCTATTAAATTGTGGTGGAATGATGTATCCTCTGGGCAAAGAATGAATTTGTGATTTTAAATATGTACGTTTAATATTGTCATTGTAATTACATTCATTACATAAATATTTTTTATATAATCTTGCATATATTATTTGCAAGTTAATGCTTTATTATTATTATTTTAAATATACATATTTAATTATAGATGGCGCCTAGATTTTTAATTTGGATGCCCAAAAAATATAATCCAGGCGTTATTTTGATGCCTAGTTTCAAAATTCTTATTTCTAACACTGTATAGAGTGATCACTAAAATAGAAAGTTTTACACTTTTCACATAAATAAACAAAAGTATTTTACATTAATAATGATGTATTAATCTAAATTTATTAATAAGTCGATACTGGACATTTTCTCCATTTACGGAACTTTACAAGTGACGATATTATCTCCTACTCTGGATCCCAGTTCAACTTTCTCTTTATGTGTCGCTGTGCTCTCATGAAAATCGGTAAACGAAGTTAAGAAAATCTCCGGGAGGAAAGAGAAAGGTAAACAGCCCAGAATAGGCAGTGTCACCAAGTGCACTGATGACGAACACGACAGTGTTTGAAATATATATGCACACGAAAAAGGATGAAATTTTTAAGGTAGTTATTTTTACTTAAAGTTAATTCAATTCTATGTAGTAATGTAAATTTATAAGCAAAACATTTTACAAAAGTAGGCTTCAAAAATTAAAACCGGGATCAGCCCCTGTATTATGTTCTAAGTGTTAAGAAATTTTTAATTTTTAATAATAGTTTTAAAGATAAACTTTTGTGGATTTTTAAGAGTTAAAAAATAATAATCTGCTGAGATTTTTTCTAAGCTTTGTTTAAAATCATAGTATTTGTTTTGTTTGTTTTTTATCTTAAATGATTTGACTTTATTATATAAAGCAATAGAACATGATAAGCATGCTTCCTGAAAGTCCATTCAGTCACACTTACTGAAAAACTACATGAGATAACTAATGGTTTATTTTTAAATATCTGCTTTTAACTACTGCTCAATAATCTTGATTTCTTGCACTCATATATGGGGGAAATAACAACAATATTATAATGTATTTTTCCCTAAAACTTATTTTTAAGCCAAATTAAAAAGAAAGATTGTTTTTAAAATATTAATTTAAATTGTTAATTTTAAATAGAAAAAATTAAGTCCCAGGTACATCACAATTGATGGAAAATTACATTATCTGTATTATTGTTATATTATACTATTAGCATATCCGTGTGAAATTCCGCACTTTATTTCTTTTCTTATTTACTTTCAAAATTTGAAACTCATAAATATTATACTAATTTCACCACCTAATTAAAATTTTAATTTACCAGAAGCCAAATTATTAATAAAAAATCATTCAAAGAAAGGTTTCCAAATAAAATTCATGGTTCATGACCTAATTTTCATACTTCCACAAGCAGTAGAATATTAATATAGGACTCTCACGATGCCTTTTAAATTTTTGTCATCATGTTGGCGATGACTACAATTTTTTTTAAAATAAATAAATAAAATAAAATAAAATAATTTCTATTTTGATTATATTTTTTATGATTGTGTTTTTTAGTCAATTTATGACACAAAAGTTCATATTCTGTATATATCTTTAAAATATTGCTAGGTTTAAAATGACGCTTGCACAGATTCTGAAGAAACAACTGTTAAAAATACATTTTTTTTTTTTTTTTTTTTGTAAAATAATCTCATCAGACAAACATCGTCATTTTTTCTTATTAGTTCATTGAGCTAAGTTTGCGTGCTTAAATATTGTTCATGTATAAATATTATTTTTTTATCCTCGCGTATTGTATCATTTTGACAAAAAATAATTGAATCTGGTTCATGTTACAGAAATATTTATTAAGGGGAGTATCAATTATTTATTCCTACTGCCAATATATTTTGCACTGAATCACTTTGAAATTGATGAAATATTGAATTCAGTTATATTGGGCCTCTATTGCATAAAGAATTTATACCATTTTTTTATATCGTTTACTGGACTATTGTAGATAATGGAAGTGTTATGTTTGATCAGAATTTCACATTATTTACATGATTTAAAGTCTTCTGAGTTCAAAAAGTGTTTTTTGGAAATTAGTCAGTTTGGATATGTGGTGTGAGGAATCTTCTGATTATCATAACTCAAAAATGAAGAGAGATAGAATTATAAAACTTAATAATTTAAGCCAGTGTGTGGATGAATTTGACAAGTTTTTGAGAAAATTAGAATACCATAGGCAAGGCGCGAAATTTCCGCTCGCCAGCTCGCCATTGGCGAGTGGAATTTTTACTGTGGTGAGTAAAAATTTGGTCTAGTTATAGATAGAATTCTTACACGATATGGTGACAGAAAACATTCTTTTTATAGATTTAAATATGGTAAAATCTTGCCATCTTATAACCTAATATTTAGCTGGAAAGGAAAAATGCTTAGTGCATGCTTAAAATTTTTAATCCCTTTGGTAGTTTCATTTCTCCCACTATGATTTCTCCAAGCAGAAGGAGAATAGACGAGCAGAGAACCTCTTTGCCCGTCGCCCACTACCCGGGAGAAGAGAAATGTGAAAGTTTGCCTATGCGATATTGGCACATGAAAATAAGCCCAAGCCCTTTTAAAGATACTGCCTATGTTTATAATGATTTTTGATTATAGATGATTATGAGAGAGGATGATAAACGACACACTTTTAATATATATAATTTTAAGTAAAAGCATTTCAAATAGTTAGGGAAAAAAAAAGAAAAAAGAACCCAAAATGCGCAAAAAAGAAAGAAAAAAAAATGACAACTCTATTTTGTGGCAAGGAAAACTTTTTTTTGGCGAGTGTAATCTGAGTTGAAATTTTGGGCCCTGCCATAGGTAAGACAGTAAACAAGTAGGACAGAAAGTTGGTATCTCAAAAATGGCCCTACAAATTTTCTTTGTATTTGCTATTTAAACTCTTTTTCAGATGTTATTTTGTATGTATTTGTTCATTATTGCAGGAAATTTCAAAAGCATCCTGATTAGGTAGTTCAATTTTAGGTCTTGAAAATATACTTAAAAAAAAAGAGGGGGGAGGGGTCAACTAATTTTCTCTGATTTCACTATATTAACTTCCTTTTAGATTTCTTTTTGTGTGTATTAATTGGTTACCAGTGTGTGTAGAATTTCCACAGTTTTAGTGCAAAACGAAATGGGATTAAAAGTCATTATCTTAAAAATGACTTTTTTTTTCTTCAGAATTGCTATGTAATTTCTATGTAATGGTCCCGTCTATTTGTATGTATTAATTGTTACCACAGGTAAATTTATAAGCATTCTTATTACATAGGTAAGATTAAGTTTCTGATGTGAGTGTTTTAAAACAGCTATGCCAAAATTTTATTTAAAATACCTATAATATAAACTTCATTATAGATGTAATTACAATGTATGCATTAGTTGTTTAAAAAAAAAAAAAATGTAGTAGACGTTCTGATAAATTATAAAACATAATGAACATAAATGATAATATGATGAAACATAAATTTTATGTTTTCTGGCCACATTATCTTTAAGGAGAGTTTATAATACTTGGATAAGGAGAGTTTATAATACTTTATAATGGAAGTCATGGGTTTCATACCCACCAGATTTTTTTGAAATATACAGGGTGTTTATAAAGTCCCGGACCCATTTTGATGTTTAATAACTCATAAAATAATGAAAGATATAAACAAACTTATGGCATTTATAGATGGAATAACTCATATATTTTCTTTTCAGGTTTGAATATCTTTACTTTTGTAAATATCGTCTGCGCGTGTGGCTAATTTCAGATAATTTCATTTTCCAGTCTAAATATCTGTACTTTTCTAAATATCGTCTGCATATTAATTGCATTTTTCTCATGCAACCCCCATGAATACCGTGAGGTACAAAGGGATTCCCCAAAGGTTAATGTGTGGTGTGGACTAACGCACGACCGAGTCATTGGGCCTTTCTTTTTTACAGAAAAGACTGTCTCATCAGTCGTATACTTAGACATGTTGGTAAACTTCGTATTTCCACAACTAGAAGAGCTTCAGCCACATGTCTTTTTGCAACAAGATGGTGCACCACCTCATTGGGGTACCATCGTTTGTAGTTCTTTGAATGACCATTTTCCAGGAAGATGGATTGGGCGAGGAGGTCCAATTCCTTAGCCACCCAGATCACCAGATATAACGCCGCTGGACTTTTTCCTTTTGGGATTTGTAAAGGACAATGTTTACAGGAGGAGAGTGTCGAACATTGATGACCTAAAAGTCAGAATTACAACCGCAATAGCCTCTGTGGATGCCGACATGCTTGCCGCTACCTGGCGTGAAATTGACTATCGACTTGATATTCTCCGTGCGATGAAGGGGGCACACGTGGAAGTTCATTGACAGGGTTCTTGAAACTTTTTGAGTCTATCTGACCATTTATGTTATTAATTTTAATCTATCTTTATTATTTTATGAGTTATTAAACATCAAAATGGGTCCTGGACTTTATAAACACCCTGTAGATGGAAACTTTTTTTTTTAATCAGAGTAGTATACATTACATAATTTATAAGAATTTGAAATTGATAATTTTTTAATTCTAAAAAGCTTCCCCCTCCCCCCCCCCCCTTAAAGAAAAATGCTGCTGGTAATTACTTATTGAAATATATGTAGATTTAATATTTAAAATATATGCCTTGGCATCAGTGGCGGATTTAAGGGGGGGGGGGCTAGGGGGCTGAAGCCCCCCCCCAAAACACTGACCTTCACTATTGAATATTGCAATTGTAAATTTTTTATCGGTCTAGAATAACACTTTGAAAAATCTTAGCCCCCCCCCCCAAAAGTCAAGTTCTGGATCCGCCACTGCTTGGCATAGTTTGTAATATATCACCGAATAAGAAGTTATCAGATCTAATAATCCGCTCAGCCTACAATATTTTCATTTTACATAAATACAAAAGTGTCCCTATGGGATTTAAAATGATAATTTTTTAAGGCAGTATGATAAAAGCAAGCAGGAGTAGGATTTAAAAATTTTTGAAACTGCTCTACTTTATTTAAAAACTAATTATCTCATTAATTTAATACCAATCAATGTAATTTTTACCCTTAATCCGAGATAATTAAACATTTGTCTAATAGACTACCGACCCCTGCCAGTTTTGTGAATTTGAGCTATTCCCGTTGTGCTCACACCACCTCACTCACAGTACTTCATAACTAGTAAAAGGAGTTATCTGAAGGAGATAAGCATGGCTGTACACTTGTTACTTTTTGAGAATTGCTGTAATCGTCATCTAACTGTCAAATCTTTAGTGATCACTAAAATAAATATTGAAGATATTTTGAATTTTAAAAAGGCCACAGAAGACATGACTAAAAGTGCACCGAATAAACACAGAATTTGTACTTTCTGTCCATCTAAGAAATTCAGAATGACAAAATACATATGCAACTACTGCAGCAAGGCTATTTGTGGAGAGTACATTTTTAGCATCTGCCAAGAATGTAAACAATAATTTTTACCACTTTTCTATTTTTTAATTGAAATATTATAGAAAGTTATGCTAATTTGTTTGGAATAAAAAAAGGAAATATAAAAATATACTTGTTTTTAATTCATAGTCTATAAGTCGATTAGTTACAGAGTAACACTGCTTTAAGTTTAGTTATATAGGGTTAAGATTGCTTCTACACAACACACAGGAATAACAAAATTGCAATTCTACTGTTTCAGTTATTTTAGTTTAATAGTTACTGGTATAATGAAAATATTAAAACTCAAATAAACTACTACGTCAGAAACGCTTTTTGCACTGAAGATGGTACGTCTAAGGCTACCGAAACAGCTGTATGCATCTCAAAAATTTTCTTTGGCGTTTCTGACGTAGTAGTTTATTCAGGTTTTAATATTCCAACGCCAAGTCTCCTGTTATTATAATGAAAATATCTTTTTAAGTTGTTAGGTTAAGAAAAATGTTTTTTAAATGGATATATAAAAGAAAATTCCATCTTTCTACTTTTATGCCTAAGGTTTTGTAATCAATAACCATTTCATTTGGAAGAAATTAAATTTTTTTTTTTTTAATTTTTGGAAAGTAAATTAAATGTGAAATGGTGTTAGAGATACATTACAGATAGATGATGATACACATGCATGCAGATGTTAGATTAAAACTAGATTTTTCTTTCTGTGTTCAGTTTTTTGTTTTTTCTGTTTTTATTCTTTTTTTTTTTTTTTTTTTTTTTCATATATATATTTTTTAAAAAACATACAATCATGAAAATTGGATAAGATGTTCATTATAAAATTGTTTATAAACATTTTATTATTCTGGAGATGTTCATGGTTTACAGATTACAAATTATATATTTTTTAAGTTTGTTTTGGAAAAAAAAGAAAGAAAAAGTGAAGGGAATAGAGGAAGAAAAATCCACTTTTTTAATCTAACATAGGATCACATGCATATTTTCACTTATTTGTAATGCATTCTTAATCCATTCCTCATTTAACTTTCTTTTCTAAAATTTAAAAATGGTTTCATTTCTTCCAAAGCTTAATTTCAAGAAAAATTGGATTAATATCAGCTTACAAATTATGACATATGTTAAAGTTATATAAATTCAATTCATGATTTTGTAATGAACATTCCATCCAAATTTCATGTTCATGTGCTTATTACTTTAAAAATTATGTGCAAAAGAGGAAAACGAGAAAACAGGCTGTTCCTTAAATTTTGCATGCCAATGTAGGTCATTTTGGTATGGGCTTTGATTATACAAGATTAATCATACTTTAATAAAATAATTCATTTCTCTTCATTTTTCCCATCTTAAATGTAGAGCATATGAAATTGATCGAAAACTGGACACACTGTCTTTGATATAACTTACATTGTGTATATATATATATATATATATATGTTTAAAAAATTAGTGTAGTACCCCAAAATAGACATTTTTCTGAAAATAGTTAAGATCTGTCTCTCTCTTTTTTTTTTTTTTTTGATGTTCATCTATATTAAAAGTCAAACACAAATGTTTAATAGAAAATGGCTTCATAGTATTTGACTGCTAATATATTTGAAAACTTTTTCTAATTCTAAGATATGCATATTCTAGGAGAAAGCTAATTTAAAAGAAAAGCAGAAGTTAATTTAGGCTTTAACATGGAATTTTAATGGATTTAGCAGCATTTGAGAGGAAAGCAAAAATATTAGGTTATTAGCAGAATTAAAGAAAGACATTAATTACGCTGCTCTGCATGATAATCGGCCCCAACACCATTTTTGCAAATTCTTATGCAAAATGACATCCTGAATTCGAATATGATGCCCATTTTGCCCTATCACCCACATTGTGGAAAAATTCTAGAATATGAACATTTGCAACAGGGGAAAAATTTAGGAGGAGATTTGCCACTGAAATTATATATTACATTTATTATATTTTATTAATCAATTATTATTATTTTTTATTATAATTTTTTTTGTTTTTAAGTGTTAAAATAATTCTTTTCCATTCCTGAGAAAATGGTGGGTGATTGGGCAAAGTGAGTGTCATATTCAGATTTGGGAGGTCATTTTACACAAAAATCAACAAGGATGGTATCAGGGCTCAAGAAAAGAAAAAAAAAAAAAAAAAAGTTGCCCCACTGTGTTTTCATATGAGCCATGATAAATATATAGTATATATGCATACATATATTAGAAGTTTGCTATTATTTAAATATAATTTCTTTTTAAATTATGAGTTTATTACTATACCTTGCGTTGTGCTGTGAGAGATATATCAAAGAACTAGCAAACCTGTGCAAAATTATCATACTTTATTTCCTTACTTATTTATCTTTTAAAATTTGAAGCTCATAAATCTTATGCTAATTTCACTACCCAATTTAAATTCATCAGAAGCCAAATTATTATTGGGTGATAGTGAAACCAAAATTGTTCAAAGGAAGGTTTCAAATAATATTCATGTTTGATGACCCAGTTTTTCTTCTTTCCCAAGCAGTACAGCTTTAGTACAGGTACCCCATGATGACTTTTAAATTTTTGTGGCCATGTTGGTGATGCCTATTCATTATTTATTTATTTATTTTGTCATCATTTTTTCTTAAAAAAAAAAAAAAAAAAAAAAAAACCAGCACTTATACTTTTTATTGTGCTTTTTAGTCAATTTATGACAACAGTTTTCATATTCTGTTTATACGTTTAAAGTATTACTTGGTTTAAAATGATGCTTGCAAAGATTGTAAAGATGTAACTTTAAAAAATACATTTTTCTATAAAATGATCTCACCAGATAAATGTCATCATTTTTCTGATCAGATCATTGAACTGATTCCACATGCTTTGTCCATATATATATATATAATAAAGATGATCTATTAAGCATAGTAGAAGCCAAGCAACAGATACAAGATCACTGAAACACCAATGACCAATAAGATTAAAAAAAAAAAAAAAAAAAAAAAAAAATCATCAGTGGATGAAATACATTAATGTAAAGAAACCAGATTTATTAATTAACAGTCTGCAAAACAAACGAATCAATAAAGTAAAACAACAAATCTTAACTTAAAACCATAAACTTATCAAAATTAATGAAAAAACAACCCAAGAAACACAAGATAGGAAGAAGGAGGCAGGCGGCAAGACTTGTGACTTGCCTGTGGGGTTACACTAGTTTTACGCCGGCAACACTCCCCCAGCCTGCCACAACCAGAACAGGAACCATATGAATTTAAAAATGCAAAATTTAAAAGCAGATGAACAACAATGAAACCACGAAGCCACAATGAAATTCACCGATTGATCACATTGTGTTTAACAGTATAATTAGAACATTAAATATAGTTGACAACTCAAAAAGGAAAAATCTGAAATTTTATTGGAAAATGAAAGTTTGCATAGTAATACAAACATAGTATATATAAACATAGTATATACAAACATAGTATATATATATATATATCTATATTTATCCTTACTTATTTTATTAATAACTTCATTATCATATCGTTTTGACTAAATTTAATTATAACTGGTCCACATTAGAGAAATATTTATATAGAAAAAATATATTTTCTTCAGTTACATTAGATTTATTATTGTTGTTATATTATACAATTAGTAAAAAAATAAAAGTATACAATAATAATATAAAGAGGGTGCTATAGTGAAATGAGTTTAATGCACAATCCAGTTTAAATCTGCTTTTGAGGAAGGGTCAGTCAAAGCGATCACCACTTTCTTTCTTCTGAACTAAATATCTTTCTACTGAACAAATTAAATTTATGTAGATATCAGAGAAAGGATTTTTTTTTTCCTTTAAAGATGCTTTCTGTTGTTCTTCCAAAATAAAAGCTATAACTCCCAATAATAAAAAATCAAAGTAATATAATTTACAGAATTCATATAAATAAAAGTTGTGACTATGTATGTTTTGCATCTCCTAAATCATTGAACCAATTTCAACCAAACTTGACAGAGTTATTACTGTTTATTACTGGAGTTAAATTATTAAGGGGGTTTGACATCTGTATTACATGCTCAATTGGAGAGTATAAGTAAGAACCCTCTTAGAAATTTTTTTCCCCTCCTCTCTCTATAATAATAATGCAGCTAGAAGCTTCAAGTTTGATATGTAGGCTTCTTCTGTTGTATACATTCTCTCTAAGTAAAGGTTTTTAAAACTTCAAAATTTAAAAATGGTAAAATGATTAAATGATTTAAGAAAAAAAAAGACATTCTAAAATTATGCCTTCGTCAAAATTTTATGCATACAATTTAAATGTCTTACTGGGGATACATCAGAATGACATAGTGTCTTAATGTAAATGAAATCAGAATAAATTTTATAGTGTGTTAGAATGATGTCACTTTTAGAAAATCTCCCAAACGAAGTACAGTACTATCGTATTTAAAAATGATATAATTTCTTAGAAGTCATTCTGGGGAAATGTGCATTCTCATAGAGAAAACTGCTACACTTTAAAATTCTAATCTTAATTCCAAAATATAATGTCAGAAGACTTTTGAATGTTATTTTTATAGAACAACTTATGAGCATAACTGGAAAACAAACATCAACAGAAATTTAAACTCTATATTCTAAATCTGTATCATATAGAAATTTTATATTGTATTTTTATTAATATCGTTAGAGACTGTATTTAAATAAATAAATCAATAAATCAATTATTAATCATAGTAAAAGCCAAGCAACTGATATAAGATCACTGAAATCACATAGACCAATAAGAATGAAATTACATCAAATTTAAATAACCTGTGAAGACTGATTTTGATTTATTGAAACATTTATTTTTGATTTATTGATTTTTTATTTAATTAAACTTCAATCTAGTCATACATTTTTTCCTAGATTTTTAGTTGCAATTTTAATCATTTTGCCGGTGCATAAAAACAATATGGAACTCAAATCAAAAGATGCAAACAAGCAATGATAAAATAAGCAATTAACCCCTTGCCTTATGAATCGAGCGACGATTGTGTGTGCCACTTTCGATGAAAGCTTTTCTCATGCGTCGTGACCAGAAGCTGTTTCATCACGGGCTAAATTGTGAGCAAACCAGTGGACATTAATAGTACTGCATTTACTATTTAATAAAACCACAGAATTTGATAATTATATTTCATTTCATTTTTATTAAGAAAATGTTTAATGTTTTTATTTCACATAATATTATTTTTATGTTTTTGGTTATATAACAAAAGTAAAAATGTTCAGTCGTTTAAATATTTTCTCTGTAGAATTTATTGCGTGAATAACCTATAAGTGAATAATGTATAATATTAGTCAAAAATTTTGTTCAAAAGGGTATTGTTTTATTACCAACATTTTAAACCAATGACAGGAAATTAAAAATTTTCCAGTGTGTGATATTTCTCGAAACAATCAGGAACATGTAGCGCAACTTTACATTTTTTGCATTCCCACGTTGTTTCACTGCGCTTCTTATGCTTTGCGCAAACTTTACAAGTCCTGGCTGGTTTTTGTTTTGATGGTGTTGGATTAATATGTTTTGGAAAATGTCCCCAATTTCGTCCTTGCAGTCTCTCTGGCGTATGTCCAGTGGGTATTTGTCCTGTCCTGTTATAGTTTGATTGTGCAGTTTTCAGTAATAATTCGGCTATGTCTACTCTATACTCAGCATAAGTTACTTTTTCTTTATGTATTTTCTTGTACAAAATGTTAGTGTTATAAAGTGCCATGTCGAATATGTAAAAAAAAAAAAAATTCCTGTATCCTTTCATGTGTTTCCTTATAATGGGGAAACAAGCTAACATTTGATCTTGGCGATCAACGCCAATCATGCCCTTATTATAATCAAATATACATTTTGGTTTCAAAATATCAGGTTTTCTTCCTTCAGACATTTCTATTTTATCATGTTTAGTGGACAAGACATAAACATCTCGCTTATCCTTCCACTTTAAGGCAAATATGCCATTACTAGATCTCATTTCGCATTCACCCTTTTTAAGTTTTTTTTTCATTAAATCAATGGGCATATTTTTTCTATTAGAACATACTGTTCCTATTGCATTCGTTTTATTTTTAATTAATCGTAAAAATAATTTTGGGAAGAATACCAGTTGTTTAGGTATAGAGTGTGTCCTTTATGTAATACTGAGCTGATTAATTCCATGACAACATTTTCAGATGCGCTATCTTCAGGGTTTATTTTGTCGTTTTCGGTACATATTTTAAAATGATAACAATAACCCGATGCCAATTCACACAATTTATAAAACTTTATGCCAAATCTGGCTCTTTTGGACGGATTATACTGTTTATATGATAAACGTCCCTTAAATTTCATTAGGGATTCGTCGATAGCGACATCCTCTTCCATATTATATACTTCTTTGAAATTTTGATTGAAAAAAGTTGAAACAGGTTTTATTTTACTTATTCGATCATAATTATCTGTTGTATTATTATTTGCAAAATGTAAAAACCTAGTAATTTGTAAAAATCTGGTGTAGGTCATAGTCTTCTGGAATATCAGTGTTTCAATAACCGCTCTTTTAGTCCAATTCATTTGAATATTTGGTTTCTTAACTTGTGTCATTATAATACACAAGGCAAAGTGCACTTTCATCTCATCACAATTTACAGGAACCCAAGTCTCGTCGATTTTTCTTTTTCTTCTTTTATCGCTTATACATTGCTCTGCATAGCAATTTGTTTCTGTTATACAACAATTTCCCAAAACTTTTTGTCAAATATTGCATAAAAGAAGTCTAACTTTCCACTGTTTTCATTAACTCTCCTGTAGACGTTACTTTTATGCCAGGAGTTTCTATATACTTCCATATCTTCGGTTGATTATTTTTTGATTGCCAAATCCATTGTTCTGATAACTGATTCCTAATATTTTCTTCGTCATTAGTATCGCTTTCATCACTAACTAATTTTTGCACATGTTTTTTTATAGGACAAACTACACTGCTATCTTCAGATATATCTAAATCGGTATCTGTTTCAGTTTCTAAGGTGTAATCAGGACACTTGCCAGCACCCTTATTAGTATAAATTTTCGTTTTTGCCATTAGGTTAAATTTTTAGATTTTTTTAAGAACCAACAGTTAATTATTTGACGACTCTATTGCAATTAGGCCTAAGAATAAACGACCAACTCTTATATTGCAACTGTAACAAACAATAACACAAAAACAAAAACATTATCGCGTAAAAACAATCACGTGTCTGACACAAGCTTTTCATTTTTGGCCAGAAAGAATCAGCATGTGTGTGATACGAGGTTCTCATTTTAGGCACAGCAGTATGATCACGTCTCCCATACGTTGTTTTAAGGCAAAGGGTTAAGACAGTATTTTAAACAAAATATTTTTTTTCAATATATATACCTATTTCTTATATGCATAAAAGCATGTTTTACATAAAATATGTTTCTGAGAAACATTTATCATTTACAGAGGTGGGGAAATCCTTGGTCTATTCTGTTGGTTACAGACACAGACACTTCACTACATTGTCTATCTTGAATTTCCCTTTGATTAAACTCCTTGAAAATTTCAGCTTTAAGCTTATCAAATTTATACTCATCTTCAGGTAATTTGTCAAATTCTGTGCTTAAATAACCATAATCTACAGGCAAATTCTGTATAAGCTGATAAATTCTGTGAGATTCAGCTATTTCTTCACCAGCCTCAATAACTTTCTTAAAAGCATCTTCAAAACAGACAATGAAAAATGGAAGGTCTTCATCATATCCTATCTTCAGATTATGGAATTCATTTAAAGTAAATGCCTTCAATGAACGGCGTTCTAGACAGTACAGAGATGTCTATAGACATCCAGAAATTGTCTTTTTCAGGATATTCTAATGTCATATAGACAACCAAAGAGAATTGTCAGACATCCATAAGTCATCCAAATGTCACTCCTATGTCCTATGTCAATCCAGAAGATGTGTTTTTCAAACGCTTATTGAACAAATCTATTACAATCTTAGGAAATTTTTACATCCTTCACCAGCCCTGTAGTTGTCTTATAATTGTCCACTAGATGGTTATAGAATAATTTTAAGACTTATATATGATCATCTTAGAGTTGGCTCTGGATAATGGTGGAAGATTTAAGGTTTCCTAGAATCATCTTAAAGTCTACTTCCAGGTAACTGAAAGATGATTTTATTAGTATTTACATTTACTTATTGATATAAAAACATTAATTCCATTGTATTAGAAAATAAAATACAAACACATGATGAATTAATTATCCGTATGTATAAATAAATTCACAGAAAAAAAAATATTTTTCATTATTATTATATAATTAAAGAATACGTTAACTATTTCAATAAATGACATATAATATCAATGAAAAAGAAATTAATTATTTAATCACAAAAGAAAAAGCCTTACATCATAATTTCCTTCGTATCAACATCAAATCAAAAAGCTAGAAATTGCAAACACATACGAGGCTGGTGAGCTGAGAAGAAGGGAATTGGAGCAAAAGTTGGCAGCGCACCAAGGCACTTATGCTCTAATGCATATGCATGTGCGTGTGCAGTTAAAAGAGGTGTGTTTCTCCCATCTATCCGATGGCTTGCGCTTCTGGATTAACAGAGGAAAGAGTCAATGGATTGTCATTCTAGTGCGTGTAGAAGGACGTCTACAGACATCCAGCATAGGACAAGAAGGATTCTGGATCATCCAGATCATTTCTGAATGTTCAGAGGACGACTGTGGTTCTTTGGATGCTATAAAAAATATTTGTTTCAAAGTATCCCAAATTTCAATCAGTTAGGTGCTGCACAATCATTTTACTTCTGGGGTCAAATAACTTTTGAGTAATGCTAATGCCCTCTGTTTATGCTGACTCAAACAATAGGTGTCAAAAGGAGAAGATACTTTGGTTTCACCAGGATACATTTTTACACTTCCAACAGTCTTTCAGACCCCAAGAGCCTGGTAGCGAACTGCTGCCATCTCCTCCAGTTGTCTTGGTGTAGGAAAATTGATTCAGGTATTGAAGGGTTCATCTTCTAATTTCTTTCATGCTTCGTCTTTCTATAATAGCAAAGATTAATGGGAAAACATGAATAAATGCATTTTTTTAACCCTAAAACACATCGATAGATCCACACAGAAGAGGGAACTGGGCCCATAGCCATCTGTGCTTTGGAAATTTTTCTTAATTACTTAATCAAATCAAGACTTGAAATAAGTGAATTGACAAAGTGCAACTTTATCTATTAAAATTAATTTGCAAGGCTGAAAACGGTGCATGAGAAACCCAACTTTTAAACTATAGCAGAGTAGTTTCTAAATCTAAGGTCCATAATGGAATGAAGGGAAAATTTTTTAAGTCTAAAGTAACTAAATCCCAGCAATAATTAAAATTTATGAAAATTGTAGAACCCAAGCTGGGTGATCCACAGCTTTAAACTTCATGTGATTGAAGTGTAGAATAATTACATTACAGCAGAGGTTCAGCATAGATAAAATTTTTGTTCAGTAGCATTTACTTCAACTTGAAAAGTACATAAAGAGAGATACAACAGATAGATTAGATGCAACTGATCATAAGATAGCTACACTGTAAAAAAATAACTATTACCAGCTGCAATCTGTGATTTATTTTATCCAATCACAGAGAATTTCTTGCAAGAAATTCTCTGTGATTGGCTAAAAAAAATCACAGATTGCAGCTGGTAATAGTTATTTTTTTACAGTGTAAGATACTTAAGGTAGATGAGATACCTACAGTTGGTAACAAAAGTCTCCGAACACTAGCAAAAATTCCTATATAAAAAAAGTACACTTAATACAGTTTTGTTAAACAAATCCTTGTCGAATTCTGTTTTTAGACTGACTAAGAACAGGATTCAACAAAGATTTATTTAACAAAACTGTATTAAGTGTACTTTTTTTATATAGGAGTTTTTGCTAGTGTTTGGAGACTTTTGTTACCGACTGTACATGCTATATCAGATAGAAACACAGTTATTTATATCAAGTGTCAACGACAATTGACCAGTCACAACAAAGATTTACAAATTGCCATAATATAATAAATAATTCATTCTATTAAGGTCACAGTTAAAATTCACACACTATCATACACTGGTATCAGACTTATTTATACACCACTTATGATTTTAGCAGCATAAGAATTCTTGATAATTAAAACGAATCTCAATTAATTGATCATTCAAACACTTCTTTTTGTGTACAGGATGCAACCCGTCAACCACTGTTTGATGTTTATGTTTTCAGCTCTGGAAGTTAAATGTGCTTAATAAAATGTGAATTTAATTTTTCACTTGCCAAAATACTCCACACTTGTATTTAGTACTTCTTAAACAAATTTATTTCAGGCACTCAGTCAAAATGTGAGTGAGAAAACATTGAGTAGTGATAGACGGATTCCGTTACTCGCTATGGAGAAAAATTCCGCGAACATCGCTGCGATTTTTCAGCTTCCTTTTGGCAATAATAGCTTTCTTGGCAACTGGTTTTTGGGATTCTGCATGTCTTAAAGGGTATGTTCCTCATACCACTAAAACTCCAAAGAAAAGTCAAACATAACAGCTTTCAATCAACAACAAGGATTAGATTACTTGCTTTTCATTTCAGCTAGTGTAGATTGTTGTTTGTGTTTAATTTACTCCTAATCGAAATATAAAACGGCGATAATAAAGGTGGAGGAAACTTGCTTTGGTAGAAATACAGCGTCTAGAATAAACAGTGTGGAAAGCGGCGAATAAGATTGTACTAAAAAAATTAAGCCTGTCACCAGATGTCATTGTAATCGAAGCTAGTGTCACGACAACAAAACCGAGACTCCCTATTGGTTAATTATATGCTTAGATCACGTGATTAAACACACGGAACTGGGAAAAGCCAATCAGGTCTTCGATTTGAGCAATAGCTTCGATCACAGCGACATCTGGGTAAGCTTAATTTTGGAGCATCATTTTAACATCACGGTTATAGGCGATTGCCACACTGTTTATTCTAGACGCTGTAGTAGAAGTGTAATGTCAGTTTGGTGAATGAATTGGTGGAATGATGGGGACTTGATGTTCAGTAACAAAAAGGTTACTAGTCCGGGGTCTACTCTAATATCTAGTCAATGGTAGAAAACATCTAAGTAAACTTTATTTACATTTCTAGTTAGGCTTAATGATATTAGTTACTCACTTAGAATATACATATTTTAATTTTAACTTAATTAAAGAGATATTTACACTGGATTGTTACTAAACGAAAAACGAATCCAGACTTGTATTTATCTTTAAATTTTAATGTGTTTGAATATTAACTTAGTACTACATGTTTGCAAAAGTCGGCATTGGACACTTTTGATATGATACGCGAGGTTTTACAGGCAGAAGCAGTGTCAAAAATAAGTGTTTTTCGTTGGCATACAACTTTTAAGGAAGGAAGGCAAACTGTGGAAGATCTTGAACACAAGGGAAGATGTTCAACGTCCATTACAGAGACAGTGTTCAACACAGCCTTTTTAATTTCTATATCTTAAAAATGTTTTATAAAATAAATCGTATTTTAGTTAAAAATAATGCTTTTTTTTCTCTCTTTTTTTAAAAATCCGAATATGAGTTATTCAAATCACATTTTAGTTAAATTTTTATTTATTTATTTTAATCTCATGTCAATCGAAGTCGACGAATTTTGAATAACTTGTACTATATTATGGATAAATTAAATACATATTAAATAATGTACTTAGATTTAGCAAACAAGGAGGAGAAACTGCACGATATAACTTGAAATGCACTTCTAACCACTTTCAAACATAGCACTAATATATTGGCATTATTTTTTGTGGCCCTGTATATGAAGTAGAGTTTCTTTTCATACCATAGTGTATGCAAGACCTGTTTTTGAGCAAAAATTTTAATTACCATTAAAATTTTTATATTTCCACGAACATATATATATATTTCTGTTGAACACATAACTTTTTATTTTTAGTTCATTTTATTCATTATGTCAAAATGTATGGTTGAGAAAAATTTCAAGATCATATCTCAAATACTTTTTGAAATATCATGCACGCAGCGAAAAAAGCACCCTTGAAGTTTTTAAAAAATATTCTTCAATAAAAATAATTTTCTATTTTAAAGTAAACCAAAATAATATTTTTAATCAGTAGAGTAATATCATACTAGTTAACACACACACAATAAATAAATACAAATAAAAAAATAAAAATAAATATGCATTTGTTTAAGCAGCATTCATAAAATAAGCAGCATTCATTCTTTTTCTAAAAATTCTGAAAGTTGATCGAAAGTTTTCTTCAATTTCTTTTTTTTTTTTTTAAAGTAGTCTGTCTTCTTAAAGACGCAAACTATTTGTTTGTTAAGATTAAATTTCTGTTATAATTGTTGGTTTCAATCGTAGAAAAGTAAAATAACTTAATTTTATAAAAGAGCACTTTACGTTGAGGCGGATAAAAAAAAAAAAAATAATTTTTTTATAGTTTTTTTTTTTTTTACTTTCTCGTACCCATAAGGTAGAGAAAGTATTGTTTTTGGGTCAAATTTTCGAACGCGAGATTTTGTTATATTTACACGTTTTGAAGTCCCCTGAATACGAAAATCATGTTTTTAGCAAATGGTCTGTGTGTATGTCTGTGTGTGTGTCTGTCTGTTATCAGCATATCTCAAAAACAAATTATGGCAGAAAGTTCAAACTTGGTATTCTAAATGTGTATCATATAGGGATGCTACAGTAAGCTTTTCGTTAAGATCAAGCAAATGGTTCGTGTACAGGGACAATCAAGAGAATTCTAATACATTACGTCTATGGGGGAAATTGCAGGAAAGTAGAGTTTAACGTTATACACTGCACTAAATCAAATGAAACGAATATATATTTTTTGTAATAGAGATAGTTAACTGGGAAATTTTTTTTTGTGTATGTAGGAGCCTCGCCTCCCCCCCTGGGGGGGAAGTCCCCCCTCGAGGGGAGTAAATTTTCATGATGGGTATCTTTCAAAAGAGCTTGCCAATACCTTTAAAACGAATGGTTGAACCATCGATCTGCGATAATTTAAAACAAAGTTATCTATTAACAAAAAAGAAAAACTTAGAAAAAAAATCGTACTTTTTTTTTTTTAATATTGAGAATAAAATGGACTTTTTTTTGGATATTTGGTGTTATACTACTTCTCTAATATAGAAATCGTCTGCCTTATCATAAAAGATAATTTTTTAAATAATAATTTTAATAAATTATTTTTTAAAAAGAGAATTATGTTTTAGTAACCGAATTAAATTCTATATAAATGTAGGTATATTAATGAAACGGGGGTTTGAGCGGGGCGGTAGCCCCCCTCACACAGAACTAATTATCATATAAAACTCTTCAGAAGCGTAATATGAATTGTTTAACATAGGTTTACATAACAGTACTCGTTATCTTACCTATTAATATGCAACCTGTATTTATAGTATTAAATTTCAAGGTAAGAGAAAGTCGTGTGAGTGACACACCAGATTATTTTTCTTTTCCTTTGATGCTTTGTGTGTTCACTGATTTTAAACACAATCTATCTATATATATATTTAAATTGCCTTAATTTTTATTTGTCGCTACGTCCACATGATGCATTATCACACTGTGGAATTGTTTCCTTCAATTCCACCGCCTACCGCGAGATTCAATCTCAGGTTGCGATAGTCGGTCTAGCCGTTCGGAGTTTTCTGTGTTTTTCTCTGAAACAAGTGCGAATGCAGAATACAGACTCCTTGTTGATATTGGCGTTAGGGTTAAAGCTAATTGACTGCACTACAGTACTAGACCTGATATGGGTGCCCTCCGTTGGGATGGGGGTCTTTCTAAGGGATCCTAATCCATACTTGTGCAAATTTCGGAGAAAACACGAAAATTTCAGAGCAGCTAGTCCGACAAACTGAGGTCGAATCTAGCACTTTAAGTGTACAAGCTTCAAAACCGAACCTTTCGGCCACTGGTGGGGAACTAGGTGCCCTTGAAAAGACCGCACGGGGAGCACACTACCAAGGCCTAGGACCGTACCTTTGCGTAGTCAGTTGTCTTTAACTGTAACACCGACAACAGCTTTTCCTTTTGCATCTCCTGCTTTGTATTGTTCAACTGCCCGATGTTACAGGAAGGGTCTCTTTCTCTTTGCTCGCGTCGAGGTTGAAAACGTGTTTGGTGCAGTGTCGTATTTTCAGGTAATTTCATCTACAAATCCCGCTGTGCAATTCCAGAAGAGAAGTGCTAATGCTGTACTAATATTCTCGGGCATTTCTTCTTTTCTAGTAAATAAATAAATTTTCTTATTCATAATTCAATAATAGTTTTTAGGTGCACTTTATTGCACCATTTTGAGTGTTTTAACTGAACTTAAGTATCAAGACAAAAGCAGTCTTTCTATCATGTTAGTAATTTTCTTACAAAATTGACTATTACTGTTGCAACCTGTTTGATTTAAACTAAAAAGCAAATGAAGCGAAGAATTTCACATCATTATATGTCCCTCACCCCCCACCCCTCTCTTTTTTTTTAATAGCACAAAATAAGTTCCTAAAATACAGATTATTATTACTTATGGTGAAATCCGGTGGCCCGTGGTTTTAGGCCTATCACAACCTTATTTCTTGTAGGAGAAATGAAATGCAGTAAAACAGGTGAGAGATCCATTATATTTTTAACGACCGACTGGAAGATCATTGAAGCTTGACTTGGTGAAAAAGTATAGACATGACTGACTGTTTGGTTCTTGCACGTGTTCTCTACAATCAACTTTGAAACATTTGTGTGTCCTTGTTGCAGAAAAGAATTAGGGAATTTTATTTCCAACATCGAGAATCTATATTACAAGCGGCGGCTAAGTGGCAAATCTAAGATGTAAATTGGGCAGAGAGAAAATGTAGAATAAATAATTTCGCCTTCGGAAAGCATAATGGACGTCACGCTTGCCTTAATATTGTTCCAAGTGTCTGTCATGAATTTGGGTACCGTCATTACTTCTGTACTTTAAGCATCTCGTTAAGTATGCTGCACAGTAAAGTATTTATTGTTAGAAATTGTCGAACGATACGATCTTAAGAATGACATTAAGTGACCAATTGAATCCATTATCCGTCGTACTTGCGTTGCAGTCTAATGTATTACGGGTGCGGTAGTGTCGGAGGCATTAATTTAAGAGTGCTGAAGATCATGGGAAAGTTTTATACTTACGACTAATTGACTTATTCAAGATGATAAATTAGAATAATGATAAAATGTATTTATTGTATAGTGTTTAATAATGAATAACGTAAAGTAATGATTAAGTGATATCTATTAATGGGTTATGGGGAATACTTTAAAAATTTATGCTTTGTTTGTAATGCAGATTTTTATATTTTCTTCTATATACAAAAAGAAAGTGTTGAATTAGTGAAAATATTCGACGTACGGTTATCAATGGATTTACATGTTTTGAGATGTCCTAAGCACGATTTGACCACTTTTAGAAAATGTCTCTCTGTAGGGGGTCTGCTATTAACATTTTGTGATCGCTGTATCTCACGGAATAATGGACGAAATTTGACAGAGCATTATTTTTGATTTGGACCTTGATATAAATTGATGCTGATCAGATTTGACATTATTAAATAGGTGTGTCGCTGCTATACTTTAGTTTTCACCATTTATAGAAGGTTTATATTTCAGCTTCTAAACACTTTGTTCGAATGAACTGAAAATTTATATGCATGTTAACGTCAAAACAAACTAAATAATATTTTGGTGAATCTAGCACCTATATATTTTTTTTCTTTTACAGGGGCACAATGAAAAGTTCTTTATCGTTATGACCTACGGGCTGAAATTATTTAAAGTGCGGCAGCACCTTGTAAATGCTTTATCCGATTGAGCTGAAATTTTATATCCATGTTATAAGTCACCGTCGTGCTACACAAACTGTATAGATTTTGATAAATCTAGCCTTTTTTTTTTTTTTTTTTTTTACAGGGACACGATGGAAATTCTTTATTATTATGGCCTCATGGTTTACTTTTTTACTTTCTTCTATATGTAATACAGAGAAAGTATTGGATTCGCGAAAATTTTCGACCTCCGTTTTTTGATGGATTTACATGTTTTGGGATGTCTAGATTACGAATTAATAGTTTTTAGAAAATGTCTGTCTGTCTGTATTATTTTTTTGTGGACGCTGTATCTCACGAACCAATGAATGAAATTTAACCAAACTTGGTATTTAGTTGCACCCTGACATAAACTGGTGCTGATTAGATTTTGGGATCAATAGCTCAACAGGTGGGCAAAGTTTCAAGATGGGTATCTTTCGAAAGGTCTCGTCAATACCTTTAAAACGAATGGTTGAACCATAAATCTGTGATAATTTAAAACAAAGTTATCGATTTTTTTTTACTTTTAACAAAAAAAAAAAAAAAAAATCGCTTTTTTTTTTTTTTTTTTTTTTAACGAAATTTAACCAAACTTGGTATTTAGTTGGTCCCCGACATAAACTGGTGCTGATTATGTTTGGGGATCAATAGCTCAACAGGTGGCGCTGTGATAGCATTTTATCTAAATTTTTAACATGGCACCATAGGACAAAAATTCGTATAAACGTGCATAATAAGAGTTGTTTTAAACTTGTGATTGTAAAATTAATACGAATTATTGATAATAGTAGTATGTAACTAGGAAAAAATTTTTCTGCATGGGGGGGCATCGCTTCCCCCCCTAGGGGGAAATACCCCCCCCAGGGGGGGTAAATTTTCACAATGGGTATCTTTCGAAAGATCAGGTTGATAATAGTAGTAGTTAACTAGGAAAAAATTTTTGTGCATGTGGGGGCATCTGTTCCCCCCCCACCGGGGGGGGGGGGCAAAGTTTCAAGATGGGTATCTTTCGAAAGGTCTCGTCAATACCTTAAAAACGAATGGTTGAACTATTAAAACAAAGTTATCGATTTTTTTTACTTTTAACAAAAAAAAACTTAAAAAAAAAAATCGCTTTTATTTTATTTTATTTTTTTTTTTTTTAACGAAATTTAACCAAACTTGGTATTTAGTTGGTCCCCGACATAAAGTGGTGCTGATTACATTTGGGGATCAATAGATCAACAGGTGGCGCTGTGATCGTATTTTTTCTAAATTTTTAACATGGCAGTATAGGACAAAATTTCGTATAAATGTACATAATGAGAGTTATTTTTAACTTGTGATTGTAAAATTAATATGAGTTATTGATAATAGTAATAGTTAACTAGGAAAAAATTACTGTGCATGTGGGGGCATCGCTTCCCCCTGGGGGGGAAGTACCCTCCCGGGGGGGGGGGGGTAATTTTCAAGATGGGTATCTTTCGAAAGATCTCGTCAATACCTTTCAAACGAATGGTTGAACTATAAATCTGTGATAATTTAAAACAGAGTTATCGATTTTTTTTTACTTTTAACAAAAAAAAAAAAAAAAAAAAAAAAAACAGAAAAAAAATCGTACTTTTTTTTTTTTTTTTTAACTATTGCTACTGATTGAATATGTATTACTTTAACCAAAAAAAAAAAAAAAAAATCGTATTTTTTTTTTTTTTTTTTTTTTTTTAATATTGTTACTGATTGAATATGTATAGGAAAATATAGAAGAAAGTCTTGTGGTGGCCACAACATACTAGTTTGAAGCGCAATAGCGTTAAACGTTTTGATTGAACTGATTGATTTCCGGCTTATCTTATTTTAATTTATTCAAACAACCGTTAATTACTTAATCTTCAGAAAATGGAGTGGAGTCTCTCCAGAAATTTTGTAATTAAAATGCAAGATGAGAGAAAGTGGTGTGAGTGCTACACTAGATGTTTTATTTCATCTCTCTAGATGAAGATTTTGAAGAATCATAAATTAAATATCCTGAAAAGAGTTTTTTTTTTTTTTTTTAGAAAAAACATATATATATATATATATATATACCAATTTCGTAGAATTGAAAAAAATGCGAAATCATGCAACTATTGTTTCTGGTCGAAGTAATTAAGCACGACTCTTTATCAAGCGAAATTCACGACATGGTTATATGGATGAAGCAACACTGCACACGATGAAGCAACACTGGATGAAGCACACGATTTCTGTAATGTCACAAAGAACAATGGTGCGATATATATATATATATGTATATATTTTTACTGCCAGTAGGGTCACAGTGTCATAGTTGCTAACTGTTACGTTTTTTGACTACCGGAAATTTTGAGTGGAATTCTTTTAAAAATTCCTGTAACCACTTTCAATGATTAAATGACATAAAACTTTATGCTTAATTATAATGATATATTTTTTAAAAAAGTAGTAAAAATTCGAAGCTACGTTTTTCCCCCTCGGAGTATTGTAAGTACCTGCATTTTATTGCACCATTTTTCTTCCTTTTCTTTTTTTTTTTCTTTTTTTTTTCTTTTTTTTTGGGGGGGGGGGAGTAACATTCTTCAATATGTAATTACGATTAAGTGAAAATAAACCTGTCATGTAAAGAAGCGTCGTGAATAAAAAGCGGGTGCTAACAATGCTCCAGAATAAATTAAAAATGTTGGCGGGCTCTTCCCACCTGACGTCAGAGGTCACATGATAGAGGAAAAACAAATAGCAGACGAAGTCTTGTTTATCTAGAGCGATTGCTAAAATAACATATTTTCTATTCTTATTTTTGATCAATCGTATTTAATCTGTGTTATTTTTCATACATCATCATTTTTAATCCATTTTATATCATTATTCATCCTCTTTCGTTTACTGTATACATTTACAATCATCATTTAGTTTATACCTGTTATTGATGTTCATGAAGACCATGTTTAAATACTCTGATTTTTGGTACTTAAATCAGTGACAGTGCAATATCGTACTACGTAAATCCATTTAGACCAGTAACTAAGTTAATTAACTTGTTGTAACACCTTTATGCAATTCAATTAAATGAAAACATTTTATAATCCGTAAACATTCCACAAGAACAAGCTATTATTTATTGCTAGATCAGTTAATGTTACAGTTACACTACAATATACAAAAATCGATTCTTATAAGTAAAAATAAATAAACACATAAAATGTTTTTTAAAAATTATTAAATTTACAAATACAATTATTCTACTGTTTACAAATGCACAATATTACTTTTATTTTATTTTATATTAAATATTAAAATTTTTGTTCTTAAGAACAATATTTAATTGAATTCGATTCTCAGAATTCGTTTATTCGTTTTCCTCTATCACGTGATTGAGCAGACGATGCTGGGAAGAGCCCATTGGCGAAGAGCGTGCATTACTGTGCAAATAGTTAGTTCTGGAATGCGAATGTGTTTATTAGCAAAGGAATGAACTCTCATACATCAAGGAAATCTTTACGAATTTCCTGCTATCGTCTGATATATGTGGATTTTATTTTATAATACGAATGATCACCTTATCAAAATCAGTGTCCATTAAAAACTTATTTAGCCAATACCAGATGTAATACCAGTTGGTCAATTTCCTATTCAACTAATTAGTTGGATTTAATTGAGGATAAGTGAAGATAAACGAAAAAAAAATAAAAAAAATAAAAAATTAGAAATTCTAAACTTCTAAACTTTAATAAAAAAAAAAAAAATTATTTTAATTTATAATTGTTGCCAAAAAAATTTACGAGTTAATTTATTTTTCGACATATAATAAAATATATTTTAAAATATAATAATAAAAAAACTTTTTCGATAGTGTTTGTTTCGATACAGATTATTATTAATTTTCTTTTTTTTTTTTTTCCTTTCAAAAAAAAAAAAAAAAAAAAAAAAAAAAAAAAATACTTTGATGAAATTTTGGCAAAAGCAGAATTTAGTTTAGGACGGAGGACTATTAGTTTTTTTTTTTTTTCCCAAATTATAACATCGCTTTCAAATTATTCAATTATAGTTTCGTTAAATTTTAGATTTCGATAAATGTCCAACTATCGGAAAACGACATCGTAAAAATCCCAGATTGAGACTAATAGGCCCTCAGTCCTAAAAAAAAAAAAAAAAGATTTGGATGAAATTTTGCCAAAAGCAGAATTTAGTTTAGGACGGAGGACTATTAGTGTTTTTTTTTTTTTTTTTTTTTTAACGAAATTTAACCAAACTTGGTATTTAGTTGGTCCCCGACATAAAGTGGTGCTGATTACATTTGGGGATCAATAGATCAACAGGTGGCGCTGTGATCGTATTTTTTCTAAATTTTTAACATGGCAGTATAGGACAAAATTTCGTATAAATGTACATAATGAGAGTTATTTTTAACTTGTGATTGTAAAATTAATATGAGTTATTGATAATAGTAATAGTTAACTAGGAAAAAATTACTGTGCATGTGGGGGCATCGCTTCCCCCCTGGGGGGGAAGTACCCTCCCGGGGGGGGTAATTTTCAAGATGGGTATCTTTCGAAAGATCTCGTCAATACCTTTCAAACGAATGGTTGAACTATAAATCTGTGAGACTAATAGGCCCTTAGTCCTAAAAAAAAAAAAAAAAAAAGATTTGGATGAAATTTTGCCAAAAGCAGAATTTAGTTTAGGACGGAGGACTATTAGTGTTTTTTTTTTTTTTTTTTTTTTTTTTTTAATTATAACATCGCTTTCAAATTATTCAATTATATTTTCATTAAATTTTAGATTTTGATAAATGTTCAACTATCGAAAAATGACACCGTAAAAATCCCAGATTGAGACTAATAGTCCTCAGCCCTAAAAAAAAAAACAAAAAAAAAACTGAGTATTATTAATTTTAATAATGCAGACTAGGTAAATGTTATTAGCGGTGTTTTGTTTTTGGGTCATATTTCCGAAATCCAGTTTATATATATATATATACTAGCAGACCCGGCCACGCGTTGCTGTGACTAAGTTATACGTTGAATTATACGGCTGTAAACTATTTAGTACAGTCAAATTATTATTTACGAACAAAGACGAAAACGTTGTAGCCGATGTAAAAACCCACAGGGTTGAGATTTGAAACTTAGGTCAAAATTTGGAAGCGATTGATAAAAATTTTCGTAGTGTTCATATTAAGCACAAATTAATTTTATTGTAGGGTCCTATACATTTTAGTGGAGAAGTGATATATATTATTTCTAATGCTACTTTGGATAAAATTGCTAAAATGACTAATATATAAATTAAATTCTATTAAAATTCTATTAAAATAAAAGTATAAAAGAAACAGACGATTTTAAAATCAATTTTTATGGAGGAGTGAAATATAATATATGCTATAATGGATAATTTTACTATAAAATGACCTCATCATTTTAAATATTTTAAAGAGGGCAACAGCTGTAGTTATAAAAAGGAAAACAATAAGGCTAAACCAGGAAAATAAGTAAATTTGATAAATATTTTAAAACTTTAAAATTGGAAATCTTATGAAATATTGGACATTTAAAGTAAATACATGTATCATTTTAAATAGAAAAAGATTTTGGAAAAGTTTAGTGTATTTTAACGAAGTGATGAGAAGTGTTTGAGTATGTTAAAATTTTAATAGTAAATTCAAGTTAATAAAGATGGGAAACATTGAGGATTAAGATAAGAATAATTATTAAAAAAAAAAAAAAAAAAAACTTTTTATATACCATGCTTTTAAATTTTAATATACTAATAATATACTAATTAAAAGGAAAATTAAATATTCTATCATAGTTTGAAGTCAAATTTGTTTTCAAATGTCTAAATAAAATATCTGATGTAAGATACTAATATTTTGCAGCGGAATAGATTTCATTTCTGTCATCCTTGGCGAAAAAAAAAGACTATCGCCAAATTATCTGGCGAAAATATTTAATTCCTTTCAAAAATCATGGTTATTTTAACAACTTATATTAAAAGAGTAATGAATAATATGAAACAGTATTTCGTACAATACATATTACATGTCATACATACGTACAATGAATAATACATATTACATTTCGTACAATGTATACATCTGGCATGTATATTTTCGTGTTACGCTTTTGATCGCCAAATAATAATAATAATAATAAAAAAAGCCAAGGGCGACAGAGTTTTGAAATTTAAAATTGAAATTTTGTCAATTTGACAGCAAAATAATTCAATCTAACACCCGCGAAAACTAATACATATCTATACCCAAATATAAGGATTAAAATCGGGAAATAAATTTCCTCGATTTTTAATAATTTCTTACAAAAAATCCAGTGGGCAATTAACATAGGAAATCTTTTTCTTGGCTGCACAGACGGTCAGTGAGTCACACTTCGCTTGCGTATAGAACTCATAGATATAGTATAGCATATATAGAATAGAGTGATGATTGGGGAGAAAAAAGTTATTCCTTTTCATATGGGAAAAGATGACGTTTTTACCAAAATATGGCCGTCTTTCCCCGAGTGAATACACACGGGAATACATACTAATATTTTAGCAAATAAAATTTATGAATAATTTATTTGCTAAAGGGGAATAGAAGACTCCAGATACAGTTTCAAATTCATATTTCTTTCTTTTTTTTTTTTTCAATACCACTTAATGGCTGTTTTCAAAGCTTTTATTTATTTTTTTTTTTTTTTTCCGCATCAAAAATCTTTGTACGATAACACGGGGATGAGAGATCTATATATAATACTATATCTATGATAGAACTACATTAGCACTTTATCAATGTGTATAAAATCTTTAAATTGATTATGACGTCAATTTTCGTGAGATGCATAATTTAACTTTTTATAATTTTTTAACGTTCACGTTTGATTAAATGTATTTATCTTTATGTCGAAAGAAAATGAACTCGTATTTTTTTTTTTTTTTTTTTTGGCAACAATTAAATTAATGGAACGCACAGATATTTTGGAGCAACTTTAACAAAGGTCTATAATTAACAAATAATTGCAATAAAACAATATTGTGACAATAAATTGAGATAAAAACTATCCTATCTCTCAAGTTGGACCAAACTGCACACAGTGTGCAAAATTTCATTAAAATCGGTTCCTTAGTTTAGGAGTTTACCCCGGACAAACATCGTGACACGTAATTTATATATATATACAGATATATATGTGCATGTTATGAAGTCCCCTGAACCCGAAAAACAGATTTTTAACAGCTGGTCTGTGTGGTGTGTGTGTTATACATCTCAAGAATGATTGCTGGAAATGCATTTCAGGTTATGTTATGTGTCTTTCGTCTAGGACTTCACTAAATTTAAGTACATGATGTAATGCAGGCATATAATGCATTGAAAATATACGAGATCACCCAAAATTAAGCGAAAATAACTTTTTCTATTGAATGTAATAGCTTTGCTTTTTGCTACAGTTTACCATGTGGACAAAAACTACTCAGAAATGAAAATTACTTTCTTATGCCCACACAGTTGACAAAGTATTTTTTGAAGTTTAATTGTCAGCGCTGGTAATTGTGCATTGTGAGGACCTGTGAATACGGAAGGAAAGTTTTTAGCGGCTTATCTGTGTGTATGCTTGTCATCAGCATAATTTATAATTCCTGTAAACTCAAATTTGATATTTTGAAGTTCATATGGCGTTACTACTTGAGATATTTAATCAAGATTGATAAATTTCAAGGAATGTTGCGGGTGAAAATTGTCTGAATAATTTGGAATAAATTTTTAAATAACAGCCTTGATTTCTTTATAAATGGAGGTACTATCTTACTATTATTACTTTTTAAAATAAATGTCCGTAGTGTAGTATATTGAAATGGGGTGTTGAAGGGGTGCGGTAGATTCCCCATTCAATAATATGTCAAATAAAAATTGTTCTCTAACTTTTTTAAAAATGTTTTTAAAGTAAGTTCGTTTACAGTACTTGTTATCTTTAATCTGCAATCGGTCTTTATAGTATTGAAATACAGGGTTAGATAAAGTTGTGCGAGTGCCACACCAGATTATATACCGGATGATCCAAAAGTCACTAGACTTTTCAAAACCTTATAATAATTAAACTATTTACAATAAAATGATGATGTTTGCACAGAAATGCTCAGAAGCACGGGGAATTTTTGTTTTTAATGAAAAACAATATATTTATATTAGTTAAATTTTTGACCAAAAGGTAGCGCTGGAGTTCAATTAACAGACTTATAAAATTATAATACAGTTCATTGATATGAGTAAAAGTGTTTGAATACCTACAGCTATTCAATTTATTCCCATCACTGATAATTACAGACGATTGAAGACACCCTGCACGGCGTTAAAAAGCATGTCAGAGGGTATACCTGACACATGGTGGCGTATAGCTTCTTTTAACTGCGCCAAAGACGTAGGCCGATCCCTATACACATGTGACTTAAAATAACCCCATTACCAAAAGTCACAGGATGTAAGATCTGAAGACCTTGGGGGCCATTCGTGTGAAAAACATCGACTAAAGACATGGTTGTCTCCAAATGTCGACCTCAGAAGTGTCGTGACAGGAGTAGCTATGTGCTGAGACGCCATCTTGCATAAATGTTATTGAATGGAGTGCTTGCCTCTCTTCCAAGTAAGGGCTGACTTTATTTTTTAATAGCGCTTCATATCGTTCACCTGTGACAGAAACTGTTTGAAATGTTATGAGATAATGTGCAATTAACTCATCTGCTTATTTAACGTATGATAAGATTGTTTTCTGCAGGAAACACTAGCGCCATATGTTGACGAAAATTATAACTAATATGCAATATATATTTTTCATTAAAAACAAAAATCTCCCATGTTTCTGAGCATTTCTGTGCAAATCGCATCGTTTTATTGTAAATAGTTTAATAATTTTAAGGGTTTAAAAAGTCTAGTGACTTTTGGATCACCCGTTATATATGTATGTCAAGTGTAAATAATTATTTTAATTATTTTTTATTATTTTTATGCTATTCTACAGTGTAATGTGATTTTTTTTTTTTTTAATATGAATTTTGATTATGTATATTTTTGTATAAGCGATACACACACAAAAAAAAAAAAAAAAAAATTCTTTCGTTTTTTTTTTTTTTTTCGGATTATTCTATATTTTTTTTCGGAGACAATAAGTTCTAACTTATAGTTTCAGGTTTTAATATTTCGTTATTTAGATAAACGACGAATTTCGAAGAATTTTGTATTTTGTTATAAAATATTTGATTTTTCATAATTTGTAATTTGATATAAAATATTTGATTTTTCATAAAACATTTATAAAGTATAACCCTCTCTCTACTCTCCCGCTCTGTTGATAGATGTTTAAGTTTATTTGTGTATGAAGTAGAAAATGTAATGAACGATTCTGCTGTTCATATTTCCATGTTAATCCTCCCTGTTGATGAATTGCACTTTGGTGATTTTGTGTGGGCTTGACACTATACTCCACCAAGGTTTTCAAAAGATGCTAAGTTTGCAATTAGGAAGGTTCTCTGTACACGAATGGGTGGCTGTGTGCTTGTACATAAAGGGCTTGATTATATGTATGGTGGTGTGTTTTTCTTTCAGAATACCTTGTGACTCATCGTGGAATACAACGATAAATTGTTAAAATATTATCTAACTTGCCAAGTTTATTGAAACTCAAATACATAATTCAAACTGTTATGTATGTTGTTAAATACCGCATAGTGACGCCGCTATCATTTTATAAAATAAAATGAATAATTCATTAATGTATAAAACAAAATCCTAAGGACAAATATTATTGTTTTAACTATGTTAATTATTTCAGTATTAAAACTGATTTAAAAATTTCACGGATCTCACAGACCAGAAAACTTATACTTGTCCGCAGGTATATCGTCACTGCTCCACCACCTAAAAATACCTTTGACCAACAAAAATCTTATTATTATTTTTTTTTTACTGAAGTTTTGCACCTGTAACAAACATCAACTGCGAAGAAAAATGTAAAATAGTTTTAAATATTTTTTAGAGTTAGAAATATTTGAATATTCCAAATGAAATAAAAGTATATCGTGCACTTGCTGATGCAGCGTCCTAGAAAAGATATTATATAACAGAATGACTATCAAAACAAATAGTGAAATACATTGCGATTGCAGCTATGAGTTTGCGAGTATACACGAGGCCGAGAAATTTAATGTTCGTTCAACCAGTGAAATAAACCTGTCTACTGGTTTCATGGATACGGGTTTTACTCATTGCTGGTCCGATCGAATTTTTTGTAGTCGCTGACCAGCAACCACTAAGGAATTTGTACTCTTGTATTTACATCAAATTTGTAGTTGATTAAAAAAAATGAGAGAAAGAGAGGTACATGGATATTAATGTTAATACATACACCAAAGGATTATGGCCTTTGACCTAGTGTACTTGACTTCTAAACAGTAAGTCAATATACTGTATTAAATGTTAGATCCAAAATGTACCTGTATGAGGTTTTCTCTGTAGATGGAACCTATATATTAAAATTCTTAAAGAAAATCAATCTTGACTCTGGTTATTTGTTTTCATTAAACAGGGTGGGCATTGGTCAGAGAAAGTTAGGGAATCATGGATAAGTCAGAGAATTTAATTGAGTCTGGGAAAGTCATGGAATAATTAGGGATTTCTGCCAAATTTTGTGAAAATAGATCTCATTTTAAAGCTCATTATTGTAAATTAATTGCTAAAATGTGTGCTAATTTTGTAAATTTTTGCGGAAAATAAACACCGTAAGTCAGGGAAAATGGTGAGAAGTAGTCATGGAAACGTCAGGGGAAAAATTTGGAAAAGTTCTAATGATAGCCACCTTGTTAAATGATTATTATGATTAACTGGTTTGAATTGTAAATTCCTCTGTAAGCAATTATTTGTTTATTCGTAAGATGTTATATCAATGTTATGTAAACTAGCTAAATGTTGATCTCTGATTAATACATACCTACAAAGCTAATTTTATTAGTTTTACCAGTAAACTGCTGAATTTTGGCCCATTCTATACTGGTTTACTGCGGATTTTATATTTATGTGCGGCAGATAGTTAATGTTTAAAAAATTTTTACATGCTGTAAGAATATTCTATCATTTTATAACCAACAGATGTGTGAATTTAAGTAAGCTTAGTCACAGTTAGGAAATGTTATTTTCATTAGTAATTTTTTGAAATCATATTTCAGCGACTTCGACATTGTATGGAAAGGTTTTGTGTAATTCTTAGTTGCCCGTTTCTTTAGTTTTTTTTTTTTTCCCTGCTAATGGCGCGGCGTACATGCCACAAGTAGAAACCCTGGGTACTCAGTTAAGGGTCGCTAGCCACGAGCAATGGCCTGGGTGTCGTCGAATTGATGACCATTTGTGAAGGGGCACCCAATGGGCGGTCATCGCTACCCCTAAGAGGGACAACACATCCAAGCCTTCTCCGGGATTCAAACCCAGGCCCAACCGTGTAGGAGTCAGGGACGCTAACCACTACACCGTCTGGGCGGCGTTTCTTTAGTACGGTCACTTGAATTTGTTATAGTACTTTTTAATCTGTTTGTGTTATAATATTACAGTATATTTATATATTAAGTGAAACAGAGTATGTTTATTGATGAAATTTGTTTTTACTTTCTTCTATATTCAATAGAAGAAAGTATTGGATTCGTAAAAATTTTCGACTTCCGGTTTTCGACGGATTTACGCGTGAGAGGTTTAGAACACGACTGTATCATCTTTAGAAAATGTCTGTCTGTCTGTGTGTTTGACAAAAATTTTGTGCAACTGTATCTCCGGAACTACCGTTTAGAATTGCATATAAATTTATATATAGATGCACCTTGAAATTAGTACCTATCAACTTTTAGTGTCAGCCATTATGAGACATTATGCTGATTCAATTTGAATGCTTATCGGCCAACAGGTGGCGCTGCTACACAACAATTTCTGCAATTTAAGGAAAGGCTATATCTCAAATTCTATTGCGTATAATCAAACAAAACGTAATATGTGAGAAGGCCATTATGAGGCATTTTGTTGATTTAAGTTGGATGCTTAAAGGCCAACAATGGCGCTGTTATACTGGAAATTTCCTCGATTACGGGAAGGCTATATCTCAACTTGTATGGTATATAACTGTACGAAACTTGATATGTGAGATAAACATTATGAAAACGCATTTTTTAAGATGTTATTTATCTATAATAATAGACAATAAAAATGTCTTTCTTTGGATGGTTAGTGTTAGTTTTCTCTAAAATGAAAATCATTTGCATTCATCATGTTAGATAATTTTAATAAATAATAGTTTTCATAAATTATTTGCACTTAGTGAATTTGTATAGGAAAATATAGAAGAAAATCTTGTGGTGGCCGCAACATACTACTTTTATGTTTAATTCTTTTGCAGGAAAAAAGGTAACTGTTATGTTCCTGATATATAATTTAACTATTTTATTTAGTTCACAAATTTCAGTAACTCTTTAGAACATAGTGGTATGGAAAACACACAATATATCTAAGCTTTTCTTGGCTCATTAAATGCTGGTTTATTTTTGCTACCAATTGTTATTTCGCCCCAGACACTTTTATTTGAAAATCATATTAAATATTGTATACTATATTAAAAAAATATTGTTTTCAGTTTTAATGACACTTTGGAAATACAAATGATTTTTTGCTTGTGAGTAAAACAAAATTCTGTGCACTAAAGAGTTAAATCACATTGCTATTATGGGATATCGGTATTTTAGTTGTGTTCAAGTATTTGTTGTATAGGGATTATTTTAGAATCACAGTGAGTGTCCTGCAAATTCACGCCAGAAGGACAACTGCTTCTGGAAATTTACTTTAAGGCCATTTTAAGGCAAAAAGAATAATATTATGACCACGTGGATATCAGCGTACCTGAAGAATGAATAAGCGAGAAAGTCAAAAGGAGAGATCACTTAAGTGTTTTGTCCTTGAAATAAGATTGATTTTATAGTGAAATTTTCTTATACTGTGATGCATTGCATTCGTGGTCAGCATTTGGATTTAATGGTTTACAATTTTTCTTCTATTTACTTTCCGAACATATTCCATGTGAGGAAAGTATTGCAATTATCGACTTCGAGATTTTTATGTATCTATATGTTTAGAGGTTTCTAGAATTCATTAATTGATATTTTTGTGATGATATATATGTGTATGTGTGTAAATGAAAAAAATGTTAATATATTTCAGCAGAAGAACGTACTGGATTCATAAAAATTTTCGACTTCCGGTTTTCGACGGATTTACATGCTTTGAGAGATCCAGAACCCGATTTGACCATTTTTAGAAAATATCGGTCTATGTGTGTGTGTGTGAGACAAAAATTTTGTAGCGACTGTATCTGTATCTCTGGAATTTCTGCTCAGAATTGTATATAAATTTATGTGTTGATGCACCTTGACCTAAATTAGTGCCTGTCAACTTTTAGTGTCAACCGCTTAACAGGTGGCGCTACTATACAGCGATTTCTACAATTTAAGGGGAAGTTATATTTAAGGTTCTACTGTGTATCATCAAACAAAACTTGATACGTGAGTAGGCCATTAGGAGGCATTATGCTGATTCAATTTGAATGCTTATGGACCAACAGGTGGCGCTGCTGTACTGCGATTTACACAATTTAATGGAAGGCTATATCTCTGGAACTATTACACAGAAATTGCATATAAATTTATATGTAGTTCTACCTTGACATAAATTAGTGCGTGTCAGCTTTTGGTGTCAATCACTTAACAGGTAGGGCTGCTACATAGCGATTTCTGCAATTTAAGGAAAGGCTATATTTTAAGTTCTATAGTAGGTTATATCTAAGGTTCTATTACGTATAATCAAATAAAACACTATATGTGAGTAGGCCATTAGGAGGCATTATGCTGATTCAATTTGAATGCTTATCGGCCAACAGGTGGCGCTACTATACGGCGATTTACACAATTTAAGGGAAGGCTATATTTCAGGAACTATACTGCATAGAAATTGTATATAAATTTATATGTAGTTGTACCTTCACATAAATTAGTGCCTGTCAGCTTTTGGTGTCAGTCACTCAACAGGTGGCGCTGCTACATAGCGATTACTGCAATTTAGGGGAAGACTATATTTTAGGTTCTATTGCGTATCATCAAACAAAACTTGATATGGGAGAAGGCCATTATGAGACATTACGCCGATTCAGCTTATCGGCTAATAGGTGGCGCTGCTATGTTGCAAATTTTTTCGATAACGGGAAGGCTATATCTCAACTTCTATGGCATATAATTGTATGAAACTTGATATGTGAGATAACCATTATAAAAACGCATTTTTTAAAGATGTTATTTATAGACAATAAAACTGTCTTTCTTTGAATACTTAGTTTTCTTTAAGATGAAAATCATTTACATTCATCATGTTAGATAAATTTAATAAATATTAGTTTGAATAAATTATTTGCACTTAATGAATTTGTATTAGAAAATACAGAACAAAGTCTTATGGTGGCCACAACATACTTTTTTTTTTAATTATTATTATTTCCTTAGAATTGATGATAGATTCTTTACGTATAATAATATATATTGTTGCAAATTGAATTGTCTTTTTGCATCCTCTCAGGTGGCGCGACTAGTCGTCATTTTTCGACGCGCCGATGTACGATTACTGACTAGTTAAGAATGTGATCTGAAAGGATTCGGTCATGCTTGACCGTTTAAAATATATAGCGCTTAAGAAATGTTATTTTATGTTTTTATTGTGAATCCGTTATATGTTGTTTTGTGAAGTGAATAAATAAAATGCAAAGAACAAAATTTCATCATTTATGGTTTATGGAAATTATTATTACGGAACATTGAAAGATTTATGAACACAATTTTTTGGTGACCTTAGGATGTGATTGTTTGCATTTATTTGGACGACATGCATTTTTTGGATAATTATGGAGTGAAATGAATCCGCTGAGCATGCATCGGATATGGGAGGTAGGCTTTTTCCCTTATTATTTCATTATTTTGGTTTGAGTTTGGGGGTTAAAAGTTATGGTTTCGTTTAACAGAAAAGTGTAGTTTTTGTTCTAAAATGGTTGCAGTCTGTGAGGACATCGAATTCATTTGGTTTATATATAATATTATTTATAATTTATAAATTTTGCTGTTATATGAAATAAATGCTTTGAATTTGAATAATTAAAAAATAGTTTGGGTTTTAAATATAAATGGTTTCATTCAACATTTAAATAATTGAAAATTACTTTCGTTTCATAAAATGTTGTTTAAATGGTGTTTCTTTTTGTTTCTTTGAAAACGAAATTGTTTTTTTTAATGGAATATTATTTAATTTTTTGTTTCTTGCAATGCTATTAAAATAGAGTTACTTCTGATTTAATACAAAATTATTTATTTAGTTTTGGTTTCATTAAAGGCTATTTTAAATTGATTTACTTCTGTTTTAACGATATTTATTTTTTTGTTCTTAAATGATATTTAAAGATGATGTTTACATTTTTTTGATATATAGATAATACATGTTTATTTTTATTTAATAAATATATGGATAGGAGTTATTATTAAGCAATTAGAAGGTTTCATAATTTTTATTTTTGTTTTCTTGTTATGATATTGGGTTTTAAATGGATCTAGAAAGATTGAAGGAAAAAAGAAGAGGTTTAAGAACCTCATTTACGAAATATTTGGGGAAAATAGAAACAATCCTGAACTCCGAAATTACGGAGGAGTACACGAAATTAATGAAAATTGAGGAGCTTCTTAGATTAAAGGCTCAACTCCTGGACAAACAGGCAGAACTCGTAAACATCGATTATGAAATACAAACAAAAATTAAAGTTAAGGATATAGCTGAAGATGTGGCAGGCTGTGAGGAATACAGGGAAAAAGGGATCGATGTAAAAACAAAATTAGAAAGGCTAGTGGATAATTTAAATGACAGGCCGTTGCCTGGTGTTATTCAGATCGCTAGATCAAGTGATCAAACAGGGATTGGTTCAGAGAACCTAACAGTTAGAACTGAAACCAGAAGTACAGTTAAACTTCCAAAATTACAAGTTGTAAATTTTCTTGGTGACTGTAGTTCATGGTTGGACTTCTGGAACTCTTTCGAGGTAGCGATACATAATAATAATTCTTTAAGCAAAATTGAGAAATTTTCGTATTTGAAATCTTTCTTAGGAGGTGTCGCCTTGAGCGCTGTATCTGGGTTTTCATTGACAGAATCTAATTACGATGCATCAATACAATTACTTAAGGAACGTTTTGGACGAAGTGACGTAATTATATCGTCCCACATGCATAAGTTACTATTAATAGAACCGGTGAAATCATGCGCGAATGTTACTGAATTAAGGAGAATGTACGACGCGATTGAGGTACAAATTCGTTCGTTACAATCATTAAATGTAGCAACAGGCACTTACAGTAATCTGTTATGCCCTGTAATATTACAAAAACTACCGGAAGAATTAAATTTAAGTTATAATAGACAGCGTAATTCAGATGAATTGTTTGATATTTCTAAATTAGTTGATTTTATACGTAAAGAATTAGAAATACGAGAGGCATCGATAATTTTAGCGAATCCCAGAAATAATAGCGCAAATGAAAATAATTTTCGGAATAAAATGACAGGCCACAATAAACCTTACTTAAATTCTAAAAGGAGCGAATATCATCCCCCTAAATCATCAGCTTCCGTTTTAGCGACTCAGGCGGAAAGAAATTTATCTGGTTATCATAATAGGTATTCTTATGATAATAATAGGCCTAAATTTAATAACAAAAGAAATACGAGTTCGTTTTCTCAAAATACTGGAGTTCAGGGCTGTTTGTTTTGTTCCTCGGCACATATGAATCATGATTGTTCCTTAAATGTTTATGATAAGAAAAAGGCTTTAATGGCCAAGGGATTATGTTTTATATGTTTTTCAAACCATTTGAGTAAATTTTGTTCTCGTAAGGATCATAAGTGCAAGTATTGCGCGTCTCCCTGGCATAACTCATTAATATGTAATACAGAAAGAAATGAATCCCGCTCAGTTGAGGATAAAAAACAAATACAGTCAGAAAGTTCTTTAAATTTAGTTTGTAATAAGAATAAAGAGCTTGAGGACACGCCGAATGATTCGGTGTTGTTGCAGACTGTAACGGCAAGTGTATTTAATGTTCAGGCCAAATGCCATTTATTGAGGTGTCTTATTGACAATGGAAGTTCTAGGACATTTGTATTGCGCGAAGTGTGCAATTTATTGGGATTAAAAACAATCGGAAGGGAAACCCTTTTAATTTATACTTTTGGAAATGAGAATACTGAAAGGAAAACTTATGATATTGTAGAAATAGTATTACATAATGTAAGAGAAACTAATAAGAAAATTAAATTAAGGGCTGTGGTTGTTGATTCAATTACATTTGGGGAAATTAAAATTCCTTTACAATGGGTGCGTAATGTCGCACTAGAAAAAGGCATTGAATTGGCAGATAAGGGTAATTTAAGTAAAATTCATGTACTTATTGGATCGGATTACATTGGGGAAATTCTTGGAGAAAGGAACGTGAGAATTTCTAAACGATTAATGGCAACAGATACCTTATTTGGATTTGTGATACAAGGAAAGGAAAGGGACCCTAAAGCACTTAAGAATTGTCAGAAAGTGCGCGTTAATCATTTACATGTTGTTAAGGAGGAATTGGACCATCAAAGGGTTAAAAATTTATGGGAATTAGAGGCAATTGGAATTAATCCGGACAAAGAACATTCTAAATCAGATGATGAAATTTTAGAGTTATTTAGGCAAACCACTACTTATAAGAATAAAAGATATGAAACGCGATTGTTGTGGAAAAATAATGTTAAGGAATTGGACAGTAATTATGAGATAGCAAGACGACGCTTGTCTCATTTGAACACTGTTTTTGGTAGGAATCCGGACTTATATTTTAAATATAAGGAAATTATTGAGGAACATTTAAAGTTGGGCATCATAGAGGAAGTAGCGTCGGATTTAAATGAAAATACGGGTACAGGCTATTACATGCCGCATCATGCAGTAGTACGCGAACAAAAGAAAAGTTCTAAGGTTAGGATAGTTTTTGACGGTTCATGTAAGGGCAGGGATGAATTATCTCTTAACGATTGTTTAGAGAGCGGTCCTAATTTAAATCCAGATTTACTCAGGATAATTTTGAGGTTTAGGTTACACCCTGTAGCGTTTTGCGCAGACATTCAACGAGCTTTTCTAGAAGTAGGAATCGCGGATGAGGATAGGAATTTTTTGAAATTTTTATGGAATGATGGGGAGGGGCCCGATCTCCATTCCGATGCTGCTAAACGAATTAGGACATTACAATTCTGCAGAGTTCCCTTTGGGGTGAAATGTTCCCCATTTCTATTATCGGCAACAATCAGGCTTCATTTGAAAAAATTTGAGAATGACTACCCGGAAGCAACAGAAATATTAAGATCTCTATACGTCGATGATCTCATCTCTGGCACTGATGATGTGAACAAGGCATTACAATTGTCTAAAGAAATGATGTACATTTCAAGTGAAGCTAGCATGAATCTCAGGGCTTGGATTTCCAACTCTTCTAAACTTAATCAGTTGTGGAAGACAGACAATTTCGAATGTCGAGAAGATCCGGAGGAATCCAATGTTGAACTAAAAATATTAGGAATTATTTGGGACAATACGAATGACGAATTACTGATTGACACTTCACAATTTAACAAATTACCGGAGGACAGATTTATAACAAAGCGATATATTTTGGCTGTTTGCGGAATGTTATTTGATCCATTGGGGATCATGAATCCATTTTTGATTCGCATAAAAATTATATTACAATCAGTATGGGAAAATGGTAAACAGTGGGACGAACCTGTTCCACATGAAATTGAAATGTTGTTTTTAGAATGGCTAAATGAAGCTAAAAATTTGAAGTTCACTGGAATTCCTAGGCTGTATTTTAATGAATTCTGCTGGAACTCAGTAGAGGTACACATATTTTCCGATGCTAGCCCAAAATGCTATGGTTCAGTAGCTTATTTTCGATTTACGAATTCTGAAGAATGCAAAACAAGTTTTATAATTTCTAAGTCTCGACTAGCCCCTTTGAAGAAGATTACATTACCGAGACTTGAATTACTTGGCACTTTAGTCTCAGCAAGATTAGGATCATATCTTAAATCTGTTTTTCCTATGCTCGACCCCAGCAATATTTTTTATTGGACTGACTCTCAGATTTGCCTTCATTGGATAAAAGGTTCAGTTAACGATTATAAGCAATTTGTGAAAAACCGAGTGATTGAAATCAAGGAAAAAACTGATCCTGAAAAATGGCACTTTTGCAAAGGCAAGGTCAATCCGGCGGATAAATTAACGAGAGGTGTGAAAGCAAATTCCTTAATGAATGATAAGGTATGGAGTCAAGGACCAGCTTGGTTGTCAGAATTAAGTATACCATATGACTCTCTAATGGAATTTTCCTGTGACATGGACAGCGTGGTTGAAGAAAGACATGGAGTTACAACACTTCAGGTTAACGTAGAAGTTCCAATGCCATTATTAAATCTGGAGAATTACAGTACTTTGAATAGAGTTTTGAGAACAACCGCCTATGTTTTTAGATTTCTAAATAATATCAAATCTAGGTCTGAAAAACGTTCAGGAGCGCTGACAGCAAATGAAATATCTGCAGCAGAAAATTATTGGCTTCTATTTGTGCAGCAAAGTGAATTTAACAAAGAATATACTACATTAAAGGCAAAAAATTCAGTTTCTCCTGATTCTAAGTTATATAATTTGAATCCCATTTTGACAACAGAAGGTCTAATAGTATTAAAGGGAAGAATTCAAGGCTCTAATTTTTCTGATGAATCTAAGCATCCAATTATTTTGCCGAACAAGGCTCGATTTACTAATCTTTTGATCATGAAGGAACACGAAAATTTAGGTCATTCTGGTATATCTGACACACTCACTCAAATAAGAGAACGCTTTTGGATCATTAAGGGCAGGCAAGCTGTGAAATCCTGCTTGAACAAATGTTTTCTATGCAGAAGGTTTAAGGCCAAACAAGCACAGCAAATAACAGCTCCGCTACCCATAGCAAGAACTAGTGAGGCTCAACCCTTTGAAGTCGTCGGAATCGATTTTGCTGGACCCTTATTCACAAAAGACAACAACAAATCTTACATTGCATTATTCACTTGTGCAGTCACTCGAGCAGTGCACTTGGAAATAGTCTCTAGTCTCAGTTCTGAACATTTTTTACTTGCATTCAGACGTTTCATCTCCAGAAGAGGTATGTGCAAGGTTGTGAATTCCGATAACGCTCTGACTTTTAAAGGTAGTGAAAAGGAACTAAAGAAACTTTATACAAACATTAAGAACTTTGAAATACAGAACTATTTTGGTAATAAGGGTATCAAATGGAATTATATAGTAGAAAGAGCCTCATGGTGGGGGGGTTATTGGGAGCGAATGGTTCGTATGACAAAGGTCATTTTGAGGAAAATTCTTGGTAGGGCATTAGTTACATTTGAAGAACTGCAAACTATACTTGCAGAAATTGAATCTATTATTAACTCTCGACCTTTAACTTACGTATACAATGACCCTGTAGAGCCATTCCCTCTCACCCCAGCCCATTTCTTAATAGGAAAAAGGTCAACTGCATTGCCACCACAAAGTGGCCGTTTAGTGATAGCAAGTCAATCTAACTCTCAAAAATTGTTAATTAAACGATACTTGTATCGTGAGAGACTTCTTAACGAATTCTGGAAGCGCTGGAAATTTGAATATATTTTGCAGTTGAGAAATGCTAATGTTGTAAAACCTGTTAATCCAATTTCTAATTTTAATATAGGTGATATAGTCCTAATAGGTGATGACAAGGCCCCAAGACAAATTTGGAGGTTGAGAAAAATAATTGAGACACATGTAGGACGTGACAATAAGGTAAGATCTGTAACCTTAAAAACTTCATCAGGAATGTTAAAAAGACCCATTCAACTTCTTTGTAACTTGGAAGTCCAAGGGGACTTACCTTAATTAAACCAACTGTTCACCTGTAAGGTAATATTAATATTGTTTTCATTTTTCAATTGTATCCAGGTAACATTGATTTTTGTATTTGATATAATTTCTATTTTCAGTATTATGTGATTGTGAAATTTATTATTATGTACTAATTTTTTTTATTGGTTGTAATTTTTTGAATTGTATTTGATTTGGATTTGTTCAAATTTTTGTATTGAACTTAACTTACCTTTCGGGGCGGGAGGATGTTGCAAATTGAATTGTCTTTTTGCATCCTCTCAGGTGGCGCGACTAGTCGTCATTTTTCGACGCGCCGATGTACGATTACTGACTAGTTAAGAATGTGATCTGAAAGGATTCGGTCATGCTTGACCGTTTAAAATATATAGCGCTTAAGAAATGTTATTTTATGTTTTTATTGTGAATCCGTTATATGTTGTTTTGTGAAGTGAATAAATAAAATGCAAAGAACAAAATTTCATCATTTATGGTTTATGGAAATTATTATTACGGAACATTGAAAGATTTATGAACATATATAATTATATCACAGGTGAAGATTATAAAAAATAACAATGAAAATCAGCGGCTGTATGCTGTAAAACGGGGGTGGCCAACCCACTGCCCGTGCCCGTCCAGTAATGTTTTGCTGTCCTTGGCGGAGTGCGGGAAATTTGTACAATGACAAGAAATCTGTACTGTCTTTTTTGAGAGAAAATAATATTATATCTACATTTGTGGGATATACAAGGTTGTTGCACTTGATCAGCTATATATATCAGGGTTCTCAAGTATCCCCCTTTTTTCAAAAACTTTCCCGCTAGTATTCTTTAAGAGTAAATACCTTCTTCAACATAAACCCTTTTTTAAAAACAGAATCAAATTCAATTTATCTTTATTTTCCTAAAATATATCTTCATTTTTACACTTTTTACTTTCTTCTATATGTGTATGAGAAGAGTATTGGATTCGTGAAAATTTTCGACATCCGGATTTGATGGATTTACACGTTTTAAGATGTCTTGAACTAGAGGTGCACAACCTGCAGCCCGGGGACCACATGTGGCCCAGGAGCCATCAATTTGCGGCCCGCGGAAGGATTGACATTTTAGACCGTATTAACCTTTTACAGGCCAATGTTCCCAATTGGGAACAACATCAAATGAAAACTTATTTAAAAAATTAAATTGCACTAATATTGACTCGAAAAAATTAGCGGACATACTTAAAAGATGACTTGATTTTTTAAAACAGAAGCAACATTCCTATCATTAGTTGGTAACTGTACAAAAAATCCCCAAAAGGATCATTTTCATATTTTTTCCCACAGAGTACAAATAAAAAAAATGCATAAAAATTTGAAAGTATCCCATGACTCTGAATATCAGTTGGTTTATTTTAAACAGCTCTTATTGTCAAAAAGGACATCAAACTTGATAATATTAATCAGATTATATTAATAATCTATAATATTAATCTTAATAATTTAAGAATATTAATAATTATTATTAATGGCAATTAATATTTATGTATAATTTTTTTCCATTTAAATGACTAATATCCCTTAACTAAAAGTATTATAAAGTAAAATATGCAAATAACTAATGAAAAATATACCTGTATCTAAATTCGGCCTGTAAAAGGTTAATCATCAGCAGGAGACTTTTTTTTTTCTTTCTGTAATGAAAAATAAGAAATAAAGAATAAATATTTTATTTGTTGTAATTGTAAAACTTTCATTTACAAAAACTCTTTTTCGGAAGAAGGGGATGAAAATGATGGTTTTTATATCAGCGTTACCATTGGTCAGGGAGAACCTGGAAAAGTCAAGGAATTTGAAATTAGTGAAAAAGTTAGGTAAATTGCAAATACAGCCCAAAAATCTGGAAAAATGATGATATAGATCTGGAAAATGCTTTTTAATCATACAGTTTAATATTTACTGCTACCCTTTATGTCACAAGTTATGTTATCTTTTGTCGTGAGTTTTTTTTACAATTACAGCCATAGAAGCATTTTCACTTACAGATCTCGCAGTGCCATCTAATACCTCAAAGCGATGCTTTTATACCTACGTACCTACACTTAAAACTGCTTATTTTGGCACCTTTGAAATTGGAAGTATGTTTCTATGACTGTTAGTTTAAGAGATAATTGCTGTTACATCTATTTTGAATCACCCAGTGTATATATATATATTAATAAACAAAGTGAATATATGTACATAGTTTAATTATTTTATATTATCTTGTTTGCTGCGGCCTTCATGGCCCACGTAACAGTGAGAGTGGTCCACCAGCCAAAAAGGTTGTGCACCCCTATCTTGAACAATAATTGACAGTTTAAAAAAAAAGCCCGTCTCTCTTTGTGCTTATATGCGTATCATAAATTGTGTAGGCGCTCTATCTCATGAACCAATGAACGAAATTTAACCAAAACTGGTATTTAGTTGGACATTCACCTAAATTGGTGTTGATTATATTTTGGGATCAATCTCTCAACAGGTAGTGCTACCATCTAATTTTTTCAAAATTTTTGCATGACAATATAGGACAAAATTTCATATAAATAATATGTAATACGTGAATTTGTGTAGAAATATACAGTACAAAATCTTGTGGTGGCCACAAGATACTAGTCCCCCCCCCCCCCCTAAAATTTATATACTTTTTTTAAGGCATAAATTTCTCTGTAAAAATTTCTCACTTAAAAAAGCAAATAAAATACATATTTAAGAGGACGCAAAAGCTATTAAACCCCTCCGTGAAGTATTAAAATTGTGATAGCATGTCTCCAGGCCACCGCTAGGGGTGAGTCCTAGACCGTCGCCAATTGCCCATAGCGTAGCACTAGTGCGACGTAAAACCCAACCAACCAATCAATTAATCAACAAAAGCTATTAAAGGAAGATATGCTTTAAGAAAAAATCTGGTGTGTAACAGTCACGCAACTTCTATTATCCACTAGTATACATTATTAGATTTTTTTGGGGGGAGATATGTCAATTTTATGTATTCTGACCACAGACTAACAAATCAGACACCTAATGATTTTCCTGTAAAAAAAATCTTATGAGCCGTTTTTGAGTTATATACTTTCATTCTCCCTTCCGATTTTCACAAAAACTTGGCAAACTCATCTGGGAAACAACAATTACATACGAAGAGATATCTGAAGGGGAGCTGAAAGGACGAGTTTAAAGAAAATCCGTAGAGCTTTTAAGAAGAGCATTTGCAAGAGCTCAAACTGACCTGTTTATATAGGATTTTTATCTGTTTTCATAGAGTAACCAACTAATATATACGAAAAGGCATCTAAAAAAGATGTTTATATAACAACTTTAAAGAAAATTCTTAGAGCCATTTTTGAGATACGAACATCTGGTCCAACAATTTTCACCAACCTTTGACAAAATCATCTGTGCACCGAACCTGTCGGAAATTTAGAGTCCTATCGTTCTATCTTTATTCGTTTTGGAGGTATGGTAGTCAGAAGTGTGTCCCCCCCCCCCACACACACACACATACACGCTGACCAATTTCCTAAAAGCACATTTTTAGACTCAGGAGACCTTAAAACATGTAAATCAAGTGAAAAATCGACATTGAAAATTTTTTACACGATACTTGCATTATCCTCGGTAGTTAAAAATTCAAATAACACAAAAACTAAAAAAAATGACTTTCTTGAGAAACATCTTTAAAATGCGAAAGTATCGTGTACGTTTATAGTCAGAAGTTTCCCCCCTCCCCTCCCCCCCCCCCCCCCCCACACACACACCCTGACCAATTTCCTAAAAGCACATTTTTAGACTCAGGAAACCTTTAAACATGTAAATCAGGTGATAAATCGACATTGAAATTTTTTTACACAATACTTGCATTATCCTCGGTGGTTAAAAATTCAAATAACACAAAAACTAAAAAAAATTGACTTTCTTGAGAGGCATCTTTAAAATACGAAAGTATCGTGTGCGTTTATAGGTTTAACATAAGAGTTGAGAATATGCTTAAATAAAGCGGATCTTCAAATAATTATTGAAGTTTCTTATCTTGCCTATTAATTTTACCCTTTTTTTTTACTTTCCGAACAATACATGTTGTGCGATCAAAGCTGGTAGACCTTCCGAAACTCTTAGAAACACCCCTCACTGAGGGCTTTCTCCCCCAGTCCTAGGACCTTAGGGCAGTCAATCGGCATTAATTCCCACAACCCAATCCGAATAATACATATGTAAGAAAAGTTTTGTAATCATAACAAAAATTCGACTTTGAGATTTTGGTTTATCTATACATTTTAAGATCTCCGAGTTCATTTTTGCTATTCTTATGGAGGTGTATGTGTGTGTGTCATTAAACAAGATAGCGTCTAAATGCTTTGGTCAAATAAGCTGACAGTTGGTACGTATGTTTTAGGTCACCGTCGCACAGTGGATCGAAGTATAGGCAGAGGCGAACATAGGAACGTTATGGTATTATTATTATCTATGTATGATGTTTTTTTGTCACATTTCGATTTAAATATGTATATATGTATGATAGTTAAAGCGATTCCATGTTTTTTAACCCTTTATAAGGCCGAGGGAATATTTTCCCCACCAAATTCGTTATCGTTTTATTCACCTGGCACCAATTTTTTTAAAATAAGGATTCCTGTGTATCATTTTTCTGGAAAAACATCAGTATGAAAATTATTTTGATAATTCTAGTGGGAAAAAAATTAAAAAGTAGTTGTTTGTGACAATCCTGCTTATGGTAATACGATGGGTTGTGAGAAGTATGCGATTGACTAAGAGAATAAGATGCCAAAAGTAAAATTAATTATTTCTAATAGGCTAAATGAATTTTTTACTTTACATCAAATTTTATTCGTGAAAATAGCTTAATGTGCCATTTGAGGAAAAAATGGTTTAATAAAGGGGTTAAGCGGTATCATACTTTTCTGCTGCAAATAGGTATTTAGAAACATACCTGGTAAAGAAACAAATGTTGTATAAAAGAAGAGAATAAAAGAAAATAAATAAAAATTTCGGGAAGAAAATCTATATTTGTAACACAATTAATTTAGCACACAATGATAAATATATCATTAGATTACTGTTTCTTTTTTCTTTTCTTTTTTTTATGTAGTTTTTCAATAGAAAACTCATGCAGGCATTTACTGACAAACTCTATGAAAAAAAATCACCTTTGTCTTTATTTTACTAAAGATTTATGGAAGGCAGGCGATCAATAATTAATAAATTTTTTTGATTTAACTGGATTTTTTATTTGTTTTATTTTGCTATCTGAAATAATTTTTAAACAAATAAGCAAATAAAGTGAATTCTTATCAAAGAAATTTTAAAAAACGTTGTTTCTAGGTTCTGTTATTTTTAGGAGGACAATTTTGGATGGCAAATTTAGGAGACAAATTTGGAAAATTTGCACTGGAAACAGCGAAACAATGTGTCTCAAAATATGTGTGGTACTATATGCCAGCTTCAGTTCACAAACTATTGATTCATGGAAAAACATAGAAAATTTTTCTATTCCAATTGGACAATTGTCAGAAGAAGCTAGCGATGCCCGAAATAAAGAGTTTCGTAAATAAAGAGAATAACACACGAGAAAAATCGAAGAGCGTGTAACGAAGATTTGCTACATCACTTGTTATTAACATCTTACCCCCTGATTTCAAGCATGAGAACGAAAAAAAAATGTGCAAATGAAGGAACATTTTCCAGAAACACAGGAACTTTTACTTTAAATCGTAATATGTAATTACATTATTTAATTTTAACATTTAACTATTTAACGTTAAACATTTACTTAATTTTAACATTTTATGACATATCACGGCATTTCCCCCCTTTACATTTCCCCCCTTTTTTGGGTCCAACGGTACTTTTCAGTACCATTAAAGTAAAATTAATTATTTTATTAAATATTTAAAAAAAAAAAAAAAAAAAAAATAAGAAGTAATTTCTGATTTATTAAATTTGTTTTAATCATCTAAATTCTATAATATTTTCACTATAAAAATTTTAATATATTTTCTGTCGTTAATGAATACAGTTATTCAGATAAATTTCTCGATTGATTATTTGGGGGTAGACAGAATAAAAAAATTATTTTTCTCTAAAAGTGGCGATTTGTGGCGAAAATCCTTTTCACAGATTAAAATGTATACTTTTGGGAGTAGTAAACTGTGTTTGAAATTTTGGACAAAAAAAGTTACATAACTTATAAATTTAATTTTGTTGTTAATTTCATATTCACATTTCATGCGTGAATCACAAAATAAAAAACCAACAAAATGTTGGCAGAAGTACCTTAAACTTTTATTAGGACATTATTGAAAGTATTTTTATTTCGTATTTTTTCATAGTTATCTTAAGTGCCACTTGATGACTATTCAAATAAAGTCACTGAAATTCATCGAAAAATCTTATTTCTGAAAGTTTTCGTTTTGAACTTACTTATATACAACGAAACTTCGTGTAATTGAAGAAATAACCATATACAGTAGAACCTCGATTATCCGAAGTAATTGGGAGCGAACTCACTTCGGATAATCGAAATTTTCGGATAATCGAGAATTCATCAATAATCATCTAAAATATTTATCAGCACTCGTAGTTTGGAAAGGATGGCTTGCATACAAAATGAATGTGGGAAAAAAAAAAAAAAAAAAAAAAAAAAACTTTAAAAATACATGTTTGTTAAGAGAAAATTTTGGATGATAGTAGAAAGTGAAAAAAAAAGTGAAGAAGAAACCGACTTCGGTTAACGGAGAGTTTCGGTTAATCGAGGTGAGTTTCGGTTAATCGAGGTTCGGATAATCGAGGTTCTACTGTATTTGTATTTTTTAGACATTCTTTTAAATTATTTCACTGCAAAATATCAGTTATTTAGAAGTTGATTTTTGGGCCTATGTTCGTATTTTAACATTGTTCGATCCGCTGTGCGTCGCACGAACTGTGTGTATCTAGCATTCATAGTTTTTTTTTTTTTTTTTTTTTTCCTACAGAGACACTACGAAAAATTCTGTATCATTATAGGGACAAATTATTTGAAGTAATATCGTTAAGCGCCTAATGCGATTGAGCTGATTCATTTCAGACTTTTCATACTTTAATTTATTTAAACAACACTTAATTACTTAAAGTTTCGGAAACTCCATTGGAGTCACTCCAGATCTTTTTTCTTAGAAAATTTACTATGTAAGAAATTTTTTATGAAAGGGACAAGTAGGAAAATCGATGAAGCGTACTGAAATAATTATGAAATTATTGAATACTAATTTTACTTTTAATAAACATTTATTCTTGGTCCGTTAAATAATGACTTGATCTCTCAAGCTTTACCTTATAATTTGATTCCCTCCCTCTCTTTTTATTTTAGGAAATTTGTATAATTTTTTCCTGAAGCATACTCCATCCAAGGATTCAATCTAGTGATTTTGCCCTTGACATAAATTTATCATTCATTTCTTTTCTTTCTTTTCTTTTCTGCGTTACATCGTTTCCCTTTCCATTCTTTGCATTTATGAATAAAGGTATATTTCACTGCTTGAATTGTAGATTTATGGCCGTTCGTGTAGACTTGTTGCGTAATTGATATCGCGGCAGAAAAATCGAATTTTTCCATTGTATTTGCTGAACTATTACGAGAATAGAGACGTGTTATTATTATTGGGGTAGGTAGGAATATAAAACGCGTTGCACAATTTTGTCGGTCTGCTGCTTCTATGTGCGTGTATCAGTCTATACAACTTCTATTCAATAGCAATCAGGGCTTTAAGAATGAATTTTTTTTTCTTACTTTTTTTTTTTTTAATTTATTTTTCTTTGTTGAGTTAAATAAGAAAGTGGAGCTGTAAACCATAAAAAATAGCTACTACGAATCACTCGAAACTTGACGTAATAAATAAATATGCAGCCAAATATAACGCATTGATCTGGTAGAATGCAGTTCTTTGCGTCTTGGATGAAAAAATTGTTGCTCGTAATTGTTAGGAATAGCAACAGTAATAAGGAAATGTGTGTTATGTTTCTCGACAAACGTATTACATTTGATTTCTTTCATTTTAGATTTAATAAATAAATAAACAACAATATAAATAGATGGAAGATTACTGGATATTTTAAAAAATGAAATATTCTTTTCTTTTAATATTTTTAAAATATTGGCGCTCACCAGCGGCCGAGCGGTTCTGCGCTCAAAGCTAATAGACGTGAAATGCCGGGTTCGATCCCAGGTAGCGCTCGTCGGCCTGACCGTTCGGAGTTTTCTGTGATTTTCTCCGAGGATTGCGTAAATACGGGCTAGGACCCCTTAGAAGGACCCCCACGGAGGGTACTCCCCTCAGGCTTTGGACCCTAGTGCAGTCAACTGGCCTTAATCTCCACAACCCAACCCTAAAACATTGGCATCATCACATATACAATAAATTTGTACCTGGTCATGAGAATGCATTCAGACAATATATATTGAATTTTTTCAATTTTAGCAGGGAAATTGTTTGTTTTATATCGTTATTGTATTCAATCATCGCCATTTTCAAGACCGTTGTGATTGCACCCTTTTTCTTAATAATAAAAAATAATTCGTTTTTAAAAAACTTGTTTGCGAATGAAGAACTTTTATAGAAAAAAGAATTATGAAAACTGCCAGCGGAAATTGCTTTCGAATAATGAAAGTAAAATTCCCGTATTTAAGGGAATGGTAAACGTGCGACTGTGACTGTATGTAAATTACTATCATGGGTTATGACCCCTTTAAAGGACACTACCCCCTAGGACTAAGACCCTCGAGTCAATTGGCCATAAGGCCGACTGATATAACTTCATCCTTTTTTTCTTGACTTCACTCTTTCTTCTTCCGATGTAATCCAATGGGAATTTTTGTTGCTTCTTACTATAAGAATATCTCACTGAAATATAATTTTTCGATAAGATATCCTCATACTACGAAGCAACAAAAATCTCATAGGAGTACGAGAAGAAGGAGTAAATGTGTGCGCTAGAGGTCTGCACGGGTCGGGCTTACGAGCCGAATTTTTCAATTTGCTCTCGAGCCCGGCTCAGGCTTAAAAATGTTTTGCAGGTTCGGGCAAGGCCTGGAGGAAATTTTTTCCGGGCCGTGTCGACCCGAATCTTTTTCTAGTTTCCTCGTTAACCAACGAAAAATGAAAATGATTACTTATTTTACATAATTTTACAGGCTGGTATCACACATAAAATTTTATTTTGTTAAAAAATGTCTGCAACTTATATTTAATTGACTATCAGTCTGGGTGTTCCCGATCTGATTTTCCGTAAATATTTTTAGCATGTCTAAAAATTAAAATATTTTATTTAAAGTAATATTAGACGGTTTCTTGTTTAAAATAGTATGTATGTTACTACTAGTTTGCGCACATGTACAAATAAAAGAAATTAGATACCTTACTGTGTATAAGGCTGTGTTCTATGATTTGTAGAGTTTAGGTGGTATGAAGGCTCTAAAAATCCTTCCGCTGTAACTTTTTCTCTAAGGCTCCTTTCCTTTTCTCCAGTGCACTGAATGAAAGTAGCATCATAGCATGCTTAAAAGCATCTTTTCTATTGAATATGATTGGATTAGCATTAAAGTTTTGTTACCAGATCACATGAAAGATTCGGATACATTACAGTATATAAATGGAAATGGTTGAAAGTGCATTTTTAGGAGTATTAACCATTTTAAATACCTTCTTATATTGTTTGAAATCTAATATTTTCGATTTGACTTTTTGTCTGTCTTTGTGCCTTCTGTACGTCTATAATAATAATTTTTTGTTTATATATAATTATCTTGTAAAAGTTCAACATTTTTTTTAAAGAACATTCTATTACTTGGCTATATAAAACCTCTGCAAAACACATACTAAAAATCTTTTTCATAGAAAAGCATGCAATTTTTTTTTTTTTAAATTTACACATATTTTTGATTTGGGCCGGGCCGGGCCGGGCCGGGCCGTACATTGGTATAAAAAAAAAAAAAAAAAAAAAGCCCGGGCCTCAAGACCTCTAGGGTGCGCCTTCAATCCCTACACCACCATTACCCACACTAACAAAAGGGTATTATTTCACATGAATGGGCTCTTCAGAAAATCAAGTTATTTTCTTTGGTGTAGTTATCCGTGCTATTTATTTATATAACAATTTACTAGCAATTAAATGTATTCCTAGTAATATCCTTCTTGGTGGTGTAGCAATGGGTGGATGACGTTTTTTTAGGGGTGGGAATCGATTAAGAGTTTTAATTGGGTTAATCGTAGTTCATTAATTTTATTTCAATGAGGGATAGTGGAAATCTCAAACCCTTCTTCTTCTTTTTTTTAATCTTTAGCATTTTTATTTTTTTAAAGCTTCTTGTTTCTGTGAATACTATTACCGTAGCCAACACCTTCTGTAGAAGGCTACATACAGGTGGTGTTGCTCCAGCATGCACATAAAGCGGCATTTTGTTTAATAACTGTCCTCTCCCTTTTCTCTATCAACAAAAGTGCAACAACTTCTTTTGAGAGGTTTTATTTTTATTTATTTTATTTTATTTATTTTTTTGCTTTTTCATTATTTGATGGATGTTTCCTAGAATGTTTGTTAGCAAAATATGTGAAAAAATATTTTGTAGGCAGAACAACATTTTTACTTTCATTCGCAGTTTGAAAATTTTAATCGGATTTTGAAAAATTTTAATCGAATTAATCGATCCGATTAACTCGATTAAAAAAATAGAACGGGACTAAACATTGATCGATTAACCGAACCGATTAATCGGCACAGCCCTAGTTTTTTTACATTTTTCTCTAACGGTTGATAGAAAATGCGTGCCATTAAGAAAATTATTATTAATTAACAGAGAGCAAAATGGTTAAATGCATCCGAAATACTCATTAGTTGACACCCCCTTTTTTTCTTTTGGGATATGTAAAAGCATTATTTGCCATACTTAGTGCTTTCGGTGCCGAAGATCGTTTCCTCAATTATTAGTAACGAAAATATACTTTTAGTGGCAAAAAATTTTCAAAATTTAAAGTCTATTTACCTTAGACAGCTTAAATAAATTAACTCTTCTAAAATTTACGAAATTTAAATTTTTTATGATCTTTCGCCTACAATGCCGGACTTACAACTCCCGAGGCCCGGGGTGAAAGTCGTACTGCGGGCCCATAATTCAAGACCACCCCTTAATTGGGACCCTTTAAGTAGAGGCCTCCTACTACTTGGAAAAAAGGCACAGAAACTTTAAAAGACACTGAAGTAGCTTTTAAGTTTGATTCGAAAACTCAAAATAACGTGAAGAGGAGGCCAGGGGCATTGGTGTGGTGCCCCTTGCCTTGCTCAGGTCTTACATGCATGGTTGTCGCTGTACGGTCACTTTTTTGCACTCAAGACTCTTTAGACTAGAACTAGAATCTACGGCTTAAAGTGAAATTACAGGGAATGTTTCAAGTCAGAATGATGGCACGACAACTTCAGCTGATACATATCCAGGGATGGAACACGGGCGCAGAATTCATACCGGAATCCGTTTAAGAAAATTTTCTACCTATAATATCGTTGATTTAAGAAGTAGAAAATTTTCTTACATTGATAGTGGTATGAATTCTGCGCCCGTGTTCCATCCCTGCATATCTTAAAATTGAAGTCTCATTGAAATCTCTTCGGAGGTCCCATCATGATCAGAGGCCCGGGCGAGACCTGATCATGATTATAGGTTCGAGGCGCTCCCCTCCCCACTCCTGGTACGCCACTGCCGCCCTACCTAATTATATTTTAAGAAACCATCCTTATATAATTTCATGGGAAAAAAAAAAAAAAAAAAAAAAAAAAAAAAAGAGGAGAAAGGAGGGGGGGGGGGGAGAAAACAAATCCTTTTAAGACCAAAATACGCCAAATTGTGAAGCATTAAATTCTATAATTTAATTCATTTTTATGCCGTTAAAACGAATTTTTAGTCAGTATTTTTCGCAGTACAGTCATGAGCAGTAATAGTTGATTAAGGTATCGAATACTACTTACAGTTATAGTCAGGGCCTGATTATCCTAAAGGCTCTGGAAGCCCAAGCTTCCCCTCTAAAATTTAAGAGGGGGCCCTATAAGGATTAAAAACATGGTCTTGAATTTTTTGTTTCATATTTTCACACTGAGATTGAATTTTTTCTGAGAAAGATTACCTAAAACAAGACAAAACACTCACTATTTCGGAAAAAGTCTATTATTTAACTTCAAAAATCTGAATGTTCGTAATTAAAAAGTTGTATGATTTTAATGTTCTATGTAGAAACCACCCAGATGTATGAAAAAAAAAAAATTAATAAACGCACACTATTGTTTGGTTTATAGCATTTTTATATTACAATATGTAACAGGAAAACAAAATTTTCCGAAATGAAAGGGGGGCCCTGAAATGATGCTGAGCTTCCCCTAGCTTCATAGCTTAATCGGGCCCTGGGTATAGTGTCTCACATGTCTTTAAAATGCCCATTAATTGTCCCTAATATTATTTCTACGGACATTTGCTAAGATTTTTTACGTATTCACGTTTTAGTAATTTCTCTTGCACACTTTTCTTCCAATTTGTTCTCGTAAACCCAGCCTAAATCAATCGTCTGTCTCTTTTTTGCAAATCTATCATCTATCTCTTCTCGAGTACGATATCTCACTCTTCAGTCCTCTGCGGAGGATATGCATCTTCCCTCTCTCCTCCATTCTTGCATGCCTATACTTTTTCCTCTCTACCTGCGACCTGAATGCTACTTACTTACAGCTGAATTGCGGGCGTTTATAATGATGATTCATGCTGATATGATTTTCAATTTTCTATGCGTGTCACGTTGCGATACTTGCGGCGATTTTTGTCTTTTCTTTCTTTGCTTCTCCCCCCCCCCCCCTCCTTTTTTTCTTTATTTCTGTAAAACGAGTATTTTCTGGTGTTCTATTCCCTCCCGTTTTTCTTGTTATTTCAAAATTATTCATCAAATAAAATTGATATGTATTTAAAAACTTTTATTAGAATTTTAAATTTGAATACTAAGTATAAGCTAGTATGTCGTAACCATCACAAAACTTTCTTCCATATTTTCTTACACACAGATTGACAGATATTTTCTAAAAATGATCATATTGTGTTCAGGATATCTTAAAATGTGTAAATACATGGAAAATCAGAGGTCTGATATTTTCGCGAATCGACAATTTTCTTATGTACAGACAGGGGAAAAAGAAAGGGAAAAAAAAAAAAAAAAAAAAAGACGAACGAAAAAACATGTGGTATGCATCGATTAGTAACACTTTCCAACTGTACATGCTTGTTGTATCGTATAACTTTCAATGTTCTTTGTCTACATCATCAAACAACGGGCAGACTGAAGGACTGAAAGAACTTGCAGTAGAAAATTATTTAAATGTTATTTATATAAATATCTGTTGTAAAACGCAATGCATTTTTTTTTTTTTTTTTTGGAGTCCATGTATACAAACCCGTTGTACAGGACCTAATAACGCCCTTTTAAATAGGAAATATTCCTTAGTGAACTTGAATAGCATATACCATTTTTTTTCTTAATTCTAAAAATATGGACGGACGCTGGAGGCGAGCAGACGGACGGATAGACAGATACACAAACTGAAATCATATTCACACTTAAAAATTGTTAGATAGTGTTAAAAGCGCTTAATGTGAACGAAAATGCAATTCCAGCAAATTTCCGATAATAACCCTTTATGTCAATGAATTTTTTTGTGGGGCCCTGTAAATCAAATGCTAATCATTCTGTATTCTAAAGAAAGCATTATTTTGTGCATACATAAAACCTATTTCAATTTCAATAAGATTTGAGCAATGTAAAGTCTTTAAAATTTGGTTTATAGAATACCTCTCATAAAACGCAATGCTTTGGAATAGTTTCGAGTGTCCCTGTACACAAACTAGGTATTGGAGTATTTACTCCATTTTCTATAGAAAACATCCGATAGTGAATTTGAATGACATATTTTAATTTCATTAAGATTTGTGTATATTAAAGTTATAAAAATATGGTTTATAAAAATACCTCTCATAGAACACAATGCTTTGGAATACTTTCGGGGGTCCCTGTACATAAACCAATAGAGATATTCACTCCATTTTCTATAGCGAACATCCGATAGTGAACGTGTATAACATATATCAGTTTCAAGAAATTCCATGGCTATTTCCGGGAGTTAGAGCGCGGACAGACAGGGAAACCGAAGTCATTAACACTTTTCAACCTTGTTGGAAAGTGTTAAAAAGATGTCGGCACAAAATTAACTTTCTTTGGACATTTAGTCTTGGGCTTTTCTGAAGTGAAAATTGTCTGCATTCATCATAAAAAATAATTGTATTTTATTTTAATTTATTTTTTTGGGGGGAGGGGGGAGGTAAATAAACGTTCCAGAGGAGGGCCTTAACACAGCTATAATTGCTCGACATTGCTCCTAGAGCGGTGAGCGGCTCCTCGTCCTTGTCAAAATTATAATTTTTATAAATAATTTGTTCTTCGTGTAATTTGTGTAGAAAAACTTATCAGAAAATCTCCTGGTGGCTACGACATACTAGTTTTAATTTTACATCGAAATCTTAATAATAACTCACTATGTGCATTTACACGAAATTTTATTCTGTACTGCCATATTAATTATGAAAAATATGGGATGACAGCGCCACCTGTTAAGCGAATAATCCTCTCATGTAACCAGCATCACTTTGGTTCAAAGTATCTAAATACCAAGTTTGGTTTAATTTCGTTCATTGTTACTTGAGATAGTGTGTCTACAAAATATTTGAAACACACACAGACAGGCTGAGAAACATTTTCTGAAAGTGGTCATATAGTTTCATCTGAATGGTCATATCGTTTCATCTGAATGGTTATATCGTTTTCACTACTTTGCTTAGGAGGTCGTCGTTACATATGATAAAATTTGCACCAATTTCATTTTTTCAAGTGGCAACACCCATTTTTGGCAATTGTTTGCTTTGGGTTATTTGGATCAAATCAGCCCGGAAAATGGTATAGTTTATATATTTCTCTCAAATTGTTATAGAGTTAATAGCTGTCAATCTCAGGATGGGTTAAATGATTAAATGAAGTGAATGGAACAGATATTAAATTCATTTCTTCCAAAAAATTATTAAATTCAAATTTCGTCTTCTTTCTTTCTTTTTAATTTTAATGACTCAAATGCATATTTTTAATTAAAAAACATGCATTTAATTATGAAAATTATTAATAAATTCATATTTTAAAGAAATATGATTCATAATAGTTATCAGTTTGTGCACGAATAGAATAGGCATCATTAAAAAAAATGGGTTTTTGAATTTTTACAGCCCATTCTTTTCATTATTTTTCGAGTTATAGTGATATAGCATTATTTATTGGTGTGTGTGTGTGTGGGGGGGGGGGGCATCACGCGTTATCATATGTGTCATCTATAATCTTGCATACATAGGAATTAAAATTCAAGTAAGTTTAGATACACACGTAGTTTCTTAATTAGCATTACCTTTGTTTACCTTTTATTTAAAATTGTCATACTTCTTTTCCGGTTATTATCTGGGTGAATATAATATTTTTCTGTGCGAAATATAATTTTTTTTAATGTGTAGATGTACGTCTAATTCATTTTTCTCTGTAGCGTAGCTGGGGCCAATAAGCTCTAGCAATTAATGCTACTGTTAAATTTTGCTTAGTGGTCGTCTACATATTAAAATTTGCATGAACTTTATATTTTTAAATAGTAACATCTATTTTTGACTCCATATTCGAATTTCTGAGGTCAAGGCGGTTTGGAAAAAGGTGTAGTTTATATCAGAACAAAAACCCTTAACGGGTTAAAAGTTTGTGACGCAGCACTTTATTTTGATATGAATTGAAAATATGGGTCTTAAAAATAATGATATCAAATTTTGAGTAACGCTTTGCTATTAATTGAAATATACATTGATTTTTCTCATTTCATAATTTGCTTTTTTCTTCTATTTATATTTACATCACAGTACATTCATAATATTTTCAACTTCAACGTGAAAAAATATATAGAATTTACTCACTGATGCTTTTTCATTTGCGTCTCGTGAATTCAAAATATGAGTTTTAAAAGAAATGATATAATTTCAGTGACGCCTGAGTGTTACTTTAAAAAGATTTCTTTTTAGATTTCATAACAATCACTTTTGTTTTGTTGAATAAAGTGTATTTACATATTGAAATAATGATTTTAATTTTTAAATATACTGTCAAATAATCAAACTTTCACTCAATATACATTATAAATTGAAGTTATCTAGTTCAATAAATTGATTTGTCTATTGCGTCACGCTATCCAAAACTGCAAGTAAAATTTCTGCAAATGTTTTCTTTTTGCATCACACAATCTCTTTGTATCATAGTATTAACAGTGAAAATGTGTGCAAAGTAGCATTTACATAAATTTTACTTGCAGTTTTGGATAGCGTGACGCAATAGACAAATCAATTTATTGAACTAGATAACTTCAATTTATAATGTACATTGAGTGAAAGTTTGATTATTTGACAGTATATTTAAAAATTAAAATCATTATTTCAATATTTAAATACACTTTATTCAACAAAACAAAAGTGATTGTTATGAAATCTAAAAAGAAATCTTTTTAAAGTAACACTCAGGCGTCACTGAAATTATATCATTTCTTTTAAAACTCATATTTTGAATTCACGAGACGCAAATGAAAAAGCATCAGTGAGTAAATTCTATATATTTTTTCACGTTGAAGTTGAAAATATTATGAATGTACTGTGATGTAAATATAAATAGAAGAAAAAAGCAAATTATGAAATGAGAAAAATCAATGTATATTTCAATTAATAGCAAAGCGTTACTCAAAATTTGATATCATTATTTTTAAGACCCATATTTTCAATTCATATCAAAATAAAGTGCTGCGTCACAAACTTTTAACCCGTTAAGGGTTTTTGTTCTGATATCATTACTTTTTAGGGGTTATTGATCAACTGATCAAGTCCTTCCAGCTCATAGAAAGAGTAGATTTTTTTTTCTTATCATGTAGCTGCCATTTTATTTAAAAATGGCGGCTACAATTAATTAATGGACTTAATGGAAATATTAATGAGGGCTACGTACATATGGAGTTTTAAGTAAATTGGATCATAAATACCTTTTTAATGAGAATTTGAATATTTCAAATAGCTGGCACTCGAAACAAGATGGCAGATCATATAATATTCATATAATTTTACAAAAAAACTTTCATTTATTAACGATTATTTATTTTGATAAATCAAATTTCAATTCCTTTTTAAAGAATAATTGGATGCAGACAAAGTTTAGTTTATATTAATATATTCTGCTACCCCCCCCCCTCTTTTTCTATTCTTTTTTTTTTCAGCAATGCACCGAAGAAATAATATACACTTTCTTTATTTCTTTTTAAATTCTTAAAAAAAAAAAAAAAAAAAAAAACAGCTTATAATTGGTTTTAAAATTAAAATCATGTAAAAGGAAATTTCATTAACCTAAACTATTAATATCTGAAGTGCTTATGTATAGGCGGGGGGGGGGGGGGGCGAAATATTCTTGTTTTACTGGTAGAAATACATAATGGACATTTAATTTTTTAAAAATCATAAATTGCCTAATAGCAAAATAATAAAATTGAAGTATATTTTAATGATTTTATTGTTATTTATACAGCAATTGATTATAGACTGCCATTCATTAAGAACAAAATAATAATACATAATAATAATAATAATTTAGTCATTTTACCAATAATATGTTTATCTTCCATTTTTTAAATAAATAGTTTCCCTCTGATTATGATACTTCAAATATTAAATTTTAATATACATGAGCAAGCCTTTCTTATTTAATATATATAAATTTCTTGTAATGCAATATAGAGTAATCCTTTTATTTTCCATTTTGTCTTAATAGGGGGGGGGGGATTAGCGCACCAGAATTACATCACTCAATTCAATAAAAAAAAAAAAAAAAAAAAAAAAGGAGAGCGAGAGAATGGTAATTAATAAAAATTTAGAAAGGAACTATGAATTACAAAAGAAAAATATAGAATCAATAATGAGAAAGCGATCACACTCGTTTTTATAGTAACTCTATATTAAGTTAAAAGATGGCGCCAAAATTTTTCTCTCTCAATAATACTTCGAAATTCTTCTCTAATAAATTGGAGCATGCGCAAATTGAGAGGAGCTCCGCTCCCGCAAACGCCTTGGGCAATAAAACCACAACAGTCTCAGCCAGTCAGAGAGCGCAGGAAGGAAACACCAATCAGAGGCGGCGAATGAATACATGAATGATGAAAAAAATTAATCGGTTGATTGATTAGTTGGGTTTTACGTCGGAAAAAATTAATCGGAAAAAAATGTGAAATATTTTCTCTTAAAAAATTATAAATTTATTATGAATAATTATTAAATAGAATACATATAATTACAAAATATTTCCTTATTTGAAATATTATCTAAATAGTATTTTGGCGAAATGTGAAATTTTAAAATCAAATAATTTCCTTCATAACAAAAAAGAAAGAAATATTTAAGTAAAATTTAATTTAGTATATATATAATAAGTATTTAAAACAAACAATGAAGTTTCCTTTTTGCATTTAATAAAAAAAATCTAAATATTTTATTGACTGCATTCAGATTGGACCAACCAACCACAGCCTTAGAAAACCGAATGACGCCTGTTCTGAATTCTGAGAATCTGCAGAAGGAAAGCATTCATGGCGGAGGAAAAATAGTTCGATTTTTAAGCTAAATTATCTAAGAAATAAGAGTTTTTTGGGAAAAACGGAGAACGTCATGCGTCTCAGACGAAATAAATTAATATCATATATCAATTTCATAAAATTTCTTCGAGCCGTTTTCGAGAAAAAAAAACTCACACAAAACACATTTTTCCTTTGAAGTCTTAAATTGCAACTCCAGATCTCAAAATATATACAATGTTGAAGTGTGAAACTTTCAGGATAGCATCATGCAGAAGATAAAAGATTATTCTGAAAATATTAGATCAGAATATCTCCAATTTACTGAGATATTAAATATCGGCGTTTCCAAATTCCTTTGATGATAAATTAGCTGTATAATAGAGTGTCGCTGCTAAGCTTTGTTTGAGCTTTGCTGCGTCACTCAAAAAACTGCCGTTTTTTATGATACTTTTAATTAATTCTTGATAGATACAGCGAAATGGAGGAAATGAAACGAGGGAGGAAAACTTTATTATTATTATTTATTTTATTTTAACTTTCCGAACATACATTATAAGGAAAGTATTGTGATCATGAAAAAATACAACTTTTGTACGACCACAGTAAAATTGTGCAAAAATAAAATTCACCTGTTCAAATAAACGAGCGCGCAACTCCTGTATTCGCGATTGATTTCAAACATTGAGCTAATTCTATTTAAAAAATATCGGTAGCTATATTAAGAAAAAAAAAATTTTTTTCTTGGGGAATTCATTAATTGTTTTTTCATTTAATTAGAAATTTTGGGCCAAATATTATTAAAATAGTATGTTTCGAAAAATTAAACCCCCCCCCCCCCTCAAGAATTGCTCCGTTCTGCTTAAGTATCCCTATCCATATCGCGTTATGCCAGCTCACTTCTGCAGGTATGGTAACTAGCCCGCACCCGTGATTAGTTGGCATAGTTGCGAGCTCTCAGGAAAAGTGTTTTTTAGGTTATTTAAACATGTATTTAAATGATGGGTTATACATGATTCTGTAACCAAAGAGTTAGGCTCTGCGATGCATTCAAAATAATTTCGCTAAATATTGCATAAAAAATTAGACGATTAAAAAATCTAAATCTAAGCCAACTAGCCTCGGTCTTCCCCAAAACATAGATTGTTTGACATCATGTAGGTTTCATCGCAAAAACCGTACAGATTTACATCAGTGTAGGACATCATAGATTTATTTTTATTTTATTTATTTATTTATTTATAATTATTATTATTATTATTAATTTTTTTTTTACCGGCATGCAAAGTAGAATTTTTATAGATAGCTGTCAATGAGCTCAAGCAATTTATAGTTTGCTTATAAGTAATGTTAAATTATTTAAAACATAAAATAATAGATAAATATTTGACATTGCGAGCATTTATATTTCTTTTACAGTGACGTGTAAAAGAATTTGTGTACATTACGGTCCATTAAACGACATACAACTTCGGCAGAAATACTCAAACAAGATACTGTAATTTTCCCTTCTGTTTATTTAACTACGTCTCTTATTTAATTTTATTTTAACAACCGTTTATTACTAAATATTCGAAAAGTCGAATAGAATCACTCAGTTTTTTTTTTCTTTTGCTGATTGTACATAGAAGAAAATAAAAACTATTATCCTGGTTGATTATTATTATAAACAAAATTTTTCAGTTTCACAATAATTGATTGAAAGTAAATCCTATTTGTGTACATTTATACGAAATTTCATCCTATGCAGCTACATTAACGTTTGTAAGAAACTGGATGCTAGCGCTACCTGTTGAGCGATGTGCACCGAAAATTAATAGACACCAATTTAGGTCAAGGTGCAACAAAATACACTACGCTGCAAAAAAAAAAAAAAAAAAAAAAATCATGTAAAATGACCTTCTGAATCCGAATATGACCCACCGTTTTCTCGGGACGTCATCTCCTTCCAGGGTGGCTAGCAGTCAGGGAAAATCAAAGAATCAGGGAAAAGTCAGGGAATTTAGTAAATCTGGAAAAGTCAGGGTATAGTCAGGGAATTTCCTTTAAAGTCAGGGAATTTTAACAAATTTTGTAAAATAAGCTATATTAATCATTAAATTATTAACGATATTTTAAATCACTAAATTTTTTTGCTAGTGTCGTGAAATTTTCATCGAAAATAAACGTGAGAGTCAGGGAAAAATGGGGGAAAATCTCGAAAAATAGTCAGGGAAAAGTCAGGGAATTTAAAAAGGTTTAAATGCTAGCCACCCTCCCCAATTTTTATCACTCTTCGGTAATTTTATGGCTATGAATTTGATTTGGAGGATGGGAAATAATTATTTTAACTCTTAAAAGAATATAAATTTATAATGTATAATAAGTGATAATAATAATTGATTAAAATATAATAAATGTAACTAATAATTTCAGCGACAAATTCCCTTCTAAATTTTCCTCTTGCTGCATATGTTCATGTTATAGAATTTTTCACCTCTTTAGGCCCTCAAAAGATATTTATCAGTTAAAATATTTCTTTTCTCCACTATAAATCAAATTTATAGCCTTAAAATTTCCGAAAAGTGGTAAAAATAGGGGGGTGGGAATCCCCCCAAAAAGTTGGATTATAGGGCAAAATGGCAGTCATATTCGGATTCATGAGGTCATTTTACATAAGAATTTGCAAAAATGGTGTTGGGGGCAATTTTCATGCCGAGCAGTGAAAGTGATATTAGCATGAAATTCTTTCATTAGTTTTTGATCTTGAATGCCACAAACTGTATATCTAGACAGACACATATCTAAACAGACAGATCGACAAAAAAAAAAAAAAAAAAGTCAATTCTAAAAATGGTCAAATTGTTCAACACATCTCAAAATGTGTAAATCCATCGAAAACAAAAAGCCATAATTTTTACCAATCCAATGCTTTCTTCTAAAGGGGCCTAGATGAATTGCGGGGAGCGGAGACCGATTTATTAGTTTTGTTTCAATGGTCAAAAATGTCTGAGGGAAGGGTTTTCGAACCCCATAGCCTACCCTCATGGTTATGTCCTTGTAATCTGGAAAATTAATCAGAATCTTTGTGTGCGATTTTTTTTCTAAAAATAATAGTTGAAGACAGATTGCATGCCTGTTTTTTTTTTTTTTTTAAGTTATTAAAGATAGTTATGTCTCTCATACTAATTGCGACTATCAGCGTCCATTGCGAAATGTTATCTTTGCTGTAATGAGATACATTATTTTACTCTTTCCCTATGCGCTTATTATCGGATAACACTTAAAACTATCTGCGTCCTTTTTCTCAGAAGCATTTAAATGGTCTGTAAAAATAAAATCAGTGTCTAGCTTCTTGTCTAGAACACAGGAATTTCATTGTAATCTCCAACTTCTTTTTTTCCTTCTAAAATGATCATAAAAAGAGAAAGAGAGAGAGAGAGAGAATTCTCTCTTAGCTTGAGTAGACAGCCATATGTCATTATGGAGCTTTAAAGAACTTAATTTGATGTAATCAGCGCTCTGATTATATTGCGCAAAAGCAGTGAAGAAAAGAAAGTTTAATGTGTAATCTTCGTCTATGGTATGTTACTGCAGTGCCAGTTTGTCTTCTTTTATTATAGGGGGAAAAAAAAGAGTTATGGTATTCGTGACGCGCATTTTAAAAGCATTTTAACTTTTTAAAAAATTTAACGCAGTTGGCAATTTGAGCTCAGCTCGTAATTCAGTTCTTATTGTTCACAATAGGTTTATGCATATTAAAAATAAGGTCTATAGTGTATAGTGGCTACCTTAAAAGCTTGTGTTTTAAAAATATGTGTATATACCTCTGGGAATGAAAGTAGGGAAAGAAGGGAGTTAAAAAAAGGCTTGAAAATAGTACCGGAACGGGAAGAACCCACCAGCAAGCATTGCCAAACTTTCGCTGTAGAAACATGCTGAATGAAGCGCTGTGTGGCTATTCTACAGGGTGATTAAAAAAAACGTGGACAAAAGGACATGGTAGATCAGTCATACAACAAGGATCAAAAATCGCATAGGAACAGGGGGTCGCAACTGCGATCCGGAGCCGCTACAGGGCGTCTAAAATAATACATAACACAAAGTGAAGAAATCTAACCATTACAGATCATTTTATTTATAATTACTCACTTACATGCGACTAATGCAAGCCAAATGTTGGGCCTATAGGAGATGCTCAAAGTTTTTGCCAGATGCATCGAGACACGCCTGGCATCTACGTTGCATAGAACGCCGCACCTTCTCAAAGATACCAGGTCCAGGTGTATTTCGAACACATCCTGCTGCCACAACGATTCTTCATACCAAGTCTTCCGGCGTTGCAACAAGTGTTTCATACAAAAGTCCTTTTAAAAATCCCCATCAGAAAAAAATCCAAGGGAAACAGATCATGTGTTCGTGATGGCCATGCGACTGGTCCACCGCGACTAATCCAGTCAACAGGAAAAGTAGCCTGCAGATGTGCTCTGACGTCTGTGCTGAAATGTGCAATAGCTCCGTCGTGTTGAAATCGAATGCGTTGACGAATAGGCATCGGAACATCATTCAGCATTTCTGGCAGAACCTCTTGCAGAAATGTTAGATAAATGGGACCGTTAAAGTGACTAGGCACCTTTCTACCAGGTTATTTCTCACGATACATTCGCAAGGCTTCTCGTCCATTACAGTTGGCCATGCTGTAAATTATTAAATGCATGTTAGCCATTTCGCGGTGCGTGTAACTAGCCATGTTACGCTCAACGCATCCACGGCTCGAAAAAGACAGCTCCGTTTGCTCAGCTCGTGTTTGTATCGCAATGCCCTCTCGTGGCTCTAGCGCCCTCTACAGGCGTTTGCGACCCTCTGTTCCTATGCGATTTTTGATCCTTGTTATATGACTGATCTGCCATATCATTTTGTCCACGTTTTTTTGAATCACCCTGTAGAGAAGCCCTGAGAAGGGTCAGAAGACCCAAGTTCCTCAGGGGGGCAGAAGACCCCTGAATTTTTCAAGCTTGATAATAATAAGTTTTAGAGTAATTGTGTGTGAATATTTCTGCACACCGGCTAAATGAAATGGGATTGATTACAGCGGGGAGAAATGATGAAGTGGGCATTGAATTACAGTGGAAAATAATGCACATATTACTTTTATTTTTCATCTTTTATAGTTTTGTTTATTTTTGAACAGAGTTTTCCCAAATAGTTTCACGAGAGTGCTGCGCCCTGCCTGTTCTTTGGTTGAAAAGTTTGCACCCCCTTTTTGCGCCTCATCTAAAAATTCGCGCCTCTATTGCCTTTTGTGTTGCAGTATTTAGCGCTGAACGTGTGCCTAGTAGTCGCGATTTTTTACTCTCATACCAAATCTTTAAAACAATCTTTTAATTTTCTAATGTATTCGTTATTTTTAAATCCTTCACAAGCTTGTTTATGTCTCTTACTATAGTGAGAAAGCTACCTGTAGATATATTAATTCATTAGAGGAGCACCACTTGTGGTGCAAGAACGACTTAGCTCAAGAAACTGGTGAAAGATGGTAGTGCCAGCAAACAATAAGAGCTCTAATTTTGATCCAGTATTCCCAGAGTTATAATTATGATGAGGACTCTGTGACCACGACAGATTTAACCCTCTGGCTGATCATCGTGCGATTTCCACAGGCAACTCAAATGTAGCAAAATTTGCTCATACCACGAATTTTGCGGGCATGTGTTTTTCTTCCTTTATAGGAGCGCATCCCGTCTTTTCACTGTTTAACCAGTGAAATAAATTATATACAGTAAGCGACAAAAAAAAAAAAAAAAAAAAAAAGCTGCACTTAAATATTTTCCATTTTACCTTCTACAACCGCCAATTTCATCGTTTAAAAAGCAAATTTTCGAACGGATTTTATTATGTTGTCCTCCACTTACACTTTAGCATTGAGTCCAGTGTTAAAAACAAAATGCAATTGTCAGAAAATTGTAATTTTAGAAATTATTAAAAAAATTGTAAGAATAAGGCAGTTAACGATGCCACAAAAAGTATTAATTTTTGAATGAAAATCAAAAAATATTTCAATACGTGAGATGACAAACTAATTAAATGTTAACGAAATATTAGTAAAATGGTTTTTAGCAAAATATAAAAATTTTTGGCCGTTTAAAATGGAAATTTGGCTTTATGCGGCCATGTTGCTCATCCAAGCAAGATAACCGCAAGTTAAAAAGCGAATGTTTAAAAAATTGATTTGTATCATGTTCAAAACTTAAAAAAGATTTAAAAAAGGTGTATAGTAAATTACTTTCTTCAAAAACAATGCAGGAACAACTAAACAAAGCAGGTTAAAGAACAGAATATCTGCGAAAAAAGCCATTATTAAGGAAAAGAATTAGAAAAAACAATACTTTAGTTGACCAAAAATTTAAAAACATTATCAGTTAATTATTAGGCTGAACTGGTTTTCTCTGATGAATCAAGTTTTCTTTATTTCGAGCAGTTGAAAAAAGCTAGAATGGGGACGAAAATGTGACCGACTTAATGAAAATCGCACTCTTAAAACAGTGACATTTTCTCCGTACATTATGGTACGGAGGTGTACAATTTTTCAAGTAATCGGGCAAATTTTCATGCTCAAGGGATCAATTAACTCAAAATAAAACACGGTGTTTATAAAAGTGGCGCCTGGCTGACTAATTTGGAGGTAATTCAGACTTTCCTTCAAGCAGCATTTCATGATGTTAATCACCTTGCTGTACGGCGTCTGTGGTACATCAATTTGAATCAAATTGTTAAAATTACCTATCCATTACCATGAGCACCTATAATTCTGTAAATAATAATATAATTTTCACTCTAAGTTAAATCCCACAAAGAATATCGTAGAATGTCTTCTTTATTAGACTTAAAAACAGTCCTAATCTCAATTCGCTCGAAAATGTTTAGTCATAAAAAGGTGCGGGAAGAGAAAGGAGGATTCGAAATTTGCAGCCTACAACTTTGCAATAACTAGAAAAGTTATTTACAATATGTAGCAGAGTGAAATTTTTGCGATTTATATCAAAAAACGGTATAATGCTATGCCACTCTGCATTACAGCAGTAATTCCATATAAAGATGGAATTAACCCAATGCAGAATACATATTTTTATTAAAAAATTGCTTAGATCTAACAAATAAATAGTTTTATTTCATATATTAATATATAACTTGTTTATTTCATATAATAAATCATAATAGAATACAAAGTGTATGGTTATTGTATTATGTTTAAAAAGAAAATTTTATGTAGATTTTTATAAAATACTTCGTAGAGTGTAATAAAGCGAATTATTAAATCGAAAATGTACATAAGTAACATTTCAGCCCTTTGGTGTTATGCAAACATGACAGTTTTATTTGTTCCAACCATTAATTTTAAAGTTATTACAAATAAAAAAGGTATGAGTCATCCTTTCTGCAGTGCGGCTATTTTTTTGTCGCTTAGTGTATACAGTATTAGACGTTTAAATTAGGTTTTGACCAACAGATGTCGATAGTCGTCCATTAAATTGCGGCATTTGAAGGTACTTGGTATTTACCACTCTAACTTCACTATGTTTGCCGTCTTTTTCTAATCAAAAATGACTGGTAGAAAACGTTCAGCGATTGACAGAGTATATCTGTACTGATAAGTATAAAGGATTTGAGTCCAAAAATGTCGATTTTGAGTTAAGTACATAATCAGCCTCAGAAAAAAATTCTCTATCGATTGGTATAAAGGATTTAAATCCATGCCATTTAGTCTTTGAGAAATTCCATTGTTAAAAAAAAAAAAATTTGAAGTCAGAAATTTAGCATTAATCTTTGGTATAAAATATTTAATTCAATTTTTCCCTTTATTAAATGAAGGTTGACACTCACTGAATGGAATAAAGGGTATAAATCAACATAATCCTTTTTTCCTAATCGATTCTTCTGATTAGTTTTTAGTTAGTTTAAATTTATTTTTATTTTTCGTCTCCTGAAAAATCAAGAATATGGACTTAAATCCTTTATACTTATCAGTACAGATATATTCCTGATGATTTATCAGATTCTGAAAGTGATTTTGGTTTTGATAGTGACATAGATGATTTTTCGGACTGCTCCTCAGATAGCGATGAATCTGATCATGATTCATTATATTTTCATTAATTTTCATTATATTTTCTTAAGTTTTATACATTTTACTTTTTTATAAGATAATTTTTTATAAGATAAGATTTTAATAAATTGAAATTAAAAAATAAATAAATAAATAAAAATAAAAATATGTGATAACATCTGAAATTGGTTTTTCTGACAGCTTAGTTTCTCATGATAAAAATTTATATAAAAAATCTTTTCTAGAAAGAAAAAATGCATATTTCAATTCTCCAATATATTTAGATTTAAAATATGAAAAAAAAAAAAAAAAAAAAAAAAAAAAAAAAAAACATAATTTTTGAAGCAATTTTGGTCTACAAATTGAGCAGTCAGAGGGTTAACGTGCACCAGTCGTCATTAGCTTACACGAACGGCTCTTTTATTCTAGAGTCAGTTCTAATATTTACGCAGTTTCTGTGAAAACAACCTTCAACTTCAATATAAATTATGTACATATGAGTAAAACTACTGAGATTTTGAAATTCACCGCATACTGTTTATTATTTATTTCTGGGTTGGTTGGATTTAACGTCATATTAGTACTGCACAATAGGTAATTGGTGGCGGTGGCGGTCTGGGACGCACCCCTAAGGATGATTCAGAGACATGCCATCACAATTTTGATCCGCCACGGTCCACGGAGGGGATAACTCCCCTGCTTTTGTGATCGCCAGAGGTATAATTTGCGTATTTCTGGGAAGTCAGCTGATCGACTTTTTTAGGTAGCTGCGTTAATTTAAGCTTTCGAGCAATTTAAAGAGAAAGCTTTATAAAAAATGAAGAAAAGAAAGGGAAAAAAAAAATGGCGGAAGGAAACGGGTAGGTAGGTGCATCAGGTGTGTGTGTGCACTTGCAATTCGACGAAAGCTCTCCGCATATGCCTTTGTTCATTGTTTAATTTTTTTTGCGTCTGGGTCTGTTCCAGTTTTTTTTTTTTTTTTTTTTTCTGATTTCGAGATTAGGCAGTATCTGGCAGACAGTTTGGCGTCTAAAATGAGTGCACAAGAAATAGCAGGTGCGAGGTTTTCATTTAAATTGCCCATTAAAATTGTTAACTGTTGGCCTCGAAAATGAATTCGATGATGCATATTTTAAGATGCATACCCACCCTTTTTGAGTGTGTAAGGTTTCTTCATGAGTTATTCAAAATTACAAGTAATTTTTGCTTTTATTTTAGCATTTCAAATAAATCAGTGACGATTCATTAGCACAGTCTGTTATCTTGGCCTGGTAGAGAATGGAATTAAATGTCATGAAGAAGAAATACTGTCACGTCTTGCACATTCATCATGGTATGTTGTCCTGTTTAATTTATTGAAAGAACGTGATGGAATGTGCATGCGTGTAAAGTGAGAAAACATTAGTAATAAAAAAAATATTTTTAATGCATGAGAGACAGCCAAATAATCTTCTCTCTCTCTCTTTTTTTTTTTTCACTTTCCAAACATATAATGTAGAAAAATGTTGCAATAAAAAAAACCGGCTTCGAGATTTTGTTGTATTTATACGTTTTGAGGTCTTCTGAGTTCATTTTAACTTTTTTTACGATGAAGTATGTATGTGTGAATGTATGTGAGTGAATATGATAACGTCTAAACGTTTTGATCGGTTGAGCTGAAAGTTGGTACGTATGTTATAGGTCACCGTAGCATGAACCCTGTTGATTTTGGTGAATCACTTAAAGCTTTTTTTTACAGGGGTACAACGAAAAATTCTTTATCATTAGGATCTATGAGCTCAAATTATTTTAAATGCAATAGCTTTAAGTTAAACAACATACTATATAAAGAAAAGTATTAAAACACTTTATTATAACTTTCTCTTGTTATTTAACGAATTCTCTTACTTTAATTTATTTACACACCCATTAATTACTTAATGTTCGGAAAGTCGAGTGGAGTCACTTAATTTTTTTTTTTTTTTTGGTTCCAGTATGGGGAAAAAGACATAACAAGGATCTACACGGATATATACTAAAAAAACTAAAATACTAACTAAAAAGTAAACTAAAATACTAATACTACTACAAATAATAATCTTTTAACTCTTTAACGTCATGGTCTTTCATTTGACATCATTTATGGAATAATTTTTTTTAGATATTTTTTCCTTCTCTTAATGTTTAATCGATTTTTAAAGTTTTGTTCCTTCTCTGTTCCTTAGATAACACAGCATTACTCCGAAATTGAACAAATGATGTTTTAGAGGAAACCAAATGCAGGAGTCACTTGAAATATCTTAGTAGACGTGAGGGCAGCTTATATTGTTTTGATGACGTCCTCGTGTCCAGTTTTTTCACATGGTGAAGGACCTGAAACAACTGTTGCGAGTTTTTGTAATTCATAGTTACAAAGTTATTAATTAATTAAATTACATATTATTGGAATTTAATCAGGCTAGCATATATACATATACAGTACCTGCCGCTTATTAAAATCACATTCGTTTTATGGCAAAGTGATTTTATTAGGCGGCTGATTTTTATATCCGGCGAAGGTTCTTGCACTCAAGAAAAAAGTATTACTTCCTTGAATTTAAAAAGAAATTTCAAAGTTAACGATAGATGAGAGTAATAAACAGTATTAATTAATTGTCGACCGACAATTAATTGTTTATTCAAAATAAGTAAATTAAACACATACTCCATATAAAATTTATAAACACATACTGCATGAAAAATTATAGTCAATATTTATACATTAATTAAATGTTGGACATTTTCAAAAGTTTTTTTGCTTCTTAGTTATTTCAGAATGAGAACTAAGAATTATCTTTTAATAATTAAAAATGAAAAAAAAAAAAAAAAAAAAAAAAACACTAGTGAATCAAAGCAGTAACTTATTATTTCGATTTTTAGAATGCATTCCTGGAATTTATTGTTAAAACAAGTGATGAAGCGAGTTTATTTTGTTATGCTGCAGGTGTAAAATTTTCGACAAAAGAGATAACGGGGGAGATTGTTGTGCTTTATTTTATTTTTATTGGGAAAAAAAAAAAAAAAAAAAAAACTGTCAATACAATTTTTTTTTAAAGTGCATAAATACACATTTTTGCTGATGAAGAGATTTTTATTATTATTTATTTATTTTTTTAGTTTATTAACCGGCGATGCTGATTTTATTAAACGGCGGTTTTAAAAATAGTTTGTATTGATTTGATTCCGGTCCTGACAATTTGATCAGATTAAGCGGCTGATTTTATTAACCTCAATTTATTCAGCGGCGAGAATTGTATATATAATACACACACACACACTATATATATATATATATATATATATATATTTTTTTTTTTCAAACCAAAAATTTCTCGAAAATTAAAAATGTTATTTTTTCCCTTTTCTTTCTTTTCATTTATGTCACCTGTGTGTCAGCCGTTTTGTGAATGCGTTTAGAAATTTTCAAAAGAAAATATGTAGTGAACGTTAATAGGGCAACAATGTTCAGAGTTTTTAAAGCATTCAGGGATTGATCTAAGTTTTTATTTTAGAGGCCCATTTTTGTGAAAAACAAAGTATTTTCGTGAAACTTTATTTCTTTTTACAAAACGTTTCACTTTAGCAGTTACTCTATCTAATGTTCAAATTTTAGTTAATAACATTTCCTTGAATCAAGTATAGACACTCATTGGAAATAATACTGTTAACATGGACATTTTTTACAAAATTATCATTTTTATAAAACAAAATCTTGTGAAAAGGTTGTTTTTATGAATATGAATTTTGAAAAGGGGGCCTATTTTATGGGTTTGAATTTTGTGAAGGGGCCCATTTTATGGATTTCAATTTTGTGAAGGGAGAAGGGACCCATTTTAGAGATTTCAATTTTGCGAAGGGACCCATTTTAGAGATCTGAATTTTGTGAAAAGGCAGCAAAAGGCTCCCAATTTTTGCCTGGATCGACTCCTGCCATTATTACTAGCATATTGTTACAAAATTCGCATACTGAATAGATATTTCTAAAAAAATGCTGTGTAATACTCCCATAATTAGTTTCTGTAGAATTATTATGATAAAAATGATGAAAATTTTTTAAGATTTTCATCGAAGAAAGAATGAAGAAGAAGAAGAAAAGAAAAAAAAAAAAAAAAAAAAAAAAAACCTCAATCAAAAAAGCTCTTTTTCTCATTTCTTCAAACATAAACAATACATATCTGCTCAGTCATACTATGAAAATTTCAGTTCAGTTATACAACTTAATATTCTTTTTTGTCATCCACAGGGATAAAAGCATAAAAAACTTTATATATATATATATATATACTATATAATATATTTGTTATGTACAGATTTATTTTAGTAAATCTGCAATAAAAGCATTGTTACCATTTTTACCATGTTTTTATTAATTCGTTTTCTTGTTTGTTTGACCAGTACAAATATTGCAATCGTTTTTTAACTAACTTCCCGACTAGCTAGACATTTGAAACTTTTAGAATAGATCAGAACACGATAACAATGCATTCTTTTAATATTTTTATTCAATTAATAAATGTTTGAAAATTTCCTATAATTGCTCTCTTAATTAAAGCATTTGATCATTTTCTTTCAAGTTGATGGGATAATTGATCAAAAAAAAAGTATTTATTAATACATAGAATTGTCAAATGTATATGATTCAACAGAAAATTTAAAAACGTACTTTATAAATAGTTCTGTTTATCTTGTAATTGTTGTAGATGAGTAAAGGCGTAAAAAATGATACAATGATAGCGACTTCGGGCATTTCAGCGAATATCAATTGCATAGAATTGCAGTTGCACAAAAATCATTTTGATAGGAGAAAACGCTAGAAAAATAAGATTTCATTTATAATCCGCTCTTAACTTAATATATATATATATATATATATATATATATATAAAGTGAATGCCTTTAACCATTTTGTTGAAAACCATAGGTGGAGAGTGTTTTTTTTTTTTTTTTTTTTTTTTTAAAGATTAGAAATCGATCTGGCAAGTTGTTTCCTGAAAAATTAATTTTCATAGTCATCTTACTCATCGCTCTGGTAAACATTAAACAAACAGCATGTTGTCATTTCAAGTTTTTTTTTTTTTTTTTTTTTTTTTTCCCGGTGCATAAATGAATCTGACACTTTGTTATTTACGGAGCAATAAGATTTTTCTAATAATGTGCGCTTGGAATAGGGGAGATTGTTATAAGCAAAGTGCTTTTAACATTTCGACGCAATGCTTTGAAGACTTTTAAGAGTCAATAGGACGCATGATGGGGAATTTCTATTTATTTATTTTCTCGATTTCCGATGATAAATTAGTGAGAAATTACACTGATGTTGACATCACAATAGATTTGGTCTTGGCACAAACTGCCGGAACCTCTGCCTGCACAGCAATAACTGCTTTGATTCAGTGTGCATTTGCTAAAAATTGTGTTGTGTGGGTATTAAAATGCTTAACTTAGCTCAGAAGCCAGTGGAATGCAAATATATTTTTAAAAGGTCGTATGAATTATTTTCTAAGAATATTTAATGCACATTGACGACTACAATTCTTTTATGATATTATTACATCACAGTAACATATCATTGTAAATATTAAAGAAACAATCTGCATTATTTTTTATTATTATGTAATAGCATTTTATTTAATAACATGAGACACTTTTGAAATTTTTCATTCTAGTTAACAAGAGATTAAAGGAATTAATCACTTGAAATAAAAATTTTGGCTAATATAGCAAATGTTATGCAAAAAGTATAAGTCTCTCTCTATATATTTTTTTATCATAGCCGTATGATAATTTTATCTGACACTTCTTATGAGAAACATGAAATTTATAAATAGATAGATAATTATGTTTTTAAAAGTTAAATACGAATGCTGGAGATTTTAGATTACAAATTTTGTCATTGTTTTATTATTATTATTTTTTATTTATTTATTATTATTATTTTTTTTTTTTTTTGACTTAAGATCGTACCTAAACAGAAAATGTTTTTGTGTCTACAGCGTTTATTAACTAATGGATTTTTTTTTTTTCCGAAACTAAATCTTTTCAGGGAGACTATTATTACTATTCGCATGGTTTATCGATATGAAGTCACAATAATATCACACCATGATTCAATTCACTTGTGTCACAGAGTGATTCTCAAATCACTGTTATTGAGCAATTCTTATATAAAATCACCTGTCCGATTCAGCGTGATGTGACTCCCCTTATGACGTCAACTGCAAAGTCTGATAGGCACTTTACAATTTAAAATGGTTAAAAAGCAATTTTCAAAATTGCTTACAAAATATGTTAAATTTTTTTTTTTTTTCTGTTTTGCGATACAAAATAAGAGATGTCTTTATGTCATTGTGTGTTTATCATTTTCATTATATTTTTCCTAATGGTGCTGTGAAGGGAAAACGCTTCTGTTGAGGAACTATGGAAAATTGTTTTTACTTTCTGAACATATATTATGTAAGGAAAGTATTGTAATGATGAAAAAAATTCGACTGTGAGATTTTGGTGTATGTATACGTTTTAGGGTCTCCTGAGTTGATTTCTGAAATTTTTACGGTGTGTATATATTGTGAGAATGAATGCTAAACGCTTTGAACGATTATTAAAGTTTGTAGATGTGTTATAGGTCACCGTGGTACGATTTGTGTAGTTTTTGATGAGTGCAGAGCTAATAGTTCTTTTAGAGGGACACAAAAATAAATTCTTTATCATTATAGATTCGAATTATTTGAAGTGCACTAGCATCTAAACACTACATATAATTAACATATAAATTGCAGTCATGTTATAGGTTATCATCGCAAGAACTGTACAAATTTAGATTAATGTAGTACTTATTATATTTTTTTCCTTTTACTGGTGTACAGAGTAAAATTTTTATACATTCCGGTTAAAAGCCGCTTTCGCAATGTTAAATTGTTTAAAAGAAAGAGAGAGAGAAGAGAGAGAGAGAGAGAAAAAAAAAAAACTGTTAGCTTACAACTTACAGTTCTTTCACTGGAACGCACAAAAAAATTTGGATACATTATCATCCATTAAATAGCATATAATTTTGAGGACATCAAAAAACACCCTTTTATGATTTTCCGCATTATTTATTCAATCAACTCCTCTCATTTTAATTGATGTAAATAAGCGTTTATGTTGTCAGGAAAATCGAATGGAGTTACTCCAGTTCTTTGTTTTAGAAACTGGTGTAATTCTAGTAAGGAATAACATTTGGCTGTAGACGAGAATTATTTTTAACATATCATTGTGAAATTATAAAGAATTATTTATGATAGTAATTGTCAATTAAGATTTTTTTTTTTTTTTTTTTTTTTTTTTTTTTTTATGTTATGTAGAAGCATCTTTTCTACCCGGGACAAGGAGAGGTTGTATAAATTTTCAGTATGACTTGCAATATCTTTAAAACGAGTGGTTGAACCACAGATAGTTAATACTTTAAAACTTTTTTTTTTTTTTTTTAACAGGGGGGGAAAAAAAGCTTCAGACATCGTTTGTAGGGTACAAAATTAACTTTCTTTTGACATTGAGTGTTATGTTTCCTTGAGATGAAAATTGCCTCCATTCACCATGAAAAGTAATTTTTACAAATGATAACTTTTCTTTATTTGCATTGGAGTCACTTGTGATTCCAGCATCTTCTTACCTGGTTCTTGTCTCTGAGGATCGGTCCAGCAAGATTATTTCTAAAGGTACTACGTTCTTGGGTGCGAATTTATTATCTCCCTGTCGCATAGCTGCCAACTTGTACGTTTTATTGCGACCGGAAATTTTTAGTAATTGTTTTAACAGTTTTCAACGATTATATATTAGGAATTTTTTTTACAAAAAGATAATAGTGTGAAAAAACCGTATAAGTTGGCACTAATGCTGTCGGGTTTTTATCCACGAATCTCAACGTTTTTAGGAATTTCGGAACAGAAGTGCAAATGCTCAACGATGTTTCTGAGCTGCTCCTCTCACCCGGTAAATATATATGCAATAAATATTATTTTTAATGTGTGAATTTATATAGGAAAATATAGAAGAAAAATTCGTGATGGCCATAACCCTACTAGTTTTATTATGTGTTTGTAGCTAAATTTATTTAATTGTGTGTAAAACAGAAAAAGGAGTCTTTCCATTTATGCAAAAGGACTCCACTGTCGTACTCTAGTCCTTGGAAAAAATGATAAAGCTAAGCCTTGGCCAGATTTAAATTCAACTGAATTGTTTTTGATTTGATCTGAATTTTTTCTTTTAAATTACATTAATTTTAAAATAACATTCTTTCATAAAGAATATAGATTTTCGTTTCTAAACCATATATTGTAATAATCCCTTTTGCTATTAAAAGCAGATGAGGCTGATGATTCATTAAAAAAATCAATTTAGGATAAAATGTAAAATGGCTTGAACACACACACACACACACACACATATATATATATTAAAAATTAGAGTAAAAATATTATAATTTAAAACGTAGTAAAATAAAGAATAATAAACAATTAAATGCCACCGAAATCCAAAATAACCAATAAGAACTAATTAGTAACTAAATTAAATAATTTCAGAAATACAATAATGCTTAAAGGCCCTCTTCACTTACCGTCGCCGGAAGCCCGAGCCGATGTTATTCTATGGGATATTTTCTTTACTTATAACTAATTAACTAATATATATTTTTAAATTCTGTTTTCACATTCAAAACATTCCCAATTGTTAAATTGACGCACCTTTTTTAAAAATGTATTTTTTTAATTTTTACTATTTTATTTTGAAGCACCCTTTTTAAAAACGTATTTTTTTTTTTTTTTTACTTTTTACTATTTTATTTTGAAATATCAAAATGGAAAATTTCACATATTGAAAATTCGTATTTTACAGCTTCAAAGTAAAATAGTAAAAATTTAAAAAAATACATTTTTAAAAAAGGCGCATCAATTTAACAGTTAGGAATTTTCTGAATGTGAAAACAGAATTAAAAACTATTTATTACTTAATGAGTTATAAGTAAAGAAAATTTCCCATAGAATAACATTAGCTTCGGCTTCTGGCAACAGTGAGTGAAGCTGGCCCTCAAATGAAAACATATAAATGAAACATACAATTGACTTTATTAATTAAGCAAAATTAAATTTATTCGCAACAAACTTACCATAACTTTTATTCCACGTTTATTTTCTGCAAATCATGTAGCGGTGCAAGACTTTGAAATGGAAGTGAAACAATATTAAAGTGAGGATATGAGAAAATATTAACAAAAGAACAAATTAAAAACATTATAAGACCAGTTCATGTGAAGGGGGGGGGGAGGGGGGGCGCTAAAAACTATGGAAATTTCTCTTCAGAGGAAAAATTGCCACAGTTGAGCAAATTAGAATATATATACGCATATTAAATAAATTTTAACTCTTAAGAGGACTCTGTACTTATTGTCCCCGGAAGCCAAAGTCAATGTTATTCTATGAAGAATTTTGGCCTATTATAACTCATTAACTAACACATATTTTTAAATTCCGTTTTCACATTCAGAAACTTCATAACTACATGCTAAACTGGTTATTGCTTTCTAAAAATTGCTTTTTTTTTTTTTTTTTTTTTTTAAATATTTTATTTTGAGGTTGTAAAATGTAAATTTTCACAATGTGAAATTTTGCATTTTTGCGCTTAAAAAAGAAATCTTAAAAATAAAAATAATTAATTTTTAGAAAGCGATAACCAGTTTAGCAGTTGTGATGTTTCTGAATGTGAAAACGGAATTTAAAAATAAGTGTTAGTTATAATTTTACACAAAATTCATGATATACAAATTATTTATTAAATTATTTTCCATTATAAACGCAGACGATTTTTATCTGACAGAATTATATCACTAAATGCGAAAAGAAAGTCAATTTTTTGCCAATATCAGAAGAAATACGACTTTCTAAGTTTTTTTTCGTTAAAAATGAAATGAAATCAATAACTTTGTTTTAAATTATCACAGATCTATGGTTCAACCACTCTTTTTAAACGTATTGACGAGATCTTTCAAAAGATACCCATATTAAAAATTTAGGCCCGGGGGGGTGGGGGGCAGGGAAGCGATACTCCCACATGCAGAGACTTTTTTTCCTAGTCTACTACTACTATTATCAATAATTCATATTAATTTTACAATCACACGTTGAAAAGTAGTATGTTGTGGCCACCACAAAACTTTCTTCTATATTTTCCTATACAAATTCACTAAGTGCAAATAATTGACTAAAACTATTACTATTAAAATTATCTAACATGATATGAATGCAAATGATTTTCATCTTAGAGAAAACCTACAGTAAATATCCAAAGAAAGACGATTTTTTTTTTTTTTTGTCTATAAATAACATCTTAAAAAATGCGTTTTTATAACGATTATGACACTTTTTAAACTTCGGACAGTTATATGCCAGAGAAGTTGAGATCTAGCCTTTCCGTTATAGAGGAATTTTGCATTATAGCAGCGCCACTTATTGGCCGATAAGCATCCAAACTGAATCATCATAATATCTCATAATGGCCTTCTCACATATCAAGTTTTGTGTGATGATACGCAATAGAACCTTCCCTTAATTTGCGAAAATCGCTGTGTAGCAGCGCCAACCTGTTGAGCGGGTGACACCAAAAGTTGATAGGCACTAATATATGTCAAGGTGCATCTACATATAAATTTATATGCAATTATTTGCTATAGTTCCTGAGATATATCCTTCCCTTAAATTGCGGAAATTGCTGTATAGCAGTGCCACCTGTCGGCCGATAAGCTTTCAAATTGAATCAGCATAATGTTTCATAATAGCCTCCCCTTAAATTGCAAAAATCTCTGTATAGCAGCGCCACCTGTTGAGCGGCTGACGCTAAAAGTTGACAGGTACTAATTTAGGTCAAGGTGCATCTACATATAAATTTATATACAGTTCTGAGCAGTAGTTCCGGAGATACAGTTTCCGCAAAATTTTTGTCACACACACACACACACACACACACACACACAGACGGACAGACAGGCATTTTCTAAAAAAGGGTCAATTCGTGTTCTAGGTCTTTCAAAACGTGTAAATCGATCGAAAAATTTTTTACGAATCCAATACTTTCTTCTATTGAATATAGAAGAAAGTAATAACTCTCATTATGTACATTTTTACGAAATTTTGTCGTATACTGCCATGTTAAAAATTTAGGAAAAATGGGATCACAGCGTCACTTGTTGAGCAATTGATCCCTAAATCTAATCATCACATCACCAGTTTATGTCAGGGTCCAACTAAATACGAAGTTTGGTTAAATTTTGTTCATAGGTTTGTGTGATACAGCGGCCACAAAATTTGTGATATACACACACAGACAGACATTTTCTAAAACCAACCGAATCGTGTTCAGGACATCCCAAAACGTGTAAATCCATCGAAAACTGGAGTTCGAAATTTTTCACGAATCCAGTACTTTCTCTATATACATCTAGAAGAAAGTAATAAAACTATTAAAAGAAAATTTGAAATAGGTATGAAATCTTAAACTGTGAAAATTACTCCCCCCCCCCCCCCCTTTCCTCCTTTTTTTAATGGAAGAAGTGCAGGCACAGTTTTCTCCATTTCACGCAGGTGGGCTATAGGAATGGTGCAAATGGCAGCAAATTGGAAAAAGAGGGAGAAAGAAAGGAAGAGAAGAAAGAAATTCTTTAGAAATCTACCTTATATCTGAATCTGCGGATAGAATTAAAAAGAAATCTAATCTTTTTGCTTTAATTTTAGAATAAATCTAATAAAAATCATAAAGGGAAAAAAAAAAAAAAAAAAAATTACGACTCTTTTCAATGTCAAGGTCAATGTCAAGTTATCTTTGGATGTGAGGTATCGTTCCAAAAGGCATACCGACCCATAGCAACAGTGGATATTTCTTTCACGGAGAAATCTGAGGAGAGAAATAAGCCTTCCATTATATAATGCATCTGCATCAGGAATATTCAAGAATTTAATTTCTAATCCTTTCGGTAGACAGATTAAATTTGCTAATGTACAGTCTGTCCCACAGGTGTGATATAAATATTCACAGATTATATATATATTGTTTGAACAGAAGGCTGTGTGACTAACGTTATAAAGGGATGATGGGCATTATGAAACATTTTTTATAAATTACTCTCTTAGAGTTATGAAAATTTACATACATATATGTGCATTGAAATACATTAAATTTCAGCATTTAAACATGAAAATATTAAAATAAATAAATAAAATAATTTACCAATGAATTCACAATTTAAGAGGGTGAAAAATATATAAATTAATTTTAAAAAATCATATATATGTATTTGAAACGCTATTAAGTTAGTATATTAAAATTTCTCGAATTTTGCATTAAATTTCAGCATTTAAACATACATATAATGAAAACATTGTAAATTACCAGGATGGAAATAGATAGAAATACATCAAAAATTAAGACAAAATTACATGAATGAAGGCTTCAAAATTTAATCGGGAGCATAATTTAAATGTTAAAAGAAAAATTTGTGATTTTCTGTATATTTGTGTGCGCAATTCTAAGAAGATCGCAACTATCTTTGCCCAAACCACAAAAATAAGAAAATAAAAGATTTGAGAATACGAAAATACTACTACTAATAGAACCTTAAGCCTATTTTTGTTTTCTAAGTAATAGATATAGAATTCTGTACAAGAGAGAATTTGATTTAGTACGACTGGTCTTATTTTAATTTATCCTTCAATATAAACGCATGCAGTAACTGTGTTTCATTCCCTAGCATCGGTTACCATATTCATTTTTTAAAAAATTTTTGATATAGCTTTAGCATAAGAGCCCCTTTGCTGGCTTTTAAATTTTTGTTGTCATTTTGGCGATGAATTAAAAAGGCTGTTGCGTAAGTTCTATTAAATTAGATGCTTCCATAGAATATAGAAGAAAGTAAAAATAAATAAATATATATTTCTTTCTTTAATCCTTTTTTGAAAGTTTTAATGTTTCTTGATTTACGTACAATTTAAATTAACAGTTAACTAGATTAAACTTTAATTAACTTTAAAGTATAATTTGACTAAATCAATAAATAATTACTCTGTGTATTTTATCGTTAATGAAAATGCCCAGTCGTTCATTCTTTATCGATTAATCGATGTTTGCAAAGCTTTTCTTTTTAATTTCATGTTTTTGTTGGCATCATCCTATTCTCCAGTTTATGTTAAATGTTTTACATGTGGCTACTATGCTTTTTTCTAGTTTTCTCTCTGGAATCCATGAAGATTTAATTTATTTATTTAATTTCTCATTCAATATGGTTTTGCTGCTTCGATCGGGGCTGGAACAATATAAATTGCTATGATTAGCTATATTGTTTTACGAAATCGATGCAGCTTTCACAGCTTTATGAAGTACATGCCCCCTTTACTTCTAATTTTAAGCATTTTTATCCAATTATTTCTGTGGTCATTTATTTGTTTTCTCTGTCATTAAGTTTAATGGTCCTTTTTTTTTAAATTATTATTATTCATGTCGGCGTAAGTAATTTAAATTGTTTTTGTCTCTTATTGGTTCTTAATCTGTATCGCAACAATTTTGCGTCAGTCTTTCCTATAAGTTAAAATCAGCTCTATTTTTTTGTTTTGATATTGTTTTGTATCTATTAATTGCTAAATTTTAAGATTAAATTTTATTGCGATATCTATCATTTATATATATATATATAAATGGCACATGAAATTTATTCCTCATTAGAAATAAGCGTCTTCCCCAGAAAAAAAAATATATTTTTTTGTAATAAACTTTTACTTGTGAATTACGTTGTGTGAAATTTCCAAAATTTGAGCGTGAGACCCGACCTCTCATTCTGAATTAAATACTCTTCTTATATCATAATTATCAGTAAATAAGTTGGGCCTATAATTATTTTAAAATTTGAATTTACTAACTAAGTACATTGCACATTTTAATCAGCTTCGCCCAACTGTACGATAATACTTACCAAAATTTCTAATTTTTAAATCGGGTTTCACACCAATATTTTTGGATAGAAGTACTTCATATTATCGAATCGAATCGAACAAAGAAACACTGGAAAGCACTTGTATCCAAGATCCGCATCTTTCCAACCTGTCATCTGCAAACTGAAAAGAATATGTTCAGATTTTTCACGATTAAGTAAAATGAAATTTATAATAGATAAAATATCATTATTATTTTTTTAATTTAAAGACTTTTTCTATTAGCTTGATTCACACTAAAAAGTATGAAAAGTTTAAAATGAAGTGTTGTCACCTAAATTTCATACTTTAGTTAATTTAAATAGTTCTGGTATAAATTCTCCCGCTTAAATCGGAAACTTGGCAACTTATGATACGGTTGGCAGCGCGCGTTAGTTGTAATAGAGAATATTCGTAATTCATTTATCATAATTGAAGTTTTTCGATGTATTAGGACTGAAAATTGCTGAGCGTATTTAAATACTTCCAAATCTAATTTATGACGTCCTTGGTCAAATGTAGATGGTAGCAAGGAAAAGAATAAAGTGGGGAGTGTGTTGAAAGTGAAATTTTTTAATTATCTCGACGCCAACATTTACCCCGTGGGTTGTGAGCAGGTGCATGTCTTAAACTGCTAGACGTCTGGTTTTCTTTCTTAGCCTTGGATTTTCGTAATGGATTACTTAACTCTACGCCCCTTCCGCCTTATGGGTGTCGAGTGGCAAATTAATCTGAAGAGCCATTATTTCGTAATATTCGCTTTTAAATACTTCTAAAATGAACTGATTCATGAGTTCTTAGAATTATTGCACATTAATATAATTTGCTGACATTGGGGGCTTGTGATTATTCTTAATGCAAATATTGCCACATAATTTAAAACCTCGTTTTTATTCCAAAATGTATTAAAAATTTTGAATTCGAGTTAGAATTCCGACTCCCCTCCCTCTCAAGCCCCTTACTGCTACAGCATGTATTGTCATCGAAATTATACATGCATCATGCAAGATTTAACCTCAATCGGATCATGGCAAGTGAGTTAAATTCTTGACTGGATTTGGGAGAACAAGTTTTATTACACATATACGTATATATTTAATAACTTTGTATTTAATTTTGCTTAATTATAAATTTTATTCTTTATAATGCATTATAATATTATTTTCTAAAAATATTTTAATGAATCTAAAGTAAGTGTGCTAACTTTTAACTATTAAAATCCAAGGAAATGAGATCGTCGCTTGCTAAATTTTCTAGAACTACTAAGCAACTAATCAAGCTTATTGTGTTTTCGTTAGAATGTTGGACTCTTTTCAATTACTCCATATTGTTCAACTTCCAGCGAAACGTTTGGATGAAAATGTATTTCAGGAAGTAAATTTCTAATGTAAATGCAGTCTATATATATATATATAATAATTAAATGCATAAAATAAAATAGTAATAATTTATTTATAGTGACCATCGCCTGCTTCAATGGTCACTATAAATAAATTTGAATACATATTATATTAAAAAAAAAAAAAAAAAAATCTGGAGTGGCTTAACTTACCGAACATTAAGTAATTAACGGTTATACAAATAAAGTAAGAGAAGTAATATTAAACAAAGAGAAAATCATAATAGGGTGTTTGAGTATTTTTCTCTGCATAGTATGTTGTTTAATTTAAAGTTATTTTCCTTCAAATAATTTCAGATCATAGTACGACAGCAATCTATAACATGTGTGCAAATTTTCAGCTCAATCAAGTAAGGTATTTAGACGCTATCGCACTTTGAAAAATTTGGGCTTTTAGACCATAATGCTAAAGAATTTTTCTTTGCGTCCCTGTAAGAAAACTGTAAGTGCTAGATTCACCAAAATCAATAGGGTTCGTGCTATGGTGATCGGGGACCCACAACACACGTACCAACTTTTAGCTCATTCGAACAAAGCATTTAGACGCTATCGTGTTCACTCACATACATACATCACCATAAAAATATCAAAAATGAGCTCAATTAGCTTCAAAATATGTAAAAACATGAATATCTCAAATTCGGATTTTTGACATGATTACAATACTTTCCTTTCCTTACATATGCATGTTCGGAAAGTAAAAATAAATGAATTATTATTTTTTACACCACTTTTTGAGCGCTCCAGCGGCCGAGCGGTTCTGCGCTCAAAGCTGGTAGGTGTAAAGTGCCGGGTTCGATCCCAGGTCGCATTCGTCGACCTAGCCGTTCGGAGTTTTCTGTGGTTTTCTCTGAAATTCGCGTAAATATGGGCTAGGGCCCCTTAGAAAGACCCCTCAGAGCATGCCACCCATAGGCCTAGGACCCTAGCGTAGTCAATCGGCCTTAAAACCCTCCGACTAATCGCCACTTTTTAAATAAAAACTTAAAAAAAAAATGAACAGTACGATTTATTTTAATTAATATATATATTTAACTCATGAAGGCTGTTGTTTTCAATTTTCGATTAAAGCGTCGTTATCATTTCTGTGGGTCATATGGCAGGAAGTGGGATGAAATGTTTTCTCATATTACGGGATAGAGTTATAACTCGTAGACAGCAAAAATAATTAGTTTAATTTATATGTATTGACGCGTGTAATTAAGAGTTCTGGTATTCTACCAAAAAACAAGAAAGTAAATTCATGCATCATTCATAAATTAGCGGGAAAAAATAGTTATTGTGGGCGAAATTATTAAAATCTGTTGTAGACATACATTGAAACCTCTCTAAAAGTGCATCTTTATTTGAGGATTGTCTTTTTTAGAGGAAGTTTTTCATGGTTCCTAATTCTACCCATGACTCAATATAAAACTTTGAATAAACATCATAAAATGCAATAAACTTGCAACAATTGTTTCAGGTGAAAAGATCACTCGACCCTTCCTCAGGCGAACAAAGTAGGCACGAGTGCTGCAGAACGCAGTGCGTTGCCGCTTTGACTGTAGCACTCGTGCCTACTTTGTTCGCCTGAGGAAGGGTCGTGTGCTCTTTGGACCCCAAACAATTATTGCGAGTTTATTGCATTTTATGGTGTTTATTCAAAGTTTTGTTAGTAGTAATTTAAAACGCCAGTTCTGTGGTGCTTTCTTATTAATAATGCAGATGATATTATTTACGTAAGTAAGTAATCAAAAATACTTAATATCTATAATACAAAGATAATACTCGCTCATAGTATATTAATGATAAAAAGTAAGTGACTCATTGTTTAATAAAGGATCTAACAGTATTTATTAGTTTTTTATCAATAAAACCTCTGTATTTTTAAATTTTTACAGTATATGCTTTGAAAAAACTGTAACCAAACCTAAAATAAAATTTTATTATTAATCCCGTAGAAAGCAGATACCTTTATTTAAAAAAAAAAAAAAAAAAAAAAAAGTATAGTTTACTGGTTTCCTCTATTTCCGCATACTTGAGGTTTAAAAAATTGCTGGGTTTGTGTAAGCCCTGGGGTATGTTACTGACACGCCATATATTTTCTTCCTCCTCTCTCGAAAAATTTTTACGAACATCAGTTGCACCTGGGAAAATAATTTGTTCTGCACGATTTATAATTTGGAGGGTTTTAAAAACCACTGTTTTGCCCGCATCTTCTTCTTATTTCTCTTGTTTTCAGTTATATTTCTAGGAAGCTACGAGACTGTTCATTTTAAGAATTAATTCATTTTAATTCTATAATAGTGTTTTTAAAGTTGTGATTCATTTATCCCCTGCAAAAAAGAGGGGAGATATAAGTTTGAAGTCTGTCTGTATTTGTCAGTCTGTGGCACTGTAATTTCCAAACAAATAGATCGTTTTCAATGCATTTTTTAAAAATTAGAACACTGATTTAATCGGGGTGTTTTTTAAAGCTATATTTTATAAAAATAGGTTTGATATATATATATATATATATATATATATTAATAAGTTAAAATACGTATTTTCAAGCCACTTTGCGTTGATATTTTAAAATTTGCAAGCTGACAATCTTCTAATCTTCAAATCATGTTAAATTAAAGTCAACAGAAGAAACTATTGCTTGCATAAAAAATTTCGACGTCGGATTTTTGACGAATTTATGCGGTTTTGGAGGTCAGGAACATGACTTGACCTCTTTTAGAAAATGTCTGTTCATCTGTCTTTATGTGTGCGACAAAATTTTTATGACGTTTGTATCTCAGGAACTATTGCACAGATTTCCATATAACTTTATATGTTGCCTCATCCTGACGTAAATTAATTCTGTCAGCTTTTGGTGCAAATCGCTCAATAAGTGGCACTGCTGTATTGTTATTTCTCCCATTTAAGGTAAGGCTATATCTCAGTTTCTGTTGTGTATAATCGAACAAAATTTGGTATGTGTGCGAACCACTATGAAACTTTATGCTAATTCAATTTAGGTGCGTATCAGCTGATAATTAGCGCTGTTATACTGTAATTTCCCTGCGAATGGGAAAGTTATATTTCAGATCCTATAGTATATATTTGCTTTGATATCAAAAATCACATATTCTAAATTATATATATTAGATTTCAAAATTTAATTATTTTCCAATTCATTTTCTATCTCTATAAAAAGCGAGCGCGGTTTCTCTTCTTGCAAAGAATCAAAGTCATTCTCTCTCTATTTCTTTCAATAGATAAAAAATAAAAGTAAGAGATGTGGTTTGCTCGCATAATGTTCTATGGAGGGCAAATCTTTTCATCTCAGAAAAATAAAATAGAATAAAATATTTCCTGATGTGTCATTTTGAACATAGAACAGAACTTGCATACGCTCTTTAAATAAAAATAATGTATTACTTTGTATCGGCTAAACACTGAGAATAAGGATTTAACCGTAAATTTTTGTGGTTGAGTGTTAACGTACTTTTCCAATCTTCTCACGAATTGTTAACGGTTTTTTGGCTAAGAAAAGAATCGCCAATATATTTTTAAAAGGTATATTGATTTATCCGCAACAGAAAAAAGTAGGTGTTGTTCTTTTTCTCTGTCAGACTGAAGTTGGCGACATATCTTGTGGTTTTGATGTGAAGTTAAGCAGCCAAACTTTTGTCACTTTTTCCCGCTGCTCTTGGATAAGAAGGGCTGTGCCTTTTCTCTAATACTCCCCGTGTCCATTCATTCATCCATCTATCTGTCCATTCATCCATTTATTCGTAATAAAAAACTTTTATCTTGATGTTTTCAAGAAAATATTTGTACTGTGAATTAATTCAGAATTTCTTTGTTATTGAATTTGCAAGAAAAACGATGATATTGGTCTCCAATAAATAATTTAATCATAGATTTCGCACTCCTGAGTTATCTGCTTGTCATAACGCTTCTTATATTCATCTTCACGGCTGTTACAGGAAATTATTATACACTACCAACTAAAAAACTTAACATTTGCACAAAACTTGGTATATAAGACGACTATTATTAAGCACTATGCTGATTGAATTTGGGTATATATCTGCCGACAAGAGCGCAGTTGTACTGAAATTCACCCCATGACTAGGAAGGCTGAACCCTAACTTTCATGGGATATAAATGCACCTAAGTGTATATGTCATATAGCCATTATGAAAACAATTGCTGACTTAATCTGGGGGTACATCCGCCGACAGGTGGCGGTACTATTACTCCCCTTCTGTGATTTTTCCCCATTGCTACTTCTTAGTATCTTCTGAATAAAATTGCACTAAACTTCATGTATAAAATCTTTTTAGTGATAAGCTAATATGATTAAACTTTGGTGCATGTTAAAGAATAAGTGGCGCTGTTATATAGAATGATATAGAAGAAAGTTTTGTGAGGGCCACAACTTACTAATTTAGAAAATGTCTGTCTGTCTATCTATGCCTTATAAAAATTTTGCGGAAGCTGTAACTCAAGAACAAATGTACAGAATTTCATGTAAATTTATACGAAATTGCGCCTTGACATAAATTAGTGCCTGTCAACTTTTGGTGAAAATTGCCCAACATATGGCGTTGTCATCCTGTTTTTGTTTTTTTTAAATATATCTATATATCTATATCTATGTAATTTTTATATGGGAGTGTAGGACACAATTTTGTAGAAATGCGCTCAAGGAGAATTAGTTTTAACGAATCATTGTGAAATTAAAAAGAATTATTTAAATTAATAATACAGTTGAACCTCGAAAATTCGGACATCCAAAATCCGGAAATCTCTAAAATCCGGACATTTTTCCGATTTTAGTTTTACTTTTAAAATAAGATTTTGCTGTACCTGTTCCCACATTTCCTGTGGAATGTAGTTTAAAATCCTTTTAATTGAACACTAAATACAAAAATCTAGTCATAATTTTACATTTTTTTTTATACTACTTGATTGTTAATTAAAGAATCTATTTTTTTAAGAAGTAGGTAAGTTAATAAAAACGAAAAAAAAAATCCCATTAGAGTAAAACGACTTTTAATTGTTGAAATATTTTTAAAAAAATCAACACAAAAATTACTTTCTTTCTATAGTTTTATTTGAGCATTTTTTAATGAATAAATTGTTTATTAGCAGTTATTTAGCAGTCATTATCAATTGTCTACAGCATTTTAATTTAATGTATTTATATTTAAATTCTAAATTAAATCTATTTTATTTCTATTTTATAATTTAATTCACCAATTTGATCGTCGTTTACTTGCGCTAGCATAAAAATTGCATTTTGTATGCTATTATAATATCATAAAAAAAAAAAAAAAAGTTTTTAATAAATCCGGAAAATTCGAAAAACCAAAATCACCGCGGTTCCAACGATTCCGAATTTTTGAGGTTGAACTGTAGTCAACTAGGAAAAATTGCTTGTATTGTTAGGAGCATCGCTACCCTTATGGGCTGTAAATATTCAGTATGAGTAGTTTTCAAAATAACTCATCAATATCTTTGGAACAAATGTTTGAATCATAGATCTGTGACAATTAAAAAAAATATATATATATATGTATATATATTTTTTTCTTTTAAAGCATTTTTGCAGATGTTGTCTATAGGGCACAAAATTGACTATTATTTATATCGACATTTAGTTTTATATTTTTAGAAGATAAATAAATAAATATATAATATATTCGTGATTTTTTTTTTTTTTTTTTTTAATAAATAATATCTTGTTGCTTGAGTCAGGGTTCACGCTTTGAGGGACGGTCCGAATTCCAAAAGGTACTCCGTTGTTGGCGCGGTCGTCTGCTCTCTCTCTCTGTTGGGGGAATAATATCCACGAATCTCGACGGGCTTGGGTGAGGAATATTAAATCTCAACTTATGTTCCGGAAAAGCTTCTCTCTTCCGGAAAATAGGTAAATAAGTAATTTTAATAAATAAGTTGTACTGCGTCTTTATAGGTAAATATAGAGGAGAGTTTTGTGATGGCCAGATCATGCGTGTCCCACACAAAAATAGTGCAATTCCACATTATTATATATATGTCATAGAATGGAATTTCATTACTTTATTTAATTTTGAGTTTTTCTACTCTTTGCTTTTCACCATTCAAAATACATTTTAAAAATATCGTACATGACAGCTGGCATCGAAACTGAACATTGTTCGGAAACCTAAATAAAAAAAATATATAATTAGTAATCATCACTAATGTTTACATAGTAATAATAAACATAATATTTTTTAACTCTTAAAAAAAAAAAAAAAAAAAAAAGGTAAAATGTTTGTCTGTCTGTCAATGTTCTGCTTAGCGCGTTCATGTCTTGTCTCGAATTGAAATAAAATAAAATAAAATAAATTTGTCATTTTATTTGTATTAAACTCAATTCTCAATTATTTTTTCTCTCATTTGTGCATTAACTTTTTTTTTTTTTTAAATATTCCAGTACAAAGTGTCTCCACATACATTTAATCATCACTCACATTATTTTGCTCTCTATTTATAGGGGATATTTTTGTCCACGCGATATCTCATCCGCACGAGATTTTGTCCAGTTGGGAGGCGAGATATTGTCCTCGTGAGATTTTGTCTTGGCTATATTTTGTCCGTCGAGATTTTGTCCGTCGATATTTTGTCGCACGATATTTTGGCCGCGAGATTATGTCCCCAAGTCTTTACTCACATTGCGAAGAAAGTTAATATTCAACCTAGCTAGTACTGTGTTGTGAAAGCTAACAATATGTATGGGAGATTGAGGGGGTGATAGCTTTCTCAAACTGAAATTAATCCTATTAAACGAATTGACGAATATTATAGAATAAAAAATATAACTGCTCAATAACTAACGTTCCTAATCTATTGTTTCACTAGTATACTTTTTTTTTTCTGATTCATCTGCGATAATAGTTCAAAAATCGCATATCTTAAGTCGTATCACTTGCGTAATAAAGTGAACGGTATCTCCTTCAACCTTTTATCTGACCGTTTTTCACTTTTTTTGATTACGAAACGATATCCCTCCTTTATTTGCGATTTCGGAGATCTGGTGTTTACAAACTTTCTATTGTTTATTAATTTTCAGATATCGAAAGAAGATATATTGATTCTTATCATTTATAGAAGAGAGTGGCCTAGACCCAGTGATGCCAGATGGTCGAAAATTATTTCCCCAAACAGGTCTTCAAATTTCCCCCAAATAAGGGGGTTTTTTCGAAAAAATCTCCAACTTGATTTCTACTAAAAAGGGAAAATAAAAAAAAAATTTCAAAAAAATATCAAGCAGATTTTTCTATGATTTAAGCTCAGATTTTCCCCAAATGAAGGTAATTTTTGAAAAAAAAAAAAAAAATCCCCAAATAACAATAAAGCTATTGAAAGTCTCTAGTCGTAGGGATAAATCATTACGTTACCAACATTGACAGAAAGTTGAAGAATTCCCCGGATTTGTCCCCAAAAATTTTAGAATTCCCCCAAAAAGTCCCCACAAACATTTGGTCCCCAAAATTGTCCCCAGAAGCCTAAAAAATCCCCAAAATGGGGACAAAATCCCCAATCTGGCATCACTGCCTAGACCACGTACCACATTTCTTCCGATTTATTTTACACAAATTTGTTTTTCTACATTCTTCTATATACGTAAGAGATAAATTTTCGTCCTCTAGTTTTCGATAGATTTACGCTTTTGGTGGTGACCTGAACACGATTTGCCCATTCTTTACACAATGTGTGTGTGTGTGTGTATTATCAAAATTTCACGCATGCTGTATCTCACGAACTAATGAACGGCGGAGTTTAACCAAACTTAATATTTAGTTTTAAATTCGTGCTGATTATATTTTGAGATATATCGCTAAACAGGTGACGCTGACATACTTTTTAATATGGTATAATAGGACAGAATTTCATATAAATGTGCAAATGATAATTATTTTTAAGCAATCATTATAAAATAATGTATAAATATTTATACTTATCATAGTAGTAGTTATACTTCTCTAAGATGAAAATCGTCTGCATTCATTATGAAAAATAATCTTAAAAAATAATAATTTTAATGAGTAATTAGTACTATGTAAATTTTTATAGGAAAACATATAATAAAATACCGAGCATTCAGAATAAAGTATACTCGATAAGCCCACTAGCAGAAACAGTACATCACGGCAGCGAGCACTGCAGATTATTTAAAGCTATGCAGATTAATTTAACAGCTGAAAGAGAAATTCTAAGTAAAAATAAAATAAATATATTTGCATTATATCTCTAGATTACTTACATTTGTTGCATATTTTTATCTATTTATTTTTTAGATATAAATTTTACATAATTTATTAATTGCTATACTTTTTTTCTGATATCTGACTTCATAAGGTATTTCTGTATCACGGATAAATTTTGTTTTGTTGCAGACAGATACAGAAATTTCTGCTACGGGGTCGGTAAGTATACGTGCCAGGTTCGATATCAGGTCCGCTCGTCGATTGAGTTGTTCGGAGTTTGCCGTGATTATCTCCGAAACTTGAATAAATATACATGCTGAGACCCTTAAAAAGACCTTTACCGAGGGAATTCCACCTAAATCCAGAACCTGCGTGCAATCAATCGTCCTCAACCCCTGCAGTTTATACCTGCTTTTATATAGTCGTGAATATCTGATTTTATTACTATGTTTTTATTAACTTCTATTCTTGTTTGTTTGTCCGGTACAAACCTTGCAATCGAATTTTAACTAACTTCCCTACTAGCTAGACATTTGAAACTTTCACAGTAGCTCAGAACTCGGTGACAACACAATACTTCGAAGTCCGATTTTTCGAATTTTTCAATAGTTTTCTTATAATTAATTAAAATATGAAAATAATAACATCCTAATAGCGTTAAAATAGCCATTAAAATATTAACTATAATTTAATTGTTGCCAAAAAAAAATTACGAGTTAATTTTCTTTCTACTTAAAAATAAATCCATTTAATTAAACGTGAACGTTAAGAAATTATAAAAAGTTAAATTATGCGTTTCACAAAAATTGACGTTATTATCACTTTAAAAATTTTATGCACATTGATAAGAGCTCTATGATTCATCAGAAAATTTAAAACATGGTATATAAAAAGTTTTTTTTTTTTTTTTTTTAATCTTATAATTATTATTATAATAGATTTAAAAAAAAAAGTGTCTAAATAAATGTAATCCGCAGATAATATTAGAGACTGTACTACATTTTAAGCTTAGTACCTGGAATTGGCTCTCCTTTTTGCTACTTGCTAGAATTTTCGGTATCTATGAGAACCTTTGACGTCATATTTTGCACACATGCATTTCTCGGGATTCGTAAAAGGAAACGTTCTTTTAATAAGCTTTAATCGGATCGTCACGGAAGCCAAGTAACACACAAAAAGCAACCTCCATTCTTCAATTAATCTGGGTTAATGCACCTGAAGGTCACCGCTCAGACAGTTTCGTCGGACATTCAAAATGGCATTTAAAAAGAACATTAGTCAAATTAGTTCATTGTTGGTACCCTTTTAAATTTCTTCTGTTATAGATGTAAAATTTTTTGATTTAAGGCTGTTCGCAAATGAGAAGTTGGATTTCGGGCTAACTTTCTGACATTAGGTAAAAAAAAAAAGTTTTTACTTTCACATACGTAAAAAAAATTAGACCTACTAGTCTAGTTTCCAGAAAATCGCATGCCTTTTCCCTTTTTCCTTCAAAAGAAAAAGGAATTTTTTATTTTTGTCAAAAAAATTTTCAACAATTGACTCTCTCTATATTTGTAGAGTGAAGTTCTGACATATTCCTAGACAGGAAAACAGAGTTAGGATTAAAAAAAATGCATTCTACTTATACGTATGTATTATTTTGATCGAATGAATTTTTGAAATTTTTGATTTAAATTATTTTTAAATATTTTATCATGTGTGAAATTCACTATATCTCAGTCTGCCATTTCACTCGTTTATTTTTTAGACTGAAATTTATTGAATTTCACACATGATAAAATAAAATAAATAAATAAATAAAAATAAAAGTTTAAATCAAAATTTTCAAAAAGTCATTCGATCAAAATAATACATACTTACATGTAGAATGTATTTTTTTTTTAATCCTAACTCTGTCTTTCTGTCGAGGAATATGTCAGAACTGCACAGTACAAATATAGAAAAAAGTCAATTTTTAAACTTTTTTTTTTTTTTTTTTTGACAAAAACTTTAAAGGAAAAGGAAAAAGACATTCGATTTTCTAGACTAGTAGGTCTAATTATTTTATGTGTGTGTAAAACTTTTTTTTAATGTAATGTCAGAAAGTACAATTCCCGAAATTCAGTTTCTCACTTCAGAACAGCCTTAAACAATTAAGTATCAGGAACGTAGCAGTTCAATAATCATAGAAGATGCACAAAAAACCACTTTAAGAAATGTCTGAAATTTATTTTTCTTTGATGTTGATTAATGTTCACTCATTATTAATGTTAATAATAATGGCAATGTGTAAAAAATCGATTTGCATTACGTTCAGAACCTTGGAAGAAGTTCAGAAAAAGTGTCTAGCAATATAATTTCTTTAAAACACAGTGCCGAGACGATTAAACAAATCAGATTTAAAAGCCAGAAGATCTGCATAAGAAAACAAGACTTTAGTGGGTCTTTCTTTTTTTATGGTCAGTATATTATCGACGACAATATATGCGTAAACAATAACAGATTTAGTGAGAGCAGGCAGCTGACGGCCTGGGGCCTCCAACTATAGTTCAGGAATTTTAAACCACTACGTATATCATTTAAATTAGCTGAATTAATATGAAGCATACATGTATATTATCCGCATCCGCTGAATTCGAGTTTTTAGTCCATTTTGAAATAAAAATCTTGTCTTTAAAATTTATGTATTATTTAGTTTACAATCAAACTATAAGTATGATGAACTTAAGTATTCGTGAAATTTTTCGACCTCAGTTTTTTAACGTTCGAGAAATGAAAAATCCAGTAATCATAAAATCATTGTGTGGTGTCCATCTGTAGGCAAGTTACAACATTACCTCTGTTAGTGGTAGGGTGCATGCACCCAAGTCAGTAGTGCCTGTTTCTGATGGTCAGCTCCTAGAAACAGTTAGATGCAGCGCAACCTAAAGAACAAGCAGAATTCCGAAGTGGTTTTAGACCATCGACCATATTCATAAAATTAGAGAAATTATTAAAATAAGTAATGAATGCGAACTCCCTCTGTGTGTGGCTTTTGTTGACCACGATAAAGCTTTTGACTCCGTATCATCACTAGCAGCTATTGATGCATTAAGGAATACCAATATTAATTCAAGATATATTCACCTTATTAGAAACATTTATAAAAAAGCAACAGCCAAATTAAAACTCCACAAAATGAGTAATGCATTCAAAATTGGAAAGGGTGTAAGACAAGGGAACACAATTTCACCCAAACTCTTCAATGCAGTACTTCAAGAAGTTTTAAAAATATTAAATTGGGAACAGAAAGGTATAAAAATTGATGGAGATTTTATAAATCATTTGAGATTTGCAGATGATATTGTACTGATTGCTTCCTCATTTGAGGATTTGTAAGAAATGCTTCAGGAATTAAACAAAGAAAGCGAGATCGTTGAATTGAAAATGAACCTCAGCTGGACAAAAGTCATGTCAAATTCCTTTGTTTCTCCACTGAAGATCACTGTTGTTATGGATGAATTAGAAACGATATGCAGTTATACTTATCTGGGACAAGCCCTTACGATGAACAGGAACGTCATGGAAAAATCAACAACCGAGTTAAACTCGCATAGAGAGCATTCGGAAGAAATGGCACTATATTCAAAAGTGATCTCCCAATTTGTTTGAAAAAAAAAAAGTTTTTGATCAGTGCATTTTGCCTGTTTTAATTTATGCTTCAGAAACTTGGACATTAACATGTAAAGTTATACAAAAACTTCAAACAACTCAGAGAAGCATGGAGAGATGCATGTTAGGATTCACCTGAAAAGACAGAAAATGAAACACTTGGATTAGGAAACAAACCAGTTACTGACGTTATTTCTAGAGTCAAGCAGTTAAAATGGAGCTGGGCTGGGCACCTTGCGAGATGAAATGATGCTAGATGGACCGTAAAAGTTCTATTTCGGATACCAAGAAATAAGAAAAGACCGAAGAAGAGACTGCTGTGTTGTTGGAGAGATGAAATTGTGAAGTTTGCACTAGCAGAATAGAAAAGAATTGCAGAAAATAGGGCAGTTTGGAATCATTTAGGAGAGGCTTTCATCCTGCATTGGATTGATGAAGGCTGAAATTGATGATGATGATGATGTATATAAATCTGTTAAATAAAATTTCTGGTGGAGGAATGACATAACTTACCTGCGAATTATAGCCGAAAATTACGGTAATAACTATGCATAAGTAAAATGTATATAGTAGGGGAATGTTATTTTTGCTGAAAAGTCAGTTGAGGCCTCCATGTGGTAATTCAAAAAGATTTTAGGTTCTGTTTGTTTGTGGATCAGTGTGAATGTGTGTCTGTCTCGTGATAGCGGCCGCAAAAATTGCGCTATTCTCTTGAAAATTGGTACACATGTTTATGAACCACACGAAATCAGCCGTTGTATAGCCTTGGGTATATATTCTATTTGTATTTCGTGTAACAAAATTTTTATTATTATTATGGCCTATGGGCAGAATTTGCATGCATTGCAATAGCGTCGCAAAAATCCTCCGATTAACTTTCAGATTGTACACATATTTAAGTACTATACAGAAATAGCTGTATAATTTTTGGTGCTTATATTTTTTATGGTTTGTGTACAAGGATACACAAAAGTTTTCCTTATCATTACTGCCTATGGGCAGAATATCATATAAACCCATTTTAACACAGTTACACTGCTTTCAACAAATCTAAATTAACATGCTACATTATTGAGATGCTTAAAAGCATGTTTTCTGTAGAAAAATGTGTGCTTAGACATAATAATCAACGTACAAGGTCTTACAAAAGTTCACGTAATCATCCAAATTCTGTCAAATTTCGAACAATTATTTATGAGATGCAATGAATAAATTGAATAGTTTTTAGTGGTGTATATAATGGTTTTTAATTCCTTAACAGGGACACACAAAATAATTTCATGACATTAGAGCCTAGGGACAATTTTTATTTAAGCGCATTTAAACCCTTTTATAAGGCATTCAACAAAATAAAATTAACATACATTATTGAGATGCTTAAAAGCATGTTTTCTATAGAAAAAGGTATGTATAGATTAAATAATTTATACACGTGACCATACAAAATAATTCCAGTGGCATTCTGTAATCATCCAAATGATGCCAAATTTGGTTCAGATATCAATGAACTAAAATGAATTAGTTGTATACCTTTTATTGGTGCGTATAATAACTGCGGTTCTTATACAGTGACACACACAATAATTTTGTACCATTACGATCTATAGACGGTATTTCTCACAAGTGCATTTTACCAGGGTTACATTCCATTAAACATAATGAAATAAACTTATGTTATTAGGATGTTTAAAAGCTTGTTTTCTATGAAAAGTGGTTGGCATAGAATTGACAATTAATTTACAGGGCTACACAAAATAGTTATGATATATTATGCAATCATCTGACATGAAGTTTGATACAAGTATTTATGAGTTAAAGGTATTAACACAAGGTTGTGAATAACTAAGGGGAAAAAAAAATATATATATATACACACACACACACACATTTATACAGATAGATATAAACAGACAGATGCAACGGGGGGTTGAGGAGCTGTAGCCCCCTCAGAAATGTACCTTGTTATGTAGCGAGTTAATTATATATACTGACTTTCTATCTCACACAACTCAAAAACGGTTGGCCGTAGAATGTTGCAAATTTATATTTGAGACTGCCATCTAGTTGTACACCTTCAACTTTAAACTTAAGGGGAGTTGGTACACTTCATTCGGAAAAAAAAAAAAAGACAAAAATATCAATTTTCTAAATTTTTGCTTAAAATATACCTGGACACTCTTAGTATATCCTGACGAAGTTTCGTGAAGATCCGAGAACTGTAAAATAATATTTAAAGTGATTTAAAGTAGATTTGGAATATTTTTTTTTAAGTTAAAATGGTTTTTCTCACGTTCTTGTTTTTTCAGTATATGCATGTATTCAAAACGCTAAAACTTAAATATATATTTCTCAATTGACTTCATTTTTTTATTTTTTTATTTTTTTTTTAGTACGGAGAACTATTAGTCTCAATCTACGGATAAAACGTTGTCGTCAGTTTCACGGTGGTAGAGCATTAATCGAATTCGAAAATTTATTGAAAATATAATTGAATAATTTAAAAGCAATGTTATAATTTGAAAAAAAAAAAAAAAAAAAAACTAATAGTCCTTCGTACTAAACTAAATTATGCTTTTGCCGGAATTTCATCAGAATCTTTTTTTTTTTTTTTTTTTTTTTTTTTCTTTTTGGTGGGGGGGGGGGGGGGGAGAAAAAGAAAAAAAAAAAAAATAATAATCAGTATTGAAAAAGTTGAAGAAGCCCTTTTTTAGACAAAAATACATAATTTATTTTATTTTTTAATTGTTGCCCAAAATGTTTACGAGTTGATTTACAATTTTTTTTAAATGAAAAATTCACGCGTAAATATTAAAATTGATATAAAACTTTGTGGAAAAATTAAACTTGCAGGGTAAAATTGGCGTCATTGTAGCTCTAGAGGCTCATTATATATATTTTATAAAACTAAGGATCGGATTTGCAATAAAATCGAAAGGTTTTTTTTTTTTTTTTTTTTTTTTTTGGGCAAATAGATATGTAAAAAAAAAAAAAAAAGTTTTTCGTTGAATGTTTACATATATATATATATATATATATATATATATATATATATATATATATATATCAACTTTTTGCTTTTTTACTTCCAAATAAATTAACTTTTTAGAAATCCGATCCTTAGAGTTATAGAGGACAATTCAAGGAACATTATTAAAAAAAAAAAAAATCGAAATTGTACTAGAAGAAATGTCTTTTTCTGTGGTAAAATCATTTTCCTTAATAAAATTACTTAATATGCAAAAAGAGTATTAAAAAATGCTTAAATAAAAAAAGTTGTTCAAATGGTACAGAGTCCCCTTAATACGACTTCGATCTTTAGATATATCTAGATTAGAATCGTAGAAGAGATATCTACGATTTTACAAGATTTTTCGTGATGTCTATATGTGCGTATGTGTCTTTTTTTTTATATTTATGTTGCTTAAATCAAAAACGGTTAGATGCAGAACGTTAAAAGAGTGTATTTGGTTTGCTATAACATCTAGTTTTGCCCCACTCTTTTCTTCTCACTCACTACTGTATGGTCTTCCATTTTACAGACATCCAAAAAACTCAAAATAGCTCTTCTAGGTTTATACCTTCAATTTTAAACTTAATATGACCTCCATCTTTAGATATATGTACAATTAGAATCGCAGAAAAGATATCTAAGATTTTACAAGATTTTTCGTGATGTCTATATGTGCGTATGTGCCTTTTTATATATTTATGTTGCTTAAATCAAAAACGGTTAGATGCAGAAGTTTAAAAAAAGTGTATTTGGTTTGCTATAACATCTACTTTTGCACCACTCTTTTCTTCTCACTCACTACTGTATGGTCTTTCATTTTACAGACATCCACAAAAATTCAAAATAGCTTTTCTAGGTTTACACCTTCAATTCTAAACAATATAACCTCCATCTTTAGATATATCTACGATTAGAATCGCAGAAGAGATATCTACGATTTTACAAGATTTCTCGTGATGTCTATATGTGCGTATGTGTCTTTTTATATATTTATGTTGCTTAAATCAAAAACGGTTAGATGCAGAACGTTAAAAAATGTTATTTGGTTTATTATAACATCTAGTTCTGCACCACCCTTTTCTTCCCACTCACTATATGGTCTTCCATTTTACAGACATCCACAAAAACTCAATACAACGCATAAGTGAAATATCAAACAAAACACATTAGTGAAATATTTTTATATTTTTTCATAGCTGCTAACTTGTACGGTTTTTCGCTACTGGACATTTTTTATAGAAATTTTTAATAATATTTGTAGCAGTTTTCTTTGATCAAACATTAAGATTTTTTCTTACAGAAAATTACTGGTGTTAAAAGACCGTACAAGTTGGCATCTATGATTTTTTTTCTTTTTTCCCCATTCGTGTAATGTTCAAAGGGAGTTTCACAACCTAAAAAACTTTGTAAATTTTTTTTTTTTTTTTTTTTTGCAACCACTACCTCAAACACACACACACACACACACACACAAAAAAAAAAAAAAAAAAAAAAAAAACCTTATTTTTGTGATTTTTAACCCAAAATAGTCATTTTTGTAGCTACGTGACATTTATTGCTGGTTTTGCTTTTATAATTTTTTTTCTATTGGCAGCGAAGATGGGATTCCTTCTGAAGCCTTGAAACAGCCGTATGCTGTATTTATATCCGATATCTGTGTTTTTCTTTCGCATTTAGAGGCCAAAAAATTTTGTATCAGCGACTGATCGGCAGAAAGTTACATACAGTTCGTGTCTCGACTTATGTTTAGATCCAACCTCTCTCTAACGTTAACGCCACGTTCCTTATGCAAATCCTGTTTAAAAATAATTCCACCTGTTCAAGGAGACACGAGTATGCAGCGGGAGACATTCTGGGGCCTCGCATGGCATCAGCGATAGGTATTCGTTGGGTTTTCGCTCTCTGATGCAATCAGATGGTATTTTCTCTTAGCGAAATTCTAGCTTATTTTGTTTTTCTTTTTCTTTCAGAGTGTCTAAATAAAAACATTAAAATTTTATGTTATCGTTACAATGTTATTGTAGGTTTTTTTATTCTTTATTCTAGGGGAAAAACTATACCTTGAACAGAATTATTGCTTAACCTGTTAACATTTATTGAGTTCGCATTGAAACCGAACAATTTAACTTTTGTTTTTCCTAATGCAACAATCTATATAATATTTCTCTAACGTGGACCAGTTGCGATTAAATTTTGCCGAAATGATACGATAGTGTCCTTAAGCAGGCCTCGCAGCGTTCCTAAAATTTTACACTCATTTAATTATACTTGCACCACTATGGTAAAATAATACTTTTTTGTTCAGTGTTTAGACATGTTTTAGCACCAAAACATTCAAGAAATTTTTTTTAGTTGCGATAGTGGTGTCAATATAATAAAATAGGAGTAAAATTTTAGGAACGCTGCGAGGCCTGCTTAAGGTGTTTTCTGATTGGTCAACCTAGACCCAAAGCAGGAATTCGGTTGCTGGAGAGAAAGCGATTATAAGCGCTTTGGCTAGAGATTTCGTTATAAAAATTGAATCTAATACATTTGAGCAGGGTTGGCAAGTTTCTTCCAAAGCGGAAAAAACCGCGGAAAAAACCGGCCGGAAGAAATAGGTTTCTTCCAAGTGGAAGAAATGGAAGAAACTGTTTTTCTTAAAAATTTATCCTATAAATTGCAGATTTGTAAGATACAATGGATGCATTTATCTTATAAACAACTTTAAGTAACTTTAATTATATACCTATACAAATTTAATTAATAATTATGAGATTGATTTTTACCAAAATGAGCTTCGGTATCTGATGATCACATTCCAAAATACTCAATCCTTTAAAACAATCAATTTCAATTTAAACAGTGTAAAGTTTTATAATTTAGACAATTTTATTTCTTTAACAGGTAATAAATAATAGTTTGGATCACTTGCTTATACTTTCTGATAAAACAGCTCTTAACAAACATCCAGTTAATTAAAAGAACCAGTTTGCAATAATTACTGTATTACAAAATGTTATCAAAAACTTTATTTTCCTTATAGTCATATACAGTGTACAATCAACTCCCTCTAATCCGCAGATTTATAATCTGCAAAGTCTCCTAACTCGTAATTGATTTTTTTTTTATGGTAAAAGAAATTTACATCTAAAAAAAAATTCACATTTCTTACATTTTTACTTTTTTTAAATTAAAGCTTTAGCTTAATCCTTGCTTTGAAACACAATTAGGAAGGGGGTGGGGGATAACATTCTTGTATTTATTATTCTGCTATTCATACAGACTAGTGCTTAAAACAAACCACTATTAGATCAATGTTTAACCCCTTGGGTACGGATTTATTTGAGAAAATATTTGCATGTGGAACGGATATAATTTTTAGTTGCTTGGAGTAGTATGTAAAAGCAGTACATTTTACGTAAGAATTTATTTATTTCTAAAATATTGGTGACATATGTAGTATTAAGATGTCTTCAAGTAATTAGAATTGCAAAACAAAAATAAAAAAACAAAAAAAGTGAATGGCGTGTCTCAGACGTCAAATGTACCCAGCGGGTTAACAAAATTAATCAGTGATGAATATTATTTCCAGACTTTCAAAAATATTTTGTTTAGTATATTTTAAATGTTTGTTTACATTTTATAGTACCTATTATTTGAATATTCTTAAATTATTTACCATCATATATGAATGCGATAGATTAGTTTTATTAATATTGAAGAAATATTTTAGTCTAAAATTTATTTGATGTCTATTTATGAATTAATAATAACTGACTTTGTAACTGCAAAAGAAAACTGTAAATAAAGGCAATGATCCCTAATTTGCAAATTCCTATAATCTGCACAACCTCTGGACAAAACTTTTGAGAGTTGGAGGGAGTTGACAGTAAAACGAATGAAAAGTTTTTTAGTAGTTCAATACTGCACTTTATTTTTCAACTTAAAATAAATACAAACTATGGATTTTTTTTTTTTTTTTTTTAATCCTACAGAACTTGCAGGAGAGTTTAAAAGTAGGTATCTTTACTTACTGATACAGTTCACTGGGTACCAGCTTCGAGTATATACAAAAAATTGTACTATCTTTAAAAAAAAAAAAAAAAAAAAAAAAAAATGTTCAAATATTATGGCTAAAAATTCCGTAATTATTATCACTTGTACTGTTTGAACGTATATTATAAGGTAGTATATGCAAAAAGTTCTAAAAATATTAGCATTGAAAAGTAAAAACCCCTCACCAGTATATATTTAGTATTTGTTATCAAATAACATATATTTTTCTTAAAATATTTTTAATATAAATTGGATTATAGTTTAGATTTGAAATTATATCTATGCTTTGAGTTTATATAGTTCATAAATTTTGATTTTGAACATCTGTTTTGTCTTCTGGTTGGTTTCTTCCATTTCTTCCGGTTTCTTCCATTTCTTCCAGTTTCTTCCGGTTTTTTCCAGTTTCTTCCACTGTCCTGGAAGAAACCCAACCCTGCATTTGAGATGGAGATTTTCTTAAAGAAATTGAAAAAATATTAACTTTTTGTGTTGAAACACATTTGTAAGTTATTTATTATTATTTGCATTAATCTAGTTAACATATAAATGCTTCAAATTAAAAAATTCTCGATCATTGAAAATGTTAATTTTCCCTTTCTGCATATTTATGTCCAGGGGCCGATCTGAGTCCCGTTTGCTGTCTTTTCACAAAATCAAATCTATAAAATGTGGGCCCCTTCACAAAATCCTAATCTATAACATGGGCCCTTTCACAAAATTCAAATCAATAAAATGATCTTTCAAAAAATTCAAATTTTTAAAAACAGCCCTTTATAAAATTTTATTGTATTAAAATGATCCTTTTTATGAAAAATTTCTATACTTTCAGTATTATTTCAAATGATTGCCTATACATAATAGTTCAATTAATTAACTTGATTAACTAACTTCAATTAACTAATTTAATTAACTTGATGTTAAATATTATATAGAGTGATTGCTAAAATGCAAGGTTTCAATACAAAAATACAGTCGAACCTCGTTAACAAGAACACTGTTAACGTGAATTACTTTTAACATGAACTGTTTCCACAATTCCCGTCAAAATGAAGATTAGTTTAATTATGTGAAGATTAGTTATTGATAGCATGAACTACACATGGACAAATTTTTTATCCTCCTTGAGATTCACTTTAACGAGGTTCGACTGTAAATAAAAATTCACAATAATATACATATTTTTTATTTATTACAAAATAGGTCCCAAAAATTAAAATCTGGCTAGACCCTTGGTATCTAATATCTGTTTTTTAAATAAGTTTATCAATTTTCTGAAGAAAATTTGTAGTGCACAACCAAGTCTCCGTTTTTTTTAACGGAGTCTTCATCTCGGAAAATTTTTTATAAATGTTTTTTTTTTTTTTTTTCGATTCCTACTATTAGTTCATACTCTCCCTATATATATCTTGTACAAGTCTTGCAATCGATTTTTAACTAACTTCCCGACTTGCTAGTAATTTGAAAATTTCAGGATTGCTATTAGCTATAATTTAATTGTGGCAAAAAAAAAAAAAAAAAAAAAAAAAAACGAGTTCATTTTCTTTCGACATAAAAATAAATACATTTAATTAAACGTGAATATTAAAAAACTATGAAAAGTTAAATTATGCATTTCACAAAAATTGACATCATTTTCACTTAAATTTTATGCACATTGATAAGAGCTCTGATTCGTCAGAAAGTTTAAAACATGGTATATAAAAAGTTCTTTTTTTAATCTTATAACTATTTTTCTTGCATTTTGCATGCGCGTTTTTTATTTCCTAATTCAAAATTATTAAAAAAAAAAAAAAAATACTTTTTCGATAGTGTTTGTAAGTAGGAATTGACTTAAAAAAAATTTCTTTTATATTACTTGTTTATTTAATTTTGTTTTTTCGCCAATAATATCCGTGACAGATTCCTTCCTAAAAATTATGGTATATAAATCTGATTTAAAATTAACAATGTTGGCAACTACGGTAGTGAATGTTAAAAAATTAAATAAAGAACTAGGTGAAAGGTTTTACGCCATAAAGATTTAAATTAATCTCGCGAGTGTTCTTGAAATAGATATAGAAAATGAATTAAATAAATTAATTTTTGCGTAAGGCAAGCATTGTAATCAAAAGTAAAAAATCAGACTTTGAGATTTTGTCATATCGATTAATTTTTGAGTGCTCTTTTTTGGTATTTTTATGCTGATGTACATGTATGTTTGTGGATACTGTAGGTAGTGCCTGAATATTGCATTTACTTGAGCCCAAGATTGTTAGGCATATTATAAGTTACTGTTGCACAGAGTTGAAAGTTGGGGGAAGGTCTTCTTTTTCTATCCAGAAAAATCCAGCCTAGTGGGTTTTTTCGGGTTTTATCAGTTTTGTGTGTGTTTCTCTGAGTTTGGGTAAATATTTGTTTATTTATTTGTAAGAGCAAGTATATAATTTGGTAAGGCGATTTGAAAAATTAAATGCTAATTCCTTATTAAATAAATAAATAGATTTCTAAAGTATAATTGACTTAGAACCAGAGTTGGCTTGATTTTGCCGACCCGAAAAAAACCTTTCAATAAAACCCACTTGAAAAAAAAAAAAAAAAAAAAAAAAAACAAGTTGGTTTTTTCAAAATCCTTATTTAAAATTGCACTTTTATCTAACTTACAATAAACACATAAATATTAAACAAGTATTATATACATTATTAGAACATGAACAAAGAATTTTCAGAAATATTGCAAGTGCTGAAACTGCTCTATAGAACAAAATCCTAAGAAATTCCCCATGAAAAAAATTTATAATTTTATCTTTTTAAAACACAATAAAAAATTAAGTATAATAATAATAATAATAAATAAGTAAAAGCAAAGAAAAACAGGGTTGTGTGTCAATATAAAGAAAATTGTGGATGTAAAATCTAAATAAGGAATGTAAAATATAATTAAATGAAAGTTTAAAAAAAAAAAAAAAAAAATATCTGAAAACTTTAATAGTACAACACTGTTAAGTAATGTAGAGCGGTAATAATTAAAAATATTTTATGAAAATTTATTGAATATGAAAAATTTAATGAAGCAACACCAGATAATTATTTAAATCCAGTTTTTTGTTGTAAAGGGCAGATAAACAAAATTTTAGAATAATTAAAGTAAAATTTGAATTTTTTTTAATTTTTATTTTAATGAGTAATTAACATTTATTTTTTTAAATTGTCTTATTAGGAACTAGCAGGCTTTGCCCACTTCGCTGGTCACTATATTTAAATGAATTAAAAAAAGAATCCATATTTTTTATACCGTTCTACAAATTAAAACTAAAAAGAAAATACATTGAAATTACTTAAAAACTTCGCTTCGGGCCCTCGCTGACTTCGGCAGAGACGTTTTCACCGCAATGTCTTGGTACTGGATAATTTAATGTAATTTAATTTGTAGAAATGTCAATAATACAGGAAAAACTGCATTAGTCATTTTCTTTTTTATAATAAACAGAACGGAAAATGCATAATATTTTACATGGAGATATTTTGTACAATTAGACCAATTTAAAAAAAATGCTTTTCTTTTTCCCCTCCCCACTCGCATTACAAAAGTATTTACAATAAATTTGAGAAAAAATATGCAAAACCATTGAAACAGCTTGCACCTCTTGGCGGAATTTGAAATTTGGCACTGAAGTAGCTCGGACGTTTCTCGCCAAAATGTTTACTTATGCATTTGCGATACCCATATCAACTCATCGCTGAAACGACAACAAAATTATAAATAATTATAAGCTTTAAAAAAACTTTTTATATAACATGTTTTTAAATTTTCGATTGAATCTTATAGCTATAGAACTACATTAGCACTTCATCAATGTGTAGAAAGTTTTAAAGTGATAATGACGTCAATTTTTGTGAGATGCATAATTTAATTTTTTACAATTTTTTTTTTTTTTTTTTTTTTTTTTTTATGTTCACGTTTAATTAAATGTAGGGTAGGTGTTCCAGTGATTGGCATGGTCCAGTAGTTGACATCTGTCCCGAAATAATTAATAAATAAGAAAAATAATAAAATCATATATTTTACATATAAGAATTTTAACATTTTATGTCAAACACTGGAGCATAGGGTGCTAATAACTGGTAAAATGAATAACTAGCAGTGTCAAACACTGGAACATAGGGTGTCAATTACTAATAAAAGGAAAAACTGGCTGTATCAATTACTGGAACATTGAGGGGTGTCAAATAAAAATTTAAAATAATAATAATAATAATAATAATAATTGTTATCAAATGTATATATTTTAACATATATGGGGTTCTGAATGTCTTTCATGCCATATGTATTGATTTAAGATTTCTAAAATTATTTCTGGTGACTAGAACATTAAAAACATCAGAGATTGCTCTAAAAGTGTCAATCACTGATGCACTTACTCAATTTATTTTTATGAAAAAAAAAAAAAAGTTTTTTTTTTTTTTTTTTTTTTGGGGGGGGGAGGGCAACTTTTAAATTTATAACTAATATTTATTTCCATATTTTAATTAATTAAAAGAAAGCTTTGCAACGTAATATCTTTAATAACTTGGTATAAATAGTGTCCACACAAAAAATGAACAATTTTTAGAGCTCTTTTAAAAAGTATAACATCTGTGCAGTATCTTTTTTTAAAAAATCATCAGTTTTTACTTAAAAAAAAAAAAAAAAAAAAAGTGGTCAACTTTCATTACCCAAGTAGTATAATCTAGATCAATTAAAAATAGGAGTGATCCACCCGGATGTGTTCCCGACAAACTCTTTGCTTTATTAATAAGAAAACAAAATAGTTGATTTACTTAATGTTTAAAAAGAAGGAGAAAGAAAATATTCTCGAAAACTCTGGAAAAAACCCCGAAAATACTCTGAAAAAAAAAACCCTGATTAAACCAGATAAAACTCAAAAACCCCTGGTTTTTTCCAACCCTGGTTAGAACAAAATTAAAAGTATAATAGGAGTGATCCACCCGGATGTGTTCCCGGCAAACTCTTTGCTTTATTAATAAGAAAACAAAATAGTTGATTTACTTAATGTTTAAAAAGAAGGAGAAAGAAAATATTCTCGAAAACTCTGGAAAAAAACCCGAAAATACTCTGAAAAAAAAAAAAAAAAAAAAACCCTGATTAAACCAGATAAAACTCGAAAACCCCTGGTTTTTTCCAACCCTGGTTAGAACAAAATTAAAAGTATAATAGGAGTGATCCACCCGGATGTGTTCCCGACAAACTCTTTGCTTTATTAATAAGAAAACAAAATAGTTGATTTACTTAATGTTTAAAAAGAAGGAGAAAGAAAATATTCTCGAAAACTCTGGAAAAAAACCCGAAAATACTCTGAAAAAAAAAACCCTGATTAAACCAGATAAAACTAAAAAACCCCTGGTTTTTTCCAACCCTGGTTAGAACAAAATTAAAAGGTTCCCGACAAACTCTTTGCTTTATTAATAAGAAAACAAAATAGTTGATTTACTTAATGTTTAAAAAGAAGGAGAAAGAAAATATTCTCGAAAACTCTGGAAAAAAACCCGAAAATACTCTGAAAAAAAAAAAAAAAAACCCTGATTAAACCAGATAAAACTCAAAAACCCCTGTTTTTTTCCAACCCTGGTTAGAACAAAATTAAAAGTATAATAGGAGTGATCCACCCGGATGTGTTTCCGACAAACTCTTTGCTTTATTAATAAGAAAACAAAATAGTTGATTTACTTAATGTTTAAAAAGAAGGAGAAAGAAAATATTCTCGAAAACTCTGGAAAAAAACCCGAAAATACTCTGAAAAAAAAAAAAAAAAACCCTGATTAAGCCAGATAAAACTCAAAACCCCCTGGTTTTTTCCAACCCTGGTTAGAACAAAATTAAAAGTATAATAGGAGTGATCCACCCGGATGTGTTCCCGACAAACTCTTTGCTTTATTAATAAGAAAACAAAATAGTTGATTTACTTAATGTTTAAAAAGAAGGAGAAAGAAAATATTCCCGAAAACTCTGGAAAAAAAAACCCGAAAATACTCTGAAAAAAAAAAAAAAAAAAAAAAAAAAAAAACCTGATTAAACCAGATAAAACTCAAAAACCCCGGGTTTTTTCCAACCCTGGTTAGAACAAAATTAAAAGTATAATAATAATTACGCTTTAAGTATTCTAAAATTTTGTTTGTCGGTTCTTTACAATAAAAATTTGGATTTAAATAATCAATTATTAGGATGTTTTATTAAAATGTTTGTATTCAATAGATTATTTTCCCCAAATGTTTTGAATTATTTTCCCTCCGTTTATTAGCAATATTTTACTATTCAAGTAATCAGACATTTAAAAAAAAATTCTGTTTATTATTTTATTTATTTATTTATTGGCTTGAATCTGACAGGTTTTTTGTGTTTTTTTTTTTTCTGAGTTTGGATAAATATTTGTTTATTTATTTGTAAGAGTAAGTATATAATTAAAAAGGCGATTTAAAAAATAAAATGCCAACTTTTTATTAAAAAAAAAAAAAAAAAAAAAAAAAAAATGAAATCTTATTATAATTGAGTTAGAAGAAAATTAAAAAGATAATAATAATTTTGTACTGATAAGTATAAAGGATTTAAGTCCATATTCTTGATTTTTCAGGAGACGAAAAATAAAGTTAAAAAAATGCTGTATAATCCGTTCAATACAGTTTTAACCAATATACTATCGTAATATACAATTTTGTGAATAAACTACATACATTCAATTTTGAAGTTTGTTTATTTTTATCAGATTTATATAGTTTTGATTTATATAGTTTTAAATAGTTTGTTTTATACCAAACATGAATGCTAAATTTCTGACTTGAATCTTTTTTAAAAATGGATTTTCTCAAGGACTAAATGACATGGACTTTAATCCTTTATACCGATCGACAGAGAATTTTGTTGTACTTAACCCAAAATCGACATTCTTGGACTTAAATCCTTTATACTTATCAGTACAGAATTGTGCTTTAAGTATTCTAAAATTTTGTTTATCTGTCCTTTACAGTAAAAATTTGGATTTAAATAATCAATTTTTAGGATGTTTTATTAAAATGTTTGTATTCAATAGACTTTACTCAAATGTTTTGTATTGTTTTCCCTCCATTTATTAGCAGTATTTTACTATTCAAGTAATCAGACATTAATATATATATATATATATATTTGTTTATTTATTTATAAGAGGAAGTATATAATTAATAAGGCGATTTGAAAAATTAAATGCTAACTTTTTCTTAAATAACAGCATTAAAAATAATAAATTTCTAAAGTATTTTTATTATTGTGTTAGAAGAAGATTAAACGATAGTAATAATTGCGCTTTAAGTATTCTAAAATTTTGTTTGTCGGTTCTTTACAATAAAAATTTGGATCTAAATAATCATTTATCCGGATGTTTTATTAAAATGTTTGTATTCAATAGACTTTCCTCAAATGTTTTGAATTGTTTTCCTTCCATTTATTAGCAGTATTTTACTATTCAAGTAATCAGACATTAAAAAAAAAAAAAGATATCTGTATTATTTTATCTTATTTATTTATTTATTGGCTCGGGTCTGACATTTTTTTTTTTTTTAATAAATATAAACACACACTTATTTTTTCTTGCTTTATATGTTTATATTTTCATCGTTGTTTTAAAGATATAAGTATAAATTATTTTTAACGGGGATTTTTTCAGTTTAAATCTGTAGAGCAATTTGATTATTTCCAATATTTTTGAAAACTCTTCATCCATGCTTATAATAATAATAATATTATTTATTATTTTTAGTTAGATAAAAGTGTAATTTCAAATAACGATTTTTGATTTTTCTTTCTTTCTTTTTCTTTACTTTTTTTTTTTGGGGGGGGGGAGGGGGAGAGGAGTGGGGATTAAATAGGTTTTAATCTATCCCCCCTCCCCTATTTTTTCAACTCAATCTTGCCGTCGCATAAATGTATATATTTTCATGAGTGTAACTCAAAAATATGTTGCGGAGTTATAAAAAAATAATTCTCATACATTGATCACTGTCCATGAACTCCAATTGTTTAAAGTGTGTTTTAGTGTTGTTAAATTATTATTATCTTATACTATTAAGTGAGCAATATTTGTATATTTCACTGTTCTCGAAAACGGTAGCTCGGACAGTCACGAGATTTAATACAAAGGTGCCCCCCGAAGGGTCATTGTGCACATCGAAGTCAGATTTTCGAATTTTTTATTAGTTTTTTCTTAATTAATTAAAATGTGAAAATAATAACCTTCTAATTTCTGATAAATAAGACATTTAAATTTTAACATTTTATACATAATTTAATTGTTGCCAATTTTTTTTTCGACAAAATAATAATAATAATAAAAAAACGTACATTTATTTAAAATGAGGAAAATAAATCAGAAAGATTAGAAAATAAATTAGAAATATCAGTCGCATCGTTACAAATAAGATACCAAATAAAAGGGAAAATTTTTGTAAATCCGATTCATTAAACAGCTTATCAATCGGATGATTAGTTTTTTCTTAATTAATTAAAATGTGAAAATAATAACCTTCTAATTTCTGATAAATAAGCCATTTAAATTTTAAAATTTTATCCATAATTTAATTGTTGCCAATTTTTTTTCTGACAAAATAATAATAATTAAAAAAAAAAAAAAAAAAGTACATCTTATACTATCCGCGATTGTAATGAAATGCTCGCCCTCTGGTGGGCTAAGGTGAAATTACAATTAACATGCTTTAATTCGAATTACATCCAGCCGCCATTGCAGGCCGACGTTTAGTTTCACGTATATTTATTGAATAAAAAAAAGATAACACTTACTGTTGTGTGCTACAGTGTAACTCCAAAGGATCAAGAAATCCAGAATTAAGCTTCCATTTATTTCCAAATGACAAATTTAAAATTTCAGTTGCTTCGGCTAATGAAAGTAAAGAATTAATCAGATGATTTGAAACTAATATTTGCTCAACTTCAGTTAAAAATTTACTTCCGATCCAACTTTGAATAAACTGAAATATTTTTTTTCCAAAAGCAATCAATTTTCCATGATGTAATGTCGGAGAAATTATAGTACGAATATTAAGTATAATAACAAAAAGAACAATAATAAATACACGTGGCTATTATATTTACTAACAACAATAGCTGAAAAAGCGCCATCTATCGATCATTACTAACGCGGATTAAGTGAGCAATATTTGTATATTTCACTGTTCTCGAAAACGGTAGCTCGGACAGTCACGAGATTTAACACAAAGGTGCCCCCCGAAGGATCAGTGTGCACATCGAAGTCAGAATTTCGAATTTCTGTTTAGTGTTCTTTTAATTAATAAAAATATGAAAATAATAAGCTAATAATAGCAAAAAATTAGCCATTTAAATTTAATCCATAATTTAATTGTTGCCAAAAAAAAAAAAAAAAAAAAAAAATACGAGTTTATTTTTTTTTTCAACAGGAAAATAAATACATTTATCTAAACATGAACAATACTACACACTACTGATCGCAGAGCTTCCAAATTTGGCATATAGGTACCTGGGATCCTGCAGATGTGCACCTCATCGAGATTTTTTCGAATTTCGAATTTGAATTTTTTAAATTAATGTTTTTTCGATTTTAAACATTGGCTTTTATGTTTCATTTTTCATGAATTTATTCTTCGATTGTAATCGTCTGCGTATCTTAGCAACGGCTATATTATGCAATTTATTTCTTATTTAATACATTTATTTGAGGGCGAATCTTTTTTCTCTTTTTAATTTATTATATTTATTGAAAATAAAATGGTAATGCAGTAGAAAAAATTAAATATATTAAATTTAAAATTTAAAAACGTATTTATAACAGTTATGTTTATGTATAATTTTTGTAGTATAACAACAATTATTTTTCATTTGTTAATTTAATTTCTTTAAAAGTTTTTTTTTTCTAATTTATAGTATTTGTCAGGAAATAATGGTAGTATATAGTAGAAAGGATTAAACTGATTGGAATTTATTTGTTTTTTATGTATTTAATTCCTTCTGAAAGAAAATCTACTTTTTATTTTATTTCATTACATTGGTTGGAATCAAACTGTAATACAGTGTAAATAGCATGAGCAATAAAATACTTGGTTCAAAAACTAAAATATTTAATAGACGCTGAGATACAGTTATCTTTAAAATCGTAGTTCTTAAATAATGGCAGACCCACCTATCGTCAATAAATACCCATACTGAAATACATAGGAAAGAGATTTCTGCAGGCAGTGGGAACCTGCTCCCGATACAGTGCGGCCAGAGAAAGAGATGCCGTAGTCAGCGACACTGAGCTGAAGAACAACTGGAGCAAATGCTTCCAATACTTTTACACAGTGTTCGTGCGTGCCAGTTTTTCTGCAATCGTTCGCCTGCCTTGCATGGCAAGCAACATTTGTCGGGTCGTCTATTACAATTATAATCTTTAAAGAATTAAAATTTAAAATTGTAATGTCATGTTTAGCATATGGTTGTTTGAACAGACAACCTTTACACAATTTTACTTTGAAATATAAATATATCAAATGCTTTTTGCCATGCAACGCTCGGAAGACAAACCTTCAAAAAACGGCACGCGAAAACCGGTCTAGCATTTCCTCCAGTTGTTCTTCAGCTCAGTGGTCAGCGAGTACCCGATGCGAGGTCTAAAGCGATTCCAATGTAATTATTTTAGTTTTTATTTATAATGTGATGTGAAAAATGAATAATGATCTAATTCTTTTGGAGATTCATTTAAATATAGTGGCCAGCGAAGCGGGCGTAGCCTGCTAGTTATTATTATATGAAATTTGTTATATTGCTTCGATAGTTTTGGTCACTATTATTTTTTATCGACTGATGAGTTGAAAGTTTCTTTCTTTCTTCTTTTTTTTTTTTTTTTATCTTCCTTCTTTAACGTCAGTTTCTTTTACAAACAGAATTTAAAAATAATTCTAGGAGACAGGGAAATGCAGCGGGAGACATTCTGGGACCTCCCATGACATCAGCGATAGGTATCTGGTGGGATTTCTCTCTGTGATACGATCAGATGGTATTGTCTAACGAAGTTCTGACAGATTTTGTTTCAATTTTCTTCCGAAGTATCTAAATATAGACTTCAAAACGTTGTTATAGTTACAGTGTTATCGTAGGTTTTCAATTTTTACTTCCATTCATTACTCGGCTACCGTAGGTAATGGAAGTATTATGTTCGGTCAAAAATTTCGATATCGAGTTTTCTCCTGATTTAGTATTTTAAGATCTTCTGAGTAGGGAAAAAAAAGGTTTTTGGCAATTGGTTAGTCTTTAGTGTGTGTTATGTGTATGGGAAATCTTGGGATTATAATATCTTCAAAGTGAATAAAGGTATAGTGACGAAACTTCAAAATTAAGATCAGTCGGGTGTACAGATGATATTGCTAATTTTTCGTGAAAATAGGACTGTAAGTCTGTATCTCAAAAACAGCTCTCGCACCCAACCCACAAAATGACGATCGACTGGCGACCTGTGCCGAACCCGTAGCTTCTGACCCGCAATTGAGTACTAAAGTTAAATTTATGTTATGAGATTATATTACATAAAATTCTTTTTTTCCTTTTTTCTTTTTTAATATGTATATTAAAAACACTTTAAAAACAACCCAAGCTGTGTTTCTAATATAAGTAACAAATGACACGTGTTTAATTTAACTCTTTTTTAGAGATAATTTACATAAAATTGTTAGATTATTGTTCATATACCTTTCAAAGAAGTAAATGTCGCATAAAAATTTGCAAATTCATTTATCTGTACATGTATGTACAATATTGCAAGTACATCTAAAAAATTTTTCAAGTAGGGTAGATGCTCCAGTGACTGGCATGCTCCAATAATTGACATCTATCCTGAAATAATTAATAATAAAAAGAAAATAATAAAAGCATATATTTTATATATAAGAATTTTAAAATATTATGTCAAACACTAGAGCATAGGGTGCTAATAACTGGTAAAATGAATAACTAGCAGTGTCAAACACTGGAACATAGGGTGCCAATTACTAATAAAAGGAAAAACTGGCAGTGTCAATTACTGGAACACTGAGTGGGTGTTAACTAAAAATTCATAAAATAAATAAATAATTGTTATCAAATGTATATATTTTAACATACATGTGGTTCTGAATGTCTTTCATACCATATGTACTAACTTAAGATTTCTAAAAATATTTTCTGATGACTAGAACATTAAAAACATCAGAGATTGCTCTAAAAGGGCCAATTACTGGTGCACTTACCCTATATTAAAATTTTCTTAAAAAAAAAAAAAAAAAAAAAAAAAAAAACTGGGTTTTCCGATTATTTTGACTATATATATATGCAAAGAGAGAGAGAGAGGGGAGTAAATACACATTGGAAGGTAAATAATTTTCGCATATAATGTTTAATAATAAATATTGATACTTAACATTAAGCGTTAAGTATAAATATTTATGTAATTGTAGTTAAACTCATGCTTTGAATTTTACTACTGTAAATTACTTTGGAGAAAGAGAATGTTATACAACCTCTATATCCAGAAGGTTTGATTCATACAGAGCTGCCAACCTAATCCGGCAAATTGTTAGTACCGCCCATTTTTCTACACCACTAAATTTTTAGAGCGTTTGTTTTCTTAATTCATCGTAAATATATTTGAAGACAATTACTCTAAAAATTAAGTGGTGTAGAAAAATGGGCGTTACTAAAATTTTTCCGGATTAGGTTGGCAGCTCTGTTCATAAAAGTATTTCTTCGATTATTTATTTATTTATTTATTTATTTATTTTCCGGGTAGACCCGCTGGTCGAAAATCAATGCAAATCTGGTCCAAAGCGATTCATGTAGCACTCTAAATGGCTCAAACAATTTTCTTTAAAATTGCTATATACACTCTCTTTTAGATGTCCTTTTGTATGTATTAGTTGGTTAGTTCAGGAACATTGATAAGCGTCTTGTATAAGTAAGTGAATTTTTGGTCTGGCGTGTGCGTTTCTTAATAAACGGTTCTACGGATTTTCTACAAACTCACCCAATTAACTCCCATTTAGATGTGCTTCCGTATGTAATTGTTGTTTTCCGGCACAAATAGTTTGCCATGTTTCGATAAAAATTGGTAAATTGGTAAAAATAAAAATTGGTAGTGTAGCCAAAAATCAGTATCTCGGAAACGACTCTAACGATTTTTTAAAAATTTACTACATTAACTTCTCGAATGTATTTTTAAATGTCTAATTCTCTACGTATACTTCCTTTTAGTATACTTCCTTTCTTTAGGGCGTAGGTATTAGTTTAGTAATATGTTAGTAATTTTATAAACGGTTCTACGGATTTTCTACAAACTCACCCAATTAACTCCCATTTAGATGTGCTTCCGTATGTAATTGTTGTTTTCCGGCACAAACAGTTTGCCATGTTTCGATAAAAATTGGTAGTGTAGCCAAAAATCAGTATCTCGGAAACGGCTCTAACGATTTTTTAAAAATTTGCTACATAAACTTCTCGAATGTATTTTTAAATGTCTAATTCTCTACGTATACTTCCTTTTAGTATACTTCCTTTCTTTAGGACGTAGGTATTAGTTTAGTAATATGTTAGTAATTTTATCGTACAAGAAAATTTTTTAGTGTGGTCCGAAAACATAAAGTTGATCTATCTCCAAAAAGAGTTTATAATATGGGTATAATTGTGGGTAAACGTAGTCGTGCCGCTGTAACGCACCAGAATTTTCGTTTTTTGTGTTACACATTCTTTGAACACAAGTATTGCTTAGTATGAAATTCTACATTTTCATTATAGTTATAGAACTAATTTAAATCTTGTAGACAGAATCTATTTCTGAGACAGGAATTGAGAAAGAAATGCATAAAAATAATTTATTTTTTATTTTCAATTTCAAAGATCAAATACGTTGAAAATGTAATAGTTACCGTGTACTTTACTTTAAATCTTAATTAGCTCATAATGTCTCTTCTCTTTTAATCGCGGATGAGGGGGAGGGGGTATAAAAGACAAAATTATTTTCCGGATAGAATTTGTTTAGAGCCCGAGCTCTATTTTTGATATAGAAGATTTTTCTCTTTACGCATTTTGCAACCTTTTGGATTCTGTAAATAGATTATTTCATATTATTTTGAATGTAAGGTTATAGCTGCCAACCCTGGCGATTTTGTAACACCACTATCCCAATACAAACATTTTTGATTTTTTTTTAGTAACCAAATATCCGCAATTTAACCAAAATAATTAATCTATAAAAGGTGGTGGTAGAAAATCTGAAGAGTTGGCAGCTAAGTAAGGTGGTGTGGTACAAACAGTGACAACGTTTTTGTCGAGGCTGTTTATCCTGGGACTGTTTTTTCTCGGGCAATTTTCATAATTGCTAACATTTCTAATTTTTAAATCAAATTTATCCACAGTATTTAAAAAAAAAAAAAAAAAAAAGAATGTCTTACAAATTTTTGACGAATAAATAAATTTAAGCCAACTGTAAACATAAAAAAAATATTTTCGGAATGAAGTATTCGTTGAAAAAATCGAAGACTTGGCACCTATGTATTTTATCATAGGGTTAATTTGACCTGGGACTATTTCATCAAATTATTTTGTTAGAAATGTTTTGCTCTCTGGCTAATTTGTCGAAGGATTTTTTGTTTTAAGGCGTCCTTGGGCTTTGTCTAACATTAACAGCGAATCAATCTTCAAATGAAAGAAACGCGTGAACTCTAAAATGAAGAGATGAAAAAGATTTAAGTGGCTTCAACATATTTCGAATTGTTCATTGGGTAGTAAATCATGAATCAACCATAGATTAGGTTGTAGTATAGGGGATGGAGTAGTAGTTAAAAAGAAAACAGCTCCATATAATTATACCATGCCTAAGGATTCTGGACCTCAAGCCACCCCCAAATGCATAATAATTCACGAGCTGTAATCATTTTTATGAGTTTAGGATTTATAGTTTATTTTACCGGGAGACAAAGAAGAAGTCTTTATCATTAAAGCCTTAGACTAGTGTTATTTTATTTTATTTTTCCGAACACTATAGTGAGGAAAGTATTGTAATCATGTCAAAAATCCGAATTTGAGATTTCCATGTTTCTATACGTTTCGAGGTCCCCTGAGTCCGTTTTCACTATTTTTGCGATGGTGTATGTATGTGTGTGTGTGTATGTATGTATGTCTGTGAGTGAACACGCTAGCGTCTAAACGCTTTGTTCGAATAAGCTGAAAGTTGGTACGTATATTGTAAATCACCATAGTACGAACCCTATAGATTTTGGTGAATCTAGCACTTATAGTTTTTTTACAAGGACACCAGAAAAAATTCTTTATCATTATGGCCTATGGGACCAAAATCTTAAAAGTGCGATAGCATCTAAACGCCTTATTCAATTGAGCAAAAAATTTATACACATGTTATAGGTCACAGTTGCACGAACTGTATAGATTTTGGAAAATCTAGCACTTATAGTTTTTTTACAGGGACACAAAGAAAATTCTTTATCATTATGACCAATGGGGCCAAAGTTTTAAAAGTGCGATAGCATCTAAACGCCTTATTCAATTGAGCTGAAAATTTACATGAATATTATAAATCACTGTTGCACTAACTATAAGCATTTTGGTGAATCTAGCATTTATAGGTTTTTACAGGGACACAACGAAAAACTCTTTATCATTAGGATCTATGGGCTCAAAGTTCAGTAAGCGTTCAATAAAACATCGTGTAATATATGGAGAAAAATACTCAAACACTCTATTATGGTTTTCTCTCTTTTGTTTGTTTAACAACTCCTCTTTCTTTACTTTATCTACGAAACTGTTAATTACTGAATGTTCGGAAAGTCGAGTGGAGTCACTCCAGATTTTTTTCCCTCCCGCCTGATGAAGAGTCATGATAAATTATTTTAATCCAAAATAATTGTTGCTTGTTTTGCAATTTATGGTGTTTTATGTACAATATTTTTGTTATTTTTCATTATTAATGACTCATTATTCATTCAACACCAGTATTTCGATGAGTTTTACAGCAACTATATTGTTAGTTTCAAGCAATACATTCCATAATGAAAAAATTAAGTTGTCTATCCGAATGATACATTATTTATTTATTTTTTTTTTTTTTTTAGGAAGGAGCGATTAACCGCAAGGTGAAATACATAAATTTCTACGTATTCTAGCAAATGAAGTAACAAATTACCTGTATCGTATCGCACCTCATAATTCATTCTGTCATATAAGTATATGGAATGAGAGCAGATGCTCTCTTCTGAGAAACAGGCCTCTCTCTTGGCTGATGGTGCCTGATCTTAATTTATGACTCCCGTTTCTCGTTCGAAGAGTTGTGCTCTTCTTTTTTCCCTTCCCCTCTCACCACTCTGTTAAAAGCTCTTTTTATTTCTATTTTTTATTTATCTTTATGTATTTTTATATAAATATGTTGTTAGAGTGATGAGACGGAGAAGGGGAACTTGTAAGATTTATTATATAGAGTGTTGTTTTTGCCCGATGGCTATTCTCTAAACCAGGCCTATCTGACGCAAGAGACCTTGAGGGTCGCATGGCAAATGCATTTCATCAGGGCGGACAGCAATGTGTGTGCATATGCATTTGTATATACACATACATACAATTAAGGCCCTTAATTTTGCATACCACTAATTTTAAATACAAATTTTTGTCATAAAAATAAGCATGTATGTTTAAGAAGTTTATATTTTTAAAGAATAGTAGAGGAAGAGTTCTTATATATCATATAAAATTGTTTTTCCTCAGAAGAGCCAGAATAGATTTCTTAATTTTTACTCTGTTTACAGAAGGCATTAGATAAATTTCCAAAATTCCGCCGCGGGTCGGGAAATTTTACTTAGCGGGCCACGCGTTGCCCACCCCTCTAAAACATTAGTCACAGAGATATATTCATCCGGTTGTAAATACTTTAAATTTTGAAATATATCATCTTAAAAACAGTTTAAAGAAATCATTGCATTTCTGGTAAACTAGTTTGTGCCCGCCTAGCGCTCGATTTTACCATGTTTTTACTATGGGGGGTTACGAGGTGGCAAAATCGAGGCACCCTTTTAGCGTTAAATTTGTCCTGAGAAATCTATGGAAGCTGAGGTCACGAATTTTGGTGCTTGGATTGTTTATATGTATCCGACACCTAAAGTAATGGAATTTATCAAAGTTACCCCTGTTTCCCCCTTGGGGGGACAGAAGGCAAAAACACCTTTGTAAGCATAACTCGGCTCCAAATTACTTCACAGTGAAGAAATTGCACATGGGGGAGACTACACAATAGTATAAATAAAACACCATCTGCGATTTAGGAAATTTCGATTTTTAAATCCATGTTTGGCGGAAAATTTTGCAAATTCTGGATTTTTGAGTAAAACTCTGCCAAAAATTGAACAAAGATGTTAAAAATAGCCATGCGACTTCTTTAGGATATTTCCAAAACACGTTTTTGATTTTTTGTGACCTGCCTTTATTATTATTATTTTTTAGGGGGGGGGGATATGTGTTACAAAGGGCAAATTCGAGGCACCCTTTTTAGCGCTAAATTTGTCCTGGGAAATTTATGAGAGCTACTGTCACGAAGTTTGGTGCTTGGATTGTTTATATGTATCCGCACCTAAAGAAACGAGATTTATCGAAATACCCCCTTCTCCCCTGGGGGGGAGGTAAGAAGAAGAGAAAAAAAATACGTTTGTAAGCATAACTCATCTTCAAATTACTTCACTGTGAAGAAATTTCACATGAGGAAACTAGGCTTGAGTATAAATAAAACATTATGTACGATTTTGGAATTCTTGATTCTTAAAGAAGAGAGGGCAAAATTCGTTTTTCGGGGGGGGGGGGGATTTCAGATCTGGAAAGTAAAGCTGTATTAAAGATCTTACAAAGGTATTGAAAACTACCATGTGTCTCTTCTTTAGGATATTTCCAAAAACGCATTTTCTTTTTCGTGTGATTTTCTATTTTTTTTTTTTTTTTTTTTTTTTTTTTTTTTTTTTGGGGGGGGGGGGGGGGTTAGGAAGTAGCAAATTCAGGACTCCCTCTTTTAGCGCAGAATTTGTCTTGGGAAGTCTATGAGATCTGTGGTCACGTAACAGGGATCTGTCCAGAGGCAAACCTGGGTCCGTTTTAAAGGACCCTTCACAAAATTCTATATCTTAAAAAGGACCCTTCACAAAAATTATTTATCCTAAAAAGAACTCTTCACAAAATTTTTCTCCTTTAAAACAGACCTTTGATAAATCTCTTTTATTTTCAAAACTAATCTTCAGTGTAATGAACAGACTGCCTGAATAATCGTAAGTGTTTTGTTGTATTTTCCCAAAAAGCTGATATTCAATTTGTAATTTATAAAGGGCTTCTAATCATATATGTGAGTTTAGTTCTGTAAAAGTGAACTGTCATTCTCTAAAATGAAACCTTAATTGTATTTTATTTTGCAAAATTACATTTTTCACAATTTCACAAATGAGGACCCTAACCAAAAACTTCGGAAGAACTTTATTTTCATACTAAATTTAGATTCACAAAATTACGTATAGAATTTTTCACAATTTCACAAAAACAGGACCCTGTGCTGTGTGACAAGTCTGGACAGACGACTGCGAAATTTTTTGCGTAAATTGTTTATATGTATCCGACACTTATTGTAACGGGATTTTACGAAATCCCCCCCTTACCCCCTTGGGATCGGGGGAGCAATAAGCACGCGTAAAAACACGTTATCCTGTTTGAATTCGCCTTAAATTATCTTAGAATGGCGAATATTGGTGTGTGGATGTTGATTAGGTGTACCTATTATGTACTTTGGTGAGATTTTGCAAAACTTCGAACTTCACTGCTGGGGAAGGGGAAGTAAGAATCGAATAACTTGCGCAGTGGGAACTCCTCACGTTGAGAGCGGGAAAAACCTCTACCGAACACAGCGGGAACTTTAACTGAGGTTATTATTAATGACATGGGATTTTGACAACTCATTTAAGTATTGTGTCCAGCGAAGTGCTCAAAGCCTGCTAGTGAAATTTATATTTTTATGCAGTCTTGGCCCTTCCATTTACAACTAACTAATTCTGTACCAAGTGGCATTTTAGTTGAGCACTGAGTATAGATATAAGAAAGAATAAAGATGCGTACATAAAGAATTTTGCACATCTTGAAATGAAATAAATAAAATAAAATAACATTTTGAACAAAAAATGTGGTTAAATGGCAAACATGCTGCTTTCATGTGATTCAGATCTTTTGTAGTAAGTTTATATATATGTACACGATTAGGTTCATTGATATATCTGATTCTTTCAGCTTAGCAGATTACTTAAACCATGATTGATAACTACAATTTTTACCATGATTGATAACTACAATTTTTACTACATATTATACACAGGTTATTCACTTTCATCGTGTACAAAATTCCCAATGTAGAGAACGGAAGATATATAAAACATGTGTTGATATGAAAAAGGTAAGGACAAATAATGCCCTTTTTGAAAACAGTTTTTGGCGTTTTTAATCCAGTTACACCTAGTAATCCTTTTGTTCTAGAGACAGCTTTATACACACCCGAATTTTTGAACTTTTCTTTCTTTTTAAGGAATTCTTTAAAAAAAAAAAACAAAAAAACATATGGTAGTAAGCTTTCTATTTATTGTGCATTAAGAGCACGTTCTTTTCTCGTCAGGTTTCCATTGAATGGACGTCTAATTTTTCTGCATTAATTCTTTATGAATTAGTGTCAAGGGCATTTAAAACAATGATTGCCGGCAGACGATATTGTATTCTGATCGTGTAATGCGGCCCTAAACAGAAAGTTCAGTTACAAACACGATTTTCATTAGCTGTATAAATTATCATTAGGCTTCTTTTCTAGATGGTTGATAATGCTTCATTAAACCGCTATTAAAATAGAAATGCCTAACGCGATTATGTATTCTAATTCTTTTATATGATCCTTTGCAAAGGATAATCATTACTGCGCTCGAGACTATTTCACTCGAGGGAAAATTCCGCAATCTATCTTGACAATATAAAAATTGGCAGCAATTTAAGTCGATAAGCATTCATTAATATTAGAATCAATTAAAATTTTTCATTATCCCTCTGAATTGGAAATCGAATAAATTAGACAGTATTGTAATATAATCATTTCTTTCTTTCTCTCTTTCTCTCTCTTTCTTTCTTTCTTTCTTTCTTTTTTTTTTTTTTTTTTTTAAATTACCAAGAAATCTTAAATATTATAAAAATGAATATTCTCGATGATGTCTCCAATGTTAAATTGCATCTCATTATTTGGTGATCAATTTTATGTGGAATTCTATAAGTGTAATTCGGTTTCATGACAATCCATGACATGAGATCTGAACTGTCCATCGCTGTTCTATTTTTTACAGCATCGAAGTAACACGTTAGTAGAAGGGGGGGGGGGATAGAAAAGAAAAGAAAAAATCTAACTTTTCTAAATATGGGCTATTTATTATCTTTTGATCGTTTTAGGGACAGCGGTAAAGGACAAAATTGGAAATTACCAGAAGCAGTTTTTTTATTGACTACTTTTTTTCTCTTTTTAATCAGAAATGATAAAGATTTCAGTATGTTAAAAAACTTCTGTACGAATTAGTAGCAACATAAAATTATAAATCAAAATAAATAATCTGGTATTAATAAAATTATAAATACTTTTACAAAATTATTAAGGGACAACTCCGCTGGTAACTGACTGACATTCATAAAGCAAAACAAGTATTTGTTTAATATACTACACAAAAAATACAACTTGCAGAATAACTTTTTTCTCAGATTTCTGCTGAATTCAGTGCTGTAATTAAAAAAAAAAAAAAAACTTTCTAGATAATTTTATAAAACAATAAGGTTTCTCAAAATCCTGAAAAGTAGAGTAAAAGAATAAGAAAAAAAAAAAAAAAAAAAAAAGAAAGAAAGAAAGAAAACCTTCTAATTTTGAAATGCTAATAAGGTGAATAAATTGTTCATAGCAGCTGCAAATTGTTTTTGAATAAAATATAGAACTTTCTTCTGAAAATAAGTATACATCTGTATATATATATAAATTACGTGTCACGATGTTTGTCCGGGGTAAACTCCTAAACTAAGGAACCGATTTTAATGAAATTTTGCACACTGTGTGCAGTTTGCTCCAACTTGAGAGATAGGATAGTTTTTATCTCAATTTATTGTCACAATATTGTTTTATTGCAATTATTTGTTAATTATAGACCTTTATTAAAGTTGCTCCAAAATATCTGTGAGTTCCATTAATTTAATTGTTGCCAAAGAAAAAAAAAAAAAAAAAAAAAAAAATACGAGTTCATTTTCTTTCGACATAAAATACATTTAATCAAACGTGAACGTTAAAAAATTATAAAAAGTTAAATTATGCATCTCACGAAAATTGACGTCATAATCAATTTAAAGATTTTATACACATTGATAAAGTGCTAATGTAGTTCTATCATATATATAGTAATATATGTAGATCTCTCATCCCCATGTTATCGTACAAAGATTTTTGATGCCGAAAAAAAAAATAAAAGCTTTGTAAACAGCCACTAAGTGGTATTGAAAAAAAAAAAAAAAAAAAAGAAAAGAAAAGAAAGAAAGAAATATGAATTTGAAACTGTATCTGGAGTCTTCCATTCCCCTTTAGCAAATAAATTATTCATAAATTTTATTTGCTAAAATATTAGTATGTATTCCCGTGTGTATTCACTCGGGGAAAGACGGCCATATTTTGGTAAAAACGTCGTCTTTTCCCAAATAAAAAGGAATAACTTTTTTCTCCCCAATGATCACTCTATTCTATATATGCTGTACTATATCTATGAGTTCTATACGCAAGCGAAGTGTGACTCACTGACCGTCTGTGCAGCCAAGAAAAAGAATTCCTATGTTAATTGCCCACTGGATTTTTTGTAAGAAATTATTAAAAATCGAGGAAATTTATTTCCCGATTTTAATCCTTATATTTGGGTATAGATATGTATTAGTTATCGCGGGTGTTAGATTGAATTATTTTGCTGTCAAATTGACAAAATTTTAATTTTAAATTTCAAAACTCTGTCGCCCTTGGCTTTTATTATTATTATTATTATTATTTGGCGATCAAAAGCGTAACACGAAAATATACATGCCAGATGTATGCATTGTACGAAATGTAATATGTATTATTCATTGTACGTATGTATGACATGTAATATGTATTGTACGAAATATTGTTTCATATTATTCATTACTCTTTTAACATAAGTTGTTAAAATAACCATAATTTTTGAAAGGAATTAAATATTTTCGCCAGATAATTTGGCGATATTCTTTTTTTTTCGCCAAGGATGACAGAAATGAAATCTATTCCGCTGCAAAATATTAGTATCTTACATCAGATATTTTATTTAGACATTTGAAAACAAATTTGACTTCAAACTATGATAGAATATTTATCATTTTTCTTTTAATTAGTATATTATTAGTATATTAAAATTTAAAAGCATGGTTTTTTTTTTTTTTTTAAATCTTATAATTATTCTTATCTTAATCCTCAATGTTTCCCATCTTTATTAACTTGAATTTACTATTAAAATTTTAACATACTCAAAAACTTCTCATCACTTCGTTAAAATACACTAAACTTTTCCAAAATCTTTTTCTATTTAAAATGATACATGTATTTACTTTAAATGTCCAATATTTCATAAGATTTTCAATTTTAAAGTTTTAAAATATTTATCAAATTTACTTATTTTTCTGGTTTAGCCTTATTGTTTTCCTTTTTATAACTACAGCTGTTGCCCTCTTTAAAATATTTAAAATGATGAGGTCATTTTATAGTAAAATTATCCATTATAGCATATATTATATTTCACTCCTCCATAAAAATTGATTTTAAAATCGTCTGTTTCTTTTATACTTTTATTTTAATAGAATTTAATTTATATATTAGTCATTTTAGCAATTTTATCCAAAGTAGCATTAGAAATAATATATATCACTTCTCCATTAAAATTTATAGGACCCTACAATAAAATTAATTTGTGCTTAATATCAACACTACGAAAATTTTTATCAATCGCTTCCAAATTTTGACCTAAGTTTCAAATCTCAACTCTGTGGGTTTTTACATCGGCTACAACGTTTTCGTCTTTGTTCGTAAATAATAATTTGACTGTACTAAATAGTTTACAGCCGTATAATTCAACGTATAACTTAGTCACAGCAACGCGTGGCCGGGTCTGCTAGTTAATTTATAGATTTTAGCCCAAATTAATCAACGATTAGGAGACTGGCAAATACTTTTTCAAAACAATGCCCCAGGCTGCCAGAAAACTGGCCACTTTTTAGCATTAAGTGGCCATGTGATCGGTGGCCAGTGCTAATTTTGCCCTATGACCACGCGTTACATAGTGGAGGCAGAGCGTCGAGCACACGTAATCCGAGGGATTGTAGGTTCGAACCCGAGCTGGTTGAAGATCACACGGGCAATGTCCTGCATGTTACGTAAAATTAATAACACTCAGAATTATCGAACCTTTGGAGCTAACCATTCTGAGAGGATCAAAATTGTGATGGCATGTCTTAAGCCCACCTCTTACCTGTAAGGATGAATTCCAGACTGTCACTTATAACCCACCAGGCAGCGGTAGTGCAACGTTAAGTCCACTCAACTAACCAACCAGTCATCTTTATATATATGCGTTGTTCAATGTAAAAGTGGTGCAACTTCATATTTTTTAAAAATGTATTATTATTTTTTATTTTTTACTTAATTGTATCACATTTAGTCACATCTTTCATTATAAAAGAGAAGAAACTCCAATAATATTGCTTTAACCCTCCGTCGGGCGCACTCTGCCTGAGAGGCCCGTTCTGGTTTTTATTCTCTAAATATCCTACACATGATTTTTAATTCAAAAACACCCATATGGTGACCTTATTAGGAGTGAATAGAAAGTAATAAACGAAAACTTGATGCATAAGTACGAATTTATTGATTGTAGTACAAGTATTTTAACAATAAAGTATTTATCTGGCCTCTCAGGCAGGGTGCGCCCGATTTTGTTCGTCCTACGCGTGCGCCTGACGTAGGGTTAAAATCCCATAAATAGCATTACTTTTTTTTTTTTCCAAAGAACTCTAAAACTTCCAAATATTCATTATAAACGTGAAATTCCTAAGTTATTTCAAATTAATTTTCTTATAGCTTATAAATTCTTATAACACTGATTTGTGATAAACACTAAAAATTCTATAACACTGACTGAGTACTTATACTTTGCTATATACACATTTGCAAAAAACGCGTTAGTTCAAAATCGAAAGTAATTTTGGTGTTATATATCGTCGACTTATAAATGGTTGGTGTTTCACTTTTCATTAAAAAAAAAAAAAAAATTAGGTGGATTTTTTTTCAAGTGAGTTTTATTTAAAAAATTCCACCCGGTATTTTTTGGGTCAGGCTAGCCAATCTTGCAAGTTCGTTGGTTAAATGTCTCACGTTGATCGGTTTATCTGAGCTCTCTTGTTTTGCGCCTGTAAAACTCTTTTTGCCACGTTAAGAGTACTGATACAGGGAAAGCAGATGTTTTTCGCAACAATATTTTACTTGTGTGAGTAGTTAATTTTTATTTAATATATAGCATTTTTGCTGACCGCTTCATGTTTTAATGTCAGTAGAAAATTATTTAGTTTTAAATACATAGTGGTTGGCCAAATAAATAGTTAGTTTTTCCCCATTTCATAATTAAAAAAAAAAAAAAAAAAAATTGGTTGGTTTTTTTTTCAAGTGAGTCTTATTTAAAATATATAAATAAAAATTTCTCGGGATTTTTCGTTTCGGTCAAAATCGAGCCAATCCTGCAAGTTCGTTGATTAAACGTTGCGTGTTGATCGGTTCATCTGAGCTCTATTATCTTGCGCCTGTAAAACTCTTTTTGCCACGTTAAGAGTACTGTTACAGGAAAAGCAAATGTTTTTCGCAACAATATATTTCTAGTTTGAGTAGTTAATTTTTATTTAATACATAGCTTTTTTGCTGACCGCTTCATGTTAACGTCAGTAGAAAATGATTTAGTTCTAAATACATAGTGGTTGGCCAAATAAATAGTTAGTTTTTTCCATTTCATAATTTAATTTTTTTCCCCCTAAAGTGAGTTTTATTTAAAAAATAAAAATAAAAATTACTCGGGATTTTTCGTGTCGGTCAAAATCGAGCGAATCCTGCAAATTCGTTGGTTAAACGTCGCGCGTTGATCGGTTTATCTGAGCTCTATAACCTTGCGCCTGTAAAACTCTTTTTGCCACGTTAAGAGTACTGATGCAGGGGAAGCGGATGTTTTTCGCAACATTATTTTGCTTGTGCTTGTAATTAATTTTTATTTAATATACAGCATTTTTGCTGACTGCTTCATGTTTTAAAGTCAGTAGAAAATTATTTAATACATTTGACCATTTTGACTTTTCATGCACCCAAATGAATATCTGATAAAAGGAATCTGATGTTAAAAATATTTTTAAATAAATCAATAATTTCAAGTTCTAAATAAATTAAATCTATCCAGTTTCAGTTTATAAGTCACAAATTAAAATTTTACACACACATTATGCAACAAATTACACAATTATACACAAAGTTTTATCACAAATTACAGTTCACAAAATTCATGAATATGCCCCTTTCACAAAATTCATTTTATTAAAGTTATGCTTATATATGTAAAATCTGGAGTGACTCCACTCGACTTTCTGAACATTAAGTAATTAACGGTTGTATATGTAAAGTAAGAGAAGTCGTTAAATAAAGAGAAAAAGGGTGTTTAAGTATTTTTCTTTATAGAGTGTGTTGTTTAATTTAACACTATCGCTCTTCTAACAATTTCAGCCCGTAGATCCTAACGAAAAAGAAATTTTTGTTGTACTCCTGTAAAATTCTATAAGTGCCAGAATCTCCAAAATTCATACAGTTCGTGTGACGGTGATCTATAACATGTATATAAATTTTCAACTCAATCGGACAAGGTGTTTAGACACTATCGCACGTTAAAGAATTTGAGCCCATAGGGTGTAATGATAAATAATTTTTTTCTTTTTTTTTTGGGGGGGGGGTCCCTGTAAAAAAACCATAAGTGCTAAATTCACCAAAATCTATGTAGTTTGTGCGACGGTGACTTATAACATGTTTATAAATTTTCAACTCAGACGAATAAGGCGTTTAGACGCCATCGCACTTTAAACAATTTGGGCCCATAGACCATAATGATACAGAATTTTTCTTTGTATTCCCGTAGAAAAAACTATAAGTGGTAGATTCACCAAAATGTACACAGTTCGTGCAACAGGGACTTATAACGTGTATAAATTTTTAGCTCAGACGATTAAGGCGTTTAGACATTATCGCACTTTAAAAAATTTTGGTCCATAGGCCATAATGATAAAGAACTTTTCTTTGTGTCCTTGTAAAAGAACTATAAGTCCTAGAATCACCAAAATCGATAGGGTTCGTGCTATGGTGACCTATAACATACGTACCAACTTTCAGCTCATTCGAACAAAGCATTTAGGCACTATCGTGTTCACTCACTCACACGCACACATACATACATCATGGTAAAAATAGTAAAAATGAACTCAGGGAACCTCAAAACGCATAGAAACATCAAAATCTCATAGTAGGATTTTTTACATGCTTACAATATTTTCCTTACATATGTATGTTAGGAAAGTAAAAATTTCATAAGTCCAGTATCATTTAAAATGATTGCCTATACTTAATTCAATGAAACACTATTAATTATATTTATATAATTACTGATGAAACAGAAGGTTTTGCATGATGCGTGTGTGTGTTTCTACAAAAGTAAATAAAAATTTTAGAAAAATGAGCTTTGAAAATTAAAACCTGGTTGGTTTGTCCCCTGTATATATATATCTACTAATACATTTGTATTTATTCTCTGCTCTGTAATTATTTTCATGAAATCTAACTAATTTGTAGCTTTAGTTGAATTGTTGAATAATTCTTGTTGAGGATTACTATTTAAAAATAGTTTTACAGTATTACCATTATTTTATTCATTTTATGTCGAAGCTTGTCATTAGAGAAGCGATTTTTAAAAATTATCTCCTATATGGAAGAGAAAGTGCAAAACGAGGTTTCACACTTTTTTTTTTTTTTTTTTTTTAAATTCAAAGTAAAACACAATATTCAAAGATTCTTGCTTGAAAATGTAATGAATATGACTAACTATAAAATAGTGTAGGAAATTTGTCCACCCCAAAGGTACAAAACGTGTTTTACGCATATTCCTTAATATCTTAAAAAGAAAATGTATGAGATCGTTGCTTTAATATTTATATTGTGCGTATGGGGAAAGAACATTTTAAAGTTCTATAATTATTGCACAAAGCCGTGCGGGTCTGCTCTTATGATATACGAGAATTATGTGAGCGTCATAGCATACTTGATTTTGATTGTACTGGAATTAATCTCATTCATGTTGCCACTTTTTGTTGAAAGTGCGTTAGTTGCGAATTTTTTAGTTTCGGCAATATTGGATTATTGATGGGGGTGGGGTGGTTATATGATATGTTCTGTAAACCAATTGATATCCACTTTCTCCTCGAAATATTTGCATATTGTATCATATTTTACATCTCCTTGAACCTCTTGATCCCGTCCTCTCGTCTATACAATTCGTTTCTTTTGCCAACTCGACTAACTCAGCGGACATTTACCCCCACCTCCAAATTGCATGCGCTATAAATATTACCTCTGACTTTTCTCTCCATTACACAGTCCTCACTGCATGCCATCGGCTGGTTTACCTCCAAGTTTTTTTTCCCGAGAAAATCCCGTTCTCCCCCCTTTCTCTTAGAAATGGAAGGATTTTGATGATACGCCAAGCTAGCAATGGAATTGCGTCAGCCTCGCACTGGGAACTGTAGTTCGTTTCAAACTTAAAACCCAGATTGTGCAATTACTTGGTCGTTAGAACATTGTTATGTGCCAAGAGTTCGGAGAGTGAGCCGATGGGAAAACTTATTTTTGCGAGTGATGAGATGTCATCTGTAGATTTGTTCTTTCTAAATTTGTAACTTTGTCGTTGAGAGACAGGTGCAAGAATTACTGGTTCGTGATCCCTAGTAATTCTTTGACTTCTCTGTAACAATTTTAGCTCGTATCATATTGAATAAGTAGGGGGGGGGGGGGGAGGGAGGGGAATGTAATATTTGTAATTAATGCACCTGCTTTTGAAGATTACGCCATTCAAAAATTTTTTTTTTTTTTCTTTCATTTGTTTTATACTGCGGGTTGTAAGCTGATGGGCTTGAAATGGAAATACTGAAATGTAGCAATTAATGTGCAAGTGATATGCGATTTTTTAAATGTTTTATTTACACATTAGCATAATGCGTATGTCTTTTTTTTTTTTTTTTTTTGCAAAGAAAAAAAAATCTGGTGTGAAACAACCACACGACTTCCATTACCCGCTATTACATGTATTATATGCATTTTTGAGAGATAATGTGATCAGAAAACATAAAAGTGACCTAAAGAGAAAATCGTTAGAGCCGTTTTTGAGATACCAACTTTTACAAAAAATCAATTATTGACTGGAAAAAAAATAATTACATACAAAATCATATTTAAAAGTGAGTTAAAATGGCGAGTTTGAAAAAAATCCGTACAACCGTTTTTAAAGGAACGCCTTTGCGAGACCTGAACTTGAGCTATATATACAGGACGCCTATCAATTTTCCTGAACTAACCAACTATATCATTCGAAAGGACATCTAATAGAGTGTTTATATAGCAAGTTTGAAGAAAATCGTTAGAGCCGTTTTTGAGATACGGACTTACGGTCCCACTTCCGGTTTCCGATGTCGCACTTCCGGTTTTTCAATTTTCACCAAAATTTGGAAATTTCATCTGTACACCAGACGTATTTCAATTCTAAAGTCTCGTAGATCTACCTTTATTATTTTCTGAGCTATAATAGCCAGAAGATTCTCCACATACATACACACACACACACACATACATACATACACACTGACCAATTGCCAAAAACCACTTTTTTGGACTCAGGGGACCTTAAAACGTGTAAATCAGGTGAAAACCCAATATCGAATTTTCAGACCGAATACAATACTTCCATTACCCTACGGTAGTAAGGTAATGGAAGTAATAACAATGAACAAAAAACTATGCGATACACGTAAACTATGAAACACTTGCAAACATTAAGATATTAGTTTCTCATTATGATTATTTTGTTTGTGGCTTATTCTATATGTTTTACGCTTTTATTTGATTTTAATATGCGAGCTATAGTATAACAGAGTTGGCAACTTTTATAATTTATTCCGGAGCAATTTAAGCCCCGCCTTCTTTTCGTACCAGAAATTTTATAGAATATTTCTCTTTAATATGTGACAACTGTTAAATAAGGGGAAAACCATTTTTTAAAATTTCCGGTGTGAGAAAAGGGCGGGGCTAACAATGCTCCGGAATAAATTATAAAAGTTGGCAACTCTGGTATAATGCCAGTTATTTATAAAATTAGGCTATATTTACGTTAGCTCATCAATGGTCAATGGGGGTCTATCTAGCCTAATGGTTAATGCTGTGCCTTTTATTTCACAGATGCGGGGTTGGAACCTCGGTTCAAGCATAGATGTTCGTAGTGTTTAACCCATTTTAAGCGATAGGACCCAATCTAATTCGCCCTAATATGCAAAAGATGACCGCAATGCGAGAACCAAACTGAACTAAGCTACCACACTGGAAATTTTAGTTCACTTTAAATATATATACGCACTTATTTTTATTATTTTTATTTATTTTTTTATTTATTTATTTTTTTTTATTGCAGTTTCTCCGAAGTGTTTATTCCGAATTAGATTTTTGGAAGTTCCACTAAATGTAATAATAAATATGGAATCCATTTCTTCCTTACTATATGAATTTTTTCCCCTCTCTAACAATGTATTCAAGAATGAAGGTTGACTTTTTAAAGCGATTTTTTTGATTAAACCCAGAACTTTTCGCATAATTCGATATTATTTAATAAATTTGAAATTTGCCGTCCGAATGACTTAAATTCTGCGCTCAAAGCTGGTAGATGGGAGGTGCCGGGTTCGATCCCAGGTCACGGTCATCGACCTAGCCGTTCGGAGTTTTCCGTGGTTTCCTCCGAAACTCGCGTAAATACGGGCTGGGACCCCTTAGAAAGACCCCCACGGAGGGCATTCCCCCTATAGGCCTAGGACACATAAGGAGTCAATCGGCCTTAATCCTCCAACCAACCAACCAACCGAATGACTTAAATTTTGTTTTGTTAAACTTATATCGTTATTGAGCTTAGTCGCATAAAATTTAACGAAGTTTCCTCGAAAAGAGAGCTTTTAAATTTTTAGTACAACAGGGCGTACAGTTTTTTTCAGACAACGATTTTCCGTAGTCACCTTTTTTACTTTACACTTTGAATGAACATGCTAAAATTTATGTTTATATTTAAAGTGTATAAAGCTGCGAATTTTTCATTGTATCTGTCTGGATTATACACAAGCGAAGTGATAACGTTAAGCAAACGTCAGTGGGTGCACGCATCCGGCAATAGAAAATTTTTTAATAATTTATTTTAAATAATTACAAGATAAAAACAATTTTTTATATACCATGTTTTTAAATTTTCTGTTAAATCATATAAAATTAAATCATATAAACTTGAAAATTCTATGTATTAATAAATACTTTTTAAAATATTTTTTGATGAATTATCCCATCAACTTAAAAAAAAAAAAAAAAAAAAAAAAAATCAAATGCATAATAAAAAGAACAATTATAAGAAATTTCCAAACATTTATTAATTGAATAAAAATATTTAAATATGCATTGTCATCGTGTTCTGAGCTATTCTAAAAGTTTCAAATGTTAAAAATCGATTGCAAGATTTGTACATGGTAAAATATTAAAACTTTCAGGTACTTTCATTTCCTGAGTTAGATACTGTGAAGTATGATTTAAAATATTCATTTTGTGCTTGAATAGATTTTGTGTTCTAAATGAGTTTTTTCGGGTTTTAAAATTGAAACGTCCATAGCTCATTGGAATTGGAAACATTTTGTACTTAAACAAATCATCCAGTGTTTATATTTTGCAGACGTATAAGTTATTATTTCAGATCTGCATTTTTTCAAAAAAGCGAAGTATTAATTTATTTTAAGGAACAGATTTGATATCTGTTGTCCTTGGCGGAAAAAAAAAGATCGCCAAATTATTTGGCGAACATATTTAATTCCTTTCAAAAATCATGATTATTTTTGCAACGTATATTAAGCGAGCAATCAAATATGAAACAGTATTTCCTACAGTATATTTTTCAAAAATATACATCTGGCATGTGTGTTTTCGTATTACGTTTTTGATCGCCAAAAAAAAGAAAAAAAGACAGCTATCAAATATATGCCCATTTTGTTTCTAAAGTTTTGAAATTTAACATTAAAATTTTGTCAATTTGACAGAAAAAAAACTTAATCAAACACAATTTTTTTTACAAAAAAAAAAAAAAAAAAAAAAAAAATCCAGTGGGTGATTAACATAGGAAATCTTTTGCATGTTATTTATTTATTTATTTGTTTTTGTTCAGTATTTAATAAACTCTTAAACTTATATCTATATACATATAGGTTACATCTGCTGCAATTTTTGAAAAGGTTTTCAATATATATATATATATATATCCCTTCGTAAATTTTATATAACATATATAATAATAATTTGAATCCATTCAAAGATTTTTGTGAATATATATTCAGAACTCTTTTTTTTTTTAAATCATTTACCAGCATGAAAGCGTTTTGTTAATAATATGCTTCTAATATGTTCTGTTTCTAATTTCTATTGCCTCTAATTTAATCAACGTGATAATCTAATAAGAAAGGGGCAAAGTCGCCGTCTAAGGGTAAAGCGAGCCCATACTATTGCAAAATAAATTCATTAAAAAAAAAGAGGAACATAGACATCGCGTGAGAAGACTGACTATACAATTTTGCATAAATATTAATTAGATTTTTATGCTTTTTTAAAATTTATTTATTTGTTTTATGCCTAATTATCATCAATTTATTTGCCCTCCATGACACACATTTCTAGAAATTGAAGTACTCGGGTGGCATTTTGTATTGGACAATTAACTTATATAATAAAGTTTTTCTTTAGTCCCGAAAATAAATCTTAACTATGATATGTGAATAACCATATTCTATTTATTTTCTGCTAGTTTGTGATAATTTTATACACTTATTGTTCTTTTGATATTTACTCTATTTTTTTCTTCCAGGTCGAGATTATATTTGGGGTACTGGAAAAACTGGTGTTAAATGTGAAGGTAATGTTAACTTTCGGTCATTTTTCCTTTCATTTTTCTTTTCTTTCTTTCTTTACTCTTTGCAGTGGGTGATCAAATTATTAGAAATATTTATTTTGACATTTTCTAAAAAAAAAAAAAAAAAAAAAAAAAAAATGCTGAACGAAATGACCTGAAACTTCAGATATGCGAAGAATATTTAAAAAGTCACATTTTCCACTATCGATTTAGTCCATAGTGTAATTAAGGGACCAGCCACAAATTGAAGAAAAGCTCAAATACTTTGGATCACCCTATATCATAAAAAGCTACAAATGACTTGTAACTTCACAGTGTTTCACGAGAATTGCACAATTATTTAGGCAGATGTAAAAAACATTTTGAAAAATTATTATTATTTCTTTTTTTTGACGACTTTTTTGCTTGTAACTAGAACGGATTTCCATAAAATTTTACAAAACTTGCGGAAAAATTGACAAAACGTTATAGAAACATTATTTTGAAACAAAAAATTCACACGTGTGATATTCGCTGAGATATAAGCATTTATAGTAAATATTTTTTTTTTACTGCGTATGCCCGAAAAATAGAAAAAAAATATTGTATAGATTGAAAGTTAGATATATTGCGCCACTTTTGTCAAAGGTTCATTTGAATAGAGTAAAGACTAAGCAAATTTTTGCAAAAGAACGAGCTAGATTTTTAAGTATCCGTAGTGGCATAGTCATGAAGTTCAAATGAACAATTTATAACAGATTTTAAAACAAAAGACTAGGATTCGCGCTCGCATAGCGACATAGTGGTAATTTTCGACTACAGATTTGCCGTCAAAAATATTTTTATAACCCCCCCCCCCCCTTTCTTTCTTTCATTTTTTTTTTTTTTTTTTTTTTTTTTTTAAATATCTCGGTTATTCGCGTAATGAGATAATTTTTAAATACGAATTCTATAGATTTTCCTAAGTTTTTTTGCTTATTCCTTTTTTCCTACTACATTCATTTGTAGATCTAATTGTATAATTAAATTTATTTCTTTTAAAGGTCCAAAGGGTGTTAAGTTTTTTTTTAAATATTGAAAAAATACATATGCGTTGTGCGTGTGATAAAATCAGAACAATTCTGAACAGTTTATTGCTTCATTTATATAGTTTTATGTACATTGGTTCAAAAGTTATGAGTAAAATTGTAATTGGTATCAAGACTGAATTTTTTGCATTTCCAAACTTTAACACTCATTTTCTCAAAAATGCTTTTTTGACACTATCCGCAAGATGGCTTACTGTAAAGTTAATCTAATGATTCTTTTTTTTTTTTTTTTTTTTTTTTTTTTCTCTTTCTGTCTTAAAACGTTTGTACAAACCTATTTCATAAATTAAATATATACACCTATTTCATAAATTAAAGATTTTGATATATTTCAAAATTACTGTGTTTAAAATTATGTGCAAAACTTTAAACTTTTCAAAACATTCAAAAAGTTTCAGTTAAGTAAAGTTAATTTTACTAAATGAACGTTAATTCATTTTGTAGTATTCCTTAATATAAATGTGTGTGCAAAGATATAAGGTATTAGGTGAAGATCCTTTTGCTTTCATTACCCGATTACTGTAGTTAAAGGGAGTGTGTGTCAAAAAATTCAATATCGAGTTTTCACCTGATTTCACATGTTTTAAGATCTCCTGAGTTCAAAAAAGTGGTTTCCGCCAATTGGTCAGTGTTTGTGTATGTGTGAGGAATCTTCTAACTATTATATCTTCGAAACTAATAAAGATAGAACGACGAATCTTTACAATTGAGATATCTGGTGTAGAGATAATTTTTCCAAAATTTGGTGAAAATTGAAAAACTTGAAGTGAGATCACTCAAAAACGGTTCTAACGATTTTCTTCAAAATTGCTATATAAACACTATTGGATGTCCTTTAGTATGTGTTAGTCGGTGAGTTCAGGAAAATTGATAGGCGTTCTGTATAAGTAGATCAATTTGAGATCTCGTAGGTGCGTTTCTTTTAAAACGGCTGTACGGATTTTTTTTTTTTTTTCGGGGGGGGGGGGGGGGGGGGGGGGGGAGGGGGTGTCAAACTCCGCCATATTAGCTCGTTTTTAAAGGTACTTTCGTATAGAGCTGTGCCGAGTACTCAGTATTTACACGGTACTCGACTTACTCGGCCAATTTGCCGAATACTCACTCAGTTCTTGACCAAATTTTGACTAATTACTTGGCCAAAACCGAGTAGCTGTAAAAATTTCATTATTTTTATTTTTATGAAGAAAAAATGTATTAATAACAGATATTTATTAACAACTAAGCTAAAAAATTATGAACACATAAATAGAGTCATTATAATTAAATTATTGCTTTAAACAGCTTTCTGTGGTTGAAACAAGCGAGTATATTGTCGCCAAATTTGGTATAGAGACGGTTCGTGAGGTTCCTTTGTCCGTTTTAGCTATAGAAAGCTGTTTATAACAGAAATTTAATTATAACCCTCCTGTATATATGTATGTAATAATTTTTAAAAATTTAGTACATAAGATTGTATATATAAAATTGGCAAAAATATTTTAGAAAAATAAAATAAAATAAACTTTATGTAAATATAACCTAAACAAAATTCCAGCTATACATTTGTGCTAATGAAAGTAAGCCACTTTTAAAACTGTAGGAAAAAAATTATTTCGGGTTTAAATATATAGGGATAAAATTTTTCAGCTTTTCTGCTGATTTCAGCTTTTTTGTACATTTACCTTTTTTACCTTTTTTTTAAAAAAAAATTATATATGTATTTCAGCTTTTTTATGTGTCTGATGTGCATTTTTTCTTTTTATATACACTGTAGATTAAATTAAATATTTATTAAGGTAAGTGTACCAGTAGTGGGCCATGTACCAGTAGTGAGCCACTTGAATGTTTAAATTAAAAATAAGAAATTCCAACATTCAAATGAGATAAGAGATCTGCCTCTGATAAGCTGAAACCCTTATTGACTAGATACCAGAGGCACAACCTTCATTTCCTGTTTACTTAGGAGTTAAAATTTTTTTTGCTGAAGTTAGTCTCAGAGAGCAGCATTTTAAGCCTATTCTTAATGGTTTCCTTAAGAGATAAGTCTTCATTCAACTCCTTTTAAGCATACATTCTGCTTGTTTTAAAAATGAATTTTTATTGATATTATTTCATTATATACTGAATATATTATAAACTATCATTAAATTAAATAATATCAATAATTTATAGGTAATGGAGGGTGGCCCACTTTTGGATCAATGTTTTACTAAATGTTCCAGTAGTGGGCCTAGCAGGCCCAGTACTGGAGCACATGCCTTTTCTCATATAGACTGTTTTATGATGTTTAATAAAAAGATTACATCTTGTAATCTTATTTTGTATAATTAAATTTGCTTTATTTCTATCAGAACCAGTAGTGGGCCACGTGGCCCACTACTGGTACACTAATGGCCCACTAATGGTACGTTAATGGAACATTCTGAAAAATTACTTCAATAAATATGTGAATTACCACATCACAATATTATTTCAATATTTTGTTTACTTTGTATTTGCTATTTAGTGTATTTAATTCTTTCATTTTATTCTGACTATAACAGTCAGAATTGGCTGGCATTCATCCTGATATGTATCATGATATTTATAAGCTAATATATGTATCAAAATGACATAGTTTAAATCTTAGGGAATCTTATTTAATCATAAAAATACATCTCATTCACAACATATAAATAAAATGAAAGAATTAAATACACTAAATAGCAAATACAAAGTAAACAAAACATTGAAATAATATTGTGATGTGGTAATTCACCATATTCATATTTTGTTCTTAAGTAATGCATATTCACAAGTTATATAATCTAAAATATGTGTATAATGAAAATTGTTCTCAAATTGTAGTTACCTTTGAAGTTAGTATTATAAAACAACTGATTGTTCATTTTGAGGACAATATGTAAAATACAGATAAAGCAATTCTGTAAGCTTTGGTGTATTTATTTTATAATACATACTAGCAGGCTTTGCCCGCTTCGCAGGACGTTAAACTTAAATGATTTGTCAAAATGCCATATCTTTATTAATAACCTAAGTTCTCGCTGTGAGTGGTAGAGGTTTTCTCGCTCGCAAAGTGAGGAGTCTGGGTCTCCACTGTCTTCGGCACAACTTACCCACTTCTTACTTCCCCACCCTCAGCGGGTGAGTTCGAAGTTTTGCAAAATCCCACTAATGTACATAATGCGTACACTTAATCAATATCCACACACCAAAATTCGCCATTCTAAGATAATTCAAAGCGAATTCAAATGGAAAAACATGTTTTTACACATGTTTATTGCCATCCGACTCCGAGAAGAGGGGGGGGGATTTCGAATTTCGTGAAATGCAGTTACAATAAGTGCCGGATGCATACAAACAATTTACGCACCAAATTTCGTGACCACAGAAGTCTTTAATAGACAGTATTATAAATAAAAAAAAAATAAATAAATAAAAAAATTATACAGACACGACATTATTTCATTATTTAAAACATGGAAATCTGACATTGACAGATTTTAATTTAGTGCCAGAGGCCTACTGCTAAACTTGTTAATATCGACAAATTCTTCTTTAGTTAATTCGTGACGATCTAAATTCCATGATAAAGTTTTCATTAAATCAAACCAATGTGTTTCAGCTGCAGATATTGTAACAAATAACGTTGGAAGTCCAAACTGTTTATAGTCGCAAAACAACGTTTTCTCTCTTTTTCCCAATGAGGGGGAGGGGGGTGTACCTTGGGGGGACTCATGTCAAAGGTGTGCCTTGGGGGGGAACTCATGTCAAAGTTGTACCTTGTGGGGGACTCATGTCAAAGTTGGGCCTGTGGGGGGGACTCATGTCAAAGTTGGGCCTGGGGGGGGACTCATGTCAAAGTTGGGCCTGGGGGGGGACTCATGTCAAAGTTGTACCTTGGGGGGGACTCATGTCAAAGTTGGGCCTTGGGGGGACTCATGTCAAAGTTGGGCCTGGGGGGGGACTCATGTCAAAGTTGGGCCTTGGGGGGACTCATGTCAAAGTTGTACCTTGGGGGGGACTCATGTCAAAGTTGGGCCTGGGGGGGACTCATGTCAAAGTTGGGCCTTGGGGGGACTCATGTCAAAGTTGAACCTTGGGGGGGACTCATGTCAAAGTTGGGCCTGGGGTGGACTCATGTCAAAGTTGTGCCTTGGAGGGGACTTCATTCAATAAATCCCCATTCAATAAACCGACTGAAATAGGCCCTTAGCACTATTAAGAGTGTATTATAAAAATTCGACAACGCTGTACCGACTGAAATAGGGGTACCTTGGGGGGGACTCATGTCAAAGTTGTGCCTTGGGGGGACTTCATTCAGTAAATCCACATTCAATAAACCGACTGAAATAGGCCCTTAGCACTATTAAGAGTGTATTATAAAAATTCGACAACGCTGTACCGACTGAAATAGGGGTACCTTGGGGGGGACTCATGTCAAAGTTGTGCCTTGGGGGGACTTCATTCAGTAAATCCACATTCAATAAACCGACTGAAATAGGCCCTTAGCACTATTAAGAGTGTATTATAAAAATTCGACATCGCTGTACCGACTGAAATAGGGGTACCTTGGGGGGGACTCATGTCAAAGTTGGGCCTGGGGGGGACTCATGTCAAAGTTGTGCCTTGGGGGGACTTCATTCAATAAATCCCCATTCAATAAACCGACTGAAATAGGCCTCTAGCACAAATAAATACAAAAAGCACAGCTTAAGTATCGGAACCCTTTGGTGACTTTAAATATTTTAAGCCATTTTTGCGATGAACTGAATTGGCTATCTCAATTGTGCAATTACAGATCTTGGCGAGAAACGTCCGAGCTACTTCGGTGCCCAATTTTAAATTTTGCCAAAGGGATCCAATACTAAAGCTGTTCCATATCGAATCTGGGTTGAAAACGGAAAAAGGGTAAAATAAATTAGAAATATCTGACCTATATTTATAAATTTGATACCGAATGAAAGGGGCGATTTTGCTGAATCCAGGGGTTCAAACAGTTTTTCGATGCGACAATTAGATTTTTATAAAATAACTAAAGTATGAAATTTAAGTGGCAACGGAAAAACGGATAAAGGGAAAAATAAATTAGAAATATCGGACCTATCATTACAAATTCAGTACCAAATGAAAGAGGTGATTTTTCTGAATGCTGGGGTGTAAACAGTTTTTCGATACGACAATTAGATTTTTTAAAATTAACTAAAGTATGAAACTTAGATGGCAACACTTCATTTCAATCTTTTCATAATTTGTAGTGAAAATCACGCGAATACAAAAGTCTTTAACTTAAAAATTTATTTTTATATTTCATTTTTTCATTCAAAGCATTTTAGTGAAAAGATATTTATGGCGCATGCGCAGGCGTTTTTTACCCACAATTTAAACACTAATTATAATTTTGAAAATTTCTATATATATAATTTCAAGTTGGGTGAAGACCTAAGTTTCTGCCAAGCGCCGTTGAATTCCGTCCAGCCATTCTCGAGTGATGCCCGGACAAACGTGTTTTAGTCTTTTACCCCCTAGGGGGGAACGGGGTGGAATTTCCGAAAAGTTGATAGATATAATTTCAAGTTGGGTGAAGACCTAAATTCCTGCCAAGCGTCGTTGAATTCCGTCCAGCCGTTCTCAAGTGATGCCCGGACAAACGTGTTTTAGTCTTTTACCCCCTAGGGGGGAACGGGGGGGAATTTCCGAAAAGTTGATAGATATAATTTTAAGTTGGGTGAAGAACTAAATTCCTGTCAAGCGTCGTTGAATTCCGTCCAGCCGTTCTCGAGTGATGCCCGGACAAAAAAAGCGACATTCGGACACGATGACATACACACAGACACACACACACACACACACAGGCAAAATTTTCTGAAGTCATTTTCGGCTTTCATGGGGTGTGAAACGTGAAGATATCGCAAAATTTTTCGATTCCGACAAATTTACAGACAAAACTCTGATTTTATTAATATAGATATATTTAAACTTTTGTTTTGATTTGAAATGTATGTGAATTATCTAGGTAATTTTAGCCACTCCTTGCATTAAAATAATAGTTTTGTAATTTTTCGATACATTATAAAGATATTATGCATATTTAATTATATAATAATGATAGTATATTTACTCTGTAAATAGAACATCCTAGCAATTCCACAACAAAATATAAATACTTCTAGTTTTGGTTTACTTTTGTTTTAAATATCTTTGCATCGTTTTGAAAAGGCATTAATATAACAATAAAATATAATGTTAATAATATTACAATTAAGTATATTTGTTTTATGTTGAATAATATTTTACATTTTAAAATTTTTTCATGCATCCCGTGAAAAAACAATGGATTGAGTTTCTACTGTAAATATTAATAATTTAAAATATGCATTTTTAAATGATGAAAAACTAATTCAGTTTTAATTTTTGCAGCCTTTAAGTTAACTTAATAATAAAAGTATATTGAGGAAGAAAATGATTTAGGTGTTAAAAAGCCTGTTAAAGTTTCAATAGATTATATAGATTCCCTAGGCGTCAGTTCTATATATGATCAGGTAACAGTAACAGGGTTGCTACGGAACAGGGAAAACTCAGGGAATTGAAAATCTACTAAAAACAGGGAAAACTCAGGGAATTTGGAAATTTATTGCAAAAACAAGTAAAATTCAGTTAATTTTGTAATTTTGTGGAAAAACATTGATTTTTTTTTTTTTTTTTTTTTTTTAATTTTAGTGCTTTATAATGAATTAATTATGTTTTTTTTCTCCAACTATAGTAAGTTAATAAAATTAATGAACCCTAAATATGTTCAATTGACTTGTAAACAAGTTAGATTATAATGCTGCATGATTTCGTGTCATCTATTTTACTTCCAGAAGAGACAGGGAATTTTTTCTCCTGATTTGTGTAGCAACCCTGAATAAGTGATACCATCAAAACTTTTGGGGAAAAGGCTGATCTTCACAAATCATTTGGACTCTGTAAGGAGGCAAACAATAATAATGACTCTCCAATTGCTGGGCCATCGAAAAATATTCTATCACCATTTAAGAGGGCTTTCTTCTGGCCACAAAAGAAGGATGATCAAAGAAAAACGAGAAAGCAAGAAAAAAAAAAAAAAAAAAAATCCTACTGTAGTTACTTCACCAGAAATGATCATGTATTATAAAAAGAAAGACGTTGCTAAAAATGCAAAAGCTGCTGAAAAAGAAAAAAGAAAAATTGAAAGAAAAAAAAGAAAAATGGAAAAGAAAAACAAGATCAATTTGTTCTTGTGACCCTGATGGGAGGTAGAAGAAATACACAAAAATATAGATATTTATGCATAATTCAAGATATAAAACATAAAGCAATACAAGTTCAGGGGTTAAAATCCACAAAGACCAAAAAGGACTTTGTAATTGTCAAAAATTACTTATTCACCATAACATATCAAAGATTTATTATCTGTAATACCCCAACCAGAACTTAAGATGAAAGACAGACACTTAGCATTCACATATAATAAAAAATTGCCTATTAAAGAAAAAATGTAAATTTCATGTGGCAAGAATGTATAAATAAAAGATTTCATGAACATTAAGCCATTTTTATTGTATTTGTACAGTGCAAAAATGTTAATATAGTCTTATTATTACTGTGTATAATGTTTCTATTCTTTCTTTTAAGCATATTTGGAAAGTATGGGTGGCTCACATTTGGTATGCCCACTACTGGTACATTAAAATTTTGCTATGCCCACTTCTGGGGCATAGAGTGATCCAAGTTTTTAATTTTTTTAAAATTGATATTACAATATTTTTGATATTTTAGAAGATTATTATTATAGATAAGAGTTTGAACAATCATAAAAAAATATAGTTTAGCAAAACTTCTTGAAAGTTATATAGTAATTGAGAAAATGCCCTTAAGTGGCCCACTACTGGGGCATTTACCTTACTCTTATATAATAGATTTTGTCATAAAAATTCCAGTATTTCATTTCAACGTCTTGCCTTTGCATACAGTTTCAGCTTTTTTGTATTTTTGCTAATCTCATAATATATATGCAAATCCATTTTGAATGAGAAATTAAATAAATTATTAAATCAAATCATCAAGTAAACCAGAGAGAAAACTAGAAAAAAGCAGAGTAGCCACATGTAAAACTTTTACACAAACTGGAGAATAGGAAGATGCCAACAAATTAATGAAATTAAAAATAAAATTATACAGACACGACATTATTTCATTATTTAAAACATGAAAATCTGACATTGACAGATTTTAATTTAGTGCCAGAGGCCTACTGCTAAACTTGTTAATATCGACAAATTCTTCTTTAGTTAATTCGTGACGATCTAAATTCCATGATAAAGTTTTCATTAAATCAAACCAATGTGTTTCAGCTGCAGATACTGTAACAAATAACGTTGGAAGTCCAAACTGTCTTATAGCCGCAAAACAACGTTTTTTCTCTTTTTCCCAATGAGGGGGAGGTGTGCCTTGGGGGGGACTCATGTCAAAGGTGTGCCTTAGGGGGGGGGGACTCATGTCAAAGTTGTACCTTGGGGGGGGGACTCATGTCAAAGTTGTACCTTGGGGGGGGACTCATGTCAAAGTTGTACCTTGGGGGGGGATTCATGTCAAAGTTGGGCCTGGGGGGGGACTCATGTCAAAGTTGGACCTTGGGGGGACTCATGTCAAAGTTGGGCCTGGGGGGGACTTCATTCAATAAATCCCCATTCAATAAACCGACTGAAATAGGCCCTTAGCACTATTAAGAGTGACGTATAAAAATTCGACAACGCTGTACCGACTGAAATAGGGGTACCTTGGGGGGGACTCATGTCAAAGTTGTGCCTTGGGGGGACTTCATTCAATAAATCCCCATTCAATAAACCGACTGAAATAGGCCCTTAGCACTATTAAGAGTGACGTATAAAAATTCGACAACGCTGTACCGACTGAAATAGGGGTACCTTGGGGGGGGGGGATTCATGTCAAAGTTGTGCCTTGGGGGGACTCATGTCAAAGTTGTGCCTTGGGGGGACTTCATTCAATAAATCCCCATTCAATAAACCAACTGAAATAGGCCCTTAGCACTATTAAGAGTGACGTAAAAAAATTCGATAACTGTACCGAATGAAATAGGCCTCTAGCACTAAAAAGCTTTGCAAACATCGATTAATCCATAAAGAATTAACGTCTGAGCATTTTCATTAACGATAAAATTCACTGAGTAATTATTTATTGAGTATTGAAAGTATTTAAAGTTTAAACTAGTTGAATTTTAATTTAAATTGTATGTAAATCAATGAACATTAAAACTTTCATAAAAAGGAAATTAATGATAGAAAACATTAAGTCAGCAGTGAGCAAGTGCCATCTAGCGTTTAGCTAGATAAACAATAAGTCAGTTAAATTAATTCAGGTTCAAACAAACCAATGTTATAAAGAGTATATTTTGAAGAAGTTTTAACTGTATGAGTTAAGAGAATATGTGGCACCATTTAAATAATTAGAGATTTGATTAGTGGATCTTGATAATGTTAAACCCAAAATAATTAAACTAAATTAGTTGATCTTAATAATTTTAAACCAAAATTAATTAAGCTTAAATTCAAAGTTATTAATAAGAATTAAATGTTTAGTTGTAAAAAGACTCAATCACAAGCAATAATCCCAAAAAGCACACATGTAAGGATAAGCAATACAAGGCAGTCTTCAATTATTAAAGTTATTATTTTAAATGTGTTGATTATTTATTTATTTATTTTTTAAATATTATTATTGTTATTAAATTGGATTTATTGTTCAAACTAAACATGGGAAGCCACTAATAGTCAAATGCACTCAATTAAATTTAACGAAAAAAGAGTTCATAATTCATAATATCAACCAGAAAAAATAAGAAGAATGTAACTAACAATAGCAATAATCCTTTTTTTCCCCCTTTTTAATTTTATTCAACAGCAAACCCTCCCAACCAACCAGCCAAACAACAACACCCATCCTCCTTAATCAAACATCTGCCCACCCATCCACCATTTTTTTTTTAAACCTTGAAGAGTTTTTTTTTTTTTGTGTGTGTGTGTGTGTGTGTGTTATACAGAGACATTTAATGATAAACAATTGAATAAATAATTTTTTGGGGATAACCCATTTTTGTAGCAGCATTAATTATGTGAGATATATTTTTGTTTTTATACCTAAATAAACAAAGATTATGTATGCGAAAGAGGTGATTGAGAATGATATTTCTGTAAACAGAGATATGAAGACAAGAATGAAAATGTGTAAATATATATATTTCATGTCGGCGTAAGTACTTTAAGTTATTATTGTCTCTTATTGGTTCTTAATCTAAATCGTAAAAATTTTGTGTCAGTCTTTCCTCTTAGTTAAATTTAGTTCTATATTGTTGTGTGTTGGTATTGTTTTAGATCTATTAATTGCTAAATTTTAAGATTAAATTTTATTATGTTATCTATCATTTATATATATATATATGGTAGATATCGTAATATATATATATATATATATATATTGTAAAATAAATAAATAAAAATATAATAAAATAAAATATATTAAAATGTTAATAAAAATTTATTTTAATAATTAAGTCTGTTGTTTTGCAAATTATGGCATAAAACCGCATATGTTCACATTTCATATCTATATTCCATACATCTTAAATTAAGTCTCAATCTCATTTTATATTCTCTAAAAAGTATCTGAGGATCGAAATTCCGCACCTTAGAAAGATTTTAAGAATAAAGTTAACAATTATGGTTTAAGTTGACAATGAAGGTATGCCTAATCAAATCTTGTACTGTGAAACCTCGATCTATCGTTACTACATCCATCGTTTTCCCGCAGTGATTGTTTTATTTCTATATGGTCCCTGCACAAATTGTATTTAAATAATGTTAACAAAACCCGCATGTATCGTGCTACAAAAGGTCGTTTTCCCGCATTTATCGTAGTAAAATGTTCCTCCTGAAGGTAAAACGGTTTCATATGGCATACAAACTGGAATTATGCCTAAGGTATGCCTAGTGAATCTTGAAGGTATGCCTAATCAAATCATGTAGTAACAGAGTTTTCCTCCAGATTTAAAAGATGGCAGGCGCAGGGTGCTTCTAGTAAAAAAGGGCACATTAGATTCTTGAGCAGTTTTGGATTTTTAAGGGCACATTTAACATTTAAAATCTAAACAATTTCAATATTCAATTATAAGTATGCCTACAAGAAAATTTTTTAATTTCTTTTGCTTATTAATTACTAAATGTATGAACGAACGTTGATCGTTATACACAATCGTATCGTATATTTAAGTTTAAAATGTATTTTCTATAATAAAAAGGGCATAAGGATAGATTTTTTTTTAGATGAGAAATAAAAAGGGTAATTTATTTGGATGAAAGGCAAGAAGGGTGTTTTTTTCCCCCTCCCAACCAAAAGCGAAGGCAGGGCACAGCATTCTTCTGAAACTGCATAAGGGAAATTCTAATGTATAGGCTTATGCAGTTTACTACAAAAATTCTGAAACATTTCAGAAAAGCGTGCTGTTTGCCATATAACCATATTTTGTGTTTAAAATACTTTATTTTTGCTTCAAGAAGGGCAAAATTCTTCATATATGCATAATTTGTTTTTTCTTACAACTACTCGGCCAAAGTGCTACTCGGTACTACTTTCGTATGTAATTGTTGTTTTCTGTTCAACAATAGAGTTTGCCAAGTTTTGGTGAAAATCGGTATCTCAAAAACGGCTCTGACGATTTTCTTGAAGATTTCTATATAAACCTCTTTTTAGAAATCCTTTTACTTGTATTATGTGACAATTACAGGAAAATTACCAGTCATCCTAAATAGGTAGATCAATTTTTGATCTCAGAAATTTCAGAAAACGGCTCTACTTTTTTTTTTTTTTTTTTTTTTAACTTGCTATGTATGTGTATATATATTTAATGTATATGTCTTTGCACATATAATAGTTTTCACTTACAGGAAAATTATTAGGCAATTTTATGTCTTCAGGTCGCGTTATCTCCAATAATAAGATACGTATAATAATGGGTAATAGAGTAGAACCTCGTTAACGTGAACAGGTTTAACGTGAATTACTTTTAACATGAACTGTTTTCACAATCCCCGTGAAAATGAAGATTAGTTTAGTTATATGAAGATTAGTTACTGATAGCATGAACTACTGATAACATGACCCCCCCCCCTTCCCCCCAGATTCACATTTCAAAAACCTTGCACATAATGGCAAAAAAGCACGTTTTGATAAAGTAAACGTTAGATGTTAAACATTAAAAAAGTTTGTTTTTTGATATCAGTTATAGTTTTGCTGATAACTTTGAGACATCAAAATATCTAAAAACTATTTATATCTCAACATCTTTTTTTTATTATTACTTTCCGAACACTATAGTGAGGAAAGTATTGTAATCATGTCAAAAATCCGAATTGGAGATTTTGATGTTTCTATACGTTTCGAGGTCCCCTGAGTCCGTTTCCACTATTTTTGAGGTGATGTATGTATGTGTGTGTGTATGTGTGTATGTATGTGTGTATGTCTGTGAGTGAACACGCTAGCGTCTAAACGCTTTGTTCGAATAAGCTGAAAGTTGGTACGTATATTGTAAGTCACCATAGTACGAACCCTATAGATTTTGGTGAATTATAGTTTATTATAGTTTTCACTTATAGTTTTTTTACAGGGACACAAAGAAAATTTTTTTATCATTATGGCCTATGGGACGAAAATCTTAAAAGTTCGATAGCATCTAAACGCCTTATTCAATTGAGCAAAAACTTTATACACATATTATAGGTCACAGATACTCAATCTGTATAGATTTTGGAGAATCTAGCACTTATAGTTTTTTTTACAGGGACACAAAGAAAAATTCTTTATCATTATGGCCTATGGGGCCAAATTTTTAAAAGTGTGATAGCGTCTAAATGCCTTATTAATCTGAGCAAAAAATTTGTACACATGTTATAGGTCACATTTGCACCAACTGTATAGATTTTGGTGAATCTAGCACTTAGTTTTTTTACAGGGACACAAAGAAATATTCTTTATCATTATGGCCTATGAGACCAAATTTTTAAAAGTGCGATAGCATCTAAATGCCTTATTCAATTAAGCTGAAAATTTGTATGAATATTATAAATCATTGTTGCACTAACTATAAGCATTTTGGTGAATCTAGCATTTATAGATTTTTACAGGGACACAACGAAAAATTCTTTATCATTATGATCTAAGGGCTCAAAGTTCAGTTAGCGTTAAATAAAACCTCGTGTGATATATGGAGAAAAATACTCAAACACACTATTATGGTTTTCTCTCTTTTGTTTGTTTAGCAACTCCTCTTTCTTTATTTTATCTACAAAACTGTTAGTTACTCAATGTTCGGAAAGTCGAGTGGAGTCACTCCAGATTTTTTTTTATTAAAAACGTTAAAACTCTTTGGACCTGATAAATATACATTGTAATTTATCGCCTAAAATAAAAGCCAAAAGAGACCACGGTTAATCGAGAATTAAATTCTGTTTTTATTAAAATATCGGTTTAAAAAAATAAAGATATAGAAACCGAAATGTCTGTATTTAAAAATAAGTTTTTAATTCCAGTTTTCATCGCTTGCTAAACTTCAGTAATATCTCAGTTGTCCAATTAATTTTTTTTCTACTTTCAAAAGTATGTCCCAGATCAGCCTTCAGATTGCTATAATACGTTATTCTTTTCACATAGCACTCGTACCTACTTTTCTTCTTTGTCTGTTGAATGGCCGTGTTCAAAATGTTCATATACCTGCTGCATAAAATGTCAGTGTTTTCTCAATTATATGTATAGTGTAACGGGCATACAGGGAGGTTATGTTGTGCCCACATTAGAATTTTTTTAAATTATTTCCATTGCGCTACTACCGTAGGTAATGGAAGTATTGTATTCGGTCCAAAAATTCGATATCGAGATTTCACCTGATTTACACGTTTTAAGGTCCCCTGAGTCCAAAAAAGTGGTTTTTGCCAATTGGTCAGTGCGTGTGTATGTATGTATGTGTGTATGTACGGTATCTTCTGGCTATCATATCTCCGAAACTTCAGAATTGATATAGGTTTGGTGTACAGATGAAGTTTCCAATTTTTGGTGAAAATTGGAAAACCGGAAGTAGGTCAACGGAAACCGAAAGTGGGTTCGTAAGTCAAAAACGGCTCTAACGATTTTCTTCAAATTTGCTGTATAAACACTCTATTAGATGTCCTTTCGAATGATATAGATGGTTAGTTCAGAAAATTGATAGGCGTCCTGTATGAATAGCTCAATTTCAGGTCTCGCAAGTGCGTTCCTTTAAAAACGGCTGTACGGATTTTTTTCAAACTCGCCATATTAACTCCTTTTTAAATATCCTTTTGTATGTAATTATTGTTTTTCGGTCAATAATTGAGTTTGCCAAGTTTTGGTAAAAGCTGGTATCTCAAAAACGGCTCTAACGATTTTCTTGAAAATTGTTACGTAAATCCATTTTAGATACCCTTTCTCATGTACTATGTGATTATTATGGGAAAATTAACGGTCTTTCTGATTAGATAGTTCAGTTTTAGATCTTATAAATCGGAGGTTAAAAAAAAAAAAAAAAAAAAAAAAATCTATAATCATTTTTCCCTTATTTTTTAACTCGTTGTGTAAACTCTGTTTTATATGTCTTTACACGTGTATAACGCTTCTCTTACTGGAAAATTACAGAAAATGCATATATCTCCAAAAAATGCATATAATATATGGGTAATTGTGGGTAATGGAAGTCGTGTGGTTGTTTCACACCAGATTTTTTTGTTTTTATGAACGTGAATCGATAATAATTCTCTCTATTATAATTGTCATCAAAAAATTAAATTTTTTATCTGATTGTTGGGCATAGTTGTACGGTATTAGTTTGTAGCTTCTGCGTTAAATGGGAAGACGAAGCTTTATTTATTATATGTGCGCTTATAGCTGTTTCTATTTTAAATAAACAGAATTTTTCTGGGTTGAAAATAACTTTTTCTCGTAAATTTAGGATGATGGCACCTCCTCCAAATGTCAGTTACAGCTTTTCATCCGTGAATACTTAAAAGAAAAAGATATTTTCCCCTTCTATTTTAACCGAATATTTTAAAGAAAGAGGAGATTTTTTTTTTTTTTTTTTTTTTTTAACTTAGTGAACTATTTTTCTTTTCATTTCCCCCTCAGTTTTCGTCAACTTACCGTATATTTACGAATTATTCTAAAATTTATAATCTTCTATGCACATTTTTTAATTTTTGCTTACCGGTATATTGAGAAAGTGATGTTTTGAGCTTGAATTTTAAAAACTGGCTTTTGGCAATAATTACATGTTTTCAGATATTCTCGATACTAATATCGGGACATTACATTACAAATTGGTTTTTGTGCGTGTCTGTTATCTATTTAACTGAAACACAAATATTAGCAGAGAATCCAAATTTAGTATTCTAAATCTGTATCTTATGCGCTATTATTTTAAACTTTTTACTGGGGGTCGGACAAATAGTCTTGTTCAAGAACATACGAAGGAATGCGAATACATTATGGTCTATGGTGAATTACCCTTTGCACAATTGCAGAATTACCCTTTGCACAATTTCATCAATTTCACATCTTCACACTGCATTAAATATAAAATCAACATATACTGTTATATGCATAGAAGCATTCATCATTCATTTACAAGGCTATACAAAAGGATTCAGATATATTAGAGAGCTTTGATTGAGAATTGCTCGAAAAGAATTCCGTGTTCTTTTAGGCTTTTTTTTTTTTTTTTTTAGTAGTAAATTTAAATAAACTGTGCATAGCCTGCCGTCTTCTTGACCTCCAAGAAGACCCCCCAATTTTTGTGTTTTCTTCTTGCTTCCTGCCAGAAAATAAAATCTTCTTAATTTTCAGATTTTCCATGTAGGGTAGGTGCTCCAGTGATTGGCATGCTCCAGTAATTGACATCTATCCCGAAATAATTAATAAATAAGAAAAATAATAAAATCATATATTTTACATATAAGAATTTTAACATTGTATATCAAACACTGGAGCATAGGATGCTAATAACTAGTAAAATGAATAACTAGCAGTGTCAAACAGTGGAACATAGGGGCCAATTACTGATAAAATGAAAAACTGGCAGTGTCAATTACTGGAACATTGAGTGGGTGTCAAATAAAAATTCATAACAAAAATAATTGTTATCAAATGTATATATTTTATCATATGTGGCTCTGAATGTCTTTCATACCATATGTACTAACTTAAGATTTCTAAAAATATTTTCTGGTGACTAGAACATTAAAAACATCAGAGATTGCTCTAAAAGTGTCAATCACTGGTGCATTTACCCTATTTCATCTTTTTTGCTTCCAAAAAAGAAAAGAATCATCTAAATATGTTTATAAATTATACATGAAAATCTTATTTACTTTATGCATAAATTTTTATCAATGAAATTTATTCCAAAATATTAATCATATCTTGCAATAATGGCTTTTACAGTGCTAATTTCACATAAAGTTTGGAGTATACAAATCTACAAATAGGACAGTTCTCCCACGTTTGCTTATGAGAACCATGTTTTGTGTGAATTGTATACTCGCTATCTTGAATAAAACATTAGTATATTTTTATTTAACTGGAAGCATATTCCATTAAAAAAATTTGTGCTGTTAAGAAGCAATATATGCCATATACAATAGAATTTACTTTTCCAAAAGAAGTCAAACATAAATTCACATAATGTTTACTGTATTATTTGTTCCCCAGGTTTTAAATGTTCAAAACTAAACTTATCGGCTTATTTTAGAATTGATACCTACGATTTTCCTTAATAAAATAATTATTTCTGCTATACCTACTATATAGAGAAAATCTTCTTGATTTTAGTGAAATCCAAATCTTGTTTTTTGAGCTCAATCTTCTTGATTCTTACCACAAGATGTTGGCAGGTATGACTGTTTAGTGCGTCTTCACTGTAATGGATAAAAGTATATTTTAACACTTTGGCAAATTTAGGCAATTTTTCGATTATCTAAGGAAATATTTGGAGGATTCTCTTTGAATTTCGGGAATGCAAAGGACACGTTATATCTGATATATCCTAGCCATACACACAAAATTTATGTTACGGCCTACAGGGATGAGATTTTTCAGCTGATTTCAGCTTTTTTGTAAATTTGTAAAGTAGCTTTTCAGCCCTTTTTTTTTTTTTTTAAATTTTCTGTGTTTCTGATGTGCATTTGTTCATTTTTTATACATTGAAGGTTAAAATAAATAACTATTACTCTAATATAATTGATTTTGTCATCAAAATTCTAGTATTTCATTTCAGTGTCTTGTCTTTGCGTGCAGTTTCAGCTTTTTTGCATTTTTGCTAATCTCATCCGTGGGCCTAGAGACAAAATGAGGCCCAGTAGGAAATTAAAGAAAGAAAAAATTAAAATATTGAGTGAAATGCATTGTTGCTCTAGCATATATTATAATTATGATGCAAAATATCTTCTGTCGATGATATCCTTTTGAAATTTTAGGATATTAGCTTAAGTTTTTAAGAAAACCTTGAAAAACTCCGAACAGCTAAGGCTGCTGGTAAGTAACTTACTTTTAGAAAAATCCATTAAGTAAACTACACTGTAAAAAATGGTTTCTTAAAAATGAGCTAAATTGTCTCAAAATAGCTCTGAAACAATATATACTTAAATTTGAAAACACATGTACTCATTTCTGAGTGTATTGACATGCCCAAAAATAGGGTTGACCAATAAGAATCTCAATATCCCTTTGTTTGACATGTCAATATACTCAAAAATGAGTACAGTACATGGGTTTTCAAATTTAAGTTTTTATTGTTTCGGAGCTATTTTGAGACAATTTAGCTCATTTTTAAGAAACCATTTTTTACAGTGTAGACGGCAAAACAAAGTAAAGAAAGAAAGAAAAATTCCAAATGAATGACCAGAAATCTATAATCGACAATTGTTCTGGCCACACTAATATTGAAAATTTCAATTTTTTAATAAACTAATCGCTCGTCTTTCCAATTCCCAATGACCTATCCAAATTAAGGTGCATTTCATACCATTACTCTAAGCACGCTCTTATTAAAGTGTGGGAAAAATTCTTCAGTTGGATGGATATCTATCAACTGCCGTTAATTAATTGTGATGTTGTAGGGAAAATCTGTCAGGATTTTATACATAATTCATTATTGTAAGTCAGATGTAGGTGAGATTTAATAGTTTTACAATCACGATATTCTCTTTCGTTACACACTGGATTGTAAGTCAGGTCTACTAACTATGGATCTGCGTTCATCCTCTCATCTGTTCAGGAAATGTCTCCTAAAGCATGAGAAACATTGTATCTTATAAGTGAAAGATGCTTTATCTTTGTCTGGAAATTTACTATATTACCCTAATATCGTCTCATCGCTTCATAAAGTCGCTGGTCCGCGTGCGGAACATCCATTATCCAAATCCTTTTTCTAGTCGATCGCGCATTAACCGGCGAGACAATGCTAATTGCAGGGAAAGGCTTTTCGTAATGATCTGTAAATGTATATAAAGCTCTTAAATGATAATTTCGTTATCATACATTTACTGCTTTGCAATTTCTGGAAAATGTCATTACTCTTTTTAAAGATGTCATAATCCCGACTACTGAATATACCTATTTCTATTGATCTGATACCCTTTTAGTAAAATGCTGTAGCTTTCTTTTACCTTTTCTGTCTTTCTCTTTTTATTTTCCTTATATATGCTGCGTATTAAGGAAAGTATTGTAATCATAAAAAATTTTGACTTTTAGATTTTGGTATGTCTATTGGTTTTTAAGGTCTCTTGAATTCATTTTTTGCTATTTTTCAATGATTTATGTATGGATAGATTACAGGATGATCCCAAATTTTACCAATTTTCAAATTCCACATAGTGATACCAAACATCATCATTATTATTTTTTTTTATTAATATGTAACTATTTTTTTTGGTCTCGGGACAAAACTGTCATAGAAATAGGAAATATAACATGTCCTTTCTACCCGTGAAGTTCCAAGGGAATCCATAAAGTATTTTTTTTCAACATTCGATAAAAATGTCTGAAATTGAAAGTGAGCCTTAACTTATATCTATCACTAAATGTAAGAATACCTAGAAGGCACATACATACATACATACATACAGTTCCCCCCATATAGTTTCAGGAGGATGCTGCACCCTGCCTGCTCTATAGCTGAAAAAATAGCACCCTTTGTGCAATTTAGAGATTTCAAATCTGAAAAAAATATATTAAAAATCATAAGAACTGTTGCCTGAATATATATTTTATTGAATAAAGCTAATATAGTTCAATTTATAAATATTAAATGGAAATATAAGCTGTTATATGAAGCGTATTTCAGTGGTGCCAAGTTCCCTTAAATCATGAAGGCTCATTAGCGGCCGAGCGGTTATGCGCTCAAAGCTGGTAGATGGAAAGTGCCAGGTTTGATCCCAGGTCGCGCTCATTAACCTAACCGTTCAGTGTTTTCCGTGGTTTTCTCCGAAACTCACGTAAATACGGGCTTGGATCCCTTAGAAAGACCCCCCCCCATGGAAGGCATTTCACGTATAAGCCTAGGACCCTAGCTTAGTCAATCGGTTTTAAAACTTACAACAAACCAACCAACCCCTTAAATCATAATTATGCAAAATAAATGGAAATTTTGTCTAAGCGTCGCGTTTTACGAATAATGTCTTTTGAGCTTACTCACTGTAACAAACTGTCAACCGTAAAAGTTTTGAATACAAGAATGTAGACGTTGAGTACGTGATGAGTCTGAATTGATACGGACTATGCATTTTGATATAATTTATCTTTAAAGTGCCATATATGTTTGACAGTTTCGCCTTTCAAAATATTGGCCGTCGCTCTTAATCTTTCTGAATACTTTTATTTATTCAGCATTTAACAGGTTTTTGAGAAAAGATAAATTTAACATCAGGCCCTCGGGCTACACAAAAGTAAAACGATAGAGCATGTATAAAAATATTCATGTTTTTTTTTTTTTTTTTTTTTTCCCCGTAAAATGTCTAATTCACATTTATATTCTGTCGGCGATTATCTTGATGCATTTATATTTTGCATGCAACTTTGTTTTATTGCATGTTTCTAGTTTCGTTTCATTTTATTTTTTTATTCCACTGATGAGGCATTTATAATGCATGTTCACGACTGTTAGTTTGTTTTACAGTGTGTTGTATCTTTGTAAAGGTGTGAAATAATTTTTGAAGTGCGTAAGAGAGATGTGACAAATTATTGGAGTTTCAAATGGAAAACACTTTAAATTGTTAGAGAATATATTTTATTGATGTTTACGTCCTAATATATGTTACGCCTACTTTTGAGTATTATTTTCTTGTCACTTTCTTCTATATTCAATAGAAGAAAGTATTAGATTCGTAAAAATTTTCGACCTCGGATTTTTGATGGATTTACACGTTTTGAGAGCTGTAGAACACGATTTGATCATTTTTAGAAAATGTCTGTCTGTGTGTGTGTATGTGTGTGTGACAAAATTTTGTGGCAACTGTATCTCAGGAACTACTGCACAGAATTTCATACAAATTGGTATGTAGTTGCACCTTGACATAAATTTGTGCCTATCAACTTTTGGTAAAAATTGTCTTACAGGTTGCGTTGCCATCCCGCTTTTTCTAAATTTTTGACATGGTGATATAGGACAAAATTTTGTATAAATGTGCATGAAGAGAATTATTTTTTAGTAATCATTATGAAATTTACAAGAATTATTTATTATATAAATGTTTGTATGTGTAGGAGCCTCGCCATCCCCCCCCTCCCCCTGGAGGGGAAGTCTCCCCTCGAGGGAAGTAAATTTTCATGATGGGTATCTTCCAAAAGAGCTCGCCGATACCTTTAAAATGAATGGTTGAACCATCGATCTGTGATTATTTAAAATAAAGTTATCAATTTTTTTCATTTATAACAAAAAAAAAAAAAAAAAAAAAAAATTTTTTTTTAAATGTAATATTGACGACTTTTTCTGGATATTTAGTGTTATTACTACTTCTCAAATATCGAAATCGTCTGCATTATCATGGGAGATAATTTTTTTAATTAATAATTTTAATAAATTATTTTACTGAGTGAATTTGTATATGAAAATATAGAAGAAAGTCATGTGGTGGCCACAACATACTAGTTTTTTGCTTTATATTTAGAATCTTTCGAAATTACCCCGTCTGAGTTTTCATGGGTGTTGCCACATTGAATAGTGGCAAATATATTACTAATTTGAAATTCATTATATCTCATATTTTAAATTTTTATTGTTTATATACAACGCTTCGTTAAGGGACCTTAGTGAAGGCAAAAATGCTAAATATAAGTCATTTTATTTTTATTTATTTTATTTCATTTTATTTTTTGTGCATAAGAGAAACTTTTTGCGTTATGCTTTAAGCGTTAAATTTCATTACATATCACAATAGCGACCTGGGGACTGTATAGAAAGTTAATTTTTTCCTTTGAAATTTCAACATTTAAAAATTTAAAAATGCCATAATATAAATGCTTAATTTTCTTTAAATTTTTTTTGTATTCAGAAGTATATGTCTGCTACCAACGGTTGCAAAGATAAAGGTCTGATAACAGCACTGACTCTAGAATAAAAGGGCCGCCGAGGGGAATTTAATAAAAAGGGCAATCTGTTTTCAAAAAGGGCATAATTTTCAGTCTTTTACGTCGTGTTTTTTGTACAAGACAAAAGTAAATTACTGATTTTACGTGTGTATATATATCAGTACAAAAACCCTTAACGGGTTAAAAGTTTGTGACGCAGCTACTTCATCGCTATAAGAATTTGAAGTATGGGTCTTAAAAATAATGATATCAAATTTTAAGTGACGCTTTACTATTAGTTAAAATATACATAGGTTTTCTTATTTGATCATTTGCTTTTTTCTTTTATTTATATTTACAATGCAAACATAATATTTTTAACTTCAAGATAAGACAAATATATAAAATATACTCACTGATGATTTTCATTTGCACTTCAATTTCAAAATAACAGTTTCAAAAGGAATGATATAAAAATTCCAGTGACACCTCGGTATCATTTTAAACGATTTGTCTTTAGATTCCATTAAAATTACCTTTGCTTTGTCTAATAAAGTATATTTACAGATTGAAACAGTGCTTTTAATTTTCAAATATACTGTCAAATAATCACACTTTCACTGAGTTTGCATAATAAATTGAAATTATTTATTTCAATAAATTGATTTGTCTTTTGCGTCACGCTATCCAAAACTGCAAGTGAAATTTGTACAAATGTTTTCTTTGCATCACACTATCTCTTTGCCCAAATTTTCACTTAGTTGGATACTATGATACAAAGTAACATTTACATAAATTTTACTTGCAGTTTTGGATAGCGTGACGCAAAAGACAAATCAATTTATTGAAATAAATAATTTCAATTTATAATGCAAACTCAGTGAAAGTGTGATTATTTGACAGTATATTTGAAAATTAAAAGCACTGTTTCAATCTGTAAATATACTTTATTAGACAAAGCAAAGGTAATTTTAATGGAATCTAAAGACAAATCGTTTAAAATGACACCGAGGTGTCACTGGAATTTTTATATCATTCCTTTTGAAACTGTTATTTTGAAATTGAAGTGCAAATGAAAATCATCAGTGAGTATATTTTATATATTTGTCTTATCTTGAAGTTAAAAATATTATGTTTGCATTGTAAATATAAATCAGTACAAAAAACCCTTAACGGCTTAAAAGTTTGTGACGCCGCTACTTTATGACTATACGAATTTGAAATATGAGTCTTAAAAATAATGATATTAAATTTTAAGTGACGCTTTGCATTAGTTAAAATATAAATAGATTTTCTTATTTGATCATTCACTTTTATATTTTATTTATATTTATAATGCAAACGTAATATTTTTAACTTGAAGATCAGACAGATATATAAAATATACTCACTGATGCTTTTTCATTCGCATTTCAAATTCAAAATAACAGTTTTAAAAGCAATGATATAAAAATTCCAGTGGCGCCTCGGTGTTATTTTAAAAGATTTGTTTTTAGATTCCAATAAAATTACTTTGTTTTGTCTAATAAAGTATATTTACACATTTAAACAGTGCTTTTAATTTTCAAATATACTGTCAAATAATTATACTTTCACTGAGTTAGCATTATAAATTAAAATTATTTATTTCAATAAATAGATTTATCTTTTGCATCACGCTATCCAAAACATAGTATCATAGTGTCCAACTAAGTGAAAATTTGCTCAAAGAGGTAGTGTGACATAAAGAAAACATTTACACAAATTTTACTTGCAGTTTTGGATAGCGTGACGCAAAAGATAAATCAATTTATTGAAATAAATAATTTTAATTTATAATGCTAACTCAGTGAAAGTATAATTATTTGACAGTATATTTGAAAATTAAAAGCACTGTTTAAATGTGTAAATATACTTTATTAGACAAAACAAAGTAATTTTATTGGAATCTAAAAACAAATCTTTTAAAATAACACCGAGGCGCCACTGGAATTTTTATATCATTGCTTTTAAAACTGTTATTTTGAATTTGAAATGCGAATGAAAAAGCATCAGTGAGTATATTTTATATATCTGTCTGATCTTCAAGTTAAAAATATTACGTTTGCATTATAAATATAAATAAAATATAAAAGTGAATGATCAAATAAGAAAATCTATTTATATTTTAACTAATGCAAAGCGTCACTTAAAATTTAATATCATTATTTTTAAGACTCATATTTCAAATTCGTATAGTCATAAAGTAGCGGCGTCACAAACTTTTAAGCCGTTAAGGGTTTTTTGTACTGATATCATTACTTTTTAGTGGTTATTGATAAAAAAAATTAAAACAAGTCCTTCTCGCTCCTAGGAAGGGTAAACTAATTTATCTTTTCTTATGAAGTTGCCACTATTTTTTTCAAAATGGCAGCTACAATTTATTAATGGACTTAGTGGATTTATAAATGAAGGCTATGTGTACATGGAATTTTAAGCAAATCGGTTCATAAAACCTTTCTAATGTAAATTTGAAATTTTCAGTGTGCTGGCACAGGGAAACAAGAGGGTGGATTAAGTTGGCAAATGAACATATCAAATACATTTCTGAGATAAATCTACACTACAAATTTAGTGTGAATTAATTCAGTATTTCAAACGTTATCATATTGACAAATTTTGAAGTAGCCTGCCACTTGGAAACAAAATGGAGAAGCTTCGCACTAGGAAAAAATATTGACTGGGATTCTCAAACTCTTTAAAAAAAAAAAAAGAAAAATAAGTGAAAATTTTTAAATTTAAGTTAGAATTACGTAATTTACATTTTGCAAGTTTCTTTTTAGAGAATTACAAATTAAACAGTTAAAGAAAAAATCAAGTAAATGTTAAAAATGGAATTTTATATATTTTCTTTCCCCTTTTGAGGCTAAGTATACTGCTCCAATATTCACAATTTAAATTTTCATCAAAAGTGCAGGTAAAAATTACTTCGTATATATTTTCATATAAAACGTTTGGGGGAAAAATAGACAAAATATAAATTAAGCTTTATATTTCTATAATTTTAAAAATAAGATAAAATCACCTGGAGAAAATTTTTATGGAAAATATAAGTAAAGCTTAAAAAAAAATGAAATTTTTGCATAAAAATACTATTTCATAAATATATGTACAGCTACAATAAACAAAAAACCCTCCTTTAATTTTAAATAATTATTTCTACATGTTTCGAAGCAATTAAAAGTTTTTTATTTATTTATTTCTTTTTTTTTTTAAGAAAAATAAATTAAATGTAGTGGCGCCATCTAGTAGTTTATATTAAAAATCATATACATACAGATTTAACTTTTTTTTTTTTTTTTTTTTTTTTTTTTTTACCGAAAATGTTTAGAAACACGTAGAAATAGTTATTTAAAATTAAAGGAGGATTTTTTGTTTATTGCAATAGTAAATATATTTATGAAATAGAATTTTTCATGCACAAATTAATTAATTAAAAAAAGAAAAGAAAAGAAAGAATAATTTTTTTGAAATAAATTATTATGGGTTTCAAAGTAAAGATGTTATTTACTTATTTTGACGTGTTTTTTAATAATTGCTATTTGACACATTTTTCATGAATTTTAATAAAATTCGTGAAAAATAAATTTTACTAAAACACTGTTTAAACACTGTTTATTAAAAACACTGCTTTTTCTAATAAACAGTGTAAGCACTGTTTCATCCCGTAGTCATTATTGCTTTGAATAATAATAAAAAAATTTTGATTATGTTAATATTTAAAATATGTATTATTTTAAAGTCTGAAACATAAATAAATGAATAAACTCTAACTGTATTTTCAAAAGAGATTTTTAATTTTTAAAAAGAAAAATATATATATACATGTATTTACGAAATAGTATGTTTGAAATAAAAACGATAGATGGCGCCAAAACTCTATTTGCTGTTTTTTTTGCATTCCCGGCGCGTAAGGATACATGAATAGGAATTGCAAATCATTGAGTTATTATAAAATCGATGTTCAGGAATGATTAAAAATTTTTTAGCTTTAAAAAATTGTAAATTCATCATTATTATGATAAAATGGAATATCTAAAATTACAAAATACTTCCTTATTTAAAATATCATCTAAATATTTTTTTGACTAAATATGAAATTTTGAAATCAAAAATATTTTTTTCATAATAGAAGAGAAAATATATTTAAGTGAATTTGACTTAGTATACATACAATAAATATTTTAAACATGTAATAAAGTACTTTTGCGTTAAAAAAAAAATTCTAAATAATTCGTTGGCTGCATTCAAGTCGGTCAACAAACCAACCCGCATACCTCACAAGTAAGAACCGGATAACAGCGTTTTCACCCGAAGAAACATATGTAATTGGTGGAGTAATATAGTTCCATATTTAAAGCGATTTATATAAAAAACAAGAGTTTTCCTGAAAAAAACGAAAACGTTACTAGATTCAGAAAAATCCTATTAACAACATATATTAATTATATGAAAATCCTTCGAGCCGTTTTAGAGATATTTTTCAGAATTTCAGTCCATTACACCAACCTTTTTCCCTTTTTGGCTTTAAATTGAGATTCAGATCTCAAAACATACTGCGTGTAGAAATGTAAAATTTTCAGGATAGATTAAGACCGAAGATAAAAGACTATTCTGAAAAGATCAGAACAAAATATGGCATATTTGCTGAGATATTAAGTGTCGGCTTTTACAAATCTCTTTGATGTCAAACTAGCCGTATATATGAGTTCGCAGCGTCCCGTTTGTCCCTCCGCTTGCGTCACTCAAAAAACTGCCGTTTTTCATGATAAAAGAAAAAAGCAAATGATCAAATAAGAAAACCTATGTATATTTTAACTAATAGTAAAGCGTCACTTAAAATTTGATATCATTATTTTTAAGACCCATACTTCAAATTCTTATAGCGATGAAGTAGCTGCGTCACAAACTTTTAACCCGTTAAGGGTTTTTGTACTGATATCATTACTTTTTAGAGGTTATTGATCAAAAAATTAAAACAAGTCCTTCCGGCTCATAGGAAGGTTAGGTTGATTTATCTTTTCTTATGAAGTCGCCACCATTTTTTTCAAAATGGCAGCTACATTTTATTAATCAATTTCGTGGATTTATTGAGGGCTATGTATATATGGAGTTTTAAGCAAATCGGTTCAAAAGTTATTGTGATAATTTTCAAGTGGTCACCATTTAGAAACAAAAGGACAGAGTGACTGAAATGCCCAGTGAACTTATCAAAGATACTTGAATGATATGTCAACTGTGCAAATATGATTCGAACTGATTCAGTATTAAAAAAGTTATTGTAATAAAAAAAAATTTAAGTGGCCGCCACTTGGAAACAAAATGGTGGAGCAAGTTGCCTAGCAAACTTATCCAAGATATTTGAATTGTAAGTTCACTTCCCAACTTTGATTTGAACCAGTTTAGTATTCTAAAAGTTATTGTGATGGCACATTTTCATATACCAGCCTGATTTCAAGTGGCTGCAACTTGGAAACAATGTTGGAACAAAATTCATCCAAGATATTTGTGTGATAAGTTCAATGTCCAACTTGAACTGATTCAGTATTTCAAAAGTTATTCTGATGATAAATTTACAAGTGGTATCCTGATTTGAAATGGCCGTACTTAAGATATTGGTCATTTTGTTAAAAATGACAGATAAAATTCATTAATAAATACTTGATTGAGACTTTTATGTGGTCAATGTAAACATCAAAATTCAAGCAAATTATAGTCTTAACTAAGCTTTTTCAATGTAGATTTGAAATTTTCATGTAGCTGCCACTTGAAAACAAACTGCAGAGCAACTTAGTTAACGAACTCATCAAAGATATTTGTAAGATAAGTTAGCTGTAAAACTTTGGTTCAATTCAATTTTGAGTATTATGTCGAGAGTTATCGTAATCACAAAATTTCCATTATATATACAAAAAAATCCAATTTATACATCTTTTAAATTTATACGTGCTTTTAGTGAAGTCCTGATTCATTCCTATTCATAAAAATATCTTTGTTTATAAGTTACACAATATTAGTTATGTCTTTTTACTTTTCTAATACTTACAAAATTTCTTGACCGGTCATTCTTATAACCATTCTAAATATAAATTTTGATGAGTATGTGAACTTTGATATCAATATCATGACTTCGGAGCTATTCACAATCTATTAACTAATTAAAAACAAATTGTTTAATGCTAATTTAAGTGATAATGATGTGGGATGTGAAGAAGTTATTCTTAAGAGAGGACAATACCTAATCTTGGCAACAGCTATGGCCTATGTTATGGGAAGATTTATTTTCATAATTACTCAGTACCAAATGTATTTTTTAAATTCCGTTTCCACTTTCAGAAAATTCACAACCATTAAATTGGTACTCATTTTCGAAGATATTGGTTTTTTAAAAAATGTATATATTTTTTTAGTTCAAAAATGCGAATTTTCACACAAATTGCTTTTTTTAACCACAAAATGAAATACTAAAAATTTAAAAAATCAATTTTTGGAAAATGGGTACTAATTTAACGATTTTGAATTTTCTGAATATGAAAATGGTTTTTAAAAAATGTGCTTGCTAACGATAATCTGTTTTAAAATTTATTTTCAATTTCATTTTGAGCACTGAAAGAGTGCTTGACAGAAGTGCAGTAACTGGAATAAACTAAATTTAATAAATAATATCAGGGTTGGCAGGTTTTTGACGGTTTAAACCACAGTTTAAACTGCCACATCAAAAACCTTAAATTTGACACTTTTTGGTATATTTTAACAATGAAGTAGTCATATTTATAGAAATAAAAAACTAATAAAAAAGTGCTTAGTTTATATGCCTCCCATGGTTAAAAATAATTCTTAGAAGTGTATTATCTGTTTCTTATGAGTGCTAATGATTTCTATTTAAGTATAAAAAACAGATATTTATTATCTTTACAAAACACAAAAATTCAAATATAGGAATTTGTATATTCTAAGGTGAACCACTTATTGCCTTTTAAGTTATAAAAATTTTATAAAGTCTTATTAATAAAAAAAAAAAAAGTTCTATTAAATTATATACTGATTGATAATTAAAAGATACCGTAAGTATTTTACCTCAATGAATGAAATTACTGTGCTATTAAATAATGCATTATGTTCTTTCATTTTGGGTTATAGTCAATAGCATGTTTTAATGTTGTACGATTAAAACTTAGAGGTATTGCATGACTTGTTGAATTAAATTTTAATATGAATTACATAATGCAATTCTATTTTTAATTAAAGAGATGATGGACAGTATATATCTCTTTTAAATTACTGCCATAAAGGTATGAAAATTTGCATTTATATGCATTGAAATTTAATATTATATTAAAATTTCAAGTGGAGTTACTCCAGTTTTTTTTCTTTTAATATTGCTAAAAATTTCATTGAAATTTCAGCATTTAACATAATTTTAAAAATAATTATAAGATAGAAAAAAAACTTTTTTATATGTAGTGATGTGGGTTGGAAAATTTTCTTTTTTGGAAAATTTTCTACCATGTTTTTCCGGAAAATTTTCCAACCAAAAAAACAATTTTTTTAGTAAATCTTTTGCATGATATATTTAAATTTTCTTTTATTAGTCATAGTAATGCTATATACAGTGTGAAAAACAAAAGTTTCTGATTAAAGTCATCATTTTGAAAGTTACCAGATATATGTTTTGAGCAACTTGAATGAGAAATAGGTTATTTATTATAATACAAGAGATCTATGGTTGCTAATCAGAATTTTAAATGTCTATTCAATAAGTTTGTAAGAACATAATTATAAAGCATTTGGCAACATAACAAAAAAAGAATATATTGATAAATTAATGCACTACTATACTGCTGAGCATGTGTATCTATTTTTCAAAATATTCATTTGGTAAATGATGATACGACAATGTTTTTCAAACTCAGGCAGCAATTCTCTTAAGTCACCTTATTTATGGTCTCTGATTCTGAGAGTGACTCAGAAAGTTACGACATTGTCATAATCTTCGTTAAAAATTCAATAATAATATAATAATAAAAAAAAAAAAATTGCTTTAATTACAAAATTGGCATTATTGAAATTTTAGAGAAAAATCTTATATAAAAACATATTTTTTAAAATAACTTTTTAAAACTAATTTCTAATGTGGAAAAAAAAATGTTTTTTATGCAAGCAACAGGAAATACAATTAATTGCCTAAATATAAACAGCAATATTTTGATTAAAATTTAAGGAAATCAAATAGATAAAATGAATCGCATCATATCTTGTAATTGGAGGTTTAGTTGAAATAACTCAATATTTCTTTATTTGCTTAAAATATCCAAAATTGAATTGTACTTGAAAAATCTCATAAAGGTGTTACATTTAAAGTTAAATAATAACAACAATAATAATAATAATAAAATCTCAAACTTCCAGATTAATTTTTTTGAATAGAGGATTACATCCATTATCCAATACCACCAACTATTAAAAAATATGATTTCGTATTCGCAAACTGTGCTTAAAAATAGAAGAAATCGAAAAAAGTAAAAATCAAAAGAATTTTGATGAAATGAACCCTTTCATGGTCTGAGCCATACCTTATTAATTACCTTGTACAGTCGGCAGCAAAATTATTGATGCGCTAGCAATAATTTCTATTTAAAAGATGTACACCTAATACAATTTTGTTAAGTAAATATTTATCGAGTCATGATCTTAGCCTTATACTGTTTATAAAAAAATTAAGTTCATGATAAAAATTAGCGATCAAACTAAAGAAAAAGAAAAATATGAATGTGTGTTTCAATAATTTTGCTGCTACTAGCAGCCAAACCTCACATTATTCTAAAAAGAAATTCGTTATGATAATTACCTCTTTTTTTTTTATATTCTGTTTAGTTTTAGAATATTCACAATTAGTGCTGCACCGAGTAGCACTTTGGCCGAGTACCGAGTACTCGGCCTTTTACTACTCGACTGAGTACTGAAGAAAGAATAATTGATGTATATATGAAGAATTTTTCACATGTTGAAATTGAAAATAGGCCTTTTGAACACAAAATTAAGTTAAATGGCAAACAGCATGTTTTCATGAAATGTTCCAGAACTTTTGTAGTGTATAGTATACACAATTAGGTTCAATGTTATATTTGATACGTCCAGCTTAGTGGATTATTAAAACCATAATAATTGATAATTTCATTCTTTATTATATAGTCTTTCTCAGATGCGAATCATTCTTAGATAATTCTTAGAGAATATAAGTTCCTATATACTCAGGCATATTTAAGATGTATGAAATGAGAATATTAAAATAAATATTTTATCATTTCAAACATGATAGACTTCATTAATCTTCAAATTCTAGAAGAGTAAAAAAAATAGGTGTTTTGGGCCATAATTTGCAAAACAACAAATTTGATTATTAAAATATATTTTTAATAATATTTCATGGTATTTATATTTTTCATAATTATTTTTTAAATTAAAAATCAATCTTTTCTTACAGTTTTAAAAGCGTCTTACTTTTATTTGCACAAATATGTAACTAATGTTTTATCTACTATTTTAGTATTTATTATATAAGGGTTCTTTCTTCTAAAATATTTTATTTTTGTCTATTTTATAAATACAATTTTATGCATTTATACTTAAAATAATAATAATAATAAATTAATCAAAAAATAAAAACTTACTTAAAACAGAACAAACAGTAGAAAAAAGTTTTTAATTATCTGCTGGCAAACTGATTTTTGAAATAAGTCAAATACCATGTAACTAACAATGTAAGATTTTTTTTAAGATGATAAAAACTAGCATTTTGTAAATCATAAATAAAATGTTTATTATGACAAAATAGATTTTTTAAAATCTGATCAAAAGTTAGGAATAAAAAATGATGCCTGAAGGTGATTTCATGCTATTTTAGGAAGCTTACGGTTTCCATTTTCATATAACCAGTGTCCGATTTTATATAATACAAGTCAATGTTTATATAGGTATACAAAGGTGAATAAATAATGTTAAACTATCACTTATTCGGATACAGCCTATCGCTGTTTATCTGGTATTTTAAGAACAAACAAAATGTGAAAAGCAGAAAGGGGGAGGGGGGGAATTAAATAGAGTAAAGGCACTTTTACGATATATATATATATATATACAGTGAAACTCCAATCTATCGTTCATGCATCCATCGTTTTCCGCATTGATTGTTTTATTAATTCCTTTTCTTAAGAATGAAAGTTTATGAGAAATAACATGGAATTTTGAGAAATCATAAGAGTGGTGAAGGAATACACGAGCGTAGCGCTCATATATATGCATTCGTTTGCACGCATTGTGCACGGGTCCACGCTGCCGAAGGCAGTGGGGACCCGATGTGACATTTTTCTTGATTAGAATTTTTTTTTCTCTTTTTTTATCACATGATAAAAATTAATGCAATTTTGAGAATTCATTAATTATAGTGATTCATTTAAAAATAGTGACCAGCAAAGCGGGCATAGCCTGCTAGTGTATAATAAAATATTTTTAAAAAGCAACATACATGAAGATGCACATTCAATTTGGCAGATATGTGATCAATTTACTGCTTTTGTAAGAGTGACAAATAATTAATACTGATAATAATAAAACAAAAATTCAATATTTGGTAAATTTTATCATGCAGATTTTCACAAAATTTTAAATGCAATATGCAATTTTACAAGAGAGAATTTTTTTTTACTTATTTATTTAATAATCTATGAATATTTACAAATATTACACATTCTACTTATAAAACTAAATGTGATGTTATAAAGTATTTTTGGAAAGCTAATAAATTAAGAGGCACACTAAATTTGGCAGATATTTGATCAGTTCAATCTTTCAATGCTTAATATAACAGTGACAAATAATCAATACAGATATTTACAAAACAAAAATAATATTTAATATCTGGAAATTTTTCTCATACAATTTTTCACAAGATTTTCTATGCAATTGCAAAAGTGAGAATAATTTGCTTTTGAAATAGAAAACAGAAAGAGATATCATAACTGAAGAGAGATTTCACTGCTTTTTTGTAACAATTGACAGCTTTTTTATAACAATTGTATATAATAAATACATATTTTATTCAAAATACTAAATAACAATTTAATCAATGTAATCTTTTGAAAATCAGTGTATATGAAGATGCATGTATTGAACTTTGACAGATTCTCTTTGACAGATCAGTTTATTACTTTTATAACTGTGACGAGTAATAATAAATAAATATTTACAAGCAAACACTAGAAATGTAGAAACCTTTCTCCCACAATTTTTCACATAGATTTCAATGTAAATTTCATATGAAGGATTTTTCTCTTAATATTATAAATCAACATAAAAAGTTGCACATTATCTTGAATTGATATTTGATGAAGTCATTTTTAATAAAAAAAAAAATTAATGCAGTACACTCCCAGAATGAATATCTGTAAATAAATATATTTTATTTTTTTAAGGCAAATTAAGAGTAGGTAATAAATGCAGTAAAAATATAAAGTTTATATCTGCAAATTAAAATTTACCCCACAAATCCAAATTATAAAATGAAGTATAAAAATATTTAATGCAATATATATAAATTTACAGTTTTATTATAATTGAGAAATATAGATATAACTGACTTTTTTTATGCTGAGAATTTTTTCTTGATTTTTATAGTCATTATTTTTTTTTTGTTCAAACAAAAATATTGTTGCTTAAAAAAAAAAAATTACTTAGGGTAAGGTGGGGTAGTGGGACCCCTTATCGGCATAATTTGACTTTAGCTGAACATAGCACCGGTTGTAATAGGCCTATCAACTTTTTTTTTTGGTAGTTCATTCATAGACCTATTATAAGAGTGGACAGAGCATTCTATTATTAAAGGAATATAAGAAAAGGTGCAAAGATGAAACCATGTTACTGTTGAAAAAGGTTACCTTTTTTGGCATTTATCGCGTTATTGGCGATTTTTTGTTCTGAACATAAATATTATTATTATTAAAAGATACAGCAAGAAAAACTTGCGTAAAATGAAACAGCTGCTGAAATTTATTTTTACCTTGTTATTAACACTCTCCAAAAAGTTCAAAAGCGTTTATAACTTCATTTTGTCTATACTCGCTTTAACTCTCATAAACAGTGTCCGAAATTAGCAGTCATTAGTTGTCAAATATGACTAAATTATTGCATTTGACGACTATAAAATTATTTCCAGTCGTCAAATTTAACGCCTAGCTTTTTTTTTAAAGACTTATTTTTGTTTAACTTTGAAAGGTCCAAGTCCATATCATATTTTCCCCCCTACCGCACAGGGACTATGTCGTTTAGACACCTGGGCATTTCCAGCATATTTCACCCCCGACCCCCTTACAGAGATAAAAAAGAAAAAGTTTCCTTTAATCCCTTTTAATCTTATCAATTTTTAAAACTGCAATTTGCAACGCTCTCGCCACACATGCATACAAATAACCTATGGAACCAACGCATTTATCTGTGTGCACATACTGATGTAATGTGTAAGAAAAATACTAGTGCTGCACCAAGTAGCACTTTGGCCGAGTAGCCGAATACCGAGTACTCAGCCTTTTACCACTCGGCCGAGTACCGAGTAGTTGTAAGAAATAATAATTGATGCATATATGAAGAAATTTGCACATCTTAAAATTAAAGAAAAAGGCTTTTGAACATAAAATTTAGTTAAATGGTAAACAGCATGCTTTCATGCAGAACTTTTGTAGTGTACATACATAATTAGGTTCATTGCTATATTTTGATACTTTCAGCATAGTGGATTACTAAAACCATAACTGATAACTTTACTCTTAACATCTTTTTTAGATGCGAAATTATCATACTCAGATAATTCTTAGAGAATATAAAAGTTACTAGTCACTAAGGCTTAATTTAAGATACATGAAATTCACATATGAAAGGGTAACATTAAAATATTTTATAATTTCAAACATGATAGGCTTCTTAATCTTCAGATCGTAGAAATGTAAAATGACAGGTGGTTTTGGGAACAACAGATTTGTTAATGAAAATAAGTTTTAAATAACGTTTTAGTGTATTTACCCTTTTTTATATATAACGTAAAATGCCATAAAAGCCTTTATTTGGTTAAATGCCCCCTCCCTACTCTTTTTTACTATTATTATTTTTTTGTTCTTAAAATACTAAATAAACGCAACTTTTGCTCAACGGTAGACTGTATCCGAATAGGTGATAGTTTTTTATGTTATTTTATAGTATAAAATTCAAAATCAATCTTTTCTTATCAATTTGAAAGTGTGTTAGTTTTATTTGCACAAATGTATAACGAAAATTTTGTGTTAATATTACAAAGAGGTTCTTTTTTTCCTAAAATATTTTATTTTTGTCTGATTTATAGATACAATTTCATGTACTAAGCATTTACAAAATAATGCATATTGATATTACATGATAGTTATAATTAAAAGCTCAGATCATGAATCATCTCTATACTAAGTTTGGTAACAGCCCATTTTAACTGCAGAAAGCTGTTATAGCAAAAATTTTAATTATAATGACTCTGTATTTATATTTTCATATTTTTTTAGTTCAGTTGTAAAATAAATATCTCTCATTAACACATTTCTATCAATAATGCATAAAAATAGTGAAATTTCCACAACTACTCAGTATTGGCTGAATACATAGCCTAAATTTGGCCAAGTAAGCCGAGTGCTGAGTATATACCAAGTACTCGGTACAGCTCTAAAAAATACATATAATATATTAAACTAGAGCTGTACCGAGTACTCGTTATATACTCGGTACTCGGTCAAATATGGACTAAGTATTCGGCCAATACCGAGTAGTTGTAAGAATTTCATTATTTTTATGTATTATTGAAAGAAATGTATTCATAAGAGTTGTTTTTTAATAACTAAATTTAAAAAATATGAAAATATAAACATAGTCATTAAACTTTTGCTGCAAACAGCTTTCTGCAGTTAAAACAGGCAAGTAGATTGCCACTAAACTTGATATAGAGACGATTCATGATTTGAGCTTATCCATTTTAGTTACAAGACTTTAAGTATAACCATCTTGTATGTGTGTAATATGCATTTTTTTTTTTTTTTTACAAAAACTTTGTACATAAAATTGTATTTATAAAACAGACAAAAATAAAATATTTTAGAAAAAAGAACCCCTTATATAATACTACTATAGTAGATAAAACTTTAGTTACGTATTTGTGCAAATAAAAGTAAGACACTTTTAAAACTGTAAAAAAAATATTGATTTTTAATTTAAAAAATAATTATGAAAAAGGTAAATACACTAAAATGTTATTAAAAATATATTATCAAATTTGTTGTTCTGCAAATTATGGCCCGAAACCACCTACCTTTTTACTTTTCTAGAATTTGAAGATTAATGAAGTCTATCATGTTTGAAATGATGATAAAATATTTATTTTAATGTTCTTATTTCATATGTAAATTTCATGCATCTTAAATTAAGCCTATAAAGAACTTTTATATTCTCTAAGAATTATCCGAGAATGATTCGCATCTCAGAAAGACTATATAATTAAGAATGAAGTTATCAGTTATTATGGTTTTAATAATCTACTAAGCTGGAAGTATCAAATATAACAATGAACCTAATTGTGTATATACACTACAAAAGTTCTGAAACCGTTCATGTAAACATGCTGTTTGCCATTTAACTTAATTTTGTGTTCAAAAAGCCTTTTTAAAATTTCAAGATGTGCAAAATTCTTCATATATACGTAAATTTCAATTATAATTTCTTACAACTACTCGGTACTCGGCCGAGTACTCGGTATTCGGCTACTCGGCCAAAGTGCTACTCGGTGCAGCACTATATTAAACTGTGTTCCAGAAATTTTGACGTGTAGTTCAGAAAATATTGTTTTACTCATAATCACTCTATTAGTCATGTTAAAAGCGAATTTCAGAAATTGCAACTAGAAATTTCAATTTGACGCCTAAAATATTTACAGCAGGCATCATATGACGCCTTCCCTTTCCTTTCCAATTTCTATCACTGCTCATAAATAATCATTGACATTTTTGAAATGATATAAAGTATAATATATTCAAACTAATTCAATTTAGAGAATTAAGTATAGCAATTATAAACATTTTATAAAAATAATTACTTAAAAATAACGAAATAATAAAATATTAAAAAGAATCTTACCTGTGAAAATCCTTGTTTTACATAATTTCTAGTTCTTTTAATATCTAATTACAATTTCTTGGTATAAAATTCTTTTTACATTCAAAACAATATAACTTTTAAAGAGAAATAAAAATTTTAAAAATAATTTTCAAAGAAAACGGAAAAATATCGCCTGCTTAATAAAAAGCAGAGTTTAGAACATGGCGAGTAAATTTCAATATTGGCCAGTTTGGCGTCCTGTAGATCAAAAGTCACATGACCTTTTTTATGAGTTATCTTTGCCACTAAAAAAGGCTGCCATTGTCCCGTCCACTCTTATAATAGGTCTATGGGTTCATTTTCTCATATGTTGTTACTGTACCCATGGCAACCTTGAAACAAATTGGCAAATGATGAATTAAAAAAGAAATGTGGAACAGCTTTACTATTAGGCACATACTGCTGTTGCCGATGTACAGCTCACTGGATGAATCGATACTCTGAATCATTACAAAACTTAAAAAATACATTTTTAGAAAATAAATTATTTTTTCACTCAGGTGCTTGTTTTGAAATTCACTGAAATTAATTAAGCATATTTTTAAGATTAATAAAACAAACATATAAAACAGTAATAGAAATTTGAGTTACTTCACCACAAAAAAAATTTCGAACGGCTTTCAATCTTTAGCACATAAAATTCACTGTTGATCCCAGTGGCAGAACGTTTTGTAGCTGTCTGCAACAGGCTTTTAAAATTTCATAATCTGTCTGCAAAATTTGTGTGTAATCAGGAGAGAAAATGTCTTACACTCAAAAAGCCTGAAAGCTGATTGGAGGGGGGGGGGGGCTTAACATCAGTAGGGATCTCGTGCAACAATACACGAATACAATTTTACTGCAGAACAATATAGTATAAACAATTGTGTGTATTCATTCAATTCATCTCATTCAATTATATATTTTATAGCAATGTTTGACACAACACAATATAAATAATTATAAATAATAAAAGTATTAGTTGTAGTTTTGATACAGAATTTTTTTTTTTAAGTCAATTGTTATTCGAAAGTTGCAGACAAATTTTTTTATCAGTGCGGACAAAAACTGTCCACAAGCTGTTTTTCTGTGTCCGCGACTATGTCGCCGTGTTTCTGCCACTGGGATGTTGATAAAGACAAGCACATAATATTCAGTGGAAATAATGATGTTAAATATATAACTCGAATATTTTCTACAATTTTTTAAAATTACAGGCTTGCATGAAATTTTGTGCTGCAGTGGTCAGTATCCCGATATTAAAACCAAAAAAACATCACTGGATACCCCTAATTTGTAGCGCATGAATCAGAAAATGTATAAAAATCTGTACTGCAGCAGTCAGGATCCCGATATTAAAAAAAAAAAAAAAAAAAAAAAAAAAAAAATCACTGGATACCCCTAATTTGTAGCACATGAATCAGAAAATGCATGAAAATCTGTACTGCATCAATTACTAACACGCACTATTTTTTACCTAAATACTAATTCCATTTATTTAAAAATAATAATAAAATACACTTGAAAAACTAATTTTTAAATCTTAAAAACACGTTAAAAAAAAATCATTCAGCTTTGACGCATTACGATAAACACACATGAGCTTTCGGCACAAAAAGAAAAACAAAGTTCCGATACAAAAAGGTTACTATTAAAAAGTATCGATCTCGATATACTAAATCGGGAGTAAATTACGTGATTTTGGTCAAAGCTGAGAAAAATGTACCTTTCTTTATCATTGGGGTTAAGTTTTCCAACTCCAGACAAAACATAGCGACATTCGTTTTATGCCGGGTATCGGTCTAAAAGACCACATTTTCCCATGGAAAGTTGTTGAAATCCCTCTAATTAGAAAACAAAGCAAACTAGCTGACTAGTACTTTTTTCTTCACTGTTTGTTTTAAAACAAAAGAAACTATCGGATTTTGCATCACATATCAAATTTTGCTTGATTGCCATCTCATCTATTAAAGATGACGAGAATTTTTCGAAGCTATTTAGATTGTTCGATTCTTCCATCAGTCTTTCTTCTATTAAATTAGTAACACCAAGTTCACCACTAAAGGGACGCAGGTATCTCTGCAAGTTTAAACTAAGTAAAATAATAAAAATAACGCTTAACAGTTGGTGTGAGGCTTATAGCAGAACAGGAATCAAAACCCATTTCTCTCTGAAGTAAACAGTTCAGTAGAGAGAATGTAAGTACGAGTTGTTTTTATTTGTGCTATTATCACTGCACTACACATGAATTGTACAAGGGAGGATACACACATCACCATACAGTCATCAAAGCGTCAAACCACCTGACGAATCAGCAAACAGTACATTATGGCCACAACTCCAAAGCGTGTCTGTACAGATACATGCGAGGATCGTTTTGTTTACTTATGCTACACCATTTCTCACCCGTAGAAAACACTTGTGTGTAGATTAAAACCAACATTGTGTATGTTTCTTGCTTTGTGAATTGAATCAACAGGAATGCACAAATAAGTTACTCTTCTTTGAAAATGTGCTCATTTAAGATGACAGATTTTGCTGGGATGACTAAGATTTTTGTGAAGGTACCAATTTTAGCTGAATGATTTTTGTGAAGGTACCTTTTTTGCCAGATTGATTTTTGTGAAGATACCTTTTTTGCCAGATTGATTTTTGTGAAAATACTTTTTTTGCCAGGTTGATTTTTGTGAAGGTACCCATAAAAGGTAGTAAACTCGATCTGTATTAACCCCTGTTTTGGGTAATTTTCGAACATACTTGGGCTTGCATTTTTATCCAATAGTCGACGATTTAATCCTTTTTTTTAAAAAGCAGCTTTTCAAAAGTCTCATTTCATCTTTTTTTCTACTTAAAACATTTTCAATGAAGCTTTTATTTCTTGCATTGCTTTCTTGCTGAACAGACAGAGGCATATTATTAAAATCACAAAATGAGTCTGAAGAACTGTCTGCCGACGAATCTTCACGCTTCCTTTCAATACATGGCTTTTGAAGACTCGCATTCATCCAATAGTCCACGATTTAATCCTTTTTTAAAAAAAGCAATTCCTGATATAGTAATCTATTGCTTATGATCGCAATCGCAACAACATAAACAACACACTGCGGATTAATACAGTGTAAACAATTAGCGACATTAGCGTAGTGTCTACAGCAAGCGCGAATGATCTACGCATCCGGATGTAGTACGCATGCGCTTCAAAGACCATGGACCATGGTATAAATTCGTATTCATGAGTACTTTAAATTTTTTCGCTTTAAATTTTTTTTATTTAGTATGAATAACGATGAAATAAAATATCTATAACTAAAAAATATTTCTTTTATTTTAAATATTATCTAAATACTTTTTTGATGAAATAGGAAATTTTAAAATTAAAAATATTTTCTTCATAGCAAAAATTTATTGACTGCATTCACGTTGGTCAGCCAACCAACGTGAGCAACTGAAGCCTTGCAAGCAAGAAGTAATAACCGCATCACGGCCTTTTTAGCCGAAGAAACACATGTAATTGGCGTAGTAATATAGTTCCATATTTAAAGCGATTTATATAAAAAACAAGAGTTTTCCTGGAAAAAACGGAAACGTTACTAGATTCAGAAAGATTTTATTAACAACATATATTAATTATATGAAAATCCTTCGAGCCGTTTTAGAGATATTTTTCAGAATTTCAGTCCATTACTCCAATCGTTTTCCCATTTTGGCTTTAAATTGAGATTCAGATCTCAAAACATATTGCATGTAGAAATGTAAAATTTTCAGGATAGATTAAGACCGAAGATAAAAGACTATTTTGAAAAGAACAGAACAAAATACGGCATATTTGCTGAGATATTAAGTGTCGGCTTTTACAGATCTCTTTGATGTCAAACTAGCCGTATATAAGAGTTCGCAGCGTTCAGTTTGGACTTCCGCTTGCGTCACTCGAAAAACTGTCGTTTTTCATGATAGGCTATATGCATTTGTTCTTCCAGGAATGCTGTAGAACTATTGCTAGAAGGTTGAAAAATCAGTAAGAAAAGTATCTAAAGGCCTCTGAACATTTAGAATGTTAGAAAAGGCTACTTGGGGTCAAAATGTTTTTAAAAGGGCAGCAGGATGCTAAAATGGGTTTGAAAGGGCCACAGGGTGGAACACCCTGCCAAATTAGCCTAGAGTCAGCACTATCTGATAATGACTTTGCTATGCACCTCTCTCTCTCTCTCTTATATATATATATGTATATATATATATATATATATATATATATATATATATATATATATATAGTCGAACCTCGATCATGGGAATCTCAAATGGAATAAAAAATAAGTTCATGTTATCAGTAGTTCATGCTATCAGTAACTCTGAAAGTAATCTTCATTTTTACGGGATTGTGAAAACAGTTCATGTTAAAAGTAATTCATGTTAAGCATGTTCACGTTAACGAGGTTCGATTGTATATATCAAACACGAAAAAAAAAAAAACTAATTTGGGTGTTTTCTTAAAAAAAAAAAAAAAAAAAAGGGGGGGGGGGGTGCTAACCCTGAATTAATGTGAATGAAAATACAATCTTTTGAAAAATGAAGACTTAAAATAGGTAAATAATAATAATAAAAGTATTTTAAAGATATATAAATGCCGTAAAAGAGTATATCGAATAATCCAATAAATGCACTGAAGAAACCACATATAGATATTAAAATGTAATTAGAGCTGTTAAAATTTAAGCGATTTTGTGAATGCTGCATACAAAAATTTTTTCATTGAAAAATATTTTTCTGGTAACCAAAATATAGTGGAATAACATAAATAAATTAAAATTCAACTTGCATCCTGAAGGAGAGAAAAAAAAAAATCAATAAACTATCGTAAAAGTTAAATTCAATAACGCAAATTTTGCATACTATGTAGACAGCTTAGATAGTTAAACGAAATTGTGTTTGATTGATTTCTTAAAAAAAAAAAAAAAAAAGTTAGTATGATTATATCCCTTATATAATTTTTAGATTATTTCTATTACAATAATACCCTAAAGTGCAGACAATTTTAGAATGGTGGAAGGTATTCGTTCTTGAGGTGTATTCGCTATTTAGAAGAGCTGAAAAATCTGAAGACTTCACACCGGAAATTAAAAAAGTGTTTATTAAATGTAGTCCTCCGCTATTCGGGTGTCTCATAAGAAAGTTTGCCTGCTATTATAATTTGGGTATGAATATATTTAATTATTGGTTTATTCGCTTTGCATGTATCAGGTGCAGCTATATTTATGGCAAATAAATTTCCTCTTATTAGTGTAAAATATTTTTTGAAACATGCTCTCGACTCTTTAAACCTGGTCCGTCCTTACCCTTAGAAAAAGAATTTGTATAGACCTGACCCGATGTAGGTCTCTAAATTCATTGTATTAATCATGTTTAAGAAAATTAGTGTCGTTGATGTGAAAACAAGCAATTCCATGTAAATGAGTTTAGGTTTGTTGACGAAAACATGGCTTTAGTCCAAGCAAAATATTTTAAACGTAAGATTTTTCCTAGCTGTTCTAAATATATTCTTGATCAAACGAAATACATCTCACGCAACATGGCTCTTTCATTACTTACTAATGAGTGTATACAGATTTTACAAGTTGCAAAATGAATCTTTTTTGATGAATCTTTTCATACATTTGCTCCACCTCAGAAAGAGTTAAGGTTTTTTGAAGTATGATCGTCAACAAGAAAAAGAACCTCACCAAGAAGAATTGTTTTATAGTTGAATTGACGACACTTAAATCATAAAAACAAAATTATATTGTTACAGTAATAGGCTTTGTTCGCTTATATTTAAATGAATTATATATATATATATGTGTGTGTTTGATTTTATGGAGGATTTTCTGTTTTTGTTTTTATGGAAAATAATTTGTCATTGTTTCATTTGATTCATTTCGGGGTTCTTTTTTATTGTGGGTTCGTAATCAATCAATAAATTTCATGATTTCATTGTTCTTTATTTGCTATGTTTTTTTTTTCCCCATCCATGTGTCTCCTAATCTGGTCTTGGCAAGCTGAGGGAGGGTTGTCGGCGTAAAACTAGTTTAACCCCACAGGCAAGTCACAAGTCTTGCCGCTTGCCTCCTTCCTTCCTTTCTTGGGTTGTTTTTTCCCCTGGATTTCGATTTAGTTTGAGTTTTTCTGTTGAGATTTTGTTGAGTTGGTTTGTTGCATCGTTTGTTTTGCGGGCTGTTAAAAATTAAATTTGGTTTCTTTAAATATGTGTATTTCATCCCCTGATGATTTTTTTTTTCAACCTTTCTGAGCTTCTTCTACATAGAGAAATTGTTCATTCTTATTGGTCTTTGTGGTTTCGGTGATCTTGTGTCTGTTGCTTGGCTTCTACTGCGCTTAATGGGTCATTATTGTTCATTACAGGGTTCTCTTTTTTCACCTTGAAATATTGTCCTAGAGTCAACCTTCTTTTCATCAGAGTCTAATTACACGGCCCTATTTCAATTTGTAACAGGTATTGTTGTACAGTGGATTGGCGTCAGTGCTATTATTGAACTTGATAGTTGAATATCAATTTGGGAAATCTTGTTGCTTTGTTTGGCGTGTGTATGTCTCTTTGGTGAATTGTTTGACTAACTATTCTTCGTTCTCATTCTTTGCTTATATATATATATATGTGTGTGTGTGTGTAATACATTTGATAATAATAATATAAAAGAATGAGAACGAAGAATAGTCAGTCAAATAAATTAACACAGAAACATACACAGGCCAAACAAAGTAACTAGTTATCTTAAATTGATTTAATTTTTAAGATTAATAATATTACTTACTTTAATTTATTAGACTACAATACCTGGTGAAATATAATATAGGACCATGTATTTTGAGGTTGAAGAGAAGAAGCATTATTTTAGGATAGTATTTTAAGGGGAAATAATAGAACTTTTATTAATGAAAAGAACCTTTTTATTTTGAGATGAGCAAAAGAATTTCGGTCCAAAGCAAAATAAGATTGAATTTTAACTGAAAAGCTCAAAATGCTATCAGACGTTTTCAAGTGCCTATCCCCATAGCATTGAGCAAAGGAATGTAGGTTTTCTGTATTTGATAAGCATTTTAGCAAAATATCAAATGATAGCACGAACTTACAAGAAAAAATTACCTTGAAATGAAATAAACGAAATAAAGACAGAATTTATCCTGAATTTTTGATATATTTTTCAGAAAAAAATAAAAACATAACTTGAACCTTCAAGAGAAAATAAAATCATAACATGAACCTTCAAGAAAAAATTACCTTGAATTGAAATAGATGTAATATATATATATATATATATATATATATATATAATATTGCTTTATTACATATTTTGTGATGTCTTGAACAAGATTTGACGATTTTCAGAAAATGTGTACATTTCTGTCTGTGTGTGTGCGTTGCTAAAAATTTATCTCGCGAACTAGAGGGCGAAATTTAATGTAAGTTTATATTTGATTAGATTTTGAATTAAGTTGGTGCTAATTAACTTTTGCGATTTATCATTGAACAGGTATATCTGTCATCCCGTTTTATCATAATTTTTAATATGGTAACATAAGACAAAATTTCTTATAAATGAACACGATTAGGATTATTTTAACCAGTCATTGTGAAATTTATATATATATATATTCTTTAATAGTAATAGTTAACTAGGATAAAATTTTCGTATATGCATAAGCATCGCTTTCCCCTAAAAGAGGGTGTCCCCCCTCCGGGGGTGTAAATTTTCAATATGTATATTTTTCAAAAGTCGTCAATAATTTAAGTGGTTAAATCATAATAATTTGAACAAAGTTATAGATTTTCTCGTTTTTAACACCAAGCAAAATATCTTACAATGTTGCCTGCAAAACACAAAATAAACTTTCTTTTAATGTTTAAGGATGTACTTTTCTCAGATAAAAATCGTCTGCTCTGACTATGGAAAATCATTTTATATAGGAAATATGGAAGAAAGTTAATGCGATAGCCACAGTTTAATAGTTTTATTTTATTATCATCATTATTATATAGGCATTTAAATAAAGAAGGAAATATCTTTTGTCTACAGCGTAAAAGCCATTGTCGTCATTCAATTAAATTTAACTTTAGAATAGAAGATTAATATAGCAGATAATGCTTTTCGTGCGTGACATGATTACTGTGCATAATGCCCGTCCATAAACTAGTCTGCTGAAAGAATGATGACTTTTCCTCATGTCCTAATCTACCTTATATAATTTACTCTTTTTCTTAAAGCATATAACACAGGAAAATTTTTTATTGCTATACTTTTAATGATACAGTCGAGCTTCGTTAACGTAAATCTCAAGGGGGATAAAAAATTTGTTCATGTTATCATTAGTTTATGCTATCAGTAACAAATCTTCACATAAGTAAACTAGTGTTCACTTTGATGGGGAGTGTGGCAACAGTTCATGTTAAAAGTAATTCACGTTAACAGTGTTCACGTTAACGAGGTTCGACGGTATACCTTTCATTCAAGTGTCGCAAATACTAATGCAATATTTATGTAATATGTGTGATTATTTAATCAATTCTGTGAAATCTGCCGAGACTGGGACCAGAAATTTGGCGTTGTTTTGCTTATATATTTTCTTTGTTGTACGCTTACAAGTTAGAAAAGAATATTAAAGCAATTGGAAGTCGAAATCGAAATCTGTTTAAAGGCGATTTTAGGGGTATAACCACCTAACCTCTATCTTAACACAAATTCATTTCCTGAAAGTGAGTTTTGAAATATGTTTGTGATGTATGGAGTTTGAATTATTAAAAACTATCATATGAACCTCCAATTGAACAATTGAAGGAATAGGAGAAGGTGGGGGGCACCTTGAGACACTTTTTAGATAATGATTTTTAGAAAATTTATTTTATATTAAATTTTCACCAAATTCAATTTGACATAAAGTTGAAGCATTCCTGTTTCAGTTAAAATTTATTCCAATGCAGTATTCCATGAAATTTAATTTTAACAAAAAAATTTAAAAATCTTTGCAATGTCCGAACCTGTTCCACTGAGTGGGTGGGACAGCTTGGGGGCATTGACAATAAAACTTTAATGCATAGAAAATACTAATCTTAATTGATTAATGAATCTTTATTCATAAACTTAGAGCCTAATAAATAATAATTTATTGTATACTAGTATATTGCATTAACAAATATTGTATTTTACATTCGGAAATTGCTCTAGTCTGAATTCTTAAGAAAAAACAATTTTTTTAATAACAATAACCATTTTCCCAATTTTAGCACGTTTAAAGTCTTAATAAATTTATATCGTACTTGCAAATATTGCTTACCTTGCATTGCACGATGTGGGGGTAGATCGAGAGAGTGTCACCTGCACCACTTGGATCATTATCATAATGTAACTCTAAAAAAATTAAGCTTAGCAGTACTACAATGCATTCTTTAAGAGTAAAATTATTATGAAAGTCCATATTTTAATTCCCACATTCTCAGATTTAAATTATTCCAGTTCTTGCACCAGAATTTTTTTTTTTTTTTTATGAAGGAACCCATTAATGTAACTTTAAATCTTCCAAAACAAATAAAATTGGATTAATCATCACATGTTTATGTGAGAAATTTCAATTACATTGAAGAGTAGGCTGTGCTTGCTATTATGATATCCTAAGAAAACTAATTTCTATTTACAAAATTAAAGCTGAAATTTAAGGTGTCCCAAGGTGCCCCACTTTCCCCTACTATGATTTGCATTTTCATATAAAATCTTTTTGGTTTTATTGCCATTCCCCTGTTATCAATGATCATTTTCTCTAGACCCCATTAATATAGTTGATGCATCAGCCACCATCTTTTTTGCCCCCTAATTTTCAATGACCCGCCCAACATTTTAATTTATTCCGGAGCATTTTTAGCTCCGCCTTTATTTCATATTACTTTTTTTAAAGAGTAAATGTTTTCGTACTTTATCGCAGTTATATATTGGACAAAAAATATTTTGTAAATAAAGTGGTACGAAATAAAGGCGGGGCTAAAATTTGCTTCGGAATAAATTAAAAAGTTGCCAACTATGCTTTTTCTGAAACTTTACATTGTAAAGTAAAATTATTTTACATATTTGTTATTAAGTCATTTAAATTTTGTCTTCAGCAATCGATGCGGAAAATGCAAACGACGTTTTTTTTTTATGTTTCAGAGATACAGAAGGCGAGGCTTGTTTCCATTTGGAATTCTTTCACAATCTTTCCACCTGTAGTGCGTTAATTTTACAAGCACATAAGTTAATTCGTAAATAAACATAGAAACGTTGCTTAGAACACAATAAGAATCACATGAAAATAAAGTGAAAAAAATTTCCGCCAGATTGTATACAGGTACTCACTAACAGATGATACAAATGATAATATGTGATGCCCCCCTAAAGTCAATATGAAAAGGTACTATAACTCCAAAGATAATTATAAGAATGAGCTATAAACTCGGAATACCCATGTGTCTGATTATTCTTAGTCTATTCGAACAAAAACTAATATAGATATCAATTTATAATTTTTTGGAAGATAAATTTGTTATTAATTTTCATAATTAAAAATATGCTTTTTTATCGAAAATACGCATGTAATATGTTTGGGTCATCTCCTTCTAACGCTTAAAAAAAAAAAAAAAAAAAAAATGAATTTAATAAGTTTTTAATAAGATATGAATAAAAGTCTGTCATATTCATTTAACGTTAGCATCCGCAGATTTTGACAGGCCCACCAGCGGCCGAGCGGTTCTGCGCTCAAAGCTGGTAGACGTGAGGTGCCGGGTTCGATCCCAGGTCGCGCTCGTCGGCCTAGCCGTTCGGAGTTTTCCGTGGTTTTCTCCGAAACTTGCGTAAATACGGGCTAGGACCCCTTAGAAAGACCTCCATGGAAGGCACTCCCCCTCAGGCCCAGGACCTATAGCAGTTAATCGGCCTTAATCCTAAACACCAACACCAACACCGCAGATTTTGACAGCTATGAAAGCTTATAACTCTATGAAAAATTGAGAGAAATATATAAACTGCCCCATTTTCCAGGGTGATTTGATCCAAGTAATTTTAAAAATGCAATCAAATAATTACAAGATAAAAAGAACTTTTATGTACCATGTTTTTAAATTTTCTGTTGAATCATATAAACGCTACTGAAGGCAGCGGGAACCCGAGCAAATGGATAAAAGTATTAAAAAAATTCTTTGCTATCGTGTTTTGAGCTATTTTAAAAGTTTCAAATGGCTATCTAGCCGGGAAGTTAGTTAAAAGTTGATTGCAAGCTTTGTACTGGTAACGCTGCCGAAGGCAGCAGGGTCCCGAAGCAATTGTTAAAAAAATATTTTTAAAAAGCATTCTCACCGTAATCTGAACTATTCTGAAAGTTTCAAATGTCTAGCTACTCGGGAAGTTAGTTAAATAAATTTTCTGTTGAATCATATAAACGCTGCCGAATACAGTAGGGACCTGAAACAGTTGACTAAAAGTATTTAAAAAAAAAAAGTATTGTCACCGTGTTCTGAGCTATCCTGGAAGTTTCAAATATCTAGCTAGTCGGGAAGTTAGTGAAAAATCGATTGCAAGCTTTGTACTGATAACGCTGCCGAAGGCAGCAGGAACCCGAAACAGTTGGCTAAAGTTATTAAAAAAATGCATTTTCACCGTATTCTGAACTATTCTGAAAGTTTCAAATGTCTAGGTAGTCGGGAAGTTAGTTAAATAAATTTTCTGACGAATCATATAAGCGCTGCCAAAGGCAGCGGGACCTGAAATAGTTGACTAAAATTATTAGAAAAATGTATTGTCACCGTGTTGTGAGCTGTCCTGAAAATTTCAAATATCTAGCTACTCGGGAAGTTAGTTAAAAATCGATTGCAAGATTTGTACTGGACAAACAAACAAACAAACAAGAATCGAAGTTAATAAAAACATGGTAAAAAGGAGGTTGCCATTGAAAAATATTAAGTTAATGTCAGTTTTAATATTTAGACAACCCCCTTAGCAAATCTAACAGTACTGTTATAAATTGGGCGCTATTACGAATCGATCGGATCGGCACCAGTAGCATATTCATGCGGCAGTTTGCGTCGAAAATAGTAGGGGTGACACCCCCCCCCCTTGATGACTGTATATTGAATATTACTTTTGGTATTGAATTAAAGAGTGTGTACCAGTAGTCAGCAGTGAAGTATTAATTGGTTTTTTCAGATAAAAAAAGTAAAGTTTATTGGTAATTTCGAATACTTAATAAACGTTTTGTTTTACATAACTAATTTACTTGTATAATTTATAATATTTACATAACTTATGTAGTAGTTGTTTAATAGCTTAGCTAGTAAGTTTAAAAAAAAAAAAAAAAAAAAGAAAAGAAAAGAAAAAGAAACAAAGAACTGCGAAATTTTTTCACAAACTTTAATTGTTCGAAGGGCAAAAGATTGATTACGCTGGTTGAAAATGACACATTTTTTAATTAATCATATTTAATTATTTATCCTCCAACGACCTCTATGGGCAGTGTCGTTCATTTTGTCTACTCCTAATGAAAAGAAGTGATATTATTTAAAATTATTACACTTCTAAAGAGATTTAATTTTTATTTATTTTTCCATTATATGACTGATTTGATGATGACACACCACTAAAATCTGAAATGTGTTCGGGGTAGCATGAACAACTATTGCATTTTCAAGGAAAATGAATATTATGAAGATTGGAGGATCGTTATCTTGATTAATGGAGAAAAAAATCTGTAAAGCACGTTTTTGATCTGTACAAGATAAGCTTCTTTTTATTGAAGAGATTGATACGCTATCAGATATTGCTTTCACATCCACCGGAAAGAGCGGGGAAGGGTATTGATTATTATTTTACTAATACCCTCCTGGAAATCGGGTTGTTGTCATATCAGCTGTAATCTGAAATCCTTTTTTAAAATATTTTTGTAATAAGTTCTTTCTTTGTGTGGTTCATTTTGTTATATATTCTTCAAGTTCTACTTTTTTTTTTTTTTTTCTGTTAAATGATTAATATGTTCATTCTTTTATTCCAGACTTTCGCTGGTCACTATTTAAATAAATTAAGAAAAAAAAAAAAAGGAATCACTATGTTTTTTTATATCACTTTATAAATAAAATGTAAAACAAAATTTTCTGAAATCGCTAAAAACCTCGCTTCGGATCTTCGCTGCATTCGACAGCGTCTTCCTCAGCCACAATATCTCAGGTCCATGTCCCTACTGTCTGCGGTGACGCCTTACCCTTCAACTTCATTTTGGATGTTTATCAGACGACAATTTCGAAATGGACAGTATATAAAACATAGGTAAGTTGTGTCTACTCCCCGAAGCTATTCCCTCCAAAGGGGGAAAAAAATAGATGGGTTACTAACCAGAATACTGACTCGGCTCGAGGTAGCGCAAATTGTAAATTCACAGATACCTTAATGACTAGGGGCCCACAAGCGGCCAAGTGGTTCTTCGCTCAAAGCTGGTAGACGTAAGGTGCCGGGTTCGATCCCAGGCCTAGCCGTTCGGAGTTTTCTGTGGTTTTCTCCGAAACTTGCGTAAATATACGGGCTAGGACCCCCTTAGAAAGACCTCTCCCCCAAGGAGGGAACTCCCCTTCAGGCCTAGGACCCTAGTGCAATCAATTCGACTTCTATTATTATTATTTTCTTACCACTATTTCTGTAACATAAAATGTATAATAAATGTATGCAGGTAAAGTGCAGATTTATCTGCGAAAATATGTTTTCAATTTTATTTTTTGGAAATAGTGGTACAAAAAGAATATTAAAAAGAAAATTGCCCGTGACAGCCCTGCAATAGTGTCATCCTGTAACAGCCCGCTCCTCGGGGGTGTAATTTTTTAATATAAATCTAAATCAAAAGAACTCGGAGTATATCTGTAATAATTTAAATCAAAGTTATAATTTTTTCCCCACTTTTAGCCCCCAGCCTGCGCTCATTCCTCCCCAATAATAATAATATCCCAAGATGTAATCTATGAGGCAGAAAATCAACTTTCTTTCAACATTTAGGGGTTATAACTTTCTGAGTTGAAAATCGTCTGCACTTATAACCCACGTGAATGCATAGAATTAGGTGATAAAGTTTTGGTCTGAATTACATAAATTTTTATAAGAAAATATAGAATTTATCTAACTTACTGGAATTTGCACAGAAAAGTTTTGTATTGGCCACAGCGTACTAGTTCTTAATTAAGTCCTTTTTATTTTAGTCAAACATTCACGGAGATCTAGGTAGAGCTTATTTCTAGCATTTCGGCTTACGTACATGTAATTTTGTTTGTTTCATGCTATACTTTGCATCTTTATCAAATGTATCTATCTCTGGCTGCGGAATATTTTAGCAAGCTGACTGTGCTTTTGACATCTAATAGAGTCGGAATTTTATTTTATTTTACAAGTGCAGGGTGAGAGGGTTCGCGTATAATGAGATAGACGTCGAAGACTGTACAGTTCTCTGAATCCGTAGAAGTGCATCTCCAGCTTTTCTTTTGGGATACTTGCTGTGTCTTTTCTGGGATTGCAGTTCTTTAACCTGCTTAGGTTCGATGGAATCGGAATCAAGTTCACCTTGATCATTTCTTCAACTTTTTTTTTTTTTTTTTTTTTTTGTATGTGTGTGTGCTTCGATTTTCTAGTGCGCTCTAGTTTCTACTCAACTTTTTTCATTATTAATATTAATTCTGATCTCATTTAAAAAAGAACTTTTACTTTATTCAGTGTATGTGAAATTTTCCAAAGAAAAAAAAAAAAAAATGTTCGATTTTCTTTATTTTTTTAATTATAATTTCATTATTGGCATTAATGTTTTAAACTTATTTTTCTGTACAAATATATGAAGTAACCTCTCTCTATTTTCCGTCCATTTACTAGCTACGAAACGTTTAAAGAAATTTGAATTAGTTAACAATTCACCAAATAAACAAATATGAAAGATATAATAAGGTTTTGAGTATTTTTTCCACTTTCGTACATTTGTACAATAGACATTAACGTACCGATTTTTTTTTTTTTTTTTGTATATTCTTCTAGGGGAATATAAATAAATATATAGGGGAGACCCGTGTACCTAGGGCCGCTCTTTTTCAATGCCCAAAAACAGAGGCCTTGACCTGTTTAAAATTATCAAACTGATATGTACATATCTTCTGGACTAATTACTTCCAATTGGGATTAATATAAATAACTAAAATAATAAATTCCGACAAATAGAAGGTTTTTAAAAAAACTTACTCGTGGCCCTAGGTACAACACCCTCATTGTACCTGGGGCCAGACCTCATTGTACCTAGGGCCATTCTCTCAAATTTAGATTTCACTTTGTAATGGATAGAAAATAAGCATATAAACATGTATTTTATAAAAGAAACAATATCAAGTAATATATTTATTTTTCTTATAATAATTATCATGTTGTTGCCTTAATTTGAAACACGAAATTTTTCACTTTTTTTTTTTTTTTTTTTTTTTTTCTTTGGGATATTTTAACAGATTTTTTTTCCTTCAATTTCTTTTTTTTTTTTTTTTTTTTTTTCTGGGGTGTCTCTTGGATTTCTAGATCTCTCTGGTTTTTGGTCACATCTTTTCTTTGATGTGGGAGGTTTTGATTAGGTTCGTACGTACCTGTTAAAGCATGACACACGAAAAGATGTTAGATGTTGAATGTTTCGAAATTTCAACAGGACACGAAACAGAGACATCCAGTTCTATCATTGTGGGTTCACTTTCTTCCTGGAAAATCTTTCTTTTTTTTTTTTTTTTTTTTTTTTTTTTTAATGGAGAGATCTTGTCTTTCAGTTACATTTGAACTTAAATATTCATCCTCAGTGAATGTGTTTTGATTCATTGGCCATATGCCGGGTACACGAAAGCCTGATAGAATGTTTACAGGAGTAAAGGCCGGCGGATAGGACTTGCCAACAGTTTCAGCAACGTCATATATAGTGACTGGTTTACCAGGGTTTGCCAGCATCCAATTACTACAGACTGTACAGTTTTTTTTAACACTTTCGCGACCACTGACGTAGATTCACGTCATTTGAAAATATAAACCTCCACCAGTGGGCGCTTCTTTTAAAATTTGTGTTGTTAGTTTGTTAATTTGTGTTGTTGTTAATTTGTGTTATTGTTAATTTGTTTCTAAGAAATATACACAATATTCATATTTGTACAATCAGAATACTATGGATGCAAATACTGTGATTAGAGAGAGTATGATTATAACGTATATCCATTTGTAATATAAATGTGAATACGGGAAATTTTGTTTTTGAAAAATTGTAACTTATGAGAAAAACGCCCACAGGCGGACCTTACTGTCAAAAAGACAAAAACATGCGGTTGCGAAAGTGTTAAGAGGTCCAAACACACTGGCCCTAGGTACAAGGCAGCTATGTGGCCCTAGGTACAAGTTTTGGTAACTTCATTCAAAATGCTGTCCACTAAAAAATCCAAAAGCAGAGAGGACTAATTAAATATCTCATTTATTGCTCAATATAAAAAGCAAAATTATACACTAGAAATGAAAGAAAAATATTTGAATAGCTTTTGTAAAATAGCAAAAGAGATGAGCTGCAAAATTTTACTTCAAACCATGTAAATTCGTTTTCTATGTGTAACTTGTCAAAACTTTCTCCTCAAAAATTCCAAAGTAGTTGTAAAAATAGCAATTGGTGTTGTTACTTGCCCAATTGAGTATTAAAACTTAAAATTAAATATTATTCAAATAAAGTGGGGTGGCCCTAGGTACATGATGGCCCTAGGTACAGGGGTCTCCCCTACATATACAGTGGAACATCGTTAACGTGAATCTCAAGGGAAATAATAATTTAAAAAAAAATGTTCGTGTTATCAGTAGTTCATGCTGTCAGTAACTAATCTTCATTTATCTACACAAATCTTCATGTTGATGGGGATTCTGGAAATTTTTCATGTTAAAAGTAATTCACGTTAGCAGTGTTCACGTTAACGAGGTTCGACTGTATATATATTTCATATAAGAAAAAATGAATACATACACTTAATATGAGAACTGAAAACTATGTGAAATAGAGACAATATCCAAACAAATGAAACTAAATAACATAATGAAACTGCTATGATGGACGGGTGGAGCTAGTTAAACAAGTTTTGCTGGCATGAAACTTCCCCCAAAACCTCTACAAGATCATATCATAAGAAAGAAAAAGTTTTAAGATAAAAATTTTTATATTATTAGGTGAATTTTTTATATTTTTTTATTTAAAATTATTGATATTTATAAACTATATATGAATTAAATCAATCATATAAATGTAATTTACTATAACACCGGCTCTAGTGTGCAGAAAATTGCCTTAAAGTAACGATCCACATAAGCTAACATCTAATATATAAATATATATTTGGTTGAGTTGGTTTGTTGCATCGTTTGTTTTGCGGGCTGTTAAAAATTAAATTTGGTTTCTTTAAATATGTGTATTTCATCCCCTGATAATTTTTTTTTTAGTTCCCCATCATACTATAGGTATGGGGAACTTAGGTAATCGTGAAAATTTTCGACCTCGGTTTTTTGACTTTTCTACACGTTTTCAGGTATCAGGAATCCGAAAATGACAAAATTTGTATGGTCTGTAGGGTGTCTGTTAGTGGGTTAGTGTGTTAGTCCATTAGTTTGTTAGTCTGTGTACACGATATCTCAAGAACAAATTGTCGCAGAGAGGTCAGATCAGTTTTAAAATATTACTTTCGACACTGGCAAGAACCCTATTCATTTGCAACATTCGAATTTAAAAACTTCGTAAGTTATTAGAAATTTACGATTTTCTTAAATGGGAGAACAGGACAAAAATTCACTTAAACGTGCATTAAATGGAAACTTTTTACTGTGAAAATGTCAGACCAGTTTTAAAATATCAGTTTTGATGCCGGAATGAACACCAGTAACTATAAATATGCTACTTTGAAAATTTCGCAAGTTATTGGAAATTTACGAATTTCTTAACATGGCAGTATAAGGCAAAATTTCACATAATCGTCAATTTTGAGAGATATTTTCATCGTAAAGATGTCAGACTATTTTTGAATTATTATTTAGGACACTGGCATGAATATTAATGACTATGAATTTTCCAATATAAAGATTTCGTAAGTTATTGGAAATTTACGAGTTTCTTAACATGGCAAAATAAAGCAAAATTTCACATAAACGTCAATCTTGAGGGATATTTTCATCGTAAAGATGTCAAACCACTTTCGAAATATTGTTTAGGATACTGGCATGAATATCATAGACTATGAAACTATGATTTTTCCAGTTTAAAAAATTCGTAAGTATAGTAGCATGAAAACTATACAACGGAATTGACCCCGATAAAATAAATTAATAGATTAGAATAAGATAAATATATCGAAGTGAACGGTGGATAGCTTATCAGGCGGGGATGTCATTCTGTCACTGTATCAAGCTTTGGTCAAATTCATTTCTTTTAACATGATTATAATATGTCTCGCACTATAAATTTCTGAGAACATAAATATGATGGGGAACTGAGGAGAGTCCATCTATGCCAACTAGTTTTTTTTTTTTTTTTTTTTTTTTCCCCACCTTTCTGAGCTTCTCCTACATAGAGAAATTGTTCATTCTTATTGGTTTTTGTGGTTTCGGTGATCTTGTGTTTGTTGCTTGCCTTGTACTGCGCTTAATGGGTCATTATTGTTCATTACAGAGTTCTCTTTTTTCACCTTGAAATATTGTCCTAGAGTCAACTTTCTTTTCATCAGTCTAATTAGACGGTCCTATTTCAATTTGTAACAGGTATTGTTGTACAGTGGATTGGCGACAGTGCTATTATTGAACTTTTTGGGAAATCTTGTTGCTTTGCTTGGCGTGTGTATGTTTCTTTGGTGAATTGTTTGACTAACTATTCTTCGTTCTCATTCTTTGCTTCTACTATCAAAAGGATTATATATATATATATATATATATTCAATTCATGAATTCTCTCTCTCTTTTTTTTTTTTTCCTTTTATCTGATCTCTTTGGTAGTTTTATCCTTTTTTACTTTCCGAACACTATAGTGAGGAAAGTGTTGTAATCATGTCAAAAATCCGAATTCGAGATTTTGATGTTTCTATACGTTTTGAGGTCCCCTGAGTCCGTTTTCACTATTTTTACGATGATGTATGTATGTGTGTGTGTATGTGTGTATGTCTGTGGGTGAACACGCTAGCGTCTAAACGCTTCGTTCGATTAACCTGAAAGTTGGTACGCATATTGTAAGTCACCATAGTACGAACCCTATAGATTTTGGTGAATCTAGCACTTATAGTTTTTTTACAGGGACACAAAGAAAAATTCTTTATCATTATGGCCTATGGGAGCAAAATCTTAAAAGTGCGATAGCATCTAAACGCCTTATTCAATTGAGCAAAAATTTTATACACATATTATAGATCACAAATACTCAATCTGTATAGATTTTGGAGAATCTAGCACTTATAGTTTTTTTACAGGGACACAAAGAAAAATTCTTTATCATTATGCCTATGGGGCCAAATTTTTAAAATTGTGATAGTGTCTAAACGCCTTATTAATCCGAGCAAAAAAATTGTACACATGTTATAGATCACAGTTGGACTAACTGTATAGATTTTGGTGAATCTAGCACTTACAGTTTTTTTACAGGGACACAAAGAAAAATTCTTTATCATTATGGCCTATGGGACTAAATTTTTAAAAGTACGATAGCATCTAAACGCCTTATTGAATTCAGCCGAAAATTTATATGAGTATTATAAATCACTGTTGCACTAACTATAAGCATTTTGGTGAATCTAACATTTATAGGTTTTTACAGGGACACAACGAAAATTTCTTTGTCATTATGATCTATGGGCTCAAAGTTCAGTAGCGTTAAATAAAACAACGTGTAATAGATGGAGAAAAATACTCAAACACTCTATTATGGTTTTTTCTCTTTTGTTTGTTTAACAACTACTCTTTCTTTACTTTATCTACAAAACTGTTAATTACTCAATGTTCGGAAAGTCGAGTGGAGTCACTCCAGATTTTTCTTTTCTATAAAATGTTGACTGTTTCTATTACTTTAATGGTTTTGCAAATTATCTCATCGTTATAGGCTTATGTGTTATGTTTGTGTCATTTCTCTTCTGCGTAAGTACTTGTTTTTACTAATCATTGGTACTCAAATTAAATTATCACCGTAACAATAATTTTATTCGAAATAAATCTCATTTAAAATTTAATTATATGTTGCTATTTTCATCTATCTTTTGTTTGCTGGGTGTTACAAAGGTATTAAATTATTCAAATTATATATTTGTTGTTCATATTTAAGTTATGGAACTGCTTTTGTTAAACTAGATATTTTATTCGGGAAGTTTCTGCATTTTATGGGCGAAGAGTAAGAAAAGGGCAAGAGACTTGTTAAAAAATTTAAGGCTGCTATATTACAATGTTGTCATTTGATGCAGACGAGTGAAAATGAAAATTAATGTAGCAGAAAAGTCTTACTGAGCAGTTTGACAATTTCTTCCCAACATTTCTCAGTCTTTTTTGGTTCTCGGACCGGCAAGATGTATGAAGAAAAATTTGCGTAATTTAAATCCAAAAAAATATGTTATCGTAAAAGTTTTATTTGAATAAGATATTTTTGAATATGGACAGGTAAAAATCACCGAGGACCAGTTAAGCATTTCCGAATTCGTGCTATACCAGCGGTTGAGAATAACTGCTCCATCCCACCCCGGAAGTTTATAGGAAAACGTCCGCTATCGCCCGATCAGCTCCATAAGCTCAAAAGTTATTTTTCGCAAAAATGTTCTGCACCGTCAAGGGCTGGATGCGGTGGGATTTCATAAAGCTACTGACAACCATCCTTACCGTGGAAGATCTGAATTAGGATGGTCTCTAGTCTAGATTTGCCCTAATTTTCTGTTCATAACTTTCTAAAGATATTATTTTTTCCATAACTACTCCCCTGTCTGTTAGGAAAACCTTATTTTCCTAATGATAAGTTTGTTATTTGCAATTAGTTAAAAGACAGATTTCTTTCATCATTCATATAGAGGCAACGGCAAGTCTCCTTCACCTCGGAAATGTTCTTTAAATTTAATTTCCCGATTTATCAGTAAGAACAAAAACAAATATTACAACCTAAACATCGTGAAAGCAGATCATACATAGTACATTTTTTTTTTTTTTTTTTTTTTTTTTTTAGAGGATGTTAAGCAGAGAGTCATCATGCACATTCCTGGGCAATATTTGCCTTTTACAAGCGGTACCAAAACTTGCAAGCTTTGTTACCAGATATGCAGGGGTCGCGCTAAAGTTTCAATGCCTAAGCTCAATAAATAAGTTTTGATCCTAAATTTTAAATATATCTTGTATACATTGTGGAAAATTTTCGCATCGTTAAGAGAATTTTGCTAATTGGTATCCAAATATGACATTATAGGATTGTCGTTTTAAAGTAAAGGTTTACATGACCTCGCTATTCCCTGTGTTATGGGTGTAGCGCATTGTCATTTATCTGGAGTGGTTTGTAGAATGTATGAATGAGTTCAGATATACCAGACTGCGAAATGAGAAATCATACGTAAAATGCATCTTTAGTGGAGGAAATTGATGAACAAAAGAGAGTTTGAATATAAAAGTTTTAAAAAAGAATTTTTTTTTTTTTTAATATAATACACATACGTGCATTCACTTACATATACAAACATACATCCATTTATAAATTGGTTGTTTGCTAGTAAGAGTATAAAATTGCAAAACATTTAAAATTATGACCAAATAACTGCTGTCTAATGATAATTTCTAGTTGTTCTACTGTTAGAGACATCGTGGTAACGAGGCAATCGAATACATTGAAAGTCTGTTTATTATAAACCTAAAAGATCTTTGCGATAAAAAAAATTTGATACTGAAGTTTTAATTTCTAGCGTTTACAGCGAAATATATTTCTCAATTTGTTGATAGTGAGATTTAGCTGCTTAGCTCATCCTAAATCAGAATAAGTATGTACGATTAGAAATAAATTAGCGTCTTGAAAAAGTAGGTAAACTGCTAAATCCTGATATATCTTTTCTCGTGTATATCCGTGTGCGAATCTTTAATCCTTTCGTTGGGTCTATGTCCTGTAGACAAGGTCGATGGACTTACTCAAACACACTTGAGCCTCTCTTTATTACATACAGCTCTGCGTTGGCGAGGGACTTCATTTATGATGCCAGGCCAACCTGACTTTCAGGTCTGACCATCTCCTATGAAACCCCACGCTTCTCGCTTTCCTCAAGGTATAAGGTTCTGGTCAAGGTCGGAAAGAAAAAAAGAAGGAATTAAGAGCCTAAAAGAAAAGTTATTTATCCTTGTAATATCTGTTCTTCAAATTTTCTGCGGAAGAAACTGCGCCTGGGCTTGTTCCGACCTTGAAGCATCCATTTCAATGTCAGGTGAAATGAAAACCAAAAGTAGCTTGTAGATGACAGTCCGGAAACGATTGTATGTTTAATCTATGGGTATTTTCGGATTTGTTTTCACTAAACATGGGTGCATTTTTTTGAATGAGGAAATAGACCTTTCATGCAGGAGAATATGGTGAAATGATAACAATGTCTTTGTAATACATTGTTTGTCTTTAGATACCGCGTGTTTAATGACGCCGAATATACCTGAAATAATTAATGAATCCAAATTGACCATTTTTATTAGTCCAATTAATTTTTAAAAATAGTGATTAGAAACCTCGTAATAGCTTTAAAATAATAAATTATATCAAGTTGATGTCAATAAAAACAAAACATTTAATAATATTATTTTTAACTTGGTATGTTGTTTATTTACATGTGGGGGTCAAATCTAAGAATTAATTTTTTCCTATCATCCGCTTAGGCTGGAATTTTGCATACATCTATGAATCCAATGACAAGTGGGCATGACAAGTAGCATGACAATACTGGTTCAGGTAGTGACGGACTTAAGGTTGGGGGTCTGAGGGCCCTGGATCTTACCCCCGAGCTTCAGTTCGAAATTTGTTTTCCAATTTTAACCGACTTCCTATCGTCTGCATAGGTGCCAAGCCTCCCGATTTTCTAGGGAGACTTAATACCTGAAATTTTTTATAATTGTTTTCATCTTATTTAATCGTCGAAAATATCTGAGACTTTTTCTTTAAAAAAGTACTGGTGATAAATCTGATTAAAAAATTAGAAATGTTGGCAGCTATGCATCTGATTGAACTGAAATCTTTCACTCATGTCTAATTCCAATGACAAAACATGCTGACGCAATAGCGGATTTTACAGGAAGGGGGTGAGAGTGTTCAGGGCAAGGGCTCCCGACTCCAGTTCAAAAATTGTTTTTTAATTTTAACATACTTTCCATCATCCAATTAAGCTCAAGCTTTGTATACATGTATAATATCTACATTTGCCGAGTTAGAGTTGATCGAAATGAATCCGTGCACAGCAGTAGGGTTAATTGACAATATCGATCGCCAATCGGGTTAAGGCCAACTAGTTAAAAGTAATTTAAAAGATACTTAGTAGCCCGAGAAACACAAGATTCTGGATTTCTTTTTCTTTCTCTCTCTCTCCCCCCCCCCTTCCGAAATGTATTTCTATATTTTTCTCACCATATAATTAATTAATATATATATATATATATACATACACATAATTCAAAAATCGGGCTTTCCAGGTGCACCAAGAAAGGTCAAAACGGATCTCCATGCAAAATTTTATAGCTCTGCGGAGAGGCGTTTGACTACAAAGCGACAAACACATTTACAGACATCTTTTATTGTATGTAGAAAGTAAAGATCACTGATGATATTTTTAAAACTCCATGCAGTAGTACTTAAAAAAAAAAAAAAAAAAAAAAAAAAATATATATATATATATATAGTTTTTTTTTTTTTTTTCGGCGTTGTTTTATTGTAAATATAGAGTAATTTTGAATAAGAAATGGTAACAGAATGCAAGGTATTTGTTACATTGTTTCTCTTACCATTGAAACATGGATTTTCCATGAAAAATTGAAAGAAAATTAAGCGACTTGTTACATTTTTATTTATTTATTTATTTTTTTTCTCTTTTTCTATTTGCGCATGCGTTCTGATAAAAAACCAAATACCAATTCGTATACTTTCGCAGTTTGAAACAATCCATTGTCCAATTCATTTCTGTTCTCATAGTCAATAAAGTCAAAGGAGGCATTTTCTTTTTCTCTGCATATTAGATTAATGTGAGATGGAAATCACCCAGCTATACAGATAAAGATTTATGCATTGACGTCATTTGCTTGGAAATAAAACAAAAATAAATAATCGCAACAAAATTTTAGGCTGGAGTCTAATTTGATCCTCTCTCTTTCCACGTGTTCTTTCGTAAGGTTTCTTCCAGAATGTAAATCGAATCACTGGATGGATTCCATTCATCACTCTCTTTGTGCCTTGTCTCCTCTCTCCTTCTGTTCTTTTCGTGGCTTAAGCTGCTTAATCATTCATTGCGCGGTGACACTTGACGAAGGAGAGACTTCGATACCTTTGACTTTGTCGACATCAGATATTGCAAAATCTCCTTAGCACTCAAACTACCCACGTGGCGATCAAAATGCCTGACCTTCAGTCCGCTCCTGTTAGATGTAGAATTTCGTTTTCAAGTTCATTTTATATTATTGGTTTCGTCATATGCAATGGGTATCCAAAATTAAAGTCGCAGACGTACTCATTAACGTCATTAAAAATAATTACTTCGACGGAACAGTGGTTACTGAATATTTATTACGTGTACTGTTGGCTCAGTGTTAATATTTATGAGGGAGGAAAAATGTCTCTAATTTAGCGCGTTTTAGTAGAACCTTCGCTTGAATACAGTATGTTTCGTACTCTTACATACATTCCTGCATCGGGTCGGGTAACCCGATTTTACCTGAACTCGATCTGACTCGATTGATTTTTTTTCTTGAGGGTCAGGTTTAGTTTTCAACGATCGAGTTGCGAACATCGTTCAACGAAAATCTACAAAAATGAGCTGAAATTTGTTTGATATAATTATAACTGTATGACATACCAGAGGCGAAACGTCCATGTAAGCGATGGAAGCAGCGCTTCCCCTATTTATGATTTTAAAAAAGTAATCAAGTATAACGTCGCCTCGTCGAAAGATTGAATTGATTCTTCTTCTGCTTTTGGAAGCGTTTCGCTTCGGCGCTTCCATAGTTTTCTGAACTACGCCTCGCCCCTGATACATACTATGTATATCCATGATTATAAATATATACGTATCCAAATTCTAAGTAAACATCCGAATCGGACAAAAGCAATAAACAAAGATTTTTTTTTTTTTTTTTTTAAGTACGACAGGTCGTACTGCTTCTTTCAGACTGTGTCGTTACCAATTTTTATCTATCACCTTGAATGAATGTGCAATCATTTCTGTTTTTATTTAAATATATAAAGCTGAAAGTTTCTCATTGTATCTGCCTGGATTTTTAGTCCGCATTATTATATTTTATCAAAAATTGGTACACTTATTAATCAGGACAATATTTAGTTAACCCCATATTTTTTAATTCAATTGGATAATTCGATCAAAAGATATTAAAGAAAAACCTTATTTTAACTTAAAAAAATATTAAAAAGGAAAAACAAATTGATGCTAAAAATAAATAAGTAAGTAAATATTTCTTATAAAGTCCGGGGGGGGGGGCAATTGTATATTTTTTAAATAATTAAAATAAAATTGATAAAAAACGTTTTAATGAAATGGGACATCTTCAATATAAGAACCCCTTTACGAAATTTGAAATTTGACGCCGATGTAGCCCGAACGTTTCTCGCCAAGATCTGTACTTACACAATTGCGATAGCCATTTTAATTCATCGCCAAAGTGACAAAAAAGTGGGGTTTGGATATGAAGAAATCGTATTCGGGTCGGTTTTCGAAACGAAGAAAATTGTTTTGTCAGATTCAATTCGGGTTGATTTAAAATTCATTTTTCACCCGACCCGTGCAGGACTTTATTCTTGTATTGTTGAGGGATTGATTCTATTTGCTGGCGGGTGCGTGAATTTCCGCGTAATATCAATGATTCTATGATATCCTCTCTCTCTCATTACCCATAATAAAAAGAATATACATTAAACATCATTATCTTCTAATCACTGTAATCACTCAGGCGTAAGATACTTTCAAGTACCTGTTTTTCTTCTTTCTTTCTTTTCCATTTTCAGATTATTTCCAAGTCCTCCAACTAACAAATTCCAATTGCATTGAAACGAACGTTACGAAAATGTCGTATAGAAAATGTATCGCAAATAAGCCGGCAGGTTCTACAGTTGATCAATGCACAATGTTATTCAATGAATATTTTCGAAACATTTCATTAAAATTTTTATTATTAATTTTGAAATGTGAACTCGCAGTCACTATTTAATAGCCAATTTATAATTTTTGTAAAAATCAGTTGAGAAAATTATGATTTTTTTTTTTTTTTTTAGTTTCTTTATGTTCTAATCTAATCTCAAAAACCACATGACTTATCATCTAACAGGAGTTGGAACTAGAGAGATGAAAGAAATATTCACCAAACTTTGCTTCAGTATTTAAACTAGCTTTTCGAAATCGTCAAGGCGAAAAAAATGAAATATTAAAATAAAATAAAATAAATATTTAAATAATTATTTTTTTTTTATTTATTTTATTTTTTTTTACTGACCTCTTATTGGAAATCAAAACATCTGTAAAAATTGCAAATTTTAAAATTAATAACTCAGTTAGTTTTGATCGTAGAAATTCTCTTCTTCTTCTTTTTAAATTAACTGTAGAGACCTGGAGACTATATAATAAATAATTAAATTCTGTAATTTTTTAAAATTAATTTTGTGGACTTAGTCGTACCGACATTGGTTTTTACTTCATTTGAAATACTTTTGCAGTTAAATGTACTATGTTCTTTTGACGAACGAGTGCAAAAAGGAAAGTGGTCTAATGATAATTCTTGGCATCCCGTATAAATTTCAAGTCTGATTTATTTCATAAAAATATTTTCCAGTATTCTGTCAACTTCCTTCGAGTTCATGCGTGGGATTCTACAACAATCTCTGTAATACAAAGAATTCAAAAACATGAATAAAACTAGTATGTTGTGGCCACCACGAGACTTTCTTCTATATTTTCCTATACAAATTCACTCAGTAACAATAATTAAAAAAAAAAAAAAGTGGGACTTTGACAAAATTTTGGGTAAAATGTGAAAATTATTCTAAGTTTGTCAAAACACGGAAACCATGGGACTTTGACAACATTGGGGGAAAAATGCAAAAATTTATTTAAGTTTGTAAGAACACGGAAACCGTGGGAGTTTGATAGAATTAAGGGGAGAGATTAAAAAAAAAAAGTGGGACTTTGACAAAATTTTGGGTAAAATGTGAAAATTTTGTCAAAGTTTGTCAAAACACGGAAACCGTGGGACTTTGACAAAATTAGGGGAAAAATGCAAAAATATGTTAGTTTGTCAAGACACGGAAACCGTAGAACTTTGACAAAATTAGGGGGAAAAAGCAAAAATTAGTTTAAGTTTGTCAGAACACGGAAACCGTGGGAGTTTGATAAAATTAAGGGGAGAGAATTTTTTTTTTTTTTTCTGTTTTTTTTTCGTAAAAAGTAAAAAAAATCGATAACTTTGTTTTAAATTATCACAGATTTATAGTTCAACCATTCGTTTTAAAGGTACTAACGAGACCTTTCGAAAGGTACCCATCTTGAAAATTTTTGCTCTATATCACCCTGTTAAAAATTTAGAAAAAGCGGGATGGCAACGCAACCTGTTAGACGATTTTTACCAAAAGTTGGTAGGCACTAATTTATGTCAAGGTGCAACTACATACCAATTTGTATGAAATTCTGTGCAATAGTTCCAGAGATACAGTGCCACAAAATTTTGTCACAGACAGACAGACAGACAGACATTTTCTAAAAATGGTAAAATCGTGTTCTACAGCTCTCAAAACGTGTAAATCCATCAAAAACCCGAAATCGAAAATTTTTACGAATCCAATTCTTTCTTCTATTGAAGATAGAAGAAAGTAATAAATCGGTCGAATGTGCAGGTGTTGGTTTCAAGTCCTGGCAGGGCAGCGTACATCGGCTTGGTCATTCATAGTCTTCCGTGTTTTTTTCCCGAAACTCATGTAAATACGAGGTACTACCTTTCGAAAGATTTTTCCCTGCCTAAAGTAGTTTGACACAGAATTTTCTTTTTAATTTATATATCTTGCCAATGAATTACTTATAACTATAGGCTATATTTAAGGTATTTTTGCACTACTTCTTCTCTTGGGTTTAACCTAAATTGTTAATCAGTTTTGTTAAAAGGCCTATCTCTTCCTTTCTAAAGTTTCGTGGGAAAAACATTTTGTACCCCCTTTGATGAATTTCCAAAAAATAATTGAAATTCACTCAAAAGGGGAATGACTGAAATAACCAGAGAAGGAGGTCCTGAGTGGCCTGAAACTAATTTTAAAACAATGACCCAAGTTCGTGTGGAGCAGAAATAAATGAGGGGTGTCCTCCCCCACCCCCGCCCCTCCTATAATTTTACTCGTATTTTTCCCCGAGTAAAAAGCAAGACTAGGGGTGACCTTAAATTATATGACGTGAGTTCTACGAACGATACCATCATAAATTCGTCTGCGGTCCAAATTTCCCGTCCGTTAGTTAAAAAAAAAAAAAAAAAAAAAAGTACGCCAAATTTTTCTATATCCGCTGCGAAAGTATAAGCTCCGAGAGACCTTGACACGCGTCCGCCATTCGAATCAGACATGCATTTTCGTTTCTTTTTTATTTTTAGCTTTTTAAGGCAAGTCCTTGTCGGAAGACAATGTAGCAAAACTGCAGGATGCTGGTCACTTGATGCCAATTTTCTTTCGAACGAATAATTAATAAGCTAAGTTTATTCTTATTGAAAAGGGACTGACGAAGGAATGTGAATATGAGTAGATTTATCATGTGTCGAGTCCGTCTTTGCAATGTGACTTTGGAAATTCTCTCGCTTCCTCAACTTTTTGAGATGGACAGTCACGTTATTACAGATTATGCAACCGTTGCATAATTTGAAACTCAATGCTTTCTTTGCAACTGTGCATTTCGTTTTTTTATCCGGGAAATTGGTGACAAATCGCTGTATTGGATTCTTGCATAAGTTTCCATTTGATTTCTGTCCGAGATAACCAAAAATAATAATACCCCCGGTAGTTGAAGTCGTAGTAGATTTTTGGTGATTATGAATTCGAAATTGTTATTTGTGTGCAGAAGTGTATTTACTGCAAGTCATGATATATATATATATACATATATAAGTCTTTAAAGTGTTGCATTATATTTAAGCTGCTATGCAATTAAAATGGGATTAAAAATTATCGAAGTATTAATGTAAATTGTACATCTTGCGAGCCTAATTTTTTAAATAATAAACTCGTATGAAAGAAAAAATATTTCCATGAGAATCACAAAGCAAATAAATTATATATATATATATAAGAGTATTAAGAACAATATAAACTTTAATTGGTTAAATCCTGTTATTTATCCAAAATATCAATTTCATAGTCAATATTTCTTTTTGTAAAATCACTGAAAATTAAATTCGAATACGTCTTTTATTTATTTATTTATTTATTTTCAGAGGGGGGGGGGGGGGGGGAGAGGGTAGGTCAGAGTAGTGTGTAAAAATATCCCGTTGCTTTAAATTCGATCAATACCTGCAAAAGTGAAGCCTTTTTTTATGAGAAAAAATTAAATTTTATAGAAGATAATTGGTGTAAAAAAAATAATATATTGTAGTAATTCCATTAATTTTTTGCAGTCAGTCTGTTCAATTAATTCACTAAAGCATTCGTTAAAAATCTTTGCCTCTTTTTAGATATTATATCAGCTAATGAACTGAAAAATTTTATTTATCAACAGTGCTTTAATTTTAAGCCAGTCTTTTCTTTTTTTTTCTTTCTTCTATATTCTATTGAAGAAAGTATTGAATAAAAAAAAAAAAAAAAAAAAAATCGACTTAGGTTTTCGGTGGATTTGCACGTTTTGAGAGGTCCTAGTCCTAGGCGAAATTTCACCATTTATATGAAATATCCATATGTGTGTGTAACAAAAACTTTCTGGCAGCTCTAGATCAAGAACTATTGCACACAGTTTCATGAAAAGTTCAGGTGTGAAACTCTTTGAAAACAAGTTAAGTTTTAATATAGTTTGTGCTTGTATGCATAATATACAATTGTCATCTCTTAAATTTTCGATCTTATTAAGTTCTGTCTTATTTTGCTCAGATTTTGCCTGTAAATTTGTTTTTCTGCTGTGATATGTTGGTTCTAGGGAAAGTAAAATGATGGCGTAAAATTCAATGGTATTTTTTTTTTTTTTTTTTTAAATTTAAAATTAACTAATTTTTGTTTTAAATTAAAATGTTTTTCGTTAAAAAAAAAATCGTTAGTAATAAAAAAATATTTGAAAAGTTACACTTTGTTTATATATATATATTTTTTTTTTTTCTTTAAAAAAAAATTAAGTTTTAATATTATTTGTTACTAAAATTGTTACTTCCTTCAGATTTTGCCTGTAAATCTGTTTTTCTGCAGTAATAACGTTGTTGCTAGGAAAAATAAAATGATAGCTTAAAATTTAATTGTACAGTGGAGCACCTTTTATACGTTTCCCATTTATACGTTTTTCGACTTCGGTCCCAAATCATTCCATTGAAATCTAATGTTAAAATATTTCGTTTATACAACATGAGTCAAGTCTTAATTTCACTTATACGTTTTTTTCCCCTTGTAGAGTCCCACGTTTAAGTTTCATTCCAGGATAAAAAAAAAAAAAAAAATATGTATGCTCTCTATGTTCTATTCTTATCTTTTTTGATGATTTTTTCTTAGAATTATAGTAGATACAAAGTGCAATCTGCAATGATAGCCTGAGGGAAAGAAGGAGGTGGGTGTTATAGAGAAATTTTCAGAAATAAGCATTTGGGTACAAGTAGCTGGATAGTGGCAGCTTTCTCCTTTAATTGATTCCAGGGATGGGGTATGAAAAGAAAAGAACCCAGAATTTTATAGGCATTTAGTAAACGTGAAGATCGTGTTTATTTAACATTACCATTGGAGAGACAAGTTTTTTTTTTTTTTTTCTTTTTCTCTCTCCTTTTAATCGTTTGCAAAAATGATATGTCATCTTCATTTAAAGAACGACAGGTTTTGTCTTTGAAGGTTAAAATCGAAATCTTAAGGAATTTTTTGGATTTTCTATATTTTTAGTTATCATTTAATTTTTATCCTATCCTTTAAAAATATTTTAAATTTAATTCAAAATATATCTTAGTCAAATAAATGTAAACGAAATAACGAAAATTTGTTCGACTTTTATTATTAATACGACACTTTATTGTGTATTAATGTTAAAACAAATTTTCAGTTGTACGTTTTTTTCAGTTATACATTTTTTAGGAACGGTCCCTTGAAAAACGTATAAACGGTGCTCTACTGTATATATTTTTTTTAATTAAACTAATTTTTTATTTTGAAGTAAAATGTTTTTCTAAAGTAATAATAATAATAATTAATTTAAAAAATTACACCTCGTTTATATTTTTATTGCTGTTTGCTTTTTGAAAAAGTAAGCTTTAATATAATTGTTTTAGGCTTAGTGAGTAAGCGTTACTACAATTGTTACTTCCGTCGGATTTTGCCTGTAAATCTGTTTTTCTGCAGTAATAACGTTGTTGCAAGGAAAAATAAAATGGTAGCGTAAAATTTAATTGTATTTTTTATTGAAAACTAGCAGGTTAACACGGCGTTACCCAGGTTGAAGAAGTGTTTATAGAATTTTGAAATCAATGAACGAACTGAACAACGATGTAAAATGGAAAGAAAAATGCAGGAAAAACATTTTCCAAAGTCTTTAATGGAAAATTTTATAAATAAATAAATATAAAAGGCACAGCTTTAGTATGGGATCCCCTTGGCGACTTTAAATATTTTTGGCCATTTTTGCGATGAATTAAAAGTAATTATTTTAAATTAAATTATAATAAAAGTAATTATTTTAATTATTTTAATAATCATAAATTAAAAGTAATTATTTTAAAATGGTTTATAATTTTCTCAAATAAAAATGACAGTTAAGGGTTATTTTACAAATTTCATTTTGTTTATATTTTTGTTGCTGTTTGCTTTTCGAATGAATGAATTTTTATTCTATTTGTTTATATACTCAATAAACACCGTTACTGAAACTGCCGTCTCCTAAATTTACCACAATATTAAGTTTTCTAGTACTTTTTCGTAATTTTGCTTGTAAATCCATGTTTTCTGCAGCGATAGCGTTGTTGCTAAGGAAATATAAGATGGCGTCGTACCATTTAATTGTATTTATTTAATAATAATAATAATATATATATTTGATTTAAATAAATTTCTTAAAAATTAATAACTATAATCAGTTATTTGAAAAATTTAATTTTTCTCTATACTTTTATTGCTGCTTGTATTTCAGGTGAATCAAATTTTAATATGTTTCTTTTTATGCTCAATACCATTGCTAAAACTGCCGTTTCCTAAATGTACCGCAGTATTATGTTTCCCAGTATATCGTTAAGAATTTTCACTATAAATATGTCTCCTCCCCCTCCCCCCCCGAAAGTGATAGTGTTATTGCTAGGAAACATAAGATGGCGGCGTACCATTTAATTGTATTTTTTATTTAAGAAAAATTATTGTGTTATTTTTTATTTAAATAATTTTCTTAAATATTAATAACGATAAAGTGTAATTTGAAAAATTACATTTTGTTTATACTTTTATCACTGTTATGCTCGATGCGTATCGTTACCGAAACTGCCATCTCCTAAAATTTCCACAATATTAAATTTCCTAATATTTTGTTCAGAATTTTGCCTGTAAATCTCTTTTTCTGTAGTGGTAGCAATGTTACTAGGAAATACAAGATGATGGCGTACCATTTAATTGTATTTATTATTTAAGGATAATTATGGTATTATTTTTAAATTAACTTTCTTAAATATTAATAATAACAAAAGGTTATTTCATTTTGTTTATACTTTTATCGCTGTGTTATGTTCGGCGCATAATCATTACCGAAACTGCCATCTCCTAAAATTTTCGTAATATAAAGTCTTCTAATATTTTGTTCAGAATTTTACCAATAAAACCTTTTTTTTTTTTTTTTTACTGTGGTAGAAATGTTGCTAGGAAAGACAAGTTGGTGGCATAGCATTTAATTGTATTTCTTATTTAAGGATAATTATTGTGTTATTTTTAATTTTAATAATTTTCTTAAATATTAACATCGGTAAAGGGTTAATTGAAAAATTACATTTTGTTTATACTTTTATCGCTGTTATGCTTGATGCATATTGTTACTGTAACTACCATCTCCTAAATTTTCCATAATATTAAGTTTCTTAATATTTTGTTCAGAATTTTACCTATGAAATTTTTTTTCCCTGTGGTAGCAATGTTGACGACTTAACATTTAATTGTATTTATTATTTAAGGATAATTATTGGGTTATTTTTATCTTAAATAATTTTCTTAAATATTAATAACGGTAAAGGGTTATTTGAAAAATTACATTTTGTTTATGCTTTTATCGCTGTTATGCTCGATGCATATCGTTACGGAAACTGCCATCTCCTAAATTTTCCATAATATAATTTTAATTTCCTAATATTTTGTTCAGAATTTTGCCTGTAAATCTTTTTTTCTGCAGTGGTAGCAATGTTTCTAGGAAAGACAAGATGACAGCGTAACAATTAATTGTATTTACTATTTGAAATTAATTGTTTTATTTTTTTAAAATAGTAATTAACGATAAAGGGTTATTTGAAAAAATACATTTTGTTTATTGTTTTATCTCTGTTGCCTTTTCAAATCGATTAAATTTTAATATATTTGTATGCTCCATTCATATCGTTACTCAAACTGACATCGACTAAATTTTCCACAATATTAAATTTCCTAATATTTTGTTCAGAATTTTGCCTGTAAATCTGTTTTTCTGCAGTGGTAGCAATGTTGCTAGGAAAGACAAGTTGACAGCGTAACAATTAATTGTATTTACTATTTGAAATTAATTGTTTTATTTTTTTAAATAGTAATTAACGATAAAGGGTTATTTGAAAAGATATATTTTGTTTATTGTTTTATCTCTGTTGCCTTTTCAAATCGATTAAATTTTAATATATTTGTATGCTCCATTCATATCGTTACTCAAACTGTCATCTACTAAATTTTTAGCAATATTAAGTTTAATAATATTTTGTCATAATTTTGCCTTTAAATCTTTTTTTTTTTTTTTTCTCCTGCAATGCTCAATACACATCGTTACTGAAAATTTCTTTTTCTAACGTTTCCACAGTATTAAGTTTCCCAGCATTTCGTTCAGAATGTTGCCTGTAAAACAGTTTTTCTGCCATTGATAACGTAGTTGTTAGGAAAGATAAGATGACAGCATGCTATTTAATTGTAATTATTATTTAAAAATAATTGTTTTACTTATAATTTAAGTAATTTTCTCAATAATAATGACAACAAAACGTTACTTCGTTATTTGAAAAATTACATTTTAATGCATTTATTACTGTTGCCTTTTCAAATGAATTAAGTATTAATATATTGGTATACTCAGTGCGTATCGTTACTGAAAGTGCCATTTTCTAACTTTCAGTATTAAGTTCCCAGCATTTCGTTCAGAATTTTGCCTGTAAATCCGTTTTTCGGCAGTGATAGCGTAGTTGCTAGGAAACATAAGACGGTGACATTGCGTTCCGTATTGTGTCGATGGTGGAAACAGGTAGGTGTGAAAAATTTATTGAATTAACAGAACTAGAAAGTGGAGATAAATATGAAATGATAAACAAAAAATTACTTAAAAGAATTTAGAAAAATGAAAGCAATGAAATCCAAATCGAATCCTGAAATCTGAAGGGCTCTCAGTTTTTCAAGTTTTCAAATATTTCAGTAAGAGTTTTCTTCAGTTCAAATTTTTAAAAGTTGGTGTAAATCATTAGTTTGTTTTATGTTGATATTCAGACCTATATAAAATTACAAAGTACCTGCGCTCAAAAACAAAAATAAAAAAAATCTGGAGTGACTCCACTCGACTTTCTGAGCATTAAGTAATTAACGATTGTATAGGGAAAAATGAAAATTCAATTGGTAATTTATCTAGTAATTGGAGTAAAAGTAAAATATTTGTCAATGAAATGATACAGCACAATAATGTTCTTGTAAATGTAATAAGTTATACAGAACATTTTTTTTTTTTTTTTTTAAATTAAACATTGTAGTTCATGCTGTGTGATTTTTAGATCTAAATTGTGGAAAATCACATTTTTGCAAAAGCTGTGACATATTTATTAATTGTAAACTAACAGGCTTCGCTGCTCACTAAATTTAAATGAATTTTCAAAAGAATTGAATCACTATTTATTTTTTATATCACATTTTGGGCTTTGTAACATAATTAAAAATTCCTTTTAAGGTCAAAAAGTCAAAATAGCATATTATAAATTAAATAAATTATTTCTTCGGTTTCGCACTCATTTTACAACAATGCTCTATGGTCTTATGTGAATGATTCTCAAGAATGAATCAGCAATAGTTTACAAAAATTTAATGGATTATGTATGGGAAATAAGTACGCTGTAATTTAAAAATTGCAGCTCTTAGAACTTCAAAACTGATAATTTTTAAAAAGTTATTCATTATTCTTTAATCTTAGGCTGTTTTTTGTTTAATATTAGACTCTTATCTTAAGATAAAAGCAATCGAATGATATCGCATTGTGAAACTTTGCAACGTAATACCTTTAAATCCAATAACTTGATGTATATATAGTGTCCTCACAAACAAATGAGCAGTTAGTTTTTTGAGCTCTTTTAAAGAAGTATAACATCTGTATAGTCTCTTTAAAAAAAATTTTTATCAGTTTTTGCTAAAAGAAATGGCCGACTTTCATCAAAGTAGTTGAATGATATATCGCGTTGTGAAACTTTGCAACGCAGTATCTTTAAATCTAATAACTTCATGTGTATCAGTGGCGGATTTAGGGGGAGGGGGGGGGTAGGGGCTGAAGTCCCCCCCCCCCCCCCCCAAAAAAAAAAAAAAAAAAAAAAAAAAAAACACTGACATTCACAATTGAATATTACAATTGTAAATTTTTTATTGGTCTAGAATAACACTTTGAAAAATTTTAGCCCCCTCCAAAAGTCAAGTTCTGGATCCGCCACTGATGTGTATAGTGTCCTCACAAAAAATGAACAGTTTTTAGAGCTCTTTTAAAAAAGTATAACATCGATGCAATCAGTATCTTGTAAAGAAATTCATCAGTTTTTACTGAAAAAAAAAGGCCGACTTTCATCACCAAGGTAGTTAAATCTAGACCAATTAAAAATAGGAGTGGTCTGCCCGGATGTGTTCCGCCGACAAAGTGGTTGATTTATTTATATAGATATCTCGATTTTAGTGAAATTTTTGTTCGAATCTTTCTAATTTCAACTTTAAGAATATGACAAATATGAAGTAAATTTTAATAGTTGTTTATTTCAAGTAGAGAGTTTCTATTTAATAACTTTTTCTAGAAGTTCTTATTGCGCGCTATAATATTAAATTTTTACAAACTTTACTCTTCCAAGCATAAAAGCTTTAGCTTGAAAGCGTGAATCCGGCTCCTGTTTATTGTATTGGTATCGTGTGTCCTACGGTCCCGCCCGAACCTCGTTACAGTAACTAATTTGAAAGGAACCACATTAAAATCCCACCTCCATAATAGCTCGAAATTGAAACTTTGCCTACAACGAAACAATTTGCGAGAGAATGTACCAATTATAAATCTTGTTTATATGAATCAGTGTTTGCAAGCATTCTTATCAAGTTTGTACAATTCATAAATTAAATTATAAATTCACAGTGCATTAATTTATTGAATTGCTATAAGATAATTAATTTTTATTATTATTGTCTTCTATATGTACAAGAGGAAAGTATTGGATTTGGGAACATTTTCGACCTTCGGTTTTCGATGGATTTACACGTTTTGAGTTGTTCTAAACATAAATTTGATAATTTTTAGGAAATGTCTGTCTGTGTGTTACCAAAATTTTCTGGACTATGTATCTCACAAATCAATAGAAGAAAAATAAACTTGATATTTAGTTGGATTTTGGGTTAAAATGACGTTGCTCAGCAACTGTGCTCTCATCCCGTTTTTTTCACATTTTTTTAATGCAGCAGTGTTGGTCAAAATTTTGTATTGCCCTACTGGGACCAATCGGCAAAAATTGAGGGCTTTTAGATGCATCTTTACAAAATTTCATTTCATAAAATTTTAACTTTCACAAACTTCAAAATTTTAAAATAAATCCTTTCGCAAAATTCAAATTTATAAAAACGGCTCTTTCAAAATATTTCGTTTTATAGACGTTTTCCATGTTTCCAGAAATATTTACGATTATTGCTTATACTTGACTCAATGAACAACTATTAACTCAATATTAAACAAAGCATTATATAAAGTGGCCACTAAAATAGTTGGTTTTGCACGATAATTTTTCAAAAAACACAATTAAAAAAAAAAAAAAAAAAGGAAAAATATTTTGTTTTTTACAAAATGTGTCTCAAAATTTAAAATCTGAATCAAGGCCTGCTCTATACATTATTTTTAAATCGTATACACGCTTGCAAGAACAGCATAGTGTATTTCAGTTAAGCACAGTGTACAAAATGCATAACACAACTTACTATGAATTTCGAACCATTCCAAACCAAGCCTTTAGTAAACATAATTCTTTTATTGAGCTTTACAAATGAATTATGTATGCTTTTTACATTATCAGTATATTCTACAGAAAACATGTTTTACTGCTTAGATTTTTTTTTTTTTTTTTATGTTTAGTGCAGTCTAAAAAGGTATAATAATTATAAGATAAAAGAAAAAAAAAAAAAAAAAAAACCTTTTTATATACCATGTTTTAAATTTTCTGAGAAATCATAGAGCTCTTGTCAGTGTGCATAAAATTTTTATAGTGATAATGACGTCAATTTTTGTGAGATGCATAATTTATGCTTTTTATAATTTTTTTAATGTTCACGTTTTATTAAATTTATTTATTTTTATGTCAAAAAAAAAAAAAAAAAAAAAAAAAAAAAAAAACCTCGTAATTTTTTTTTTTTTTTTTTTTTGCAACAATTAAATTATAGCTAATATTTCAATGGCTATTTTAACGCTATTAGGATGTTGTTATTTTCATATTTCAATTAATTATAAGAAAACTAATCGAAAATTCGAAAATCGGACTTCGGAGTATTGTGTTGTCACCGGGTTCTGAGCTACTGTGAAGGTTTCAAATGTCTAGCTAGTAGGGAAGTTAGTTAAAATTCGATTGCAAGATTTGTACCAGACAAACAAACAAAAATAGAAGTTAAGGGGACTCTCTACTTATCGTCTCCAAAAGCTGAAGCCAATTCTATTCTATGGGAAATTTTACCCCATTATAATTCATTATCTGATACATATTTTTAAATTCCGTTTTCACATTTCGAAAATTCACAACTACTAAACAATTTATCGCTTTCTGAAAATTGATCTTTTTTTATTTTTAAGATTTCATTTTTAAGCTCAAAAATAAAAAATTTCACATTCTGAAAATTCGCATTTTACAACCTCAAAATAAAAATATTAAAAATTAAAAAAAAAAAAAAATAATTTTTAGAAAGCGATAAATTGTTTTATAGTTGTGAAGTTTCTAAATGTAAAAACGGAATTTAAAAAAAAAAAAAAATATATATATATTAGTTAATGAGTTATAATGGGGCGAAATTCTCCATAGAATAACACTGGCTCTGGCTTCTGGGGATGATGAGTGGAGAGGCCTCTTAATAAAAACATGGTAAAAATGGACCAGTGAAAGATTCTGTCCACGGACCATTATCCGATCCGATAAAAAAAAAAAAAAAAAAAAAAAAAAGACACTTGGATTTGCTGCTTATATCTGTTTTTGAGTTAATGCTGATGACAGCTTTACAGATCAGCCACTATGAACCTGAATTCCGTATACACGAATTCAAAATGCGTAATTAAAGAAATAACTCAGTTTCGGAAACTCGACCTTAAAACAACACTTTCTCTACCGTGTGTTGAATGATTAAAAAGTTTAAAAGTATCAATGCTTTGCCTATCAAAAACGAACATTTTAGTTAATGAAAATTTTATACGTATAGATAAGTTTTCAATCCCCCCTGCCCCCCCGAATGATGCTTTCTTTTTTGTTTGGGGTTGCGTTTATTTTCATATCATATATCGCTATCATACCTCTCGCTTATTCCAGGAAAAGCTAATGTATAAAAATCATTTCTATATCTGTCATCCCCTATTATATTAAACAATCAGTCTTTTTTTTCTTTTTCCCTCTTTACCCGTTTCCGAAGTTTCCCCCTCTGGCTTCCACCCGCTTTTAGCATAGAAATAAAACTAACGACGCCCAGCAACATCCTTTGACTTGGGGAGAGAATCCTTTGGCTGAAATTCCCTTCGTTATCGCTCCCGTTGGCCACGTTCGAGTGTAACTGCGAACTTAAGTTTCGGTTTCGGTACTAAGTTTCTGCTTTTAACTAGTTTTATTTGAACGCATACACAGCAGAATTCAACTGGGGAGGAAGTGTTCCATTTATGCGACTACGGTTTTCGTTGTAGATTATTGTGTCATTCTTATGTACTCGATTATCACTGTTACATAATTGGTATGCATCGGAAAATAACTGCGGAGAGTAATAATTCATCTAAGATCATAAGCAAGCAGTGAAGTTTTCATTTCTTTGATTTAAAATCGCATTATTATTATTTTAGTTACATTTAAATGAATAATAAAACACTTTAGTATTGAAATTATTATCGTTAGTGATAAGGGAGGATGCGGTGTTTCATAGATATAAGTAGAGTTGTAAAATTCTCGAGAATAGTCTTTCTGAGAATATTCTCCTTGCAGAGAATAATCGAGAATTTTCTCATAGAAGCTATTAGTAGGTAATTTTGAAATATGTGCTCGGTATAAGTATTATGCAATTTTTTGTGCAAGTTTAGAAATTTATAAAATTTTGCTTTTAATAAAATAATCAGATTGATTAAAATTATTTAGTTGCAGATATAAAAAAAAAAAATAATTCTCTTCAAGGCTGAAAGACAAAATCTTATAAATTACTGAACCTAAAATCTAGTGATAACACAAGTAATAAAGTGACAAACCGTTAAATGAAATTTTTCTTATTTCATTAAAGGCACTTATTTTTAAAGGGTGAATTTAATGAAAAATATTTCTAATTATTTATGTTTTTGCTTTGAAATGTTTTACACTTATCTGTATGAAGTAAAAATGAATTTGTTTAACATCTACTGAGACTGTTCACAGTTCAGAAAGAAATTGTTTGTCTATAGAAAGAAGGGCGAAATTGACATATGTAGCTCACAACTATAAATTATTAAAAGCCAAAGACAGGGCCCGAATAACAAACTTTTGTGCCCAGGGCACTTTGTTTTCTACGTCCCCTTAGAATAGGTGAAATTGTAGGGGGGGGGGGGGGAGGATCATAATTAGCAGGGGTGCAAGAAGACAGAATGCTCCAGCTATCTGATGCTGAAAAAAGATTTTTATTAATCTATTTCTACTCAGACACAATTTTCAATAGGCAAACAGGCCGACTGATATATATATATGCTGAAATAATCTCTCTCTCCTTTTGTTCCTAAAAATGAATAAAAATTTCCCAATAAGTCTAATGACAGGCCAGCTGTTATATTGAAATCTTATTCATATAAATGAAACAAAGCACAGATTGAAGGAAAAACTGGGATATTTAACCCTACAAGGCACCCAGTTCCATATGTGGAACACCGACTTGAATCGTTCCTATAGCTATAAAACTATTAGTAGCGGCATCTCTTGACATCTTGATAGAAGCTACTGACATTTAGCAATGTAGTAATACGAATCTTTACCTAAAGATGTCGTTCGTGTTTTTGTTATAGTGCACTCAGTGTGAAATTTGAAGGAAAGTGATACGTTAGTCGTTTGTCTGAATTCAAAAATAAAAAAAAGAATAGTTATTGAACAGCTTTGACTCGAAAAATAAATAAATAAATAAATAAATAAATAAATACTGCGTGTTATAACGAAGTTTATATTTTGCAGAGGTAAGTTTTTTTTTTTTTTTTTTTTTTTTTTTTTGTTACAATAGTAAACGTATTAGTAAATCATATTTTTATGTATGTTCCACATACGGTACGTTGAGCTAAAAAGTTGATTTTTCCGTAAAATATGGTTTTATTTTTATAAGTTTCCCCTATCTTCTGATCACTAATTACAAACTATATATTTTTGTCGCGCACTAAAACAAAATTGAGCCTTGTAGGGTTAAACCATATATTTTTAGCTGTTCGTAAAATTTTGTGCCCCTTATAAATTTCGTGCCCAGGGCACAAAATTGCTAACGTTTTAGTGCAATTTCATTTTTAAATTAGAGACTTTTATGATTCAGAATTTTTTTTTTTTTTTTTTTTTTTCAAGCAAATTAATTTTCATGCACATACCATCAAAATACTGCTTAATTAAAAATCATCAATATAGCGCATAATAAACCCATGGTTTATATATAGAATAAGAATTACAGAAATATGAATAATGTAAATCAGATTTCTTAAATAAATCCACTTTTTTTTTTTTTTTTTTTTCGAAAATCTTTCTGAGGAGAATGCTCTCTTTAAATTTCAAATTTTAGTGATGGTTTTGTTACAAATGCAGATCTTTAAACATTAAAAGAATTGAAATTTCTATTTTAATATGAATAGTTATTCATTATTTGCCATTGAATGCTTTTTGTCATGGAATAAGTAATAAACGTTTAGAAAAAATGCTTTGTAAAAAGCTTACTGGAGATTATTCTCTTACTGAAAATTATGAATTGTAAAGAGAATATCGTACGGGAAATAAAGTTTGTTTGTTCTAGTTGTGCCTTTAAAATTTAATAATTATGAATAAGTTTTATAATTTAAGTCATAAACATGAAAATTTTTTGTATATTTAAGAAAAATAAGAATATTCTCGATTATTTTCTGAATTTGGAGCATCGGAGAATATTCTCGTTCTCTGAGAATATTCTCACCTTACATCTCTAGATATAAGAAATTAAATAGTAAACCATAATGTTATTTCTTATTAATTTATTAATTAAAAAAAAAAAAATCAAAACTCAAATAATTTTTTTTTCTCCTCAGTAAATAAATAAATACTATTCCTGTCCTGCCAGCAGTTTTCATGTATAGCATTAATATATCCGAAATCTTTTGTGTAGCTTTGTAAACGAATGGTGGATGATTTTTTTTTTAATATATCCTATACGAAATATGTTTTTATGCTTTTTAAAATATGTGTTCGGTTCATTTTGTTTATTGCAGTCTAAAGATGTTACTGTATCTACCATGAATTTCTCCCATGAGCTTAATGTATTTGAATTCTCTTGGAGGTCCCTGTACACGAATCATTTGTTCGATTTCAATAAAACGTGTTAAGTAGCTTCTTTAGATGAGACAGATTTAGAATACATAGTTTGGACTTCCTGTAAATATTTGCTCTTGAGTTATATTGATAACAGACTTACCCACAGACCAACCACTAAAAACCTAATTTTTGAATTTAGGGGGTACCCCTGAACGTGTAAATATAGGAAAAACTCAATTTCTAAGAACTGTACTTTGCCTTTACCGTATTGGATTAAAGAAAGTATATAGGGAGAAAATGCTGAATATTTAATAGGGAATTGGCTAAAGTAATGTATTTAATACTAACCAGAGGTTAATTCAGAACAAATTTAGTGCCGCATTGTGGCACTTTCACAAAGTCAATTTTTAGCAATGAGGTACCTTCACAAATTCAACTTTCAGCAAAGAGGTACCTTCACAAAGTCAATTCTCAGCCATATAACTGCACACTAAAATATTTTATAAGCTTCACTGCATCGAAACCAGAAAGATACCCTCAATTTGAATATTTACTGGAGACAGTGATAAATATCTAAGTAAACACCTACTTATCTTATATATAAGAAACAACTTAACTCGCCCGGCCCATATATATATTTATTTTTACAACTGTTTCATTTTATTTTTTTAATGTATTTTAAAATTTAAAAAAAAACTGCTTTACGTATTTTAGTTAATTGTTCTGAAGTATCATTAATTTTCACAAACATACTTGATGTTTTCACAAATTATTTTATAAATTCACAAATGGGGTATAATTTTTAAAAAGCTGGATTAATCCCTGCTAACGTATTGTAATCAGTGTGTAGCTTTATTATTATATGTTGCGATTGTGCTATATATATATGCATTTTTTTACATATGGTTTCTTGCAGCTTTTAAAGACCTAAAAATTTCCTGCATGTTTACCCGTTCATCTGCGCTGTAACATCCGTAAAAAATCTCAGGCTGCTACGGAAACAGCCGTGTTGCTTTGATGAGCTGCAGCGATCCCCGTGTTTTTTTTTTTTTTTTTTTTTTTTTTTTTTTTCTTTTATTCCTTCTAGCAATCTCTCTCTCTGTGTTTCATGTATTGGAAAATTATTACAGAATCTCTTCACCTATCTTTGCCTCTAACCAAACCCCATGTTATTCCCCAGGTAAATTTGTTGTTAAAATAACTTATTATACAGACCCGTGCTAATTTTTTTTTTCTTCAAGAATGTGTGTTTTTCTGATGTACTTTTTTTTTTTTTTTGCTGATTAAGGAAAAAATATTCAAAATTTTTTACCACGTACAGTTTTGTCAGAAAACGGGAAATTTTGATAGAAATGAGCTTAAAGCTCCAGCGTTTCAGCTCCCATCTCATTTATTTTCCGGAAAATCTACTAGGCGATATGAATAAAGAACGAGAAGAACGATTTCATGAAGACATCAAATAAATGAAAAGGATGTATAAGGGCCGATGGAATGTTAACATGTTAGCAGATTATTATAGTGCTGCATAGAATGTGCCCTCAATCCGTGTACGAGAAAAAACTTTAAACGGAGCTTCAATGTAAAGAGCATTTAATTGACTAATGTCATATTAAGAGACATTTAATAGTCAATGTGTAAATAATAGTCTATAGTTTAATGTATTTTATACATAAAGAGTTTCGATACTCTTTCAGCCTCTGTGTGAATTCTTCAGATCTTCATCCTTACGTGAAAAACCCTTTACCTGGTAAGAAGAAAAGATAAGCATTTCTGAATTCAGCGTATCAAAACATTAGAAACACCTACAGCAGGGAAAAATTAATTAATTAATTAAAATACGATTTCCCAGATCTGTGTTACCTATTTTATTATTATTATTATTATTATTTACATACTGTTTTTACATTAAAAAATTTCGCAATTTTAAATTAGTGATTATTTTCAAAAAAAAAAAAAAAAAAAAAAAGATTTTAAAAATACTTTTAATTTTATTTTGGAGCTATAAAGTTCAAAATATGCGCTTAGTTCATTTTTCGCTCTTTATAGCTTCAAAAGGAAACAGGTTAAAAAAAAACAAAAAAAGAAAAAAGAAAGAAAGAATAATTATATATATATATAATAGAACATGTCCTTTTGGGGTGATATTGGGCATATCTTACTGTAAATTTTTAACAAATTGCATACAGTAAGCCAGAAATATCACCTAATTAGCATGCAACAATCAATCTATGCCCTTGAAAAAGTATTGATGTTGTATGTTTGTTACGTGACAGGTAATTATTATTTTAGTGTAGAAATTTTCGATAATAGAGTGCACTCGTTAAAAAATGTTTTACCGATTTGAACCGGGATGAATATTCCAAAAATGTATTCATATGTCCCATACTCAGATGTCTAAAATATGATATTAATTCAGCAGTATCCTTGTAGTTTATAAAAGCATTTCAAAGCTCTGAGGGATGATTAATTTTTATGTATGTCAAATTATTTACAATTAAACAGGCTTTCTTCTATACTAATAAAAGAAAATGTTTGTCTATGTCTGTGGACGACGTACAGAGAAAGCTATGGCACATATGGTTCTGAAAAGAAAGAAAGAAGAAGAAAAAAAAAAAAATCTAGATAATCTTTAGAATTTCGATATTCCTATTGGAATTTTATGTTATATGCGATTTTTTTTTTTTTTTGCCCTTTTTTCTACGACATTTTTTCTTTGAGGTGTAAGTTCAAGATGGTGAAAAATTTTTGTCGCACAAATGTTGATAGACTTTTTTTTTTTTTTTTAAATGGTCAAATCATGTTCAATACGACTCGAAATCTGTAAGTCCATCGAAAATCGGAAATCGAAAAGTTTCACGTATCCAATAATTTCTTCTATAACTATAGAAAGCAATTTAATTAATACATTCATGCTGTTATATATTGTGTATAGACAAAGATTTCTCTAAATATTATATAAATTTTTAGAATCAGAAATATGTTAAAAATATAAATGTGATTTTTGGAGGCTTTTTACTTCCGTTACCCGACTACCGTAGGTAATGGAAGTATTGTATTCGATTCAAAAATTCGATATCGAGATTTCACCTGATTTTACATGTTTTAAGGTCTCCTGAGTCCAAAAAAGTAGTTTTTGGCAATTGGTCAGTGTGTATGTGTTTGTGGGGAATCTTCTGACTATCATATCTCCGAAACTAATAAAGATATAGCTACAAAACTTCAAGATTCAGACAGAACTGGTGTACAGATGAATTTTCCAAATTTTGGTGAAAATTGGAAAAACGGAAGTGGGACATCCGAAACCGGAAGACGAGCCGTAAGTCAGTATCTCAAAAACGGCTCTAGCGATTTTCTTCAAAGTTGCTATATAAACACTCTATCAGATACCCTTTCGAATGACATAGTTGGTTAGTTCAGGAAAATTGATAGGCGTACTGTATAAATAGGTGAATTTCAGGTACTGCGAGTGGATTCCTTTCAAAACGGCTGCATAGATTTTTTTTTTTTTTTTTTTTTTTTCAAACTTGCAATATTAACCCTCTTTTAAATATCCTTTTGTATGTAATTGTTCTTTTCCGGTCAACAATTGAATATGCCAAGTTTTGGTAAAAATCGGTGTCTCAAAAACGGCTCTAACGATTTTCTTGAAAACTGTTACACAAAACCTATTTTAGATATCCTTCCCATGCTTTACGTGGTTATTACAGGAAAATTAATAGTCATCCTGATCAGATAGATCAGTTTTAGATCTCGGAAATTGGTGTGTATATATATATAAATCTCTACCCTTTTTACTTCCTTATACAAAGTATAGCCCAGGCAGGCAGGGGCCGTCCAAAGGTTTCAAAGGAAGTATAGTAATCCCGATTTGCAAAATGGATTTTCTATTTCACATTGCTCAAAAACGAATAATCACTGAATGTTCCAATTTGTACGTGTGACTGTCATGATGTCTAGTTGTACACCTGCAAGTGTCGTCTTAACACGAGCTCTCGTTTTAGAGATATAAGCGACTTTACACGTTTTTTCGTGACGTCTGTATATATGTGTGTCTGTGTGTGTGTGTGTGTGAGTATGTCGCATAACTCAAAAACGGTTGGACGTAGAAAGTTGCGAATTGGTACATAGGTTTGTTATAACATCTAGTTGTGCACCTCCCTTTTTGGACTTTGTATGATTTTCCGTTTTGGAGATATTTAGGAAAATTAGGTTCATAATGGCGAAAATGTATCAAAAAACGAAAATAACTCAAAAACGGTTTGGACAAATCTTCCAATTTAACTAACTTCCCGACTAGCTAGACATTTGAAACTTTCAGAAAAGCTCAGAACACGTTGACAATGCATTTTAAAAATATTTTTAGCCAACTGTTTCGGATACCTGCTGCCTTCAGCAGCGTTTATATGATTCCACAGAAAAATTATTTAACTAACTTCTCGACTAGCTAGACATTTGAAACTTTCAGAATATTTCAAAACACGGTGAAAATGCATTTTTGAAATACTTTTAGCGATCTGTTTCGGATTCCTGCTGCCTCCGGCAGCGTTACTTGGACAAATCTTGCAATCGATTTTTAACTAACTTCCGACTATCTAGACATTTGAAACTTTCAGTAAAGCTCAGAACATGGTGACAATGCGTTTTTTAAATATTTTTAGCAAATTGTTTCGGGTCACTGCTGCCTTCGGCAGCGTTTATATGGTTCAACAGAAAATTTATTTGACTAACTTCCCGACTAGCTAGACATTTGAAACTTTCAAAATAGTTCAAAACATGGTGAAAATGCATTTCTTTTAATATTTTTAGCCAACTGTTTCGGATCCCTGCTGCCTTCGGTATCGTTACCTGTACAAATCTTGCAATCGATTTTTAACTATAACTTCCCGACTAGCTAGACATTTGAAACTTTCAGAAAAGCCAGAACACGGTGGTAATGCATTTTTAAAATATTTTTAACCATTTGTCTTGGGTCCAATGACAATGCTTTTTAACATTATATATTTCTAAAGATGTATAAGGAAGTCATGTGGTGCCCACATCAGATTTTTTTTTTTTTTCTTCTGCTGTGTAAGCTCTGTTTTATGTCTTTGCGTTTTCTGCAAACGTGTATTAACTTTCTCTTACTGAAAAAGTTTTAGTTGTTTACTTCATTCGGTCAATTCTATGTCTTCTGATCACATTATCTCCAAAAAGTGCATATAATACGTGTAATAGTGGGTAATGGAAGTCGTGTGGTTGTTTCACACCAGATTTTTTTTTTCCTTTCTCCCCTCGAAAATTAAAAGAGTTTACAAGGTTTTCGTGATCATATATGCTTTTAGTATAAAATCATAATGCGAATTATTATTTATAGTTATAGTAATATATAAGAAAATCGTACTTTTTCTTTATTTCTATTGTGAAGCTATATATATTCTAAAACTATGAAAAATCAATCAAAAAATTAATAAAAATACTAATAAAATATTTTTAATATTATTTTAATCAGCTTTTCCCCCCTCTCTTTAAGTGGTTTAAATCGTGATTTAATCAAGTCGATTTAAATATGGGCGGAAAAAAGTAGATCTTTGTTTATTGTATGGAAATGTCTTTAATGGTGTTATTATTTTAAATGTTTATGATTATACCATAGTCGAAAAATGATCCGCGAGAATTAAATCTATATATATATAAAAGAGCAGAGTCTGTGTGTGTGTCTGTCTGTCTGTCCGCTATAGAATCCTAGGCCGTTTCACTGATCGGAACCAAATTCGGCACGGTTAATGTTTACGACCCGAGAAACTCAACGCCGCAAGCGATTTAAAAAAATTCGCCCCCCAAGGGGGGGGGGGACCAAAACGTGATTTCACAAAATCCTTCATATCTCAAACAAACAAAAAAAAAAAAAAAAAAAAAAACAGATATCCGTAAAATTTTTGCTTTAAAATATGGCTAATACAAATGTCTAAAAAACGTTTTCTGGAATTTTTGAAATTCGGTCCTCAAGGGGGGGAGGGGGACGTGATTTCACATGCATTAAACGTGATTTCACGTAGTCCTATATATCTCAAACAAAAAAAAACAGATATACGTGAAATTTTTGCTCTAAAATATAGCTAATGCAAATATCTAAAAACCAATTTCTGGAATTTTAGAAATTCAGCCCCCAGGTGGGGCAGCAAGGGGGGGGGGGGATATGGAGAAAAAACAAATAGAAATACAGTTAGGCCGTTCGAAATTGGTACAGATAGGATTTAAAGGCCTGCAAGTCGAATGGGGATATTTTCGATTGTGTAAAGTTATTAGGAGGGGCAAGAAGGGGGAGAGGGGGGCAAAAAAATAAAAATAGAGTTAGATCGTTCAAAATTGGTATATAGAGGTTTTCGATACTTACAAATCGATTGGGGATATTTTCGAATTTGTAAAATTATTAGGAGGGGCGGTAAGGGGGGGCTATGGGCAAAAACAAATAGAAATACAGTTAGGCCGTTCAAAGTTTGTACAGATAGGTTTTAGAGGCCTGCAAGTCGAATGGGGATATTTTCGAAAGGGTAAAGTTATTAGAAGGGCCGGGAAGGGGGTGGCGGAGGGGCAAAAAATAAATAAAATAGAGTTAGATCATTCAAAATTGGTACATAGAGGTTTTCGATACCTACAAATCGATTGCGGATAGTTTTGAATTTTTAAAATTATTGGGAGGGCAAAAAAATAAAATAGAGATAGATCGTTCAAAACTGGTGCATAGAGGTTTTTGATACTTACAAATCGATTGCGGATATTTTCGAATTTGTAAAATTATTAGGATAGACGGGAGGGGGGGAGCGAAGGGGGAAAATAATAGAAATAAGAGTTAGAGCATTTTGGGAATTTTTTCCGAAGGCAGTGAGAACCCGGTGCGACATTTTTCCTAATCATATTTTGTTTCTCTTTTTTTTTTCACGTGATACAAATTAATGCAATTCTGAGAATTCAGTAATTATAGTGATTCATTTAAAAATAGGGACCAACGAAGCGGGCGTCGCCTGCTAGTAAACTATATGTTTGTGGAGGAATGCTTGTATCAAAATCTGATTAGATAACAGAAATGTTACAAAATTTTGTTGCAAAAGTTACATAACCCTTAATTTATACACGAGAAACCAATTCATTCATTCATTCGGTGTTTTTTTTTTTTTTTTTTTTTTTTTTTTTTTTCTTTCTTTTTCGGGGGGGGGGGGGGGATCTTGAAACAATCTTAACATTACAATTTGTAATTAAAAAAAAAAAAAAAAAAAAAAAAAAAAGGAAGTAGGAAAAGTAGGCATTTGTTTTGAAGACTGTTAACCAATCTGAATTTAAAGTATTTCATAACATTTATCTGCAGACATGTATATGTGGAATTGGGCGTTGTAAATTTTAATGTCATTTATTCACTTCCTTGTTATTGAATGCTATACATTTTGACGTAATTCAGTGTTACAAATTTTATTTTTAATAATCACTGATTTTTGTGAAGAGAAATATCATTGAATGATAACAATAATTTGATACGTTTTCGATGCAGTTCAGGTAAATAATAAGTTGAAATTAGTATTTTTGTTTGTCTCCCTTTCAAAATTCCAACTTTTAATTTTTGGCAATGCTGTTTACAATTATGAAAGTCGCTTTCAGCATAGACCCCTATATATCATAATAAACTGAGATTTATTTATTTAAAATTTGATAACTTTACATCAAATTCAAAATAGTATATTCTCTTCTGATTATTTTTTTTATTACTATTATTTTAAAATAATCTGACTGTAGTTATATATATTGTGACAATGATCTCGTTTGTTGTCTTATTTACCTTCTATTGACTATGTCTGCCCACCCCCTCTCACTTTCTCTGAGTTCGATTTGATGAAAAAATAAAACATACATTCAGATCGAATCTAGGGCATTAGGGCATTCTAAAATAACGATATTTACAAAAAAACAGATTTTTAAATTAAATATATATATATATTATTTTTATGTATAAAAAATAACAAAATTAAAAGCAGACGATCAGCATTTCGTACGAGCGGCTTCGGCGTAAAATATTAATAAAACATTTCGACCTTCTCACCCCTCCTCCCCGGAAAAAAAAAAAAAAAAAAAAAAACTCTTTCGATACTGTCCGTTTTGAATTGATTATTATTATTTTTTTCTTTTCTTACAAAAAAAAAAAAAAAAAAAAGATTATGATGAAATTCTGGCAAAAGCAGAATTTAGTTTAGTACGGAGGACTTAGTTTTATTATTATTATTATTATTATTATAACATCGCTTTCAAATTATTCAATTACATTTTCGATAAATTTTCGATTTCGATAAATGTCCAACTATCGTGAAACTGGTATCGTAAAAATCCGTAGATTGAGACTAATAGTCCTCCGTATTAAAAAAATCAAAATGCATAATGTTTGAATATTTGCTGGTGTTTTCAAAAAATATTTTTTTTTTTTCTGTTCGTTATAACTATTATATGCAAAAAGAACTTTAAAAAATTATTATTATTATTTTTAATTGTTTTCATCAGGGGTTTTGTGTTCAGGAGCTACTTTTGATTTCAGTGTTTTTAACCTAATCCATTTGTATTTTCCCATTTCCTATAAAATTATATTTAGTTTTTATTAGTTATTCATCCATTATATTGGCGATATGTGGACAAATTATAAAAAGATTGTAGGCTTCTGGTCTTAATAGTGTGAGAACATTTGATGTTAGTTTTTTTTTTTTTTTTAAAGGATCCTAATTTTTATGGTTTTAGTTTCACCTTTGAGTCACAATCACCCCTGTTTCAGGCTTCGCAACGTTACTAAAATTTTACCGTTTTATTATATTGTCACTACTATCGCCAAAAAGAAATTTTTCTTGAATGTTTTAATGCTAAAATGTTATGTAAAAAAAAAATATTGTTTTAAAAATAATGATAATATTTTAAAATAAGCCCAGATATTGTAGGAACACTGCGAAACCTGTGTTTTGAAAAATGAATGAATTAATGAGGGCTGATCCATGGGAAAATTGGGGCCCTTTTACTGCCTCTTCACGAAATTTAAATCTTTGAAACGTGCCCCTTTAGAAAATTCTATATCAGAAATTCGGCCCTTTCAAAAAATTTCATTCTATAAAAATGCTCCTTTTTACTAAAATTTTTGCACCTTTTTCAGTATTATTTCAGTTAACTACCTATTCTCGATTCAGTGAAATGCTATTAATTTGATATTTACATTATTCAGAATTATTGCTAAAATGGGAGGGTTTACACGATAATAATATTTTCACAAAAATAGATTAAAAAATATATATATATATTTCGTGTTTCACAAAGATGTGTCCTAAAAATTAAAACCTGGATCAACCCTCCTTAACAATGATTATTTTTAATCAATTGATTTACAACCTGATATATATATATATATATAATCAAACCCTCATTTAAATCAACGAACCCTGGTTTATTAAGGATGTATGAATGTGTTAGGAGTTAGGACATTTTTTTTTTTTTTTTTTTTTTCAGACGAAAAAATAATATATATATATATATTTATGAATAAGAGAATGTATAAGAAAAGCATATCATTGTATAAAATTCTTTTAAAGGCATTATTATTATTATTTTCAGTATTATAAAACCAAAAACTGATCTATGCGAATTTAAAGCAACTCTATATCTGGTGAAGGAATGCCTCTTTCAAAATCTAAGATTAGATAATAGGAATTAAGGAAGTTGCAAAATTGCGCTGCCAAAGTTACATAACCCACGCAGCCACTTACATCATAAGAGTATCTATTAGACATCTATAAATATCCCACAGATATCTATTAGCACGACAAATGTTACTCTTTTTACTTCCTTATACAAAGTATAAGGAAGTATAGTATCCATATTTAATAAAGAAGCATCAATAAACTGGCGTTGTAAAAATATTACTTACAAACTTTGAATAAACACCATACAATGCAATAAACTCGCTTATTGCATTGTATGGTGTTTATTCAAAGTTTGTAAGTAATATAGTATCCATACTTTGTATAAGGAAGTTCCTCTTAATTATCTTGCAAAATTATTATTATTATTATTATTAAGTGTTTTGAAAAATTGTTAATTAATTAAGGATTTTTTTAATCAATTGATATAAATCATTATTTTAATTAAACTGATTTAAATCAATAAACCTTGTTTCATTTAAAAAATAAATAAATGTGATCGGGCATTTTTCTAATAAATAAATAAAAATAAAATAAATTTAAAGGAAGAAAGAAAGAAAAAATTCTTAAATAAAGGTTCTTTTAAAGTTTTTTTTCCCCCTTCTAATATTATTTTTCAAAATAAATAAATAAATAATAATAATAATAAATATTCCTTCTGAATTAAATCAAACCTTTATCTATGAAAGAATGTCTCTTCCAAAATTTAAGGTTATATACAAAATTGTGCTGCAAAAATTATATAACCCTCAATTCATTTACAGCGAAGTAGTTGATTTATTCCGTGTTTCATTTGATCTGAAACAATGCGAGCATTACAATTTGCAAATTAAAAAAGAAGGGAAAAAAAAAAAAAAAAGTCATTTGAAAAACTATTAACCAATCTGAATGTAAAGTATTTCATATTTAATACATTTACATTATGACATAACATTTATCTGCAGACATGTCCACGTAGAAACGTCGTCGTGAATTTTAATATCATTTATTCATTTCCTTCTTGTTGCATGTTTTGAATTTTCACGTAAATCAGTATTACAAATCTTTTATCAATACAGATTTTTACTAGCAGTTATACAAAAAAAAATATGATATTATCAGGGGTGATGTTCAGAGGCTATCCCTGATTTCTGGGGGTTTTGATCTAATTTATTCTTATTTTCATATTTCTAAAAAGTTATCTTTTGTCTTCGTTGATTGTTCTTTTCTCATCCAGGTGATATGTGAACAAATTATATGTTTTTATTGATTGGATGATACAAGATTAAATAAATAAATAAATAAATAAAATAAGGCTTCTTGTCTAGATAATTTTGAGTCATAATCACCTCTTTAATAACAATATTTTGATAATACTGCTTGGCATGAAAATTGGCCCCAACAACCATTCCGGCAAATTCATAAGTAAAATGACCTCCTGAATCCGAATAGGACGTACATTTTGCCCTATCACCCACCGTGTTTTTGGGACGGCCCCCTATTTTTTATCACTTTTCGGTAATTTTATGGCTATAAATTTGATTTTTAGGGGTGGGGGTGGGGGTGGGGGAGGATTATTTTAACAGTTAAATATCTTCTGAGGGGCTGCAAAGTTGGAAAATTTTAAAGCATAGACATTTGCGACATGGGAATTTTATTTATTTATTTATTTATTTATTTATTTTTTTTTTTTTGGGGGGGGGATTTGCCGCTGAAATTATGCATTACATATCTTATATATTTTTTAATCTGTTATTAATGTTAATTTTTAAAGTTTATATATTTTTGTTTTTAGGTGTTAAATTAATTATTTTTCATTTTCCAAATCAAATTCATGTCCATAAAATTACGGAACAGTGATAAAAAATGGGGGGAGGGGTGATGCCCCGATAAAACGGTGAGTGACTATTCAAAATGGTAGTAATATTCGGATTCAGGAGGTCATTTTACATAAGAATAGTATCAAAGGTCGAAATTTTTTTTTTTTTTTTTTTTTGGCGCAGTGTAATTTTTTGCAATGCAGTTTATGTAGATTTTTTAAATGAGATATTATGTTACAATTTATCATTTTTGCATTTCTTTCAAAATTTCAACATTTGATCTGATCTAATTCAATTACTGTTCACAATATATACAAGGCACTTTCGCTAAATGTTCCTGTATTTTCTAATAAGCTGAGTTTTTTTTTTTTTTTTTTTTTTCCCCAGTTAGATTACGATGCATTGAATTCAAAATCGTGTATTCTTTTATGTTTATTCATTATCACCATTATTTTAAAACCATCTTATTGTAGTTATAACTTTTTTCACACACACACGCATACAAAAGGAAAAAAAAAAAAAAAAAAAAGTAAGGTGTTTCAGAATCTTTGATCGTGATTTTAATCTTTAATCAAGTTGATTTAAACTCTAGACCAGGGGTAGTCAACCATTTAATTTTTTATCTATCGCCCACTTTTGTTTCTCTGTTAGTAGTAAAATATTCTAACGGCCCACCATTTTCTCAGTAATGGTATTCAGTAAAGTAAAGAATTATTTTATAAAATTTATAACGCAGAATTACAGTAAGTTAAAGCATATAATAATAAAGCATATTTACATTTAAAAGCTTTTAAAAAATCAATTAAATTTAAAAAAGGAAAGTACTTTAGTATCGGAGAAAACTCCTACCGTCCGCCATGAAAGCTGGAAAGCCCACTAGTGGGTGGTAGGGACAGGGACCAAGTTGACTACCACTAATTTAAATCATGATTTTAACGAACTGACGTAAATCAATGAACCCTGGTACTTTAAGAGTGGATAAATGTGTTTGGTTTTTTTTTTTTTTTTTTTTTTTTGTATCATAAAACGGTCTATGAGAATTAAATCAATCCTATATTTGTGGTGGAATGCCTGTATTAAAATCGAAGATTTGATAAAACTAATGTTACAAACAAAATTATGCTTCTTCAAAAGTTACATAACGCATGCAAGGAACCAATTTATTCACTCACTTTTCATTCCGTCTGAAACAAAACTAATATCACAATTTGTAAGTTCATTTTTAAAAAACTAGTATGTTGTGACCATCACATGACTTTCTTCTATATTTTCCTATACAAATTCACTCAGCAAAAATAATTTATTAAAATTATTATTTAAAGAAATTATCGTCCATGATAATGCAGACAATTTCCATATTAGAGAAGTAGTATAACACACACACACACACCCAAAAAAAAAAAGTCAATTTTATTGTCAATATTACATTAAAAAAAAAAAAAAAAAAAAAAAAAAAACGTTAAAAATGAAAAAAATCGATAAATTTATTTCAAATTATCGCAGATCGATGGTTCAACCATTCGTTTTAAAGGTATTGGCGAGCTCTTTTGAAAGATACCCATCATGAAAATTTACTCCCCTCGAGGGGGATTCTCTTTATGCACATTTATACAAAATTTTGTGGCGAGGTTCCTACACATACAAAACCTTTTTCCCAGTTGACTATCTCTATTATAAATAATTCTTGTAAATTTCATAATGATTACTAAAAAATAATTCTCTTTATGCACATTTATACAAAATTTTGTCCTATATGACCATGTTAAAAATTTAGAAAAAGCGGGATGGCAACGCAACCTGTAAGACAATTTTTACCAAAAGTTGATAGGCACTAATTTATGTCAAGGTGCAACTACATACCAATTTGTATGAAATTCTGTGCAGTAAGTAGTTCCTGAGATACAGTTGCCACAAAATTTTGTCACACACACACACCCAGAGACTGACAGACAGACATTTTCTAAAAATGGTCAAATTGTGTTCTACAGCTCTCAAAACGTGTAAATCCATCAAAAATCCGAGGTCTAAAATTTTTACGAATCCAATACTTTCTTCTATTGAATATAGAAGAAAGTAAAAAGAAGGAGAAAAAATCATTTAAAATAAATTAACCAGTCTGAATTAATTTCATATTTGAATATATTTACAGTATGACATAATTTATACATTTTCTATATGACATAATTTCATATTTTGATACATTTATTTGCAGATATGTGTTATGCGTAATTGTTCAAATGCCGTTTTGTATTTTAAAATCGTTTAGTCACTTCTTTATTACTGCATGTTTTAAAATTTGACCTTATTCAGTATTACAAATCTTTTATCAATATATATATATATATATTAATTATTATTAACAGTTATATAAAAATACGATTAAATAATGACAATGATAATTTTGCGATGCGGTTCATATAGATTAATTGAATATCCCAATAAGTAACATTTATGATTTTTGCCTACCTTTCAAAACTCTTGAATTAAAACAATTACGGTTCTCAATTGTATAAGTTGCTTTCATTTAAGATTCTTCTATTCTATAAGATATTTTATGATTATTATTTTTAAATAATTTTATTATAATTATTACTTTTTGCACAATTATTTTCTGTATTATTACTTGATAAATTTAAATATATGTATATAGGGTAAGTGCACCAGTGATTGACACATTTAGAGCAATCTCTGATGTTTTTAATGTTCTAGTCATCAGAAAATATTTTTAGAAATCTTAAGTTAGTACATATGGTATGAAAGACATTCAGAACTACATATATGTTAAACTATGTACGTTTGATAACATTTTATGTTTTTTTTTTTTTTTTTTTTTGACACCCACTCAATGTTCCAGTAATTGACACTGCTAGTTTTTCATTTTATCAGTAATTGGCCCCCTATGTTTCAGTGTTTGACAGTATTAGTTATTCATTTTACCAGTTATTAGCACCCTATGTTTGACATAAAATGTTAAAATTCTTATATGTAAAATATATGATTTTATTATTTTTCTTATTTATTAATTATTTCGGGATAGATGTCAATTACTGGAGCATGCCAATCACTGGAGCACCTACCCTGTATATATATATATATATATATTCTGTGGTGTGATTTTTTTTCCCTTTTTTTAAGCTTTTGTCCATGCACTTTATTAATAGAAATTCAGATGAATATGCTGTTCGCTGCATATTGTAATTTATTGCTTTAGTGTGAGTGCATTGAGATAAACTATCTATTAATAATTTTATATAGCGGCATTTGTACACATTGAATTTTTGTGGATTCAGCTGTTACTACCGACGCTGCCTGCCTAAATAAAATCTAAATCTCTCCACAATTTCCCTTTTATCCCCCCTAAAAAAGAATCAATAAAACTATCCTTACTTGCCCTTGAATATCTGACAGAAGCCCTTGACACTATGTCACAGCTTCAGGCCCTAGCAACAACGAAGCTTTATTCCCGGTTGGCGATAAAATTTGGCATCACCTAACTGAAATCTTGGCAACCCTACCGGTTCCGAAATTTTCAATTCACCGAGTTCTTTTTAATTCTCTTCACTTTCTGATCGAGAGTCATAGAGAGAGCACACAGTCTTTGAGGCTGTGCGACGCATTGAAATTATGCCGGCTGGAGTTTTATTGCAGCTGCGTAACTGTGATATCTAATTGTTAGTCCGTTTTTATATCGTCAAAGTGAATCGTTTGGTTGTGGTATTTGTTTTACGTTTATCGTCTGAAGTTACCGATTACAGCGAAAATATTAATTTTCGTTATTATTAAGAGGATCAATTCATTTTTTTTTTCTTCGCTAATGCTAATACTAATTAAAAATTTTAATTAGATTCTTGCCATTCCAATTTCTAAATATTTTTATTTTATTCGATTTAATTGCTTTTGCTTTTAAATATATAATCTCTCATTAATATAAATTAAAAATATTTTATTTAATCAAAACATTCATTAAAAACTTATAAATTATTCTTCTAAATCTATTCTATACAAATCTGTTAAAAGTATTTTTTAAAGAATCAGATTTAGACTTCAACTTTTCTTTGCTCATCCGCATCTTGCTTTCTCTCTCTCTCATCCGATATTCTCGCTCTCGTCATTAGAATCGAGCGCATCTTCCTTATAAACTTCTATTTTAAAAAAACTAATAATCAACTTATGGATATTTCAGTATATTTACGGTAGATTTGCCACTTTATTTTATTTGCCAACCGAAGTCCGACTTACCAAACCAATCCCACCGATGTGTATAGTGGACAATATCATGCGCGATCAGCCGTCTAAGGTTGACAATCCTGCAAATCTGACCACTGCGGTCATCAGGCCCATCGTCCAAACTGTCCCCAAGCAGGACGACAATCTGAAAGACTTGAAAAAGCCGTGCAATAATTGCAGCGTTCTTGGTTCTTCCACAGAATGCCTGGGATGCTTTCATGATGTGTGTGTACCTTTTGCGCCATCTCATCTGTGCCAGAGAAGTCCTGGAGAACCCCCACCGCCTGTCCTTGATAGAGAAGTGGTGAGTAATTTTTTTTTTTTTTTCTATAAATCATTCAGCTAAATCAAATGAATTCTGTACTGATAAGTATAAAGGATTTAAGTCCATATTCTTGATTTTTCAGGAGACGAAAAATAAAGTTAAACTAACTAAAAACTAATGAGCAGAATCGATTAGGAAAAGGGGATTATGTTAGTTTATACGCTTTATACCATTCAGCGATTGTCAATCTTCATTTAATAAAGGGAAAAAATTAATTAAATATTTTATACCAAAGATTAATGCTAAATTTCTGACTTGAATCTTTTTTTACCAATGGATTTTCTCAAAGACTAAATGACATGGATTTAAATCCTTTATACCAATCGATAGAGAATTTTTTTCTGAGTCTGACTATGTATTTAACTCAAAATCGACATTTTTGGACTTAAATCCTTTATACTTATCAGTACAGAATTATCCTGGTATTTAAAAAAAAAAAAAAAAATCCTTATTTATAGGTTATACGGCTAAATTAGAATAAGTTATTTGGCTAAAAACAATTTTTAAAAATCTAACTTATCGATTTTAATGTACTCTTCTTTTTTCCTTACCAGCTTAAAAAAAATAAAAGCAGCAAAACTATGAAGAAAATTCCGGCAATCTGAAGGTATTTGGAACAATACTCATAAAATCTGCAGAATAACTGCAGTTTGGAAGAAAAAAATTTGCAGATATTCCCCCCCCCCCCCAGTTAAAGTTATAATTGTTCCAAATAAATGCCTTCAGATTATCTGCAGTTTTTCTTCTTCCTTTTTTTTTTTTTTTTTTTTTTTTTTAAGCTGGGGTCTCATTTCATTTTTTCTTTTCTTTCTTTCTTTTTTTTTTTTTTTTTTTTTTTTTTTTTTACAACAAAATTTTGAAATTAAGTTTGATCGTAATTTTATGTCCCCCTCCCTTCAAAATAAATAATTGTTGAAAATTCTTAACTGTTAAAAATTCAGGGTTTTAAAACTATCATTTTTCAAAGGCATTAAGATAAATATATATATATATATATATATTAATTTAGAAAAATTACGCATTATTAGAAATTAAATATTTCTTTCCTAAACTTAAATTAATTAATATTCAACAGAAGTTATTTAAAACTGAAAATTTAAATTTTTAATATTTTTGAGGTACCAGAATGGTGTTTAAAAATAATTGTATGTTGCCTTTGATATTTTAATTGTTTGTTAAATTAATTACTGCAATTTTCTAGTTTTAAACATTCTAAATCCTTATTTTATGTAACAATGTAACCTATACATGGCCGAGATTTTTAATTTAAATTTCTTCTTTTTATCCTTTTATATATCTTACTTTATTTTTAACTCAGTTAATTTTATTCGTTTGTTTGATCATTCACAAAACTTAGAATTTGAGTTTTTCCATTATAATTTTATGCCTCCTTTTTATCAGAATAAATAATTGCTTTAAACACGACCTTAAAATCAAGAACTATTTAAAAATTTCGTATGTTATTTTTTTTTTCTTAATAAATTTAAAAAAGTAATATGTATAGTATATGCATATCAATATTCTAGATACACCTTACTTCAAACTGAGAAAATAATTATTAAATATTTCTAAAGTACTAGGATTGTGTTAAATCATTAAAAAATTGTCTGTTGCCTTTTTATCCTTCGATATTTTAACTTTACAGTGATTTTGCACAGTTAATATTACTTATTTGTTCATTTATTACAAAAATTTTAATAATTTTTTCTATAATAATTTTATGTCCCTCACGTTTATAAAAAGAAATGACTGTTCTAAATAGAGTTGCACCAAATAGTGATTTTTGCTGAATAATGAATACCGAATATTATATTCGGTATTCGGCCGAATACTTAAATTTCAGTATAAAATATTTTTTTTATACCCAGAATAGCATGATTATTTTAAACATTTATTGCATCTTAAAAGAATACAATGTGCATTAAAAAGTATCAACATAAAATTTAAACATTTAGAATTAAAAGATAAATTTTATAGTCAAAATAGGAATAAAATATTATATTTAAATCACTGTTTTCTTTTTCCCTGTAAAATTTGAATTTCAATAAACAGTCTAAAAAGGGCCAAATACATTAAATAAGAATAAATAAAATTTTCCTTTTTTGAATTTTCAAAAAATAATCATATATTACATGTAGGCATATTACATAATCATTATACTGATCAAATACCAGAAAGATAGACTTGAATTCATATACATACACACACACACACACACACATATATATATATATATACCAAAAAAAAAAAAAAAAAAAAAAGAGCCTAACTATTAAAAATGTGTTGTTGTAAGCTCCAGAAAATGAATATATAATAAAATTAAACAAAATTATCTATTAGATACAACAAGAAACTGTCGCTCACACACATACAGCCAGGAATCCAAATCCTACATAATAATTTAATAGAATGACTGGTTTTCGGATATACAATAGGCCGAATACCGAATATTCCGTGCAACTCTAGTTTTAAATACGACTGTGAAAGCTAGGTTTTGAAACTATTGCTTTTACAAGCACCAAGAAATAATAATAAACTACATTAAAGAAAGGTATTTGGAATTATTAATATTATTTAAATCTAAATTTGCGACAAATCAATATTATAGATACGCTATATAAAACCATAGATATAGTAATTTATATAGATCTATCATCCCCATGTTAACGAGCAAAGATTTTTGATGCCGAAAAAGTTTTTTGGCATCAGCCATTAGAGAGTTAAAACTCGAAAACAGTAATAGAATGGAATGGAATTAATTTTGAAAATGCCGAAATATTACTCGGCTTTTAAGTGTTCTAATAAATATATGAAAAGAAATGGGGTAGGTTCCATAAATAAGTTATATTCAAGTAATTTATGAAAAATATAATTCTTATAATCAGCTGCTTTGTTATTATTATGGGATAATTACTGTTTTCATATTTAATTCAATACTTTTTTTTTTTTTTTTTTTTTTTTTTTTATAATTTTAATATTTTTTAAGATTTTATATCAGTAAGTAATATGGAATTCCCAAAATTCTTTTAAATGTAGCTAGCAGCCGAGAAAATTTTAATATATAACTAGTGTGTTGTGGCAACCACAAGACACACATATAATCCTATAATCTTCCACATATAATCCTATACAAATTTACGCAATACAAATAATTTATTAAAATTATATTTCATGATGAATGCAGACGATTTTTATCTCAAATAAGTGTAATAATAATAAATGCCGAAAGAAAGACAGTTTTGTGCAGACATGAGTATACTGGAGTACAGTAAAAAAAAAAAAAAAAAGAAAGAAAGAAAGAAAACGAAAAGAAAGAAAGAAAAAAGGAGTATCTGGAGTTTTTCATTCTCTTTTAGTGCATAAATTTTATTTGCTAAATTACCTATGTGTACTCCCGTGTATATTCACTCGGGGAAATACATCCATAAGAGAGTAATGGCCGTCTTTTCTCGATTAAAAAAGGTATCACTTTTTCCCTCTCAATGATCAATCTATGTCTTATTACTAATATCTATGTATAAAACTGAGAAATCGATTATTTAATACTTTTAAGATGTGAGAATCGTGTTAAACTATTTTAAAAATTGTTTGCTATTTCAACCTTTGATATTCTAACTGTTTGCGAAACAGTTATATTCTATTTGCTTCCATTTTCTACTTCTAAAGTAAATCCCTATTTTAAATACTTTCAGGTTTTTTTTTTTTTTTTTTTTTTGTAGGGGTGTTTGTGTTTAGTTAATTGGAGAAAAAAAATTTAAAACCTACTAATTTGCTTATCATACTTTTTTCTTAAAGAATATAACCGAAATTTTATTTCTTGGAAACTTTTCATATCTTGAGAACTTATAAACGAAGGATTGATCTGCAACTTTTAAAATGAATAATTTCTTAATGGTTTACAGAATTTTCTTTCTTAATCAAGAAGTTTACAGAAGTTTTCTGGTGTGAAAACCCCTCTTTTTTTTCAAATTATAACTTTTGAAACTCTTACAAAGAACCTTTTACATTCTGTTAAATTTATAGATAGATTAGTTTTTTTTTTTTTCCAATTGTAGTGTTTAATCTTTTATAACGATTAAACATAACAAAAGAACTTAAAACGATTTTTACATCATTTCAACATTTTATTATTATTAAATTGAAACTATAATAAATAAACATTTCTTCTGAAAACGCTTTGTTTAACCCGTTAACGCCCGAATTAATTTTGCAAAATATTATTAGCTGATTATTTCACTTCTAAATTAATATAGACAACTGACAGTAAAATGTATTAACTTAAACAATTCTTCTGATAGTTTTAAATTTAAAGCCTATCCACATTTATTGACGTTTAGTATTCTAGCGAGAAAACTTCGAGATAGAAAAACTTTGAGATAACAGATTCAATTCCTATTATATGTTGGCAAAGGTCTCGAAAGTAAAGTATTATAATATATATTAACTAAACCCCTAATTTCAGGGTTTTTAATCTAATCCTTCTGTATTTTTTATATTTCCTACAAAGTCATCTTTTGTTTTCATTGGTTGTTCATTTGTTATCCAGATGACATGTGAAGAAATTATAAGAAGATCGGAGGGCTTCAGGTGTAATTAATTTGAGTGTTATTTGATATTTAGTTTTTTTTTTTTTTTTTTTGTAATTGAGGCTCTAATTTTCAGGGGTTTTACCTTTTCTGAGTCATAATCACCACTGTAGTAGTAGAATCCATCATTTGTTCAAATTCCCCTGTTGAGGCACGAATTCTGAGGCTAACACTAACTTGTGCATATGCGTAGGTATTCAAACTCCTGTACGCATGTTGAAAGCGCGATTTTGTTTAAAAATTTCTTCTTTTTTGTATACTTGATTATTTTTGAATAATGGAAAACAATTTTTATTTCTGTTAATTGGGAAAAACTATTTTTAGTGTTCGTTCTTTATTATTTGAAGTAGTAGTTTTTTTTTTTTTTTTTGTAATTGTGGCTCTAATTTTCAGGGTTTTTACCTTTGAGTCACAATCACCCCTGTAGTAGTAGAGTCCATCATTTGTTCAAATTCTCCTGTTGAGGCACGAATTCTGAGGCTAACACTAACTTGTGCATAGGCATAGGTATTCAAAATCATGTACGCATGTTAAAAGCGCGATTTTGTTTAAAAATTTCTTCTTTTTTGTATACTTGATTATTTTTGGATAATGGAAAAGAATTTTTATTTCTGTTAATTGGGAAAAACTATTTTTAGTGTTCGGAATTTGGAATAGTTTCGAAGATTTTTTTTATTCGATCCGACAACTTTTTAAAAAGTTTGACTTCAATTTGTCTGCCACTGTGTCCGCACTTTTATTTCAATATATTTTTATTATTATTATTATTTTTTGTTTTGTTTTGTTTAATGTCATTAAAATAATTATTTACACTTATTACACACGAAAAAAAGAAAAAAAAGTCCCGTCATAAATATTAATATATATATATAATAATTATAATAATGATTTATTAAGCTTAGTAGAATCCAAGCATCAGATACAGGATCACTGAAACCACAAAGACCAATAAGAATGAAAAACTTCTTTATGTAGGAGAAGCTTAGAAAGGTGAAAAAATTTTATCAGGGGATGAAATACACATATTTAAAGAAACCAAATTTATTAATTAACAGCCTGCATAACAAATGAAACAATAAACTAACCCAACAATATATATATATATATATATGTGTGTAATTATATATATATAAAATTATATAGATCTTAAAATATTGCAAATATTTAAGATATACACTTCGTGACAAAAAGATAGGTACAAAGGGTTTTTTCTTTGATTTTTCATCAAATAACATTATCTAAATTGTGTTTATAATTTATTATTATCATAAAATAACACTATTCCCGGACTAATTTTTGTTTTAAGACTAATTTAGAAAAGTTTTTAGACTAAAAATTTTCTAATTTAAGACTACACTCCGCGAGAAAAAGGTAGGAACAAAGTTTTTTTTTTTTTAAATCTTTCATAAAATAACATTATCTCAATTGTGCTGATCATTTATTATCATAACTAAATATTATCATATCAAAAACATATTAAATATTGGAATGATATTCAAAATATTCATTTTCAAAATAATTATATTTAAAGAAAAAAAAAAAAAAAACCTTTTTTCCTACCTTTTTGTCGCGGTGTATAGTCTTAAATTAGAAAAATTTTAGTCTTAAAATTTTTCTAAATTAGTCTTAAAACAAAAATTAGTCCGGGAATATTGTTATTTTACGATAATAATAAATGATAAGCACAATTTAGATAATGTTATTTTATGAAAAATCAAAGAAAACACCCTGTGTACCTATCTTTTTGTCGCGGGGTATATATACATATATGTATATAATATGTATTTATTTAACAGGGGTAGGAATTAAGAAAATTAAGTCACTGGTCTGGAGGTCCAGTAATTTTAAGATTTCACTGATCAATACATATTTCCACTGGTCCATTCACCCATTCCATTATATTTTTAAAAGTATTTAAAAATCTGTAAAACAAACTAAATTTACGTAGCAAATATAATTCTTTTTTTTTTTTTTTTGTAAATTAATTATAAAATATAAATAAGTCTTATAGAAATCAAAAATTGGTGTTTTAATAAGTGAGCTAAATATCATATATTTACCGAAAAATTAAGTGTAAGTTAAAAAAAAAAAAAAAAAAAAAAAAAAAAAAAAAGTTATTAAAGTGAAATTAAATGAAAAATTACAGAGAACAGGCAATATTAACAACTATAATGGAGTACATTTACTATTGTTACGAAGTATTATTCTGTGACAGTTTTACAGGCAATTCTAGAGAGAGGTAAAAATAAATAAATAAATGAAATAAATAAAAATAATTGAAAATTTTCACTGGTTCAGTGGACTGCTAGAATTTATATATTTTGCTGGTCCATTGAATATTTTTGTGGTCCCGGACCAACGGACCACTTTTAATTTCGAGCCCGGTATGTATATATTTTATATATATACGATTAATCGTTTGTAAACTTTTAATCTTTTCTTTTTACTAATGTTCGTTTGGCAACCTGTTTATGTCTACTATCTCCGTAAGTATCGTTTAACATGTCGATTGCTTGAATTACTTATTCCTTGTTTAAATTTTGGTTTGTGTTATGGATTAATTTAATTTCCTTTTTTATTTTGTTTTGTTGCAAGATAGAGACTTGAGCTGTATATTTGCTGGAATTAGCTGTACAGTTTTCAGAAATCTTGCATATGCTGATAGAAATGCAAGTTTCCTGATGAGTGAACATTTCTATTTTTCAGCATTTAAAATTCCAATTTTCAATTCATGAATCCCCCCCCCCTTTTTTTCCCCCTGTTAACGGAACTCTTTGGTGATTTTATCTTTTCTCTTTTCTCTAATATGTTGACTGTTACTAATAGTTCATAGTTTCTGATAATTCTCAATTCTCTCATCGTTAGGCTTATGTGTTATGTTAGTGTCATTTCTCTTCCGCGTAAGCACTTTGACATGTTTTTACTAATCATTGGTACTCAAATTAATACCGTGACTATTTTTAATCGAATTAAATCTCAATTAAAATTTAATTTTATGTTGGTATCTTCATCTATCTTTTGTCTGCTGAGTGTTACAATGGTACTACATAATTCAAATTATATATATATATATATATATATATATATATTTATATATATAGTATTATTGGAAGGTTTTAATTCATAATATAACTGAAAATGCACCTACAACATCGCGTAATGAATCCCTAATACTTTTGTGTGGATCTATAAATAAATCATCAATGTTAATTACATTATTTTCTGTAGAAAACGTCTTTTATTTCATATAAAAATTTTATTTTTTCCCGTATGTTTAGCACAAAATATTGAAATGTGCTTATGAAAAAGTAAGCTTGTTAAACGTAATGTATCAGAATTATTTTCTATGTCCTTGTATGCATACCAATTGTGCTATATGCATATATTTTAATGGAGAACATTCTACGGTGTGAAAACTCAACTAATGTATATCGATTTTGTGGAATTTCGAAAACTTTTAAAGAAATGAAATCACAGAAAGACAAGCGAATCAGTCATAAACTGTTTTAACATCTGTTGGGAAGTGTTGAAAATTTCCTGCAAACTATTTTTAACGAATAAAAGTAAAAAATGAAATTATTTTAATATTTTTCAAATGCCTGTAGTTAGCGATTAAAAACTTTTGGTAACAAATGGCTATCAGAACGCATGAAAAATGTCCAATTTACATACCCCTTTTGAAGGAAAAGTAAATAGTATTTAATTGGAATAATGCATGAGTACGGTAATATAAATCAGTGTGAAACGGTAATCCTTGTTATATCTACATTGGAATAGCGGATGGCATGATTATATTTTTACTTAAAAATTAATTATCATTCGTCAATTAAAGCAGAAAGCACCATTGCTACCGGATTTTAGTAAAACAAACGAGAAAAAAAAAAAAAAAAGCCAGCTTTCTTTTTCTTTTTCTTTTAAGCTGCTTAAAAATGACTAGCTAAAATTAAAAAGTAGCCAGCTTTTACTGAAATTATTTTCTACTTTTTCCTTTTATTTTCTTCTTCTTTTTTTTTATGTTAAAAATTGTATAACCTGTAGATGATTATATAAGTATATAGATTTATATAGATATAAAATTATTATTATATGTAGATATATAGTTAAATTATCACTGTAATAAAAAAAAAATAAGTAAAATTACTCAGTGAGTAGAATTCTAAATCGCAAATGTATGCAAACAGAAGCAACGCACTTCTTTAGAAAACTGATCCTGTTCAATACTAGTCATTTGGTTTAGTTTTTTAAATAACAATACACATCTAACTGTTTTTCAGCACCTAAATTATTAGTATATATATATATACTAGCAGACCCGGCCACGCGTTGCTGTGGCTATGTTATACGTTGAATTATAATGTAGTAAAATATTCAATATATTAAAATTATTATTTACGAATAAAGACTTTCCTTGATAACATCCTTGATCTTAGCAGACTTAGCCCGCTTCGCTGGTCCCTATTTTTAAATGATTCACTATAATTAAAGAATTCTCAAAATTGCATTAATTTTTAACATGTGAAAAAAAAAAGAGAAAAAAAAAATCTGATCGGGAAAAATGTTCGACACTCATAATGAATCCATATATTATCGAAAGGAAAATGATATAAAATACAAAAAAATCTTCTCTCATTGGTGGAATAATCTGTTCGGACCCCCACTGCCTGCGGCAGTGTATACCTGCGCAAACCATGCGCACCGTTTCTTCATCCACCGTTCCCGCCCTTCTTAATAACTCTATACTTTCGAAAATATCCGCAATCGATTTATCGGGCCTTAAAACTTAATAATACTAATTTTCAAAGTTCTAACTCTTATTTCTATTATTTTGCCCCTTTGCCCTCCCCCCTCCCACTATTCTAAATAATTTTACAAATTCGAAAATATCTACAGTTTATTTGTAGGTGTCAAAAACCTGTATGCACCAATTTGAACGATCTAACTATATTTTTATTTTTTGCCCCTCTGCCCCCCTTCCCGCCCCTCCTAATAAATTTACAAATTCGAAAATATCCGCAATCGATTTGTTGGTATCAAAAATTCTATGCACCAATTTTGAATGATCTAACTCCATTTTTATATTTTGCTCCTCTGCCCCCCCCTTTCCCGCTCCTCTTAATAATTTTACAAATTCGAAAATATCTGCAATCGATTTGTACGTATCAAAAACTTCTATGTACCAATTTTTAGCGATGTAACTCTATTTTTATTTTTTTGCCCCTCCGCCCCCTTACCCGCCCCTCCTAATAACTTTACACTTTCGAAAATATCCTCATTCGATTTGCAGGCCTCTAAAACCTCTCTATACCAATTTTGAACAGTCTATCTGCATTTCTATTTTTTTTTTTTTTTTTTTTTTTTTTTTTTTGGTTGTTGTTGTTTGTTTGTTTGTTTGTGAAATCACGTTTTGGCCCCTCCCCCCCCCTTTTGGGAGGCGAATTTTGCAATAAAAACTATCCTATCTCTCAAGTTGGACCAAATTGCACACAGTGTCCAAATTTCATTAAAATCGGCTCATTAGTTTAGGAGTTCATCGCGGACAAACATAATAAATTTTATATATAAAGATATATATATATATATATTATATTAAATTATAAAGTTTTGATCAATGAAGCACAAATAAGTAAAAAACAGGATTAATTTCACTGTATTATCTTCATTATAATATGAATTCAATTTACACTTCAGTCTAAGTAACACGTGGGCGGCTATGCTAACACCAAAAATTTAAAAAGTGGAAATAATTGAATTATACGAAATTTATTAATAGGTTAAAAAGTTGAAGATTCTTTGTGTAGATGGCAGCACCAAATATATTTCAGCTTTCATTTCAACCCAGTCGAAAGGTATCGACATCTGTTAGAATCATTTGGAGTTAACAGATAATTGTGACTGTCAAATAATAACAGACAAATAATTAGCAATAAATTAAAATTGCGACTATAATTTGAGATTTAAACTATCCTATCTCTCAAGTTGGATCGAACTGCACATGGTGTGCGAATTTTATTATAATCGGTTAAGTGGTTTAGGAGTCCATTGAGGACAAACATTGTGACACGAGATTTATATATATTAAGATATATATATATGAATTATTAAACGTAGTAAAAGCCAAGCGACAGATATAAGATAAATTAATATATATGTATTATGTCTTGGCATCACCCCCTTTTTTTTTGGGGGGGGGGGCTTCTTCGATAGGTTTTTACAGATTCAAACAGCTCTCAAACTGAAAAGAAACAGCACTTCACATCTTCATTCCCAACCTCCACATTCTTTTAAAAGACATGATTTTTTAAGTTGATATCAATCCAGTTTGATTTTTAGATCAATTCTTTTCTATTATAAGAAATGTGTTCTGGCCGAAATTAATCTCTAATCTCTTTATAAATAAGAACCAAAAGCATTTAGTACATTACGATTAAAAAAGCATTTAATTATTGAAAGAGAAGTACTACTTGAAGCTCTAAATATAGAAATATGCAACTATGCAAATTAACAATAAAATTGATATGTTTTTCCTCCCCTCTTCTCCCCCAATGAACAAATGGCATAGTACAAGACATAAGGTAGGAAAAATTATTTAAATGATAGTAATGAAAAATGCCCTTATACCTACAATATAAAAAAAAAATGCTTTTTTCATTCTTTACTTATTGGATACTATATGATAACTAGAATTTGAATATGATATTTAATTTCATAAAAAATACTTTTACACAAAATGACATTAATTACGTAAATTAACATACCATATGTGTGCTAAATGCATGGTAAGATATATAAATAAAAAAGCCTATAAATACCGGCTTTTATTCAAGAAGCCTTTTTTTTTTATGATTGTAGCCGTCTGGTCCCATTCTAACAAAATTGATGTGGGCTAACGTTGAAACAACCGTTATTTTGACGTTGTCCCTACGTTAGGGCAAATCGTTTCGTTAGCGAACATGTATAAATGGCTGTTGGCTGAATTGGTGGTCTAACCATTGGCCCATACGCAGCATTTTATGTTGGTAAATCTTTGGTCTCAATTGTTGCCAAACTCTTGGCCCATATGAAGCATTTTACGTTGGCAAATCGTTATAAATGACCATTGGCTGAGTGGATGGCCTGAATGTTGAATGTTTGTAAATCGTTGGCCCATAGGCAGCATTTAACAGGGAGCGGTTCCCGCTCACCGCTCAAAGAGCGGTGCCGAGCGCTTCTAAGGGAACCGCTCGGATACGCAGCATTTTTATGTTGGCAAGCTATTGGCTTATGTGCAGTATTTTACTTTGGCAAATCGTTATAAATGGCCCTTGCTAAATGGATGTTCGGGTAGTGGCCAACTCATAGTAAATTTTATATTCAGTATCCACTAGAATTTTTTTATTGTGATATTTGTCTAATTGAGAATCGACTATCATGAATATCAGGCATGATTCATCAAAATAAGTGGTGATTATTAAAAGAAAAAAGCCGTTACAAGTTATCAACACTCTGTAGGGTAGGGTGTCTTTTTTAGTTTATGAATTTAGATTGCTCGTAGCATTTATTCCAAAACTACGGAGGAAAAAATATACACTATAAAAGAACGAAGAAAAAAAAAAAAAGAGAGAAAGATTATATAAATCCCAAATATCTGACCCTCTTTTAAAAGTCCACGTGCCTACCTCTCCAACCCTTTTAAACGCCTGGACCGAAAATGGTGTTAGTGGTTCAGAAATGATGGAAACCTTTTTCGCATTGGAACACCCTGCCATCTGACCAGTCTAATTCCGCTCATGGGGAAATTCATTTCCTTATTCTTTTCCGAGCTCTTCGATATATTTCTTCTGTGCTTTGATTTTTATCTCTCGCGGTTAACATATTCGCTTGGCTTTGACATGAATGCGAGTTTTTTTTTTTTTTTTTTTCCTTTCAGTTGCTGCAGGTCTTAATTCCTGTCATCCCTTTTAGTTCTTCTCGCCCACGATTTATTTTGGGTGTTCCAGAAAAGCTACACTATGTAACAGTTTCCAACAAAAGCATCTTATAAAGCGTGAAATTGCAAAAATTAAAAAATCGTCTGCTCTCTAATTTTTTTCTGGGTGGAATAAAAAAAAAAAAAATCTAAGATGTTATCTTTTTTCTTTTCTCTTTTTCTTATCCATATATATGGTAGAGAAAGCATTGTTTTTGGGTCAAATTTTCGAAATTGAGTTTTTTGTTGTATTTACACGCTTTGTGGTCCCCTGAATCCAAAAATCATGTTTTTAGCTGTTGGTCTGTGTCTGTCTTATCAGCATATCTCAAGAACAAATAATAGCAGAACGTTCAAACCTGGTATTCTAAATGTGCATCATTTTGTGATGCTGCACTAAACTTTTCGTTGAGATCAAGCAAATGGTTCGTGCACAGAGAATTCAAATACATTACGTCTATGGGGGTGTAATGCCTATAAGTTGCACTAAACAAAATGGAATTAAGATATTTTTTATATGCATAAGAACATGTTTCGTGCAGATTGTAGTATTGGAAATCATTCATCATTCGTTTACAGGGCTACCCAAAGTATTTGCATATATTGGTGCTATACGTGGAAATTGCTAGAAATGCATTTCATTTTGTGTTAAATTTTTTCATATAAGACTAAATTTAAGTACACAGTGTGATGTGCATTTAGTTTATAGACAATATACAGGGCTACCAAAAATAATAATAATAATAATAATAAGCTAAACGTTATTTTCTATTGAAGATAATTGATAAACTACTTTGCTACATTTTACTATGTCAACGAACACAGCTCAGTAAGGAAAATTCACTTTTCATACCCATACTGTAAACAAAGTATTTTTTGAAGTTCTTTTTTCAAGTCTAGTTTTTTGTATAATATCCCATATTAAGGTACCCTGAATACGAGAGTCCAATGTTTAGCGGTTTATCGGTATGTATATCTGTTATCAGCATAACTTAAAAATAAATAACTGAGAAAATTCAAATTTAGTGTTTTGAAGTTCGTATTAGGTTGCCACTTGAAAAATGTGATCAAGATTGGCAAGTTTTAAGGCAAATTAAGAACAGCCTTGTATTTTTTATTGATATAAATATAAGCACTATAATTGAACGGAGGGTTGAGGGGAACCGTAGCCCCCCTCACACAGAATTATATGTCAAATAAAACTATTGCTTAGCCTATTTTAGATTATTTTTAAAATAGATTGGATTTTATTATCTTACGTTATTGATCTTACGATTTAATCTGCAATATACCTTTATAGTATTGAAATGCAGGGCAAGAGAAAGTCGTGTGAGCGGCACACCTGATTATTTTTCCTTTTCTTTCTTTTTTTTTTTTTTTTTAACACAGAAATTTGGGATTTTCTTTACATGGCAAATAGGTCAAATTTTCGCATAAATGTTACATTATTGTGATTATTTTCATCGCAAATAGGTCAGGACTAGCTTTTCCTTTTCCAATTATTTTCTTTCCATATTTTTTCCCCCCCATTTATTCTTAAAAATTTCTTTTAGATATTTTATGAAAACAAGTTGCAAGTTGTAATCCGAAGCATTCCATATACATCTTATAAATTTATTGTTAGTTATGCAGTTGTTTTCCTATCTTATATACAGCCAGGCATATATGGATGAATGAATTATTAAATTTAATAATAATAATGTTTGTTTTTTTTTTAATAAACTCATTATGTTTTTGGCAATTTTTCAAACATGTACTATAATTTTCCATGCACATATTTTTTAATATTTATGTTAAGCCAACTATTAATTTTATTTTAAAATTGTTATAAATTATTATTATGTCATATTATTTACCATTTTATTTTTAACCACTAGGCCACTGGAAAGGGAAAGTCAGGGAATCATAATTTAAGTGAGTCTGGAAAAATCGGGAAATAGTCAGGGAATTCCATTTAAATCAAAGAATTTCGACAAAGTTTGTGGAAGCCATATTTGAAAGCTCGCTGTTGTAAATCCCTTGATTGTTCGCTAATGTTATGAGATTTTCGTGGGAAATAAACGGCGCAACTCAGAAAAAAAAGGGAAATGTCAGGGAACTTTAAAAAGTTCTATTACTGGCAACCCTGCTAATATAAGTCGTGATGTGCATGAATGTAATTCTAAGTTTTTGAACATCTCTTGAAAAAACTGATTACAAAATTTATTCATTCTTCAAACATATTTATTAACATAATATATTTAAAAACTTAGCATTCTGTATCCTAGACCTATATAAATACATAAACTCTACAAAATTTATATACATAAATATGTATATTGTCTTTTTTCCTCCCATTTACTCATCCACCCACACTTGCACACACAAGTGCTGTCATTTATGTAATTTGCGCGAGGGTAAAAGTGGGGAGTAGAAATCCTGTAGGAAATAAAAAATCTGGAAATTCCATGGGAGGTCAACCTGAACCTTATAATTTCTGTCGACTTATCCCCCACTCGAACCTAAAGTGCATAGAACTGAGTCTGATTTTTTTTTTGTACCGGATAATTATAATTAAAGTGATACTGTTCAGACTAAAACTTTAAAGATAGCTCCAAATATCAGATTTTGTTTTTGTGTATATATTTATGAAAGGATAAAAAATATTATTTTAAATGAAAATCTCATATGAAATTATAGATATGAATCAATTCTTAAATTGCCCTTCGTCTATGTTTTATTGTAATAATGTAAACGATTTTAACTTCTGGACACCTCAAGAATCACCGCGTACTTGCTTTATAAAATCACGTTTGTTTTCATCAAAATGATTTTATTAAGCGGCGGATTTTTATATCTGGCGAACATGCCCGAACTCAATAAAAGGGTATTCATTACCTAAATATGGAAAGAAATTCTTTGCCTTTCCAACTATCAAGTAGCCATCCGTAGAAATGGAGTGTTTGCTACTTATCATTCATGTAAAATTTTCAGCTTTTAAGGACAAAATTTCATAAAAAATGGAAAATTTCTTTGAACTGGCTAGAGGTCTGCACGTGCCGGTCTTTACAGCCCGGCCCGGCCCTCGGGCCGGGTTTTCAGTCCGAATTTTTCAATCTGTTCTCGGGCCGGGCAGAATTCATTCCTTGAATTCATAACTACAACACATGGTGGGACGTGTTTTTCTTCCTTTTTCTTTTCTGTCTTCTTTTTTTTTTTTTTTTTTTTTTTCTTTTTGAGGCGTAAAATTTTTGACAGAGAATAATAATGTGATGGCTTGCCATGTTTTGTTTCTTTTTTCTTTTCAAAAATCCGGTGAGAAAATATAATTTGTTGTTTAGCTTACAAACATGGCCATTTTTACTGTTGAAGAGATTTTCTTTTAAGTTTATTAACCGGCGATGCGGATTTTATTAAGCGGCGGTTTGTATTGATTTGATTCTGGACCCAGCAATTTGATCTGATTAGGCGGCTGATTTTATTAATCAGTGTTTTTAATAAGCGGCGGCTACTGTATATATATAGAGAGAGAGCGAAGTCCGCGGTGATTCTTCAGGTGCCTAGAAGTTAGTAATTAGCTAATCAACCTACAAAGAATATTAATTCTCAAACGCTATTTATTATGTAATCTATATATATAATAGTAATAAAATTAGCTCAAATTTGACCAACGAGTGAAAATTTCATATTTGATAATTTTAGGAATAAGTAATTGGGTTTACCTATTCTTGAATGCAGACAAGAAGTTTCAATTTTTTTTTAAATATTTATATAATATAATGCATTTATATGCGTTATGTAGTGTTATTATTAATAAATATCTGCTATATATTAATTTTATTTCATTTATTACTTTTTTGTGTGGTGCCATTCAATATTATGAATAACTTGTTATTTGCCCCTGAATAGGATTGAGTATTATATTTTCTATTAATAGTTAATATTTGAACTTTTTGGTTTTTTATCACAGAATCTCTTTGGGCAAAAATAAAATCTGTTACAAATACATACTCTTTATTTATTTATTAATTAATTATTATTATTATTTAATTTAATTTTAACTTAGAGTTCTTCATATATTAAATAAATTACATGTTGCTCTTTCCACCCAACTTCTCGTTATCCTGCCTTAGTACAATTTAAAAGAATGAAAAAACTTATTATTTACACATCATCAATTCGGTAATGGGCTCTTCCCACCTGACGTCAGAGGTCACATGATAGATGAAAAACAAATAGCAGACGAAGTCTTGTTTATCTAGAGCAATTGCTAAAATAACATATTTTCTATTCTTATTTTTGATCAATCGTATTTAATCTGTGTTATTTTTTATACATCATCATTTTTAATCCATTTTATATCATTATTCATCATCTTTCGTTTGCTGTATACATTTACAATCATCATTTAGTTTATACCTGTTATTGATGTTCATGAAGACCATGTTTAAATACTCTGATTTTTGGTACTTAAATCAGTGACAGTGCAATATCGCACTACGTAAATCCATTTAGACCAGTAACTAAGTTAATTAACTTGTTGTAAAACCTTTATGCAATTCAATTAAATGAAAACATTTTATAATCCGTAAACATTCCACAAGAACAAGCTATTATTTATTGCTAGATCAGTTAATGTTACAGTTACACTACAATATACAAAAATCGATTCTTATAAGTAAAAATAAATAAACACATAAAATGTTTTTTAAAAATTATTAAATTTACAAATACAATTATTCTACTGTTTACAAATGCACAATATTACTTTTATTTTATTTTATATTAAATATTAAAATTTTTGTTCTTAAGAACAATATTTAATTGAATTCGATTCTCAGAATTCGTTTATTCGTTTTCCTCTATCACGTGATTGAGCAGACGATGCTGGGAAGAGCCCATTCTGCACCTGAAATACGTTGTGGGCTTTCATTTACAAAATAAACTATAACCGAACCTAACACAGGAGATTCAAATCAAAGATGAAAACGGAAAAATATTCAACTCGACCTGCATTAAACATGGAGAAAAGTAAAAATTCAAAAACCTAACCGCTTCAAAATTTAGTGGGTAAAATTGGGTAAAATAATCCGATGAGAACTAATAGTCAGAAAAAAAAAAAAAAAAAATTGAAAAGAAGTAAATTTTTATTGATTGTAGGTAGTTAACCAAAATTGAATACTACACATTTGCAATTGAACTAAACTGTTGATTTTGAAACTTTTCATTTTATTCTTGATTTTATTCCTGATATAAACCAATTTAATTCCTGATTTTTAATCGAAATAATGTACGATGAATAGAAATTTTTACCTCTCTTTCATTAATGTAATAAATCTTCAAACATATTAGACGACTTTGCTATGGAAAGAGGGGTTATAAATAAGGATTATTATTGCCTCTTTTCAAAGAATATTAGAAAGACTAAAAGATATTTACTTGTTCTATAATTAGTCACAGCAACATATTTTTGACCTGACATGTGGAACGTTTATACAAAATTCTAATGTGTGACAAATTAATAAACTAGTGTGAATATTGTGACCATCATAAAATTTTCTTCTACATTTTCCTAAATTCACGCAATACAAATTATTTATTAAAATACAATTATTTTCCATGATGAATGCAGTCGATTTTCATCTCACAGATGTATAATACTAAATGTCGAAAGAAAATCAATTTTGCGCTCTATAAGCAACATCCCACACAACCACTTACATCCATAAGACATCTGTAAAAGTTTAAAAATGATCCATTAAAAACCTATAAATATCCTACAGAGATCTATTAGCACGACAAATGTCACTCTTTTGTACATCCATTAGATGTCTGCTACATATCCAGTAAATCTCCAAAAATCCATAATGATTGGATTAGTTAGATCTAATAGATACTGAAAATATCTCAATCTTGTCTTGTTTTGATCTTACATGTTACGTCTATTAGACATTGAAAAAGACACGTCTAAATTTCGTCTACATTTAAATATCTAATAGATATCTATAATTAGTACAGGATATCCAGGACTTTTAACGGACATTCTTAAGATACTTTGTACCTTTTATGGATCATTGGATGTCATTTAGATGTCTAATGGATGTAAGTGGCTGCGTGGGATCTGAGGAAGTTCTTTTTTTCCTCTCTAAGTTTTTACTTTCCGAACACTATAGTGAGGAAAGTATTGTAATTATGTCAAAAATCCGAATTCGAGATTTTGATGTTTTTATACGTTTCGAGGTCCGACGAGTCCGTTTTCACTATTTTTACGATGATATATGTATGTGTGTGTGTGTATGTATGTGTGTGTGTGTATGTATGTGTGTATGTCTGTGAGTGAACACGCTAGCGTCTAAACGCTTTGTTCGAATAAGCTGAAAGTTGGTACGTATATTGTAAGTCACCATAGTACGAACCCTATAGATTTTGGTGAATCTAGCACTTATAGTTTTTTTACAGGGACACAAAGAAAAATTCTTTATCATTATGGCCAAGGGACCAAAATCTTAAAAGTGCAATAGCATCTAAACGCTTTATTCAATTGAGCAAAAACTTTATACACATATTATAGGTCACAGATACTCAATCTGTATAGATTTTGGAATATCTAGCACTTATAGTTTTTTTACAGGGACACAAAGAAAAATTCTTTGCCAAATTTTTAAAAGTGTGATAGCGTCTAAACGCCTTATTAATCTGAGCAAAGAATTTATACACATGTTATAGGTCACATTTGAACCAACTGTATAGATTTTGGTGAATCTAGCACTTACAGTTTTTTTACAGGGACACAAAGAAAAATTCTTTATCATTATGGCCTATGAGATCAAATTTTTAAAAGTGCAATAGCATCTAAACGCCTTATTCAATTGAGCTGAAAATTTGTATGAATATTATAAATCACTGTTGCACTAACTATAAGCATTTTGGTGAATTGTGACCACCACGAGACTTTCTTCTATATTTTCTTATACAAATTCACTCAGTAACAATAAAGAAAAAAAAAAAAAAAAAAAAAAAAAAAAAGTGGGACTTTGACAAAATTGTGGGTAAAATGTGAAAATTTGTTTAAGTTCTATGGGCTCAAAGTTCAGTAGCGTTAAATAAAACCTCGTGTGATATATGGAGAAAAATACTCAAACACTCTGTTATGGTTTTCTCTCTTTTGTTTGTTTAGCAACTCCTCTTTCTTTATTTTATCTACAAAACTGTTAGTTACTCAATGTTCGGAATGTCGAGTGGAGTCACTCCAGATTTTTTTCAATGGGAAAAACTTGTTTTAAAATATCACAGTTCTATTGTTTAGTCCAGGGGTGGCCGACCCGCGGCCCTCCGTGTAGTTTCCTGCGACCCGCGAGGGGGGGTCTAACGATATTTAAATTGTGACAACTTTGGTTTAAAGATTAAAAATAAATAAATCCTTTCTCACTTTTCGAAGTAAAAAGTAAAAATATCTTTCAACGATTATGGTAGCTAAAAAATCACACTGTTGTAATGAAATATTATTAGATCCAGTATTCGTTCTTTTTATAATAGTTATTTCCTATTTATAAAGTTTATAAAATTTCCCGATTCTGTTTTTAATTTATGAATGAAAAAAATTGATGTACTCTGCTCCAAATCTTCACCCTGCCCGCCCCGCAAAAAAAGTATATACATACATGATTCATACATTCACAAATATATAAAAATATACACATATGTGCATACAGTGTGGCCCGCCTGAATAAAACAGATTTCCAGTGTGGCCTACCAAGTGTTTTGGGTTGAACAGGCCTGGTTTAGCCATTCGTTTTAAATGCTTTGACTTTTGACGAGTTCTAGAGTAAAATACTCATATAGAAAATTTACGCCCCAGGGAAAACGATACTACACTACATACATTTTTTACTAGTTGACTATTGCTATTATAAATAATTCTTTTTAATTTCACAATGATTTATTAAAAAATTTTACTTTTGTGTGTATTTATTGTATATTGCCACGTTGAAAGTTGTCAAGAAACGGGATGGCGATACCACCTATTGGATGATTTTCACCAAAAGTTGATAGGCACTAATTTGACTAAATTTGTATGAAATCCTGCGCATTAATTCTTGAGTTTGAGCTGCCGCAAATGTTTTGTCGCACACACATAGACAGACATTTTCTAAAAATAAAAATGATAAAATCTTGTTCTAGACTCTCAACCTGAGTAAATGCATCGAAATTCGACTGTTGAAAATTTTTACGAATCAAATACTTCTTTTTATTGAATATAGAAGAAAGTAAAAGCAGTTTCTTTTAACTTATTATCTATCAACAATTAAATATGATATAAAACTATTACTGGTTGAATTTTTTCACACACACACATATATATAAAGATGCCATCGGTTATTAAGTTATTAATTAATTCATTTTGGTTCTCAGGGATTTCGGTGGCATTTCATTATCTGTTTTCCTAATTTTTACTACTTTGTTACCTACCAGATATATATTTATTCAGTAAATGAAACGAGCAATTAAAAAAAAAAAAAAAAAAAAAAAAAAAAAAAAAGGCGAAGAAATGAAAAGAAAAAGGAGAGATGTTAAAAAAAGAATATAAAAGAAATTGATTATAAAAAGAAAGAAAAGTCCTCCTCACTTGTTGAAGATCTAATCACGGCAGCATGTTTTTATAGCTACACGTGCTCTTATGCGTCTCTATTTTAATCTGTGTTCCCCAGTTATTTTATTCATTTTTTTTCTTCTTCCTATTTTGACATAACCACATTGTATGCCCGCATAAAGTAACCTTGAATGGGACACTTTTTCAATGCATTGAAAAAGCTTTAAAAGTTCTCTCTCCTAGCTTTTCTTCCGCTTATGAAAGTGTCGGTGTTTGCATTTGGGTCAGGGGAATACATTGAACCCTCACTTTTACTCTTTCATGATGTTGCACGATTTTCTTTTCTTTCTTTCTTTTCTTTTTTTTCATAATTTAGTTGATTTCCCTCGATTTCATTATTATTACTCTCTATTATGCACAGGCATTCATTGTAGCTTTAACCGCCGGGGGTTTCTATGGAAATTTGAAGGCTGTCGATCATGATAAAAACGTGTGAACAGTTGTGAGGGTGTAGGTAAGAAAATGTAAGATGCGGAAGGAAAATGTTTAGGAGGAAATCGTGAGTCGAACTAGAAAGAAATTTTATTTATTTACTTTTTAACTGAAGGAGGGGGGGGGGAGTATTAACACTTTGACTTCCATAGGGGTTGGGGACAAAATCTCTGGGGACAAAATATCGCGAGGACAAAATATCGTCGACGTAAATGAATACAAAGTAAAATGTGTTGGTAATTATTAGTAATGTTGTATAAAATTTCATGACAACACATACCTTAGTCAGAGCACTGACATTCTGACAAACCTACAATAATTTTTTTTATAATTTTACTTAAAAAAGTTTAAAAACTGTATTTTTTGTCAGAATTAGTCATAATGAATTCAGTCGTGCTTATTAATTTTAAAACTTTTAATTCAAGTTTGTAGACAGTGTTCAGCTTTAATGTCAGCAGTGATGTACACGATTTTTAAAATGTATTTTGAATAGTGAAAAGCAAAAGGCAAAATAACTTAAAAATAAACATAGATAAAATAATGAAATTCAACTCTATGATTTATTTATTTAATTATTTATTTTAATTAATTAATTAACCAATATTTATAAGGCCCTGTGGCCCCCTCCAGAGATCACACGTGACACAAAATCAAATTTTCAAATAGATCCTACAATTTTTTTGACGCGAGATTTTGTCCCGCGATATTATGTCCGGATACCCTTCCATAGTTGGAGAGAAATTGTTAATTTAAGACATTCTCCAAACTGTATCGTACATTGCGTTCTCTACATCGAAATTACATCCAAGTTCTTTAAATATTTTTTTAATGGGTCATAAAATTTATCTATTTATTAAGGAGATAATTTCAAATTAAACTAAGTTTTCCAAAGTAAATAATTCCTTAATCAATAGATAGACAAAGAATTTCGTTAATAATGTATTTTATTAAATATTTTGGTCTCTTATACAAAACTAATATTTTATTTAATTCAAGTTTAATTTCATTCAAAACCACTTTAGGTAGCACTCAGACATGATTGAATAATAGAAAAAAAAAAAAAAAAAAAAATGGGGATACTATCGTATGTGATAGCCAGTGATGTTTCCGTTGGGACACTGGCTACCAGATATGATAGCCATGGTGTTTCAACACTTCAGGCCTTGGCTATCAAAAACGATATCAGTTACATGAAAATCGTATTGGAGTTTGATTGTTGGGCTCCCTACGATGTGTTTAGGTATACGTGGTTTGTGCAAATTGATATATGCAAAGTTAATTTTCTCTTGCTCCTCTTGCTTATTGTCATAAAAATTCAAATAATTCTAACCTAACAAAATAATAGAAAAAATAATTATATAAATAAAATAAAATAATAGAAATATGAAATAATAGAAAATGTAATAGGGAAAAAAAAAACCCTAAAACTATAATCTCCATACTTGCCAACCATCTCATTATAAACCGTACAATTTTTAGTACCCGCCCCTTTTCTCACACCAATAATTTTTTGTCTTATTTAATCGTAACAACATTTGGAGAGAATTACTCGAAAAATATAGTGGTGTGAGAAAAGGGGTGTTTTTTCAGTGGGCGTTAACAGTTGTACGGTTATTAATGAGATGGTTGGCAAGTATGAATCTCCCAAACTCATCCTTTCATATATTTAAAATTTTTCCAATTTAAGAGATCCCACTAAAGAAACATGAATCTAAATAAATAATTTTAGTGATAAATGACAAATTTAGCTGCTAATCAAATAAGATAGTGTACATTCTTCCATGAGTGGCCATGTCTGACTTTCGTGGGGTGCTATGGATATCATTTTTGGTAGCCAGGATGAAAATCTCCCTATGTGTTGCAAAATGAATCATATTGCAAAATATTGTTTTTATATATAATTTTATGTTGAAAAAAAAATATATATATATATATAAAAATTACACAAAAAATGTTTTTGACCTCGTGGTGAACATTTGCAATTTTGGCTTGGCAGTCAAAGTGTTAAAAAAGTAAAAGGATTTATCTATGGGAATATAAATGTACATAAAACTACTCTAAAAATTCGCCGCTGTTGAAGGACCAAAACCCTTTACGTCCAGATTTTCCGCCCCAAACTTTTTCTCTTATAATTTAATATTAATTCGCTTCCATTAAAAGCCCATGCACAATCGTCCACCTCTTTCAGGGGACACAGTTTACGAGAATAAATAACTAGTTTTAGTTTCCTCTTGAGAAAAATCAGCTTAAATATAATGATAAAGCATTGACTAGCATTAAAATAAATCTGTCACAATTGTCTCTCGAGCTGATAAATTGCGAGATAGAGATGCGACATTTTTTTGTGCACGTTATGAGTTGTGACATTTCATATGCATTTTTTGATGACATAAACTCAAAAATTTCTTATTTTGGCTTGTGTCACTTTTCTTGCCGGGAAGCGATGTGTGTAAATAATAAGCAAAATGTAGAAAAATGTAGTAAGCAGTGTTGGGCATTTGATAAAAAGTAATTGAATTACAATTAAATTACAAATATAATTATTTTACTGTCAATCAATTAACAAGTAATTGATTATAAATAAATTGAATTGTTTATTCAATTTATTTGTAATAATTCAATTTATTTGTAATCAATTACTTGTTAATCGATTGACGGTAAAATAATTGTAATTCAATTACTATTTAATCAATTATGCCCAACACCGGTAGCAGTGTTGGGCATAACTGATTAAAAAGTAATTGAATTACAATTAAATTACAATTATTTTACTGTTAATTGATTACAAATAAATTGAATTACTTATTCAATAAATTTAATTACTTATTCAATTTATTTGTAATCAGTTACTTGTTAATCGATTGACAGTAAAATAATTATAATTTAATTGTTATTCAGTTACTTTTTAATCAATTATGCCCAACACTGGTAGTAAGTAATAAGTCTTTATATTTCTGAATGCACGTGCTTAGAAATGTAGTTCAGGCTTTGAAATTTTGTGTCATACCATTTTTACGTAATAAGTTTAAATTCAGTGGCTTCTAGATGGATTGACTCTAAATGGCAGAAATAAGTCTTAAACCTAAAATTAAAAATTAAAAATTAGTGTTCGCGTTTAGAAAACTTTATTGAAATTTTACAGAATAATAGAGATATCTTTTCAGCTCAGAAGTGGTGCTCAGCTGAACAGTTTGTGTAAACAACATTCTTGAAAAATTAAATTATTCATAAAAAATTCTCGAAATTCAAACAAAATAATTTAAGTAGTTATTAAAAAGCTATAAAAACAAATAATGTAAATTTGAATAATTTATACCATTTAATTTATAGAATTTGTTGCATCAATTTAGATTTTCTAAGCTTCTATTAAAAAGCCACCTCTATGGAGGGGCAATTTCAGTAGCAAAGTGGATGGTGCTCTTAAAGGTAGTTTGCACCATAGTTATAATCCAGTTGAGAAAGTTTATGTACAGATTGCATATTTTTCCTAGGAGGGGAGGGGTAGGTGCAATCTGTACATAATGTTCCATATTTAGTAAGGATATAAATACAAAATACTGCAATCAATAACGAATCTCGGGATTAATTTTTTTTTTTTTTTTTTTTTACACAATTTAGCTTTGAACCAGACACATTTCTTATACTTCTCGGCTGAGATAAAATAAGAATAAGAAAATTGCAAACCTCCTTCTAACTCTATAACACCCATCCTCTGTTTCTTGAGTACCTGTCGAATAAACGCGAAAAATGAGCGATTGTACGAAATTTCTGAAACTCAATAGTTCTTAACGGATTATAATAAGATAAAAAGCTACTTATAAAATAAAAAAATATTTAGTTTCAAGATCTCTTTTGGATCTTTAAAGGAATAAAGAAGAAAGTGTAAGCATAATTTCTTACAGGTAACACGGAAGTCTAATTTGCATAAATTAGCCTTTGAACTGAACACATTTCTTGCCTTGATTTAAAACTTTCTCTATTTTACAAGCTGAAATAATTCAGTTGAAGATATTCTTTCTTTCTTTTCGAGCTGAAATAATTCAGTTAAATTCTTTCTCCCCCCCCCCTTCCCCCCCACTTTTTTTAAAAAGAATAAAGCACAATCATTAGAGCTGCAATTGACGACGACATTGAAGACTACTTTACGTAAATTAACTTTGAAGTATACGCTTTTTTTTTTCGTTACTGTCTGAACTTTTATTTTGTAAGAAAAAAATATAAAAAATTCAGACATTTTTTCCAAAGGATAAAGCGTAACCATGAATACTGCAAATAATAGTGATATATACATGTCTAATTTAAATAAATCAATTTTTAACTGAAAGTTTATTTCTTGCATTGATTTTAGATTCTGCTCGGTTTTAATTTAATAATAACAGGGTTGCTACGGCACCTGGAAAACCCAAGGAATTTGAAAATCTATTAAAAAACCAGGGAAAACTCAGGGAACTTTCAAAATTTATTGCAAAAATAGGGAAAATCCAGGGAATTATGAAATTTTTTGGAAAAACATAGGAAAACTTTTTCATAATCAAGTATTTAAAAAATTTTTAGTGCTTTATAATGAATTAATTACGGTTTTCTCCCCATCTATAGTAAGTTAATAAAATTAATATACCCCAAATATGTTCAATTAACTTGTAAACATGTTAGATTCTAATGCTGCATGATTGCGTGTCAACTATTTAACTTCTAAAAAGGACAGGGAAAAGTCAGGGACTTTTTTCTCATGATTTGTGTAGCAACCCTGAAAAAATAATAATAATATTTAATAATTTCGTTAATTTCAGAATCTGATTCTCTATAAGTATTTAAGATCTTTATGATATGATTTTCTTGGAGCTTTCTGCAAATGAAAAGAATCATTATTATTAAAACTCGAATAAACGGCTACGTCAGAAACTCCAAAGAAAAATATTCGAAATGCATACAGCTGTTTCGGCAGCTTTAAGCGTGCCGTCTTCAGTGCAAAAAGGACCTTTTTGCGTAGTCGTTTATTCGAGTTTTAATATTCCAACGCCAAGTCTCCTGTTATTATTAATCATTATTATTATTATTATCATGACATTGAGGGGAGGGGTACGGTTGGTAGTATGCTTTTGCGATCGTAACTTGGGGGATGGCGAAGGGGGTTGATTATTTAAATTTTTTCACTTAGTTAGATTACAATACGGATATTCGATAAAAATTCATATCTTTCATTCCCAAGGCATTAGGCAATTTCTATTGTTACATTCTAATTATACATATTTAAAATTAAAAAAATAAAAATAAAATAAAATAAAAGTTGATTATTCTGCCGAAAATCCGATAGCGTTACCCAAGTGATTTCATTATTATTATTATAATAATAATCACTGTCACTTTTCATAGATTATCTTGACAAAAGAAATGTCTGATGATAGGTGTGCGATTACACGATTTTCGATGAAATGGACGCCCGCTCTTTTATCGCTAGAAAGTCCCTGGTCTTGTCATCCATCTCAAAATTATCAGCTGCTATCGTTCTAACCTTATTCGATAACGAAAGAGCCATAGCCTCGTCATGTGACCCATAGTCGTTGTTCGATGTGATTTATTTATACTGACAAGTGAGGATTTACGTGATTAAAAAGAAATCGGAACACTGTCTCGATATTCAACAGATTAGATATCGGATATTTAGTGACGTCTAGGTCATCATTTTTTTTTTTTTTTTCAAAACTTATGTTTATTTATTAATTTTTTTTTTTTTTTTTAAATAGCCTGCACTCTTTCTGTAGCACCATTTCGTACGCAATATCAAGTTGGCTTTGTAGCGGTCACAGAACTTTAGACAGTGATTAAGGGCGATTATAAAAGACCTCGGAACTTGATTTTATCAGATATTGCTAATTCCGTTGAATCAATTGCAATGACCAGTGATTCAGTGTGCTTATCCAATGTGGGCAGGCCCTGACTGTCGAAAAGGCACGGGAAGTATCCGATTTAGGAAATTCTGGACTAAGACTGTGCCGTTAAATTTGTGTTTTTGCAAAAGTGATTAAAAAATAAATAAATAAAATGTGGATGAAAGTATTAAATCGCCGAAAGAGGACTTTATTAACCCTGTAACGTTCATTGGTTTGCACTAAACCAAATGTTTTAACTTTTTTTATACAGGAATTTTTCAATATTTTTTCCTTGTTCTAATCGACTCTTAAACTTTTGTTTCTTTTCTGACCGGTAGATAGCAGCATTACTTCAAAATTAACATATGATGTTTCAGAGGAAACCATATGCAGACACAATTTTAAATTTCTTTGTAGTCTTGAGTGCATCTTGCTGCTTTGATGATGCACTCGTGCCTAAATTTTTTTACCTCCCTAACAACACACTTGTCCACATCCTGAGGATGCCCATGCACGTCTTTTTCACCCATAGGACATCCTGTGGATATCATATGGAGAAGTTGTGCTGTTAGGGCTGAAACAACTGTTGCGAGATTTGTCACACTTTATAGTGTTTGCTTATAAGCTAACATTATTAAGTTATTTATTAATTAAATTAATTATTATTTGAATTTTATTAGGTTAACATAGAGATGTTTTAAATAAAAAGATTTCTCAGAAATTAAAAATGCCATTTTTTTTTTCTTTTCTTTCTTTCTTTCTTTCTTTCTTTTTTTTTTTTTTTTTTTTTTCTTTTTACACATATTCATGATGAGGGCTCGTAAAATACGGTCGCCTGGTTGCTATTGGCGACCAATATATTTTAATTGGCGACTACGTTTTCAAATTTTACAGAAACTCAACTTTTTTTTTTTTTTTTTGGTGAAAAAATTGGTCCTAGAATTACGCTCCGATTCCTTTCCCGCTGCTCTCACAACGTCCCAAGACATCGTGTTGAAACGATACACAATTAAGAAATTTACATTACTTTTCTCCGTGCATATTTCACAAGCAGGTGTTGAAATGATACGCCATTTTAGGGTATTGGTTTACACTTCTTCCGTAGTGCATGCTTTGCGACCTGGTCTGTATTCTTGTGCTGGTGTAACGATGCATCGATGGGGACGATGTATCGGTTTCAAGAAAATAATAAAACCTATTTGATGGTGTTAGATTTAAACAGGTGTTTCCTGATTTATCATTCATTTATAATAAAATATTTGGTTTTTACGCGTAGAATTTAGTGTCTATATTCAAATAAATTTCAAAATTTGGAAAAAAAAAAGCTCGTTGGAGGAGGATATTTTTTTTACTGGGTACCAGAAATTTTGCTGGCGACAAGTATTTTTTTTTTTTTTTTCCAAATTCCTGGAGCCTTGTTTTTGCCATTTTTGAAATTAGTTTAGTAGTTTTCAAAATAAAATGTTTAGTGAATGTTTAAGAATTAAATGCCATTTTGAATACACTTTAAGAAATTGTCATAAAGCGGCACTAATTTTACTGTAGACCCTTTGAAACACAATCTACGGATTTGTTTAGGATAAACTTAGACTTCATCAGAATTTGCTATTCTTCAAAGTTGTAGTTTTGAAGTTAATTTAAAAAGTTCCAATGGATGTGTGTGGAGTGTTTTTTTTTTTTTTTTTTTTTTTTGGGGGGGGGGGATGCTATTAAAGTAAGGTACAAACAAAATTTTATTTTATTCAATTTATCTATTATTTATTGTGTGTGTGTGGGGGGGGGGATAAATTAATATATCTTTTAAAATTATAATGTATCTTTATATAACTAGATCTTTTAGAATTAAACTTTTATGCTCATCTTAAAAAATTAGAGCTCTTGGGTCCGGGCTTATTCTGTGTAATGAAAAAATATTATCTACAAGTACAGGCTTCCCAGGATTCTCAGCAGTCACTGCTTTAAACAGCACTTTTTATATAAAGTAATCTTTGTATTATTCTTTCGAAGATATGTACTATAAACGATTAATAAAAATCACTGTTTGGGGAAAAAAGAAAAAAAAAAAACTAGTATGTTGTGGCCACCACATAATTTTCTTTTATATTTTCCTATGCAAATTCACTCAGTAAAAATATAAATTATTAAAATCATCTATATCATCGTGGACCAGTTTCAATTATTTTTTGTCGAAACGATACGATACGCGAGGATAGAAAAAAAAAATAATATTTATACATGGACAATATTTAAGCACGCGGACTTAGCTCAATGGACTAAGAAAAAATGAGGACAGTTGTCTGATAAGATTATTTTACGAAAAAATGTATTTTTAACAGTTGTTTCTTCAGACTCTTTGCAAGCGTCATTTTAAACCTAGCAATATTTTAAAGATATATACAGAATATGAACTCTTGTGTCATAAATTGACTAAAAAACACAGTCATAAAAATTTAATCGAAATAAGAATTAGTTTATTTTATTTTATTTATTTATTTTTAAACACACAGACACACACATACACACACACACACAAAAAAAAAAAAAAAAAAAAAAAAAAAAAAAATTAAAAAAATGTCATCGCCAATATGACGAGAAAATTTTAAAAGGAGTCGTGGGAATCCTATATTAAAACTGTACTGCTTGTGGAAATATGAAAATTGAGTCGTGAACCATGAATTTTATTTGGAAACCTTTCTTTGAATTAATTTTGTTTCACTATTGTACAATATTAATTTGGTTTTAATAATAATTTGGCTTCTGGTAAATTAAAATTTTAATTAGGTGGTGAAAGTGGTATAACATTTATGAGTTTTAAATTTTAAAGGTGAATAAGAAAATAAATAAAGTGCGAATATTTCGCACGGGTTTGCTAGTTATTTAATAAAATTACCTTCCATGATAATGCAGTACGATTTCCATATTAGAGAAGTAGTATAACACTAAATATTAAGAAAAAAAGTTCATTTTATTCTCGATATTACATTAAAAAAAAAAAAAAATCGATAACTTTATTTTAAGTTATCGCAGATCAATGGTTCAACCATTCATTTTAAAGGTATTGGCGAGTTTTTTTGTAAGATACCCATCATGAAAATTTACTCCCCTCGAGGGGTGACTGCACCCCCGGGGGGGGGGGGAGGCGATGCTCCTACATATACAATTTTTTTTCCCAGTTGACTATCTCTATTATAAATAATTCTTATACATTTCATAATGATTATTAAAAGATAATTCTCTTTATGCACATTTATACAAAATTTTATCCTATATCCAGGGGTGTTTGTGTTCAGGGTTTACCCCTGATTTCAGGGTTTTTGCTCTAACCATCTGTATTTTCATATTTCCTATAAAGTTATTTTTTGCTTTCATTGGTTGTTCATTTGTTATCCAGGTGATATGTGAATGAAATGTAAAAGGATTCAGGGCTTCTGGCCTAAATAGTGTGAGTATTATTTGATATTATAGGTTTTTTCTAATTTGAGGCTCTAATTTTCAGGGTTTTTACCTTTGAGTCACAATCACCCCTGCCTATATCACCATGTTAAAAATTTAGAAAAGGCGGGATGGCAACGCAGCTTGTCAGACTATTTTTACCAAAAGTTGATAGGCACTAATTTATGTCAATGTGTAACTACATGACAATTTGTATGAAATTCTGTGAATTTCATTTTCTGAGTTACAGTTGCCACAAAATTTTGTCACACACACAGACAGACATTTTATAAAAAGGGTCAAATCGTGTTCTACAGCTCTCAAAACATGTAAATCCATCAAAAACCTGAGGTCGAAAATTTTTACGAATCCAATACTTTCTTCTATTGAATACAGAAGAAAGTAAAAATGTGTTATTCAAAATAGTGACTGATGAGAATCTTGTGCTTTCTCTTTGAAAAGTTTGAAAGGGCCCCCAGATTCCACATTTTCAGTCTCATAAACGTTTAGTTTTCTTTTCAAATTTCCGATTCCTCTTGATCCTTTATAAAAGTGCATCAATTAATCTTCATAAGTTGAAATTTTGATGCAGCTGGGCTTCAGGGAAAGAAGCGCTGCAGATGAATGTTTAATGCTTATTCGAATGTAAGTGCTAAAGAGGTTATGCGGTAAATTCTCGATGTACTTTAAACTGCGAGGTGGACTTGATAAAGTACTCTCGATTACACATCAATCACCTCAGGATTATATAACGTCAGTTAATGAGATGCGTAGTATGATTACGAATTTTCTAATTGTTTCCAATCGACATTATTTTTGACATTAGTTTGAGCGTATTTTTTTACCGAATGTACTTAGACTTACTAAAAGGATAATTTTATATTAGGCCTTCCCTCAAAGGAGCGATTTTGCTGGGGACATAGGTTAAATTTTGATAAGTGGAAAAAAAATGAAATACTATTTTTAATTAATTAAGGGTACAATTTAACTGTTAATGACGTGAAAAATATTAATGTTAGAATTACAAAATATCTTATATACATTTACGTATTTTTAATATTATGAAAACCAAAGTCTTACCCAGAGGGAGAGGAAGATTGAGATTTTACAGTTTCTCGTAAATTTCTACGATTTGATCATTTTTAGAAAATGTCTGTGTGTGTGTGTAAAAAAAAAAAAAAAAAAAAAAAAAATTAAACGTTGTATTTCAAGAACCAATGGACGACATTTAACCAAACTTTATATTTAGTTTGACCTTAACCTCAATTGGCGCTGATTACATTTGGGGATCAATCACTTAATAGGTGGCGCTGTCATACCATTTTTTTTTTTTTTTTCATAATTTTTAATGAGGAAGAGCAGGACAGAATTTCGTATACGTTTCGGTTCTACGTTCAAAGTTGGTAGACGAAAGTGTCGAGTTCGATTCCAGGTCGCAATTATCGACGTATCCATTAGGAATTTTCCGTAATTTTTCTATGAAACTCGTGTAAATACGGGCTAGGACCACTTAGAAAGAACCCCCTATGAGGACATTCCACCTATAGGCCTAGGACCCTAAAGTAGTCAAACAGCCATAAACCTCAACCCAATCAACCAACGATCCCTGGTATGCGCTACGCATCTCATCTCTTCAGTTTAATTACCTCTCACCCCACTCCTTTTTCCTTTACCCTTCTTCTCCCCCCCTTTTTTTATGAGGGGTGCCGGACAAAGTTTCCGTTTATAAAATGAACTAAATTAAATTTATTTTTTATTTAAATTACAAAACTTTATTTATTGTATAACTTAGTCAATTTTTCTTTCTTTTTTAAATTGGTACTATGTAGAATCCCTCATCGGATCAGGTACCCGCTGATTATTCGTTTATGAGTCGGGTCTGCATCGTTTTTTGAATCTCAGGTCTGTCCTTAAAAAAATCTTCTTCGAAAAATTTTATGTTTTTTCTTATTAAAAAGCGTAAAATTTTTCGATTTTCTTAGTCTTCCTCGATAGCAATTAAAAACATCAGCTTAATTACAATTATTTAAATATTAATACTTAACGTTTAAAATTTTATATTTGTCTTTCAGTTTATATTTGCTTCCTTATTTTACTTTTTTCTGTAATACTAACAAAATATTTCGAACAAAGTAAGTTTTAATGCATTTAAAATTTTGTTATATTTTCATTCGGTATGTTGTACACTGAAGTTTTTTTCATAATTAAACATATGTGTATGTATTATTTTCGTAATGTTTAATTCTGTGAAATACCTTTTCTATAATATAATTGTATTTTGTGCGATAGAATTTAAAGTGAGCACCTTATAACATAAATTTAACTTTACTTTATACAGGGGTCGATGCGCTCCTATATTTTTTCGATCGTTTTATTATACTGACACGACAATTTTCACAAAGAACATTTTCTTAAAGGTTTCAATGCTACATATAATACTACAAAAAGAAATTACTGCTGTCAAATAGTGGTGACAAAAGAATAAAAGGCACATAAAAATATAGGAACGTTACGATCCCTGCTTTATTGCGGGGTCAGAAGCTGTGCGATGAAAGTCATTTTACGGGTCGGCGTCGGGTACGGATCAAGTTTATCTGATACGAAAAGGACCCGCTTCACTCACCGCCGCCAGAAGCCGAAGCTAATGTTATTCTATGGGAAATTTTTCTTTACAAATAACGTATTAACTTATACATATTTTTAAATTCTGTTTTCACATTCTGAAAATTCCCAGTTGTTAAATTGACGGACCTTTTTTAAAAAATTATTATTTTTATTTTATTTTGAAGATGCAGAATACGAATTTTCAATATGTGAAGTTTTTTCATTTTGCAATTTCAGAATAAAATATTCAAAACTAAAAAAATACATTTTTAAAAAAGGTCCGTCAATTTAACAGTTGGGAATTTTCTGAACGTGAAAACAGAATTTAAAAATATGTATTAGTTAATAAGTTATTTGTAAAGGAAATTTCCCCATAGAATAACATTGGCTCGGGCTTCTGGCGACGGTAAGTGAAGAGGGCAGTTAAGGACTCTAGTGTTAATTTCAAATTTGTTAACTCTTTTGATGAATTTATATTTATGTCTCATACGTTTTTACAAAGAATCATCACAATTATTCGGTGACATTTAGCATCACTATTTATTACTGTTTCTCTTGCCGTATTAAAAATTACATGGAGAGGTTAATCAACCCTTTTTACACTCACGTATGCCACTACTGCTGCCAAAACTTACTAGTTCTAAACTGACTTGCTTCATTCTGCATTTTATTTCGAGTTGAAGAGACTGAAACGGAACGAATCGAACTCGCAAGGTACAGCTAATCCAGGTCATCCACGTGCTTTCTAGCCTTTCGAATAATTTATTCTACTCGGTCTCTCACTCTTTCATTTTTCCTCCCCCCCAACCCTTCCCTGTTCTTTCTGAGACTTATTTAACTTATTTTATTATGCTTCTATATTATGAAAGGGGGAAGATTGAGAAAAAAAAAAAAAAAAAAAAAAGATCGGGGTAAATGCCTTATGCCGTGTTCTATAAGCTGATATTTTACTGGGAAGATTGCGAACAATATAACAAAGAATAATATTTTTTCTTTATTGAAATGTAATTAAGTGATTTAATGTATGATAAATTAAAAATTATTATCTTTTGGTTTGTGAAATAGGACTTGTAATAAATATTTTTATTTAAATTATTTTATATACCCTGATTAGTATGCGGCGAAAATTATTGGAAGGTAATTCTTTAGCATTTTTAAATTTATATTACTGAAATAAAAAGATGTCTATACGTTAATCTTTACTAAATAATTAGAATAAGGAAGTAGTTAAGAGGCTTTCTTCTTCGTATTTTTGTAAAAAATTCAATAGAGAAGAAGAAGAGAGGGGGAAAAAAATCATAGTTCATATTAATGCAGAAATGGACTTTTGAGTTTTAAAAGGACTAACGAATTCCATTGGAGTAAAATACCCCCAAAAAATAAAGATATTATAATTATACCAGAATCATGAGTGATATTTAAAAATTGAGACCTCTTTCCGATTTTTTCTTGAGATAATGTGTACATAGACACTGACTTAATAAAAAAGCACCACGAAACTGGCGTTGTAAAAATTATTACTTACAAACTTTGAATAAACACCATAAAATGCAATAAACTCGCAACAATTGTTTCGGGTCGAAAACACACACGACCCTTCATCAGGCGAATAAAGTAAGCACGAGTGCTGCAGTCAAAGCGGCAACGCACCAATGCTGCTAGCACAAGTGCTTACTTTATTCGCCTGATGAAGGGTCGTGTGTTTTTTCGACCCGAAATAATTGTTGCGAGTTTATTGCATTTTATGGTGTTTATTCAAAGTTTGTAAGTAATAGACACTGACTACTCTTTAGATACATAATGATGCTACGTAGAATTTGGGATTTTCGAATTCCTCAAAACGCGTATAAACGTAAAAAATAAAATAAAATAAAGAATTTGAAAAATTTTGACGAATCACTCCTAAATTACCCATATTTATAGTATGGTGTGGAACTAATTTTAGCTGAACATGCGAAAAAGCTGATACGTAACGGCAAACCAGTTTTTATTATTTTTAATTTTCCTATTTTACTAAACATGTGAAATTGTTTTATGTTTGTCAAAACTTTCTACCTCCTTCATTTATTTATTTATTTACGTTTAAAAATATGAGGGATTTCAAAATCGACAAATTGATACAATATCAACATAATCATGAAATCGACAGATCTGTGCCGTTGTCAGTTTGTTTATATAAACATTATTTACATTATATGAAGAAATTAAATGCGGTAAAGAAATCGGACCAGTAACATTCTACTTTAAAGAGCTTTAAGTAAATCAAAATTTAAGATATTTTTTAAGATGGCAGAATACTATAGGGCAAATTTTTTCATAAACGTGCATTATAATGATGAAGATGATTTCAGATTAGTTTATAATCTTTGACAGGTCACAGATATCATTGGGCCTTTTAAAACATGGCTCAACTCAAAATCGCGATTTCTTGAGTTACACCTTTTTGTCATGAGAACGATGAAGTGTGTCACAGGGTTTGTATGCTGTGGAGTGCCTTCCTTGGGAGATTTTTTGAAGTGTTTATGCGTGAATTTACGCGAGTTTCGGAGAAAACCATGGAAAACTGTAGAACTAGGCCAATAAGCGCGACCAGTTTTCGATAAATTTACACGTTTTGATTTGAAATTTTTTAGAAGATGTATGCATGTATATACGTGACAAAAAAAAAAAAAAAAAAAAAAAAAACTGTGGCAGCTCTAAATCAAGAATTAATGCGCAGAATTTCATAAAAATTTATAATTAGTTGCACATTAAAATAATTTGCTGTCTATCAAAATTTACTACAGTTCACTCAACATATGGCACTGCCGTTCCGTTTTTCCATAATTTTTAATATGACAGCACAAGACGAAACTTCGTATAAATGTACTCAATGAAAATTATTTTTAACTAATTATTGGGAAATCTTAATTTCAAATTATATATAAATATTATTATATATTGAATTAATATACATAAGTGTAAATTTTCAATGAGTATTTTTATCAGACATGTTACTTTTCAGCCTTAAGGCTGAATTCAGCCTTTTTAAGCTTGAAAATTATTATTCTTGGGATCAGTTCAAATCCGCATTAAAACTTTTTGGACATGTGTAGGGGGGAAGGGGGGGGGTCAGCCTGATTTTGTGCAATATATTATTAGCAATTTCTATATGATTGGCTTTCAAGAAATGTCAAATTCAAACTTGGAGAAAATGAAAAAGAAATAGCACTTTAACTGCATTTTCCTAATGAACTTGAACTACATTTATTTTGCTAATCAATTGCCCCAGCAAACAATGCTTCTATGAAATAAACTTATTTTCAAGTATATGTAATAATTTTGTCTGTTTTTTAAGCACTTACAACTATTTTAATTATAATTAGTATGATATTTAATATAACATTTCGTTTATTGTGTGTACATCTATGCAATCAGATTTAACATTATCTATATTACTGAAAAATTTATATTTTGTCAGTTGCCTGATATCACTTTTGAGAGGGGGGGGGGGGTCGTGAAAAGTTCAGACTTTTTTTTTTTAAAAGCTTGTACCATGTCTGTTTTATTTAACTAAAACTTGTGAAACTTCAATGTATATATATAATGTGTATGTGTATATATATATAGAGAGAGAGTATTAATTCAATCAAGGTAAAATTGTATATATAAGAACATTGCCACTCCCCTCTCCATTTCCCCTTGGATGTAAATTTTCAATATGGGCATTTTTCGAAAGAACTTGTCAATTAAAAAAAAAAAGGTTGAACCTTACTGTTTTTTTATTTATTTACTTTTTAAACAAATTTATCGCTTAATTTCTTTTATAAGAAAGAAAAAAAAGTGCATTTTCTAAGATTAGGTCTCTAGATCACAACAATGATTTTCTTTTGACATTCAGAATTATACTTTTCTAAGATGAAAATCGTCTGCACTCTCTATGGAAAATAAATAACTTTGATAAATAATAATTTTAATAAATAATTTGTATTGTGGGAATTAGTATGGAAAAACATAAAAGAAAGTTTTATGATGGTCAAACATACTAATTGTAAAGAAGGAAACCAATATTTGTGCATCTATTAAGTAAAGAATAAGATCGATTGGATTATTCTTTTAATGCAATGGATTTTTTTAAATTTTTTTATTTAGTTACAATAAAAATAGTTATGTATAATATAAACCAATATAAATAAATAAATGTGTATAATACATTCCAAATTGTTTCTAAATAATAAAGCTTTGGCCTTTAGCTGATTCATGTCATAACACTCCACAAAGACCTAAAATCACTTCCTCCCCCCTTTCCAAATGATATATAAATGTATTTTGGTACCTCTAGAGTCTAAATTTTAATTAATTCTTTTATTTACTTTAATGTATACTTGTTTTTATAACTTAACTTTTAAAAAAAAATTTTGTATGCTCTGTTAAATTTAATATCATTTTTCTATTAATACAAGTTTGTCATCTATTATTGTTTAATAAAAGTGTTTATTTTATCTAAATTGTTGTGTCTATTTATTTTACAGCCTCTTAGTCAGTGGACTTCCTCAAATGTCGTGGAGTGGATGGCTGCTCTCAATCTGTACAGATATGCTGAACTTTTTAAATCCAAAGATATTAAAGGAGCAGACCTCATTACACTTGACAGAGAAAAACTTATGGTAAACATTACATTTTGTGTGCATTTTAATCATAAATCAGGGTTGCTTTGCTATGTAACCTGGAGACTTGGAAAATCAGGGAATTTGAAAATATAGCCTAAGTCAGTATTTTTACCAAAATCTGGAAAAAAAAAAAAAAAAATTAATAAATTTTGTGGGACAATTACATCACCAAATAAGTGAAGTTTGTACTGAAGTTTGAACATGAGATATTGCACCATTTATAATGTAACAGACTAGAAATACTTACTGTCTTGTCAGATTTTCTTCCAGAATATAAAAACTTTTTATTTACAGTTTTTAATGTTTCAGGATGCGTTTAATTAGAAGATTTAAAAGTCCTAACCCATGAATTTAATCTTGAATTATCTGTTTATTCATGTGACTAAAAAACAAATTAAGTGAATTTATTGTTGTGTTAAAAATGAAAGTGCAATGTGCAAATATTTATATTTTTTGCAGTTTGGAGAAAATATAATTTAAATGTTCAAAATAGAACTGTAACTTATTGAAAGGTAAAAGTTTTAAAGAGCTTAAAAATTTTATTCATTTATTTGTTTTTAATTTGTTTGATTTCATTTGTAATAAAAAAATATTTATGATTAAAAAAAAAAAAAAAAAAAATCTTACAAGAATTTTGAGTAGTAACCCTGATAATTTTATGCTATAAACATATAAAAATGTTATTCATTTATTAACTCATCAATTTTATTGTTATGTAAATTTGTTTTTCTCTTTTTTTTAGAATATGGGTATTAAAGATGAGTTTCATCAAAGAGCTATTCTTGTTTGTGTCGATGATCTTTGTCAAAGAAACAATCTAAATGTAAGTATAATTTATAAAATTAATATAAATTATAAATTAGTTAAATTATTGTGAATAAATATATCGATTGTTAATTGAATATTATTTATTTATTTATTTTGTACATTTATTTTCAGAGGTCTCTAAATGAATCTAAAAATCAAACTAATGGATCCTTTAGAGATGGTATGTAAATTATTTTTCCCTTTAAAAAAAAGTAATAATAATAATTTAATTATTTAATTATTTTGACTTTTATATCAACATATTTTTACTTTCCGAACACTATAGTGAGGAAAGTATTGTAATCATGTCAAAAATCCGATTTCGAGATTTTGATGTTTCTATACGTTTCGAGGTCCAACGAGTCCGTTTTCACTATTTTTACGATGATATATGTATGTGTGTGTGTATGTATGTGTGTATGTCTGTGAGTGAACACGCTAGCGTCTAAACGCTTTGTTCGAATAAGCTGAAAGTTGGTACGTATATTGTAAGTCAACATAGTACGAAACCTATAGATTTTGGTGAATCTAGCACTTATAGTGTTTTTACAGGGACACAAAGAAAAATTCTTCATCATTATGGCCAAGAGACCAAAATCTTACAAGTGCGATAGCATCTAAACGCCTTATTCAATTGAGCAAAAACTTTATACACATATTATAGGTCACAGATACTCAATCTGTATAGATTTTGGAGAATCTAGCACTTATAGTTTTTTTACAGGGACACAAAGAAAAATTCTTTATCATTATGGCGTATGGGGCCAAATTTTTAAAAGTGTGATAGCGTCTAAACGCCATATGAATCTGAGCAAAAAATTCGTACACATGTTATAGGTCGCATTTGCATCAACTGTATAGATTTTGGTGAATCTAGCACTTACAATTTTTTTACAGGGACACAAAGAAAAATTCTTTATCATTATGGCCTATGAGACCAAATTTTTAAAAGTGCGATAGCATCTAAACGCCTTATTCAATTGAGCTGAAAATTTGTATGAATATTATAAATCACTGTTGCACTAACTATAGGCATTTTGGTGAATCTAGCATTTATAGATTTTTACAGGGACACAACGAAAAATTCTTTATCCTTATGATCTAAGGGCTCAAAGTTCAGTAGCGTTAAATAAAACCTCGTGTGATATATGGAGAAAAATACTCAAACACTCTGTTATGGTTTTCTCTTTTTTGTTTGTTTAGCAACTCCTCTTTCTTTATTTTATCTACAAAACTGTTAGTTACTCAATGTTCGGAAAGTCGAGTGGAGTCACTCCAGATTTTTTCTTTTGTTACTATTATATTATATAAATATTGTGAGGAATTTAAAGCATGAATGATCATAAGCAGATAAAAAGTTCAGCCAGTTAGGTTTTTATTATTTATTTACTTATTTTTTATAAGCAATAACAAACTATTTTTCTTAAACTTGTATTTAAAAATTCCTTTCACCTTTTAATAAATTATTGGGTATCTGGTTATCTTGGTTATCTTCAGAAGTCTTTCTAATGACTGTTCTTTCTTGTACTATAACTATTATTATTTTAGAACTCTGCTATAGGCTTAATTTGTATAGATAGCTTTATATTTTATATAGCAAAATTTACATTTACCTTAGTGCTTTGTATTGTTGGTGCAAGTTTAATTTTGTTTTTGTGCTGTTTTCTTGGATTTTTCATGCAACTTTGATGTGTGGTGATAATTAAGAATAAACAAACATATATTTTGAATTTTGATTAGTGAGGGTTACATTCAAATATTTAGGCTGTCCAAATTTATACAATTGAACGTCGAAAATCCGAACATCCAAAATCCGGAAATATAAAAGAAAAAGAAAAAAAAAAAAAAATCCCTATTAGAAAAACAGCTTTAAATTGCCTGAAATATTTTTTTTTTTTTTAAATCAACATAAAAATTACTTTGTTTCTATAGCTTTATTTGAGTTTTTTTTTTTTTTTTTAATGAATAGTTTATCAGCAATTATTTAGTAGGCATTATCAGTTGTCTATGACATTTTTGTTTAACGTGTTTATATTTTAATTCTAAATTATTTTAATTCTAAATTAAATCTATTATGTTTCTATTTTATAATTTAATTCAGCAATTTAGTCGTCGTTTATTTTCCCTAGCATAAAAATTCCATTTTGTACGTTATTATAATATCATAAAAAATTAGTTTTTAATAAATCTCTAAAATCCAGAATCGTTGCGGTCCCACCGATTCCAGATTTTCGAGGTTCAACTGTAATGCAATTATGTATTGTATTTTTATATTTCCACTTAGCATTGTTATTTAATGTCATCTTAAATAAATAAATAAAGCATGCTTTATAGATACATTATAAAGAGTTTTATAACTTACAAATAAATAAATAAAAATAAAAAAGGATAGGGGTTTGTTTCAAAAATAAAGGTTTGAGAATTTTCAAATTCATTACAAGGATAATAAGAAAGCACCACAAAACTGGCATTTTAAAGTAATAAGTACAAAACTTTGAATAAATATCATTGCATTTTATGGTATTTATCATACATGTTACTTTTCAGCCTTTTTAAGCTTGAAAATTATTATTATTGGGATCAATGCAAATCCACATTAAAACTTTTTGGACATGTGTAGGGAGGGGGGGGGGGGGGGTCAGCTGAATTTGTGCAATATATTATTAGCAATTTCTATGTGATTGGCTTTCAAGAAATGTCAAATTCAAACTTGGAGAAAATGAAAAAGAAATAGCACTTCAACTGCATTTTCCTAATGAACTTGAACTACTTTATTTTGCTAATCAATTGCACCAGCAAACAATGCTTCTATAGAATAAACTTATTTTCAAGTATATGTAATAAGTTTGTCTGTTTTTTAAGCACTTATAACTATTTTAATTATAATTAATATGATATTCAATATAAGATTTATTGTTCTGATTTTGTTTATTTGTGTACATGTATGCAATCAGATTTAACATTATTTTTATTATTGAAAAATTCATATTGTGTCAGTTGCCTGATACCACTTTTGAGAGGGGGGGGGGGTCGTGAAAAGTTCAGCCTTTTTTTCTGTAAGCTTGTACCATGTCTGATTTATTCAAAGTTTTGTACTCATTACAGAGGGCTTCTTATATCAAGAAATTAATCTGAGCTTGTGGGAAATTAGAATACAGTACACTCTCAAAAATCCGCACAGCTTAAAACGAAGTGTTTTGCGGATTTCTGAATTTTGCAGATTTTAGAGTAATTTCTCTTATTTACATCTTAGAACATCATTTGAGTAGCAAATCTTTAAGATACAATTTATATGTTATACATACAAATCTGAAATAAAGTGTGTCTAATAAAAGTACAAATATTTCATGAAATTTTAATTTAAAGAACAATTTTTATACATCATATTATAGTTATCTAGATTTTTGAAAAGTCTGATCAATACTAGTTTAAGTAAGAATATTCATACATATTTATTTTCCTATAACCTGCAAAAAAGTCAGCAATTCTTGGTCAATCACATAAGTTTGTGCTATGAGAAAATTTGAGTATTTATCTGCATGAGAAAAAATCTTTCATGAAAACTGTCTTTCTCCTTTTCCTCTAAATTATTATCATTTATTTTTTAATAATTTTGTATAATTACACTTATCATTTCTTCCTCTGCAATATGTTGAGTGATTGGTGATTCATCAGCATCAGTTGAAAAACTATTTTGTCTCTTAATACAGCTGAATTTTTGCAATCCACTAATCAACAAATCAATTGTGACAATGTTTGTTTGCATTGCAAATGATATGCGGATTTTAGAGAATTGCGGATTTTAGGGTTGCGGATTTTTGAGAGTTGACTGTATATAGTTTTAAATATTAGAATTTTCAATCTGTGCAGTGATTATTATTATGGGAAATTTGTACTTTTTTAAAAACTATTTTTAAGTATATTTATTGTTAATTTTGTATTTCAGGGTCTTCACCTACTGGAAATCATCAGCTTATTGAACAAAGTTTCTCCTCTGTTCTTCAATGTGATAAATGCCATAATTATCTTCATGGTTTAATTCATCAGGGGGTTGTATGTCAAGGTATACTTTTCATTAATTTTTTCTTTTACCTCCTCCATTTTTGTTACATAACATTTCTTTTATTAGATTTTGGGGTGTGAACATACAATTATACTTGTGTTTAGATTTAACCCTATCTGAAATTTATTTAATCATTTTATTTATTTTTTCCCCCATCTTGACAGAGTGTGGCCTGATATGGCATCGGACATGTGCTGCTACAGGACTGTCTAGGTGCAATACAGATAATATTGAAAAAGCTAATAGACGGTCTTTAGTATCAGGTAATTTTTTTATTTGGCGTATTGCTTTATAATCTCTTAAGAATTGCATTCTTTTATAAAGCTCTAAATAATATAATAGTAGTATTTTCACTGTATTTTGAATTCTCAAATGATATACAATGCATAGCTGCCAACCAAAACCGGAGGATTATTAGTACTGCCCCTTTTTTCCACACTTAATTTTTCGAGTAATGCTCTTCAAGTGTATGTACGATGAAATAAGTTGAAAAGTACTCTAAAAGGAGACTGGTTTGAAAAAAGGGGTGGATACTAACAATCCTCTGGATTAAATTGGCAGCTCTGGATATATTGTATATCTTTATACATTGATATAAATATCAATAAAAAATGTATTTGTATATTGATATATATCTTTTATGGAGCTATTCATAGGTATTGTGATGCAAATATAAAACTAAGTGAAAGTTTTTTTTTTTTTTTTTTAAATATATTGGCAAGTTTGACATGATTGTATGGCTTTGTTAATACATAACATCCTGAAACTAGTTATAGACATATAGGTAAATTTTTAAAGATGCTTAAATTCAGAAGTCTTATTTTGCTGCAAATTTTACATTTAAGTATATCATCAGTATTAAGTATATCATCAAAAGTTTTTTTCAAAATTCTAAAGAATTAAAAAAAAAAAAAAAAAAATGTTTACCTTACTTTTTCTAATAGCAGATAAATTATGTAATAAATTATAATTTTCACTGATAGTAGTTTTAGTCCAATGACGTTGGTCCAGTTTTTATTAGTGAATAGATTTAGAATCCTGCATGGGTCGGGTTACCTTAACCTAGCAGATGAATTTTAAATCAACCTGACCCAAACCTGACATAAAATTTTTAATCGACCCAAAAGCTGACCCAAACCCACAGTAGAGAATTTTGATGCCTAGAACCCATCCCAACATCCAAAAATTAGATGAAACTAAAATTAATAATTTATCCAAAAATCATGCAAAACTTTTTAAACTTATAAATAAAGTAAATTTTCATTGTCACATCTTTTTGAAAAGAATTGAAAATATAATTATTAATACATTAAATTAAAAATTTAAAAATATGAATTAATAAAAATTTTCAACCATTTATAAGTGTTGTGTATTTCAAGTGTAAAAAAAAATGAGCTTCAAGTGTTTGTAGCTTATTGTTCAATGCTAATATTCTAAAATAATAATAATAATAATTTGATGTTTTTTTGTTAATTGCTTTTGTTTAGTATGGATGTACTATAATAATTTTGGTATGCATATATTTAATTGTGGGTATGTATAGTATATATTTACATGAGTAATACAGTTATATCAAACAAATTTCTGCTTATTATGTTAATTTTTCTTTTAAAGATGTTTTCAAGTTGAACCAACTCATTGAAACTGTGGGTCAGGTCAGGTTTTGACTCGATGCAGGATTTTAAATAAATTCTGATTGATATCCAGGCTTGAATTAAAGAATAACAGAGAATTTTCATGCAATTAGCCACTACAAGAAACTGCAAAAAACACTTGAACCAAAATTATTAGTCTTTAATTTTCAGTCCTTTATTAGTTATCATGCCATAAAGTCTTTTACTGTAAAAAATAGGCTACAGAATATTAATTAAAATATTAATAATTTTCATATCATTTCATGTATTTTTTAGAGAAAATATTTTCTTCATTGTATTTTAGTATTTTTAAAAGAAAAAGCTTTAATTTAACATTTTTTTATTTTTATTTTGTAGCAATTTTTGGTAAAGATCTGAGCTGTCAGTTTTTACCCTCTGTTCAGAGTGCTCCCCTTCTAGTCTTAAGATGTATCCGTGAAATTGAAACTCGGGGTGCTTCCCAAAGCAGTAAGTATTTTATATATTTATATATGTTAATTTACATACTTAATAATAATTCATCATTATAATGATCAAGCACTAGGAAGGAAGACTTGTATTAGCAAGGTATCATTAACCCTCCAAGTGCTGATCGTTTCACTCTTAAGTGCTAAGCATTTTTAAGGTACCGTGCAAATATATTTTTCGTGCAGATATATAAAATCGATTGATATCTCGATTTTACGAGTTGTTATATAGGTTTTACAAATCGTCCCACAGCGAGACGATAGCACTCTAGCGGGAATCCGTATCGTCTCACAACAAGACGATAGCACTTCGAGGGTTAAACAATTATGCATGGAAGTGAAGTATAAAACAAAGCAAAATATATTGAAAAAGTCAATAAATGTAAAAGATAATTTTGAAAATTTTCCGAAAACTGCTATATCTATTTGAAGTCTATCTACTATAATTGCTTTTTATCGAGGGTGGTTATGATAGCAGGGTAATATGTAATGAGTTGTTTCTTTAACAGTAAAATATGAGATCATATAAAGCCACTATCATTGTCCAATAAATCAAAGATCTTAACAATTAAAATACTTGTAAGAAGTGTAGAAAATAAAACAAAAAAAAATTTAGAAATGTATAAAATTATGAATAATTATGAGTTATAATTCCTGTTTATATTTTCGTAATTGAGTGATTTTGGGCTTTCTGATGAGTAAAAGTAAAATAACTTGCCCTTTTACTAATTTTTCTTTTTAAATATTAGTCTGAAATTTTTCTGTTTGTCTATTATTCCTGCAAACTTGAATACTATTAATTCATTGAAAATGAATTTTTTACTTTATAAATGACATAATTTTTAATGGTATTGTTGGCAAATTTAATCTAAAACTTTAATTTAATTTTTCTATTTGTTGTAAAATTATTATTATTATATTCTTCAATAACAGTTTAAAATTATATTAATTGCTAGCAGGCTTTGCAGGGTATATATTTTTATATATAACTTATTAATATAAAAATCTTAATAAAAAATTTCATTGTAATCAGTCAAAACCTTGGTTTTGGTTCACACTGCTTTCAATAGTGTATTTCCTGCCCACATCATGCTGAGTCTGGGTTCCCCTTTTTATGCGTGGCCACAAGTACATAATTTATATGTAAATCTACTTATGAATGTAATATTAAAAGGAAAAACAGTGATATCCCATTTATTTCCAATAAAATAAAATATATCTTTTATTTTATTTTATTCATTTATCATTGTTTACTGTATTAAAGAAAGTAAATTCCAATGTTTCTTGGATACTTTGATAGCATTATCTTCATTAGGTTAATAAAGAATTTCTTGTTTCTCTTTTAAATGGCAGTAATCAAACTGTAGGAAAAGTTTGTACTGTAAAATAAGTAAACCCCCCCCCCCCTGCCATAAACGGTGTCATAGGGTGAACCCCGGAGAAGTATTGAAGACGGAGTTCACCGCTAGAACGAAATGGCGCAAGGGAGCCATTTTGAAAATCTGGTAACACATCCATATTGACTAGAACGATTCAAATTTGATATATCAAGTTCATCCCTTTGGGGCTGAGTATATACACTAGACATCGATTTTAATGTCATTCAGGATATGCTACTTCAACGGTGATCGTATAAATAAAAAAAAACGGAAACCCAGCGTAACTCACTGAAATGGCGGCTTTCAAAGAATGTTAGTTCTCAGTGGAGATATTGACAAACAAAATTACATTAAATAGGGAATAAATGGACAGAGCTCACCAATTAAGAGATGACACATCGTTGGTTGAAGATCCAAAATCCTTTTTATTGAATTATCCAAAAATAGAGGTGCTGCTGACATGGCGTCGGTTGCCACCTCGTGCGATCATCCGAGAACATCCAAGCACACATCACTACATATTTAAATATATACATAAAAATCGGACAAATATCGAGTTATCACAAGAAATATTATTATATTTAGCATGATATCTAAGCAGTTAAACTTCAAACAAAAAAAATCCAGCACGCGATACACGTTCTGTGATTGCAAAACGCAAGAGCGTTCAAATTCCGCGGCAACTCATGCCCAGACTCACAGCTACTGACTGGAAATCGCGATCGATCTTCGGTCGACGGTAGAAAAATGACGTCACGGCACTCCGAGCCAATCGGCAACGATCAAGCGCGGAGGCGCGTGCCAAGAGAAAGGGGGGAAAGAGAACCTCGATTGAAGTTCCACTGAGAGAAAAATCAACGTGTAGCCGGCGAGCAAACATACAGGGGCGGAACGTGAATTGACTGGAGAAGAGGTAAATTGAATTACATGAAGGTTACGATGTAGATTTTGTAATTAATATAGAAAAACTATTAAAACCAAATAAACATATTGTCGTGCTTCACGACACTCTCCCGGAAAACACAGTGAAAAAAAACCAAAAAGACCGGGGAGCGAGGCCAAACAAGGAATGACGAGCAGCAAGGAGCACGCACAACAACCTGTCAAGCAGCACCAAATTACATATATATACAGATATATTATGCATACATAGATATTTGATGATAATGTATTCATATAAAAACACTTTCTTGTACATATCTGTGGACATATTAGAAAAACAATTGTACTAAAAAAAAAACACAACCAATGCATGTGTTGATACCATCTTCAGCTACATAAAAACAATACAAATATAAAAAATGACTATATTTTTTTTTTTGTTGACATACACACATGAGTATAGAAAAGGTATGTATTATATGAATGTGTGACACACAATTTCTGAGTTATCATACTATAACAACAAATATATAAAAAAAAACATGTATACACAAAAAGAAAATGTTCGGCCGAACAAAAAATAACAAAACAAAAAAAAATAGGAAAAACATATAAATACACACTTGAAAGCAACAATAGGTATGTAAAAATCACAGAGTATATGACACTTTTATCACACTGTAATATTCTTGATTAACATTATTTATAGAAACATATTTATTATTAGGTATATAAAAAATATAATATACTACTGGAACACTGGACTACTGTAATTGTACCACCTACAAGATGTTATATATACCTTAGTACCATTTTTTACATCAGAACAAACACTGTAAGGGAATTAAATGTTAAGAGGTTTGAAAATAAACTATTACCTTCAGGCAATACAAAAATTCTATACACAAATTACCCGAAAGAGGACCATCCGGTTACATTAGGCATTACTGAAATAAATAAACAAATATTAGTTAAGTTATGATGTGTTACATTAGTAAAAATTGGTAGATACGTTAAACTTTTTTTTTTTTTTTTTTTTTTTTAAATATTGTTATGAATGCACAACAAGTTGAAAATCACGAAGAATGTTCAAAAGCAAGAAAGTTCTGTATTACGATTAAAAGTTCTGAATTAAGATTAAAAGTTCGTATATACTATTATCAGTTCTTTTATAAACACAATTGATGAGATTAGTAGATTAATTTAAAAACACAATGTCCCATGAAGCTGAGGCACCGTTCGCAACAGTCACTAGACGATTCTGCCAGCAGATTGGACCAGCAACTGAATAAAACACTACATGAATGATGGACGTCTACACCATCCGTGCAGTTACCCCAGTTCAACGAGGACGCAGATTATATCTGTGATGACTATTGGAAGAAGTAGTTTTATTGTTGATAGAATCATTATTGTGTATGGAAGGCTGTGAATTACACTGTATAGAAACATTTAACGAAGAATTTGAATCTTGACAAGGTTGAGGTGAGTTATTTCTTGAAGATAGAGGGGTAGAATTATCTTGTGCATTATCCTGTGTATTTCTTAGGTTATTCGGAACAATAGAAGATGAAGTTGTTCTCAAATTAGGATTTCTTGTAGGTGCAAGAAGAAGACGATTTATATGTATATTTTTAATAGGTGCATGTGGTTCATCTATTCTCTGAATTTTATATATTACATCAGAAATTTTTCCAACTATTTTGAAAGGGGATGAAGAGAACCATTTTTTGAATCCATTATTATACTGAATAAAAACTGTATCATTAACTCTAAATTTCCTTAATCTTGCCTGTGAATGTTGCCTCTGATTTTGTAGATGTTGGTATTCCAATAAATTTTTATGTACTTGGTTGTATAATTTCTGTAGATTTTCAGCTAAAATAAAATAATCGTGATGTACATCTAAACGACTCTGGTACTGATGCGATTGAAATGTGTCAATGACACTGGCCATGGCACGGCCAAAATGGACAAAATTTGGTGAATATTTTATAGTACTATGGTAAGTATTATTATATAAATTTTCATGAAATTTGATGGCATATTCAAAACTATACCCTCCTTGTACAAGAGCCTTAATGGTGGACTTAATAGATGTATTTATACGTTCAGACACTGAATTTGCAGCAGGATTGGCTACGGTGGTGTGTGTTAATTTTATTCCTAACATTCTAGAAAATTCATCAAAAATTTCTGCTGTAAACTGTTTACCGTTATCTGTTAGAATGAGCTCGGGTCTACCAAATGTGACGATATAATCGAAAATTGCATGAACAGTATTCATGGCAGTAATTTTTCTTAGAGGATATAATTTTAAGTGCTTACTGAAATGATCAATTGCTGTAAGAATGAATTGGTTGTTAGGAAAAGGCCCAACAAAATCTAAACTGATGAATTGACCTGGTCTGGTAGGTATATAGGTATTTTGGAAAGGAGCTGCTTTAATACGTTGAGGTTTAGAAGTGAGACACACCCTACAGGATTTAATGTAATTTGAGATATCTGCATACATGCCCCTCCAATAATATTTCTGTGAGATGATGTTGTAGGTCTTGCCTATGCCGAAATGAGAGACATGATGTACTTGGATACACTTTTCTTGCAGGTCTTTTGGGAGAACAATACGAAAACAATTCTGTTGAGGATTAGATTTAGATGAAGGGTCATGAAGTAAAAGATGTGTTTGTTTACATATTATATAATTCTTGTGTCGAGAGATCCTTTGATTCTTTAAATCTTTAATTATTTTGTTAATTTCCTTGTCTTTATTTTGATGGTATAAAATTGTAGGTATACTTATATCTAAACGAGAATCAGGTAGAGGCTGATGAATGTGATGGTTTGTATTAGAATTTTGCATATTAATATTATGTACTTGAGCATTAGTTTGCAAATTTATACTAGGATCATTTTCAAAAATAGTTTCCGGGAGAATTTGATTAGACTTTAAAATATCAGGGTTAGTGTTAATGTCCTCTTGGTTGGTTGGAGTACGTGAAAGGAAATCAGCAAGGATGTTATTTCTACCCGGAATGTGCTCAAATGTAAAGGTATATTCATCTATTTCCAAAAGCCAACGGGTTATTATGTCAGCTGGGGACTTAGCCTTTTTATACTTTTGTAATGATTTGCAATCCGATAAGATGACAAACTTCCTACCGTAGAGGAGGTAACGAAAAGCTGACAATGCTTTGGCGATGGCCATGAGCTCAAGCTGTAAAGGAGGATACTTGGTTTGTGCTCCTCTGAGCGCTTTAGAAAAATAAGCCACAGGTAATAGATCCTTGCCATGTTTTTGCAAGATTACAGCTCCGATCGCAAACTTGGAAGCGTCCGTGTTGAGGTAGAAAAGTTCATTAAAATTAGGTTGCTGCAAAAATGGATATTTAAAGAAAATCTGCTGCAATTTTTGAAACGCTTCTTCTTCACTCTGTGTCCATTTAAAAGGAACCTTAGGTGATGTCAGAGCGATAAGTGGCTCAGAAACCAGAGCAAAGGAAGGAATGAGGTGGCGATAAAAGCCACATAAACCAAGAAACTTCTTCACTTGTCTTTTTGTCTGTGGGGCAGGAAACGAGTTGATTTTTTTAATATTAGAAGAAACTGGGTAAACTCTGTTATTATTGATATGAAATCCCAAGAAGTCAACAGAAGTATGGTGAAATTTACATTTATCTAAATTAAGGGTAAGATTATATTTTTGGAATGACTGTAAGAAGGCTTTTAATTTACGTGTAGTTTCATCAAAGGAGTTACTGCAGATGATTATATCATCTTGATAGGAGAAAATGCCAGGTAAGTTGATCTCTTCAATAATCTCATCTATCATGGCTTGAAAGATGCTGGCGGCTGTTTTTAACCCAAAAGGAAGACGTTTGAAACGGTAAGTACCCCATTGAGTTGTAAAAGAAATTTTGTCCTGATATTGTTTAGGTAAATGAATCTGGTGATATGCACTAGGCATATCAAGTGTGGTGAAGAATTTGAAATCAGCAATGTTATTAATGAGAGTTTGAATTTTAGGAAGGGGGTAACTCGAGAACTCTATGATAGAGTTAAGTAGACGAAGATCAAGAGCTGCCCGATACTTCTGGGGACCTGAATCTTGAGATTTTTTTTTAACTAAAATCATGGGACATGCCCATGCAGACACATTTTTTTCAATTATCCCTGCTTCGATCATCTGGTCGAGTTGCTTCCTTGCCTCATGTTGGAGAGCTTGAGGAACAGGAAAAGGAAGTGTACGTATGGGAAAATCATTAGTGAAATTGATTACGGGCTTTGCCTTATCAGAGTGACCGATGGAAGAAAGAGAAGCTGAAAATGCCTGAAAATGCTCCTTTAAAATGTTACGTAATTGATTCTCTTGCAATTGATTTAAATGCTTTAAGTTAATTTTATTTTTATTAAATTCCTGTCTGCGTTTCTCGATTACTTCTTGTGATGGTACAATCAAATTAATTACCTCTTGCATAGATGAAGGAGAGGATCTGATGTCATCTGATTTTTCATCAGGATACTTAATGTGATCAATCTGTTCGATAGTTCCTATACACATATTTTTATTGAAGTGTATGGGAGTTGATGACAAATTTTTAATGCACACAAAAAACTTAAAAGGATAACCTGAGTTGGTCTGACAGTCATTATTTACAATAGGAGCAGCTTGCTCCGCTGAAGATGTGAGTAACTGAGAGTCTGCGCAAGATTTGCGGCTAAGAAGATAAACAGCCTGCATTGCCTGATGTGTTTTGCTCTGTTTAGGAACGAAGAGGATATCACAGTCAGTAAGTTCATTGGGTAAAAATGCGTGAACCTCGATGTATGACGTGTCTTGTGCGTCAATTAGTGTTTTCTTATTGACATGGACTTTATGTTCTTTATTTTTGTTAGAACTTTTAAGAAGTTTGATGTTATTAGTGTCCTGAGGAATGAACGGTGGGACATCTACGAGAGTTTTAAGATTTACAGAAGGCTTACATTTATTATTATTGATGTAGTTTAAACCCTCTTGGAAACTTTCAGTAATTGCGGCCAATTGTGTAGACTTGGAAGATTTAAAATGGACAAATTGGTTATTTATTTTGCACAACTCCTTTTCTGGGAACATAAGGACATTAAACTTACGAATGAAATCGAAACCGAGAATGCCCAAGAAAGAAGAAGAAGGATTAACATCAATTAAATATAGAGGATGTCTGAAATGTGCGGTACCAACTTTAAAAGAAATGTCGACACACCCCTTAAACTGGACTTGTGAGTTGATCGTGGTCATCTTTACTGACCTAGCCAAAAATTTATATTTTAAGTTACTTTTATTCATATCGAAAAAGTTCTTGTCAATCAATGAAATGGAACTCCCAGTGTCAAATAAAAATGCGACATCCTGATTAGCAAAAGTGATGTCTACAATCGGGATATTCGGCTCTTGGCCTTGGACATTGGCTATAATTTCATCATGAGAAGTTAAATTGGAAAAAGAAGTGTAAGATTTTTCATCCTGAATGTTATCATTATTATGAAGTAAAGATTTATGCTGATTAATATGTACCTCATTATTATTATCTTGGAGTGTTGAATGATTGGAATCTAAATTATTATTGTTGTTTTTAACATTACACAAATCTGGAGCTGAAGAAAAGCACGAGGACATGTCTCCAGTTACATGAACCTCGTCATTTAGTTTAAATGATTATTGTTATCTTGATTTTGGTTAGAAGAATTAAGAATAGGTGCAATGACACATTGACGGGCATCATGCCCATCACACAAACATAGTTGACACTTAACACTGGAATTTTGTTGTCTGGAAGACCTGTGGTAATTATTATTGTTATACACTTGTTTGTTAGGAAAACGCCTATGCTGGAATTTATTTCTATTTTTATCGTTGTTATGCCTCTTAAAATTAAATCGTTGTCTGTTATGATGTTGAGGACTACGTTGTTGGGTTTGTTTGTAAAACTTCTTGTTTTTGAATGGGAATCTCTTATTCTTGTGTTCATTATTGTGTTTATCCTCACTAATTTTTTTCATGGCGATTTGTAGAGCATTAACCTGATGTGTAAGTTGATCTATTTCTTTATTACCTGACGTTGACACTGAGTCATTTGAGGCGACTGCCAGCAATTCATTGTTAATTTCACAGTCCTGAGCAAGGGTTGCTCTTTTAATAGCAGCATCATAATTAGTTATATTGTCCTGCATGATCAGGAGCCTGATGTTATGCGGTAGTACCTTTAAAAATTTGTTAAGTTTGATTTCGTTTATAGCTACAGGATCAGTTATTTTAGAATATACTCTACTGACGAGTAAGTTAAGTCTGTGGGAAAGATTGGTAATGGATTCGCCCGGAAGAATGTTGAAATTTTCAAATTCTAATAAATTAGTAGCAGATGACTGTTTGTGAAAGAAACTTCTAAGTTTATCAAATAGATCTTCGGAATTATTAAATTTCCTTATCTCTTGTGTCTGTGACACGAATTTGAGAGCAGGTCCTAGTAGCTTTGATTTTGTATACGCAAGTGTGTACTGATCCGTCCATTTATGAACAATAGCCAGATCTTGTATCTGAGAGATAAAAAAATTCAGATTTTCAGAAGATCCGTCAAAGGGTTGTACATGTACAATTGGGAAGAATGTCCGCTGCGAATGGTCATCATCCGACATGGTAGGGGTCACCATAGGTGTTAAATTGGGCATGTTACTTGAGTCAACAGAGGCCTTCTTTCTACGTTTAGACATTCTTGCAATTAAATTATTGTATATGAGATGAAAGACGATTATATATATCTACACAAATTTATATTATTATACTGCTCTTGTGTAGACTGGGTAAATTATTTCATTAATTAAGGCACTTTATACCATAGATGTGCAATAAAATAATATCTTGCAACAGAAAATATCTGATCATTTAATGTGAAATACCTCTATATATTTTATTATTATTATTATTTTTTTTTTTTTAAATCTCTATATATATAATTGACTATTAGGATAAAATTACACATAGCACTTATAGACTTTTCCGTAAAACATACCAGTTTCATAAATATGTAGCATCAAGGAATTTTTATATGTTATATTGATACTTCAATTAAATTAAATGCCATAAATAAAAAACCACCATTATACTGTATGTAAATATTATATATGTAAATAAACCAAGAGAAGAAGTAAATAGCACATACTCTATATCAGCATATATTATAATGGCACAAAAAAAACTTTTTAATTATACACACCACCAATCCTACTGCCATTACCTTATAAAGAAGCTATGAACTACATATATATATCTGCCATTGAAAAATGAAAAAAACTTGTATATGTGGCGTTATTATACCACTCAAATTCATATAGATATTAAATAAATATTCCTTGTCCGTATCATATCCAAACATGATACACTGAGAATTATATTATAAAAAAAAACAAGGCTATATTGCAGATATTAAAAGAATTTTCGATCATGTTTACGATTCTTCTTCTTATTTTTTTTTTATCTTAAATATATATATACATTACACTTAAAAATAACGTCATGCACTCAAAATATGAATCACTTTTCTATTTTCATATATATTTCAATCTCCACTGTTATAGAACGATGTAATTTTTCATATTTCATATTTATTTAACTAAAAAGCCAGCCTGTGAAAAAGTCATGGCACCATATGTCATAGGGTGAACCCCGGAGAAGTATTGAAGACGGAGTTCACCGCTAGAACGAAATGGCGCAAGGGAGCCATTTTGAAAATCTGGTAACACATCCATATTGACTAGAACGATTCAAATTTGATATATCAAGTTCATCCCTTTGGGGCTGAGTATATACACTAGACATCGATTTTAATGTCATTCAGGATATGCTACTTCAACGGTGATCGTATAAATAAAAAAAAACGGAAACCCAGCGTAACTCACTGAAATGGCGGCTTTCAAAGAATGTTAGTTCTCAGTGGAGATATTGACAAACAAAATTACATTAAATAGGGAATAAATGGACAGAGCTCACCAATTAAGAGATGACACATCGTTGGTTGAAGATCCAAAATCCTTTTTATTGAATTATCCAAAAATAGAGGTGCTGCTGACATGGCGTCGGTTGCCACCTCGTGCGATCATCCGAGAACATCCAAGCACACATCACTACATATTTAAATATATACGTAAAAATCGAACAAATATCGAGTTATCACAAGAAATATTATTATATTTAGCATGATATCTAAGCAGTTAAACTTCAAACAAAAAAAATCCAGCACGCGATACACGTTCTGTGATTGCAAAACGCAAGAGCGTTCAAATTCCGCGGCAACTCATGCCCAGACTCACAGCTACTGACTGGAAATCGCGATCGATCTTCGGTCGACGGTAGAAAAATGACGTCACGGCACTCCGAGCCAATCGGCAACGATCAAGCGCGGAGGCGCGTGCCAAGAGAAAGGGGGGAAAGAGAACCTCGATTGAAGTTCCACTGAGAGAAAAATCAACGTGTAGCCGGCGAGCAAACATACAGGGGCGGAACGTGAATTGACTGGAGAAGAGGTAAATTGAATTACATGAAGGTTACGATGTAGATTTTGTAATTAATATAGAAAAACTATTAAAACCAAATAAACATATTGTCGTGCTTCACGACAAACGGGAAATTCCTTTAAAACTATTTTCATTGACAAAGTCAAATGGCATCATTTTGGCACTGTTTTTACTTTCCAAACACTATAGTGAGGAAAGTATTGTAATCATGTCAAAAATCCGAATTCGAGATTTTGATGTTTCTATACGTTTCGAGGTCCAACGAGTCGGTTTTCACTATTTTTACGATGATGTATGTATGTATGTGTGTATGTCTGTGAGTGAACACACTAGCGTCTAAACGCTTTGTTCGAATAAGCTGAAAGTTGGTACGTATATTGTAAGTCACCATAGTACGAACCCTATAGATTTTGGTGAATCTAGCACTTATAGTTTTTCTACAGGGACACAAAGAAAAATTCTTTATCATTATGGCCAAGGGACCAAAATCTTAAAAGTGCGATAGCATCTAAACACCTTATTCAATTGAGCAAAAACTTTATACACATATTATAGGTCACAGATACTCAATCTGTATAGATTTTGGAGAATTTAGCACTTATAGTTTTTTTACAGGGACACAAAGAAAAATTCTTTGCCAAATTTTTAAAAGTGTGATAACGTCTAAACGCCTTATTAATCTCAGCAAAGAATTTGTACACATGTTATAGGTCACATTTGAACCAACTGTATAGATTTTGGTGAATCTAGCACTTACAGATTTTTTACAGGGACACAAAGAAAAATTCTTTATCTTTATGGCCTATGAGACCAGCGATAGCATCTAAATGCCTTATTCAATTAAGCTGAAAATTTGTATGAATATTATAAATCACTGTTGCACTAACTATAAGCATTTTGGTGAATCTAGCATTTATAGATTTTTACAGGGACACAACGAAAAATTCTTTATTATTATGATCTAAGGGCTCAAAGTTCAGTAGTGTTAAATAAAACCTCGTGTGATATATGCAGAAAAATACTCAAACACTCTGTTATGGTTTTCTCTTTTTTGTTTGTTTAGCAACTCTTCTTTCTTTATTTTATCTACAAAACTTTTAGTTACTCAATGTTCGGAAAGTCGAGTGGAGTCACTCCAGATTTTTTATAATTTGGAAATTAAATTAATCATGTATACAAATTATTTCTTAGAGCAATAATAACTTGTTTCTTGTAGTTTCTTTCTGTCAAAGCAATTATGTCAGTGAAATAACTTTTGTTTAAAAAGGGAAAAAAAATAAAAATAAATAAAGTGTTAAGATTTTTGTTTATATTTTATTTTGTTCAGTAATATTTTTAAAAAAGTTATTAGTGTAAATGTATTTTCTATATTATTTTGATAAAGTATTGTTCATTTTACTTGGTGTGGAAAATATAAATGAAATCTTAATCTGAAAAATAATAATGTTGTGTACAGCTATTTAGTTCATATAAATTTTTGTTGCTGTTTATATAATCTTTTGTGATACTTGTCTTTCCAGATATAGATCTGTATAGAGTATATAGAACTTCAGCAGCCAGTGATATTGTAGCAGAATTGAGGCAAAAATTAAGTGAAGATGTAGAACGCACAAACTTAGCCACCTATGAATTACATTGCATCGCTAGTGCCTTAAAAAAATACTTACGTGAACTTCCAAACCCGGTGTTTCCTGTTCAGTTTTATGATAAATTCATTGAAGCTGCAAGTAAGTAATAGTGTGCTTTCCATTTAACTTTTCTCTTTCCAAGTGTATAGTTTGTTGTGCTTTTATATACCTCTTTATTTGATAGAAATTATAATATACACCAGTAATCATGATGTTCACCATGAAGATTACTTTTAATTTATTAATCTTTAGTAAAATAATTTTCTTTTCATAATATAAGCAGGGTTCCTCCTTAGGGAAAACCTGGAAAACAGGGAATACTCAGGGAATTTGGAATTTGTTAAAAAAAGTCAGGGAAAATAAACATTTTCATTAAAAGTCAGGGAAAATCAGTTATAAAACCTGGAAAAACAAATGTTTTTTTTCTCTCAAGTTATGTTTTTTTTGTTTAGCTTCGCATCAAAATTTCAATGATTAAGTATTGTGAAAATACGCATGTAAATAATGATTTCTACCTGAATTTCTATCGTGATCGGCGGTAATGTGACACCATACAGTGGAAGTAGCTGTATTTTGTCCTGTCTAGAGGAGCGTTTCTTGTAATATGTCGCTAATATTTTCTTGAAAATTGTCTGGGAACTCAGGGAATTTTTTCCCCATATTTGAGTATGAACCCTGATAAGCAATTTATAAATTACATGTATGTCTGATTTCTATATATGAAAGAAACACTGTTTTGGAATCTTTTTAGAGGAAAATCTTATAAAAACACCGTCTTGAAACTGGTAATTGCAGCAAATTAAATGAATTAAATAAATGAATAAATGATATGCATTGAAATTTTATAATGTCAGTTACTTTTAATGTTATAATAGGTAAACTAAATGTTTGTAATTTATTTAATTTTTATTAGATTTTTGTTTCTGATGAAATTCAAAATGTATGTATGAAGTTATTGCATATTATTTAATATTCAAAACATTTAAAGATTTTTTTTTTTTTTTTAATTTTTATGACAATAACTGTGATTATATCTGTACTGATAAGTATAAAGGATTTAAGTCCAAAAATGTCGATTTTGAGTTAAGTACATAGTCAGACTCAGAAAAAAATTCTCTATCGAAAGGTATAAAGGATTTAAATCCATGTCATTTAGTCTTTGAGAAAATCCATTGGTAAAAAAAGATTCAAGTTATAAATTTAGCATTAATCTTTGGTATAAAATATTGAATTCAATTTTTCCCTTTATTAAATGAAGATTGGCATTCACTAAATGGTATAAAGCATATAAACCAACGTAATCCCTTTTTCCTAATCGATTCTGCTCATTAGTTTTTAGTTAGTTTAACTTTATTTTTCTTCTCCTGAAAAATCAAGAATATGGACTTAAATCCTTTATACTTATCACTATCAGTACAGATATAAGATAAATAAATAAAAATTATTGCATCAAATGTTCAGTGCAGTTGAGAAAGAGCTAATATAGTAATGATAATATACATCATAACTTTGATTACTTAAAGTTATCTTCGTTAATTTATCTTATAATTAAAGTTATTGTATTTTATTTATCTTTTAATTTAATTTATATTTTAACACAGAAACAAAATATAAACTATGTTCTGCAATGAAGATAATTAATAAATGAATTTAAAAATAATAATAATAATTAAAATAAGAAAAATTTTACAATGGTAAAAAAGTTGGAGATGATTTAAAAAAACTGATTACCTAGGAAATTCAAGTTGCTGGGAGTGACCTGGTGACTGTTTTTATTAAGCTCTGAATTTGAATATTCCACAAAACCTAATTTTGTCAAAAATATCTTTTTGCACAGCAGTACTCAATTTTGTACGCAAGAGAAACAAAACATGATATAGCCTCCTAGAAAATTAATTAATTCAAAAAATAAAATTCTGTCTTCAATTTTGGATTAACCTTCATATAATTTTTCTTTTTTTATAAATCTGTGTCATTCATTTTGTTATAAATTTTTTTTAACAAATGTATTATTCCATTTGTCATATTTTTTGTTTTTACAATCAGATTTGAAATCAGTCTTAAAACTTTTAAACCTTAACATGGGATTTCCTATAAACCATAAAGTTCCTAAAATTGCAATTTTTATAATATATATATATATATTACATATTTTTTACTTTCTCTTACCCATAAGGTAGAGAAACTATTGTTTTTGGGTCAAATTTTCGAATGCGAGATTTTGTTATATTTACTCGTTTTGAGGTCCCCTGAATACGAAAATCATGTTTTTAGCAAATGGTCTGTGTGTATGTTTGTGTGTGTGTGTCTGTTATCAGCATATCTCAAAAACAAATTATCGCAGAAAGTTCAAACTTGGTATTCTAAATGAGTATCATATAGAGATGCTACAGTAAGCTTTTCGTTAAGATCAAGCAAATGTTTTGTGTACAGGGACAATCAAGAGAATTCTAATACATTACGTCTATGGGGGAAATTGCAGGTAAGTACAGTTTAACGTCTATAGACTGCACTAAACCAAATGAAACGAATATATATTTTTTGTAATAGAGATAGTTAACTGGGGAAAAATTTTTGTGTATGTTGGAGCCTCGCCTCCCCCCCTGGGGGGAAAGTCCCCCCTCAAGGGGAGTAAATTTTCATGATGGGTGTCTTTCAAAAGAGCTCGCCAATACCTTTAAAACGAATGGTTGAACCATCGATATGCGATAATTTAAAACAAGGTTATCGATTTTTTTTACTTTTAACGAAAAAAAAACTTAGAAAAAAAATCACTTTTTTTTTTTTTTTTTTTTTTTTTTTTTTTTAATATTGAGAATAAAATGGGCTTTTTTTAGATATTTGTTGTTATACTACTTCTCTAATATGGAAATCATAAAAGATATATTTTTTTAAATTATAATATTAATAAATTATTTTTTAAAAACAGAATTATTTTTTAATAACCGAATTAAATTCTATATAAATGTAGGTGCATTAATGAAACGGGGGGTTGAGGGGGCGGCAGCCCCCCTCACACAGAACTAATTATCATATAAAACTCTTCAGAAGCCTAATCTGAATTGTTTAACGCAGGTTTACATAACAGTACTCGTTATCTTACCTTTTAATCTGCAACCTGTATTTATAGTATTATATTTCAGGGTAAGAGAAAGTCGTGTGGGTGACACACCAGATTATTAATACATACTTTTTTTCCTTCTCTGTGATTTTCAGAAATCAGAAACAATGATCAGTGTGTGCAGACATTAGAGCAACTTGTTCATCAACTTCCTATCCATCATAAATCAACCCTCCAGACACTGATGGCTCATTTTTGTAGAGTTTGTAGATTGCAATACTCAAGGGGATTTAAAGAACCTCCCACAATTCTCATCCAAGTTCTGTGTCACATTCTTTTGAAGCCGCCCTGGGAAAGAATAGTGTAAGTATTTTTTCTTTTCTTTTTTATGCCAGTGATTTTTACTTTCTTCTATATGTAATATAGAGAGAGTATTGGATTCTTGAAAATTTTCGACCTCCGTTTCTTGATGGATTTACACGTTTTGGGATGTCCTGAACACGAATTGATAGTTTTTAGAAAATGTCTGTCTGTCTTGTCTGTGTGTATCACGATTTTTGTGGACGCTGTATCTTACGAACCAATGAATGAAATTTAACCAAACTTGGTATTTAGTTGCACCCTGACACAAACTGGTGCCGATTAGATTTGGGGATCAATCGCTCAACAGGTGGCGCTGTGATTGCATTTTTTGTAAACTTTTAACATGGCAGTATAGGACAAAATTTCGTATAAATATGCATAATGAGAGTTATTTTAAACTTGTGATTGTAAAATTAATATGAATTATTGATAATAGTAGTAGTTAACTAGGAAAAAATTTTTGTGTAAATTTTCAAGATGGGTATCTTTTGAAAGGTTCTCGTCAATACCTTTAAAACAAATGGTTGAACTATAAATCTGTGATAATTTAAAAGAAAGTTATCAATTTTTTTTTTTACTTTTAACAGGGTTCCCACGGGCCTTGAAAGTCCTTAAGAAGTACTTGAATTTCATTTTCTTTTTCAAGGGCCCTTGAAAGTACTTGAATTTCATGTAAAGTCCTTGAGAATCCTTGAATTTTCCACTCTAGCAAACGCTCGATCAAGGCTAAACTAATGCACACACCGTTGTCTAATATAATGCATTTTGTCGTAAAATTCTCATTATCTTGCTTTTGCATATAGTTTCAGCTTATTTGTCTTTTTCGCCAATCTCTTACCTGTTTAGTAGACTAGTCATTAATTTTGAGCAGAAAGTGACCAGACCAGAACTCAAACCTAAGAACTTTGGAATAATCATAATGATCCCAATTCCAAATCCTAAACTAATCATTTTTGACTTTTGTAAAAGTTAATTTGGTCAATCCATCAAAAATGTATTGTGAAAACAGGCAAAGTTATTATTCTAATTATAAAAAAAATAATACTAATGAAAGTAGTTACTAAAGTTTTGTGCATATACCTAGTGTTCTGTGATTTACTAAAGTTTTGTGTATATGCCTAGCATTCTGTGATTCCCCCCCCCCCTTGAAAATTTTCAAATGGGCCTTAAAAAGTACTTGAAAAGTCCTTGAATTTTTTTCCTTTTTAAGAGTGGGAACCCTGTTTAACGATTTTTATTATTATTATTTTTTTTTTTTTAAATTGTTACTGAGTGAATTTGTATAGGAAAATATAGAAGAAAGTCTTGTGGTAGCTGCAAAATACTAGCTTTTTTTCAAATCTTTTAATGTTTAAACGTATTTAATTTTTTTAAATTTATTACCAAAAAGAAAAAGGTTTCTAGTTTAATTTTAAAATCATTACAATCAGCCACAAACATTAAGGTGTTGAATGAAATAAGGTTTTTCATAGGGTTTTTAAACTTTTTTTATTATTTTTATGAGATGGGTAATTATTTCAAATATATCTGATTGCCATTGATTCATATACAGTGGAGCACCGTTTATACGTTTTTCAAGGGACCGTTCCTAAAAAACGTATAACTGAAAAAAACGTAAAACTGAAAATTCGTTTTAACATTAATACACAATAAAGTGTCATATTAATAATAAAAGTCTAATCAATTTTCATGATTTTCTTTACATTTATTTGAATAGGATATATTTTTAATTAAATTTAAAATATTTTTAAAAGGTAGAATAAAAATTAAATGATAACTAAAAATACAGAAATTCAGACAATTTTTTCAAGATTTCGATTTTAACCTTTAAAGACAAAGCCTTTCGTTCTCTAAACGAAGATGGCAGTTTTGCAAACGATTAAAAGGGGGGGGGGGATCCTTGTTTCTCCAACTTCTCTTTCAAGTCGCCCAATGGAGGTGAGTAATAAATCTTCAAGTTTACAAATGCCTATAAAGTTGTGGGTTTTTCCCTTTGATATCCCATCCCTGGAATCGATTAAAAGAGTAAGTGGGAGGTCTTCAAGTGGCCACTGGCTGCTTGTATACCTACCATTCAACCTAGTCGCCAACTGCTTATCTTTGAAAAACATCCCCCTTGGCCCAGGCTACCGATGCAGGTCGCAATTTGTTCTATAGCCGCACTTTGTTACCATAGTTCTTAGAAAAAATAATCGAAAAAAATTAAGAATAAAACATAAAGAGCATTCCTCTCTCTTTTTTTTTTATTATTTATTTATCCTGGAATGAAACTCAAACTTGGGATTCTACAAGGAGAAAAAAAACGTATAAGTGAAATTAAGAATTTATTCGTGTCGTATAAACGAAACATTTTAACATTAGAATTCAATGGAATGATTTGGGACCGAAGTCGAAAAACGTATAAATGAGAAAAACGTATAAATGAGAAACGTATAAAAGGTGCTCCACTGTATATATTTGCTGCTGATATATATGTTTGCTAAAATATGCAATATTTTTTTTGGCCTATTTTCAACATGTTCAATTCTTTTGTCTTTATTTACATTACTTTTTATTCAAACATAGCTACTTTAGGAGATACTTTTTCTTTGCTGCTAATTGCAGAAATATAGAATTCTTTTGCATTCATATTGATAGTAATAGGGAAAAAAATTGCAGTGGTTTTCTAAAATGAGGAATTATTTTACATTGTTTGACTTAATTATACATTTAACTGCTGAAATAAGGAATTTTTGCATGGTCAAATAATTAAATATAAATTAATGTTTATAAAATTCATCAAACAAAACAAAAGTGTTAAGTTGTTTAATTCTTTTTAAGTTGCTGCTTCATGTGCTTAATTGCCATATGCAAGTGGATTTTTTTTTTTTTTTTTTTCCAGATCTATTTTTATCACAGTGCTCATTAAGAATACTTTTTATATATTTAAATGAATATTTTGCATATTATATAGTATATAATTTATTTATTTATTTATTTTTACAGGCAAATAGTGTATAACACAGAAGCCCACATAAGAGTTGTGGAATTATTACTTTTGAAAGGAAAATGGGGTGAACATATGCCAGTATTCGATTCAGCTCCTGGTAGGATTTTATTTTATTAAATTATTATTTAAATAAATAAATAAAATACTTTAAAACATGTATATGAGTTTTAAAAACATATATTTAATTAAAAGACGCATATTTCACAGCTTTTCGCCCTGAAAAGCAGGGCATCATCAGGAAGTGTATATGGTTTTACACAATGTGCAGCTGTGTTACAAATATGTATACCATAAATCAGGTTAAAGCTACAGTTACATCACTACTTTAATACAGAAAATTTTTTAGTTCATTGGTTGGAGCCATTCTACATTAACATTGAGGCAACACTTGATTACTGCAACTTGCGTTGGAAAAGTCAGTTTTGGATGGCTATTGGCAAGGCTGGCGTGGTGGTAACATCAAGGTGAAAAAACTTGTTGAGCAGTGGTAGTGAATGGAAGTCATTCATTTGTAGACTTCCTGATGGTACCCTGCTTTTCAGGGCGAAAAGCTTTGAAATATGAGTCTTTTAATTATATGTATGTTTTTAAAACTCATATACATGTTTTAAAGTGTTTTATTTATTAATTTAAAATGTTACACGTGTTTTTAAAAGTGTCTCTATATGAGATATGTTTTTTTCTATTATTTAAATAGATTTTCTTTTTTTTTCCCTGTTGTAATTCATATTTTTTAGAGTAGAAAGTCAGAAGATAATTTTTTAAAAACAGGAAAACAAATATTTTGTGACTGAAAAATGTAAAATCTGTGTTAAAAAAGTGTACTTTTTATAAATGTGTCATTTTCTAAATGTTCATGTTTTGTTTCTGTAAATTTACTTATGTTAATTTTGCTTTCTCATTTCATTTTATAGCACTACCTCCTCGCAGGATTTCTAAATTGAATCAACCTTTTCCTGAGGTGATGATGCATGGGAGTTCTGTAACTATTTCTCCCAGTAGCACAGATTACATTCCACCTAGACCTGCAGAGGGGCCAAAAAGTCTTAGTGAAGCCGAGTGGTATTGGGGTGATATTACTCGGTAAGTTTAGTTTTGTATTTAATTTTTAAATGAAATTTCTGTTTGCATTTTCTGGGTTTGGATGGTAAATTGTTTTCTGCTAAGTAATACACATGTGTTCATAAATTTGTAATAATGGCAATAAATAATAAAATGACATTTTCTTAAGTGATTTAGTGGTATTCGTTCAGATTTGCTTCGAAGATTTTTTTTTTTTTTTTTTCTTAAAGGACGATAATTAAAAGAAATTTTGTACTTCAAAATTAGAAGAATATTTACCTATGGTTAATATATCCTCTTATAAAATCTTTTGGTTGTATCAGTTAGAGCCTTTAATGTCCCATTTATGCTACGGAATAATTTGCTTTGATGTCTTCAAATATTGAAATTTTCATTTAGATTAAGCCAATCTGTTTCCAGGCTTATTTGTTATAAATGATTAAAAGATTATAATCTGCTTCCATTAGCTTAAAATGCTAAAAATGTTGCAATTTTCTCATTAAGATGATTTACGAGCAGCATTAGAATTAATTTAAAAATGTTATTCATCTCATGGACTAGTGAACGTGAGATACGCTGGTCTAATACCAAATAGTCCTTTAATTCTTGAAGTGGCAGTAAAATCTAAACTATTTTTTCTATATAAATTTTTGTACCTGTAACACACACTAAATTCAAAGAAAAATATAAAATAAGTATAATTTTCTAGAATAGAAATGTGTTTAAATTTTCCAAATTCTTGTGGTGATCCATTTGCTAGTTTATGGAAGACCTTGAAATTTTTATCTAGGGAAATAAAATTTTGGCTACTGGTCCCACAGACTCGTTGATTTTACTCATTGCGCCTCCAATCAACTTTTTGGGGATCTCAGACCAGTGGACCATCAAGAAATTTGAATGCTGCATATGAGTGATTATTTCACATTATCAACTGTAAAATCCTAAGAAAACCCTTTTTTTTTTTTTTTTTTTTTAATTAGTGATGTTGTAGTACTTTCTTTGAAATGACTTTTTCATAATAAATCATATTGAAATTTTAAACACACACACACCAAAAAAAAAAAAAAAATGTTTTCTCCATATATATATATATATATATATTTTATGTAAGTGGATGGAATTAATGCAATAAAAATTAGGTTGTTAGGAATAACCAAAGCATAGCTATGCATATCTTTTAATAAAATATTAATGAAATGTGTGAGATTAAGCTTAATAATAATGTGTGTCTAAACAACCTTGACTATAATTTCTACAAGGCAAAGAGTTTGTCGGTAAACAAATGGAATGTGTGGAAACATCTGTTTTTTAACCCATTTCTAGAGACAGTGACCTTCAAAGATCTTAGTACAAATCTTAGTATTCTGCCAAGACGACAGACAACAAGATTTTATTTTTTCAGATATTGCCCTAAAATCAAGATATAACTGTAAATAACAAAATATTGCTCTGATTTTTTCAAAAATTTGGGAATATGTCTATAAATTTATTACCTTACCAAGCACTGTGAAAATCAAATTTCTGAATTAAAAATACAGATATTACAATTTAAATATTTTAAATGAAACATAAAATCTTATACAGGGTGTCCTAAAAGTTCCAGTACTGATGCTGATGTATTTTTTATTTACAAAACAACAAACCTAAAAACGATTATTTTTATGCTGATGATAAAAAGGCACATTTAAAATAACGGAGGAGAAAATACAGAACTTACATTTATAATAAATGTTCAAAATGTCTACCCTTTTCTAGGAGGCAAAGCTGAACTCGTTTGCGCATGTGTTTAGAAACGCGTTTTAACATGCTGGGAGTGACTTCTTGTTGAGAAACCTGTACACACCTGCACAGAACCTTTATTACGAAATTGTTGAACGAACTGATATAGTATATTTTTACTCGGTATTGCATCATCTGGATATTTATATCGCCAAACATCTTTGCATCTTTCATATGATTTACATTCAAAATGAGCTTCAAACAGCGTAATTCTCTGAATGCGTGATAAACTCATTTCACTATGACGAACAAAATAACATAAAACTTTATTCTCACACAACTTGAGCGAAAAAAGAAACAAACAATAAAAATTAAAGAATTGATGCAATAATAAGCAGACGATAAAATTTAATATTTAAAAAAATCATGGACACAATGAATTATTTAAGTTGGAGTACTGGAACTTTTAGGACACACTGTATTTCAGACTCAAGTAAGTGCCAGTGCTGTAGCAGCTTTCATGTTTCCACCATCGTCAGCAGTGTCCTTTGTAAGTGAAGTGATGGCTTATTTCTCGAGCTTTCTCCTCGAGGAGTTGGTGCCACACACAAGTGGTCCAAACCCACCATTGTCTCCTCTGCCATGGCACCACCTCATCGAGAAAAAAGCCCAGGAGAAAACAAAAATAATAATAATATTTTTTTCAAATCACATTGTTAAAAATATGTCCTATTTGCTGCTAGAAATTCTCTGTAATTTGAGAAAATACGTTCTGACCAGGGTTAGAAATAAGCGGTCGTTAGTCGTATTTTGCGATCAGTTTTTTCATTTTGACGCCTAGAATTCCAATCATAGGTGCCATATTTGACGCCTGGATTTTTTCCTCATAATATCTAATAATTTTCCTAATCCCATCAGACAGCAAACAAGTCTATTTCACCTAACCTAATAAAAACTGATTTAAGAAATCATTTCACTATGAAAGTAGTTGACGATTTATTAATGATTAAATTAAACAACCCTAAATTTGAAGATTTCTGCCCAGAAAATGCTATTAAATTGTGGTGGAATGATGTCTCTTCTGGGCGAAGAATGAATTTGTGATTTTAAATATGTACGTTTAATATTGTCAATGTAATTACATTCATTACATAAATATTTTTTATATAATCTTGCATATATTATTTACAAGTTGATGCTTTATTATTATTATTATTATTTTTTTAAATATACATATTTAATTATAGATGGCACCTAGATTTTTGGGCGCCCAACAAATTTAATCCAGGCGTTGACGCCTTTGACGCCTAGTATCAAAATTCTTATTTCTAACACTGGTTCTGACAATGTAATTTTTTCGTATTTTATCAAATTACAGAGAATTTCTGGCAGCAAATAGGACATATTTTTTACAGTACAACCATGAAGGACACTGCTAACGTTAGTGCCCCCCCCCCCCTCACAGGAAGTCGCTACGGCACCAGTACATACTTGAAGCTGAAATATAAGGTTTTATATTTAATTTAAATTAGCTAATTATGCTTCAAATATTGGAAATATTTATTAAGTTAAATATTTGAATTTTGAGGTATTTTTGCCTTTTTAAATACTTGTCTTATAAATGATCAGAGGTTTCACTACTTTTCATTATTTGCAAGTCAGGTGATTATCTGCTTAGCTAGAATAAAAACTACTTTTTCATAAATATACCAAGTTTTTGTCAGATTTCATTAGAATTTTTCTTTCAATTTTTCTTTCTTTCTTTATATATGTTTTTTAGATACAGGAAAAAAAAAAAAAGTAATGGTTATTTTATTAAGGTGTTTTAGTTTCTGGCCTGGAATAAAAATTGATTTGTTTAAATATAGTGATTTAATTTAATAATATTTAATGAAAAATTAATTAAATTTCAGTCAATAGTCATAGAATTATAAATTTTATGAAACTTTTTATAATTGATGAATATGTATATATGATTCACATTTTAAAGGAAATGATATTTGTTTTATCATAATTTCTATTTTTTTTCTCTATTGATATTTATATAGGGAGGAAGTGAATGAAAAACTGAAGGACACCCAAGATGGTACATTCCTTGTACGAGATGCTTCAAATAAAGGTTCTGGTGAATACACCTTAACACTGAGGTTAGTTTTAAAATGTTTATTTTTATAATTTTCTTCAATACAATCAAACCTCGTTAATGTGAATCTCAAGGGGGATAAAAAAATTCGTTCATGTTATCAGTAGTTGTCAGTAACTATTCTTCAATTTGACAGGGTTGTGGAAACAGTTCATGTTAAAAGTAATTCACAATAACAATGTTCGCATTAACGAGGTTCGACTGTAATTAAATAATAAGATGATGATGTTGACATGACATTAGAATAAATGTTTGCCATCAGAATTATATTTTTAAAAATTCAGAAATTTAATTAATATTAAAATATTGTTTGTAATGATTTTCAGTGGTGGTGAATTTTTAGAAATTTTTACTATCCAGCAATATGCGATACATGGTCTACAACCTCTACAACAAAATATATACAACTATAAGGCAAATTGACCATTTAGAAGATTTTTAACACACTTATATTAGCTTCACCTGTATGTATGTATGTATGTTTGTTTGTAACTTCTCCTGGAGCAAAACGTGATTGCACAAAATCCTTCATATCTCAAACAAAAAAACAGATATCCGTAAAATTTTTGCTTTAAAATATAGCTAATACAAATGTCTAAAAATCGGTTTCTGGAATTTTTGAAATTCGGTCCCCAAGGCGGGCGGTGGGAGGGGGGCAAAACGTGATTTCACATGCGTAAAACATGATTTCGCATAATCCTATATATCCCAAACAAAAAAAATAGATATACGTGAAATATTTACTCTAAAATATAGCTAAGGCAACTATCTAAAAACCAATTTCTGGAATTTTAGAAATTCAGCCCCCTGATGGGGTAGCAAGGGGGGGGGGGGGGCTATGGAGCAAAAAAAAAAAATTGAACTACAGTTAGACCGTTGAAAATTGGTACAGATAGGTTTTAAAGGTCTGCAAGTCGAATGGGGATATTTTCGATTGTGTAAAGTTATTAGGAGGGGCAAGAGGGGGGAAGGGAGGGGGGGGGCAAAAAATAATTAACACGCTTATATTAGCTTCACCTGTATGTATGTATGTATGTTTGTTTGTAACTTCTCCTGGAGCAAAACGTGATTGCACAAAATCCTTCATATCTCAAACAAAAAAACAGATATCCGTAAAATTTTTGCTTTAAAATATAGCTAATACAAATATCTAAAAATCGGTTTCTGGAATTTTTGAAATTCGGTCCCCAAGGGGGGCGGTGGGAGGGGGGCAAAACGTGATTTCACATGCGTAAAACGTGATTTCGCATAATCCTATATATCCCAAACAAAAAAAATAGATATACATGAAATATTTACTCTAAAATATAGCTAAGGCAACTATCTAAAAACCAATTTCTGGAATTTTAGAAATTCAGCCCCCAGGTGGGGCAGCAAGGGGGGGGGGGCTATGGAGCAAAAAAAAAAATAGAAATACAGTTAGACCGTTGAAAATTGGTACAGATAGGTTTTAAAGGTCTGCAAGTCGAATGGGGATATTTTCGATTGTGTAAAGTTATTAGGAGGGGCAAGAGGGGGGAAGGGAGGGGGGGGGGCAAAAAATAAAAATAGTGTCAGATCGTTCAAAATTGGTACATAGAGGTTTTCGATACTTACAAATCAATAGCGGATATTTTTGAATTTGTAAAATTATTAGGAGAGGCGGGTAAGGGGGGCTATGGGGCAAAAACAAATAGAAATACAGTTAGGTCGCTCAAAATTGGTACAGATAGATTTAAGAGGCCTGCAAGTCGAATGGGGAAATTTTCGATTGTGTAAAGTTATTAGGAGGGGCAAGAAGGGGGGGAGGGGAGGGGGGCAAAAAAATAAAAAATAGTGTCAGATCGTTCAAAATTGGTACATAGAGGTTTTCGATACTTACAAATCGATTGCGGATATTTTTGAATTTGTAAAATTATTAGGAGGGTCTGTAAGGGGGGGGGCTATGGAGCAAAAACAAATAGAAATACAGTTAGGCCGTTGAAAATTGGTACAGATAGGTTTTAAAGGTCTGCAAGTCGAATGGGGATATTTTCGATTGTGTAAAGTTATTAGGAGAGGCAAGAAGTGGGGGAGGGGAGGGGGGCAAAAAAATAAAAATAGTGTCAGATCGTTCAAAATTGGTACATAGAGGTTTTCGAAACTTACAAATCGAATGCGGATATTTTTGAATTTGTAAAATTATTAGGAGGGGCGGGTAGGGGGGTGAGGGTGTAAGGGGGGGGGCTATGGGGCAAAAACAAATAGAAATACAGTTAGGCAATTCAAAATTGGTACAGATAGATTTAAGAGGCCTGCAAGTCGAATGGGGATATTTTCGATTGTGTGTAAATTTTAACGAAAAACTTACATACTGTAGCTATTTATGTGATAAATAATAAAATAATAAATATAGTTTAAAAAGCATGCTTTCATAGCACATCGAACTAAAAAGTGAAAAATAAATATAGTTTAAAAAAACTAAAAATACGCTTTTAAAGCACATCAAACTAAAAAGTGAAAAATAATTCTTAATATAAGCTGAAAACAATAATGAACGAAAAATACTAGTATAATTGTGAAAAAAGCATGGGTTGCTCGATGTACGAAAAATATGGCACAAAGCACCCCACGCTTTTATCACAATTATACTAGTATTTTTCGTTCATTATTGTTTTCAGCTTAGAATTATTTTTCACTTTTTAGTTTGATGTGCTTTAAAAGCGTGTTTTTTAGTTTTTTTAAACTATATTTATTTTTTTTCTAATATCTCAATGCACCATTTTTTAAAATATAGTGCTTAGTATAGAATAATAACAGCTTAAAAGATAAGAAGATAAAAAGTAGTTGTCTATTCAAGCATTGTTTGTGCAATTGGGGAGAATTTTTCGGCTGTTTTACACAGCTACATTAATGTTTTATAGTTTTTTTAATTACTTAACTATACATTGAATTATAAGCAAGGAAATTACCTGACTTAATCCATTCATCACATTTACTCATCAAAATACTCACCTCTGGCGACTAAATCAAGCATTTTCCCACCTTTCATGATTTTCGTTTATTCCAATTGTTATGATTTTTTTTTTTTTTTTAAACATTATAAGTTTTTTCTTTTTCTTTTTTTCTTTTTTAGATTGTTGTCACTAAGTGTTACCATTTTATCCAACTGTCAAAGATTACAATTGTCAAAAATAAATAAATAATAATAATAATAAAATTTTTTTATTTGAATATTTCCAGGAATTAACCCAGGTGAAAATTTCAAAGAAAGCAGATATATAATATTGCAAAAATAGGCATGTTAGTATTACTTGTAAGCTATCAACGCCTATTATGAGTTTTTAAGCTATATATGGATATTATACACAAATAGGCATTGTTAGGGTTACTTACAATAACAATAGTCATTGCCAGTTATGTATAGCTGTACATGGATATTTTAAAACAGTATAATGTCTTCATACCTTCAAAAAAAAATTTTTTTTAAGTAATTGAAATTTTATATACACATATAGATTCTTCCCTTTTCTTTGTTCTTGCCTTAGACTTTGCTTATTAATAAATGGAAGCAATTAAATAGATTCAATATGCAAAAGTATTAAACAGTGATTATGCATATATATATATATATATATATATTATATATATATATATATTTATATTATATTTTTTTTCTTTCCAGGAAAGGTGGAAGTAATAAACTAATCAAGATCTGTCATAAGAATGGGAAATATGGTTTTACAGAACCTCTTAGCTTCAATTCTGTGGTAGAGTTGATAAATTACTATCATAATGTTTCTCTTGCACAGTACAATCGAACATTAGATGTCAAATTGCTGTATCCTGTTTCAAGGTTTCATCCTGTAAGTACTTGCAAAAATAGATATAACATTAAAGACAAAATTCTGTCCTAAACAGCATTTAATTTAGAATGAGATGCCTGTTTTTGTTTATTTATTTTAGTCATATTCTTCAATATAAAAGCATATTATAGCTATGTATGCAGTTACCTAAGCTTCAGTAGGAAGTGTAGATAACTGTACAAATTTGTGTCAATACCTGTTTGTGTGTTTTTATTGGAATATATTTCACCTGCTGTTATACAGCTTTTCATTGTATAGTATTTTGGATTATTTCATAAGTGATGGTCCATAATTAATAATCTTTCATAAAATATCGCCCAAAATTGCATTTTCCAATTTCAAGGAGTTGACCAGTTTTGCAACTAGACTAGAATTATATTCTAAAAAAAAGGCAATAAAAATAAATAAATTATAATGTTTTGCGAAAATTTTTTCTTTTTATAATTTATTATAATTTATTTATTTTAATTCAATGCCAAAGAGAGAAAAGTTAAACTATGCCTACTTTTTCTGAAAAATAGTAGAAATTGGAAATAGGTCTCTATCATAATAAAATAAATAGGCCTCTATCATAATAAATAACATAAATTTTAAACATAATGAAGACTATATTGGTATGTTATATGGATTAATATTATTTAAATGTATTTTATTATCCAAAATGTATTTTATTTTTTAATATTGTATTTACAACATTCTTTAATATTTCAATACACTTAACTTTTTAGACTGGATTTGATGAGGATGAATCGATTGATGTTGAGTTGGTGTGTGAAAAACTGATGAAGATAAATCAAGAATATCTGCAAAAGTTCAAATTGTATGATCAGTATTATGAAAATTTCAGTAAAACAGTCCAAGAGGTCCATTTGAAAAAGCAAGCGCAAGAAGCTTTTGATGCTACATTAGCTGTGTTTGAAGAGCAAATTCATCTTTTAACAGAAAATATTAAGAACGCTTCAACTAATGAAGTTCAAGCGTAAGTTTAAAATCTTAACAACTTTCTTTTTTCTTTTCTTTTTTTTTCTTTTTAAGTTTTTATATTCAATTCATTGTTGATAATACTGTGATAATACCATTCACCATGCTATAGAAAATTGGTATTTAACCCTCTCTTTCCCAAGATTTTGACCCTATTTTGAAGTTGAAATTTAGTTAAGCCCGCCTCATTCAAAAAGTGCGCTAATTCGTCAGAGATAGCAAACGTAACCTGTGGAATGTTGCAACATCTAAACGATACAGTAAGGCTCGGTGCTGGTGATTTTCGCCAAACGTGCCAAGTGGCACCTGAAAGCAATTTTTCTTCAGTAACGCTTTGATCATGGGAAAGCGAGGGTTAAGAGAGGTGACTTTTTGAAAGAGACTGTTCATAAAATCTTAATTCATGTAACACATTTTATAAATCAAATGATTTTCATTGTTCCAATTTACGTTACTTGTTTGTATAGCCTTTTAATAATCATCAATATTAGTTTGGAGGTCTTTAATGGTGATAAATTAAGCTCTATAGTAATGCAACCATTTTTAAATGTGTTCTGGATATATATGCAGAAATGTGGAACATATTTTGGTTATTTGTTGCTCAAATAATTAAGAAAGTTGATTTTTTTTTTTCCAGAAATCTCCAGTGGATAATTAAATATTATTTGGAAATATGTATGCCATTTATAGATCTTAAACAAATTTTTTCACGGTGAAAAAATTCATTAAATTATACCTATTTATTAGGCAGTGAATTATTATTATGTTACATATGTAGGTTTTGTGGTTCTATTTTTGTTGTAGAGCTTTATGAAACTAATCAAGAAAGATTAATTATTTTATATTTGTTTAATTTTTTAACCTTCATGGTATGTTTTAGAGATGTGATTATGTAGCAACATGTCACATTAGATTTTAAAGACTTGAGAATTGTGATTAAATATTGCTTTTATTTATTTTTTTGTTGAATATAAAAAGGAAATTATGTCAAGTTGACATTTATTATACATTGTTATACTAAATAATATGCATAAGTAATGAGAGGGTCTATGTGTGCTTTTTGAGTTCTGGTCGCTTTTCAAAGAAATACAAAACTTTGCAGAGATAGCCTGGACAATCTAAAAGATCACCTTATTAGGGATTTTTTTTTTTTAAATTCATTTTTTTCGATGTTTTTTGTTGATTTTTTAAGTTCAGGTTTATTTGATTTTTCAGTTGAGACGTTTTAAACAGATTAAAAATACAGTAATTTTTTTTTTTTTTCACATATTCGAAACTGTCGCATTTAAATAGTTTATTGTGGAATTTTCTATCTGTTAGAAGTCGGAAGTTATTTTGTTATAATCACTTTATTTAATTTTCTAAAACAACTTATTCACACTTGAATTGTTTTCATTAAATATATATTTAAAAAAAAAAAAAATTCCCTTTGAAAAAAATTAAACTAAATTGTTTTCTTAGCAATGGTTACTACATTATATTTTATTTATTTAAAAAAATTCCCCCCTTTATTTTAAACATACAATTCTTTTAATTAGACCTTCAGTTGAAAGTTATGACATAACTTATTTTATCTATTTCATTTTCTTGAATTTTATTTGAATGATGTATTCTGTTCTTTAGTTTCAGACATCTGCATTCCTTAGCAATGCTGATGTCTTATTATTGTTATTATTATTATTTTCAGTTTTTCAACATACAATTCTTTTAATTAGTCACTTCAGTTGGAAATTATGGCATCACTTATTTTATCTGTTTCATTTTTTAAAATTTTATTCAAACTATGTGTTCTTTCATTTCAAATGTCTCCATTCCTTGGTAATGGTATTAAAATTTGATTATTATTATTATTATTCTGTTTCCTATGTTTCTGACATAGAATTCTTTCAGTTGGAAACTATGCAATCACTTACCAAAACTAAATGCAAAACTGGTGTACAAGCGATAAATAGATAATAAGACTTCTTCACACACCATAAAATTTAAGCTAGCACAACCGGTTTCGAAAGGACGTAGCCTTCCTTCATCAGGTGCAAATTTTTGCACCTGATGAAGGAAGGCTACGTCCTTTCGAAACCAGTTGTGCTAGCTTACATTTTATGGTGTGTGAAGAAGTCTTATTATCTATTTATGCAATCACTTATTCTGTTTCTTTTTTTAAAAAATTATTCATACTTTTTTCTTTTAATTTTTAGTGCTTTTAAAATACAATTCTTTCATTCTTTTTTTAAACTTTAATTTAAACAGCTATTTATTTCAGCTAGTTAACAATAAGTTTTAAACAAGAAATAGTAAAACATTTTCCATCTTTCAATTTAGGTTGATGGAAAATTACGATTTGCTGAAATCTCGGCTCCAAACTCTTAAAGAAAGTAAAATGCAATTGGACACTGAGCTTAAACACCAGAATGCATATCACAGGTCACTTGATAGGGAAATGAATACATTGAAACCGGAAATCATGAGGCTTTACAAACAAAGAGAAGATTTTCAAGCGTAAGTAATCTTTTCGTTTTCATGCACTATTTTAAAAATTTGCTTTATTAAAATATTATTCAACTGGTTAAAATAATTCATTTGAAATATTTTAAATGTATCAGTATTATAAAAATTATTTCTATATAACCCTCTGATTGTCAGTTAAATTAATACATTCAGTTAACAGGGTTGCCACGCTACCTGGAGAACCTGGAATTCGAAAATTGACCATAAAAGCCTGGGAATTTCATACAATGGTTGCTAAAGAAAAAACAATTTTTCCGCCATCGTAGGGACATTTTTCTGTTTTATTTATTTTATTTTTTTCCCCTTTAGCTTCCACAATTTTTTTAAACATCACCAGCCTTCCTTTCTGCTCGTGAAATACATTTCTTATTCCGCTAATAAGTGACAGATGCTATCACTGTATATGTATTTTTTGTGTTTTCAAGTAGTACCGTAATTATTTTGCCCTCAACACAACCAGTGCTCAATATATGATTAGACTGGAATTTTCTTAGAACGCACCTGGAAAACCTGGAGAAGTCAGGGAATTTCATTCTCCTGTTTGAGTGGCAACCCTGAGTTAAGTATGCAGGCTTGATTAAAAAGCTTATATATTTTTTTTTTTCTATCTTGACCGCATCTGGTATAGAAAGTATTGTTTTTGCAGTAAAATATTTTGTATCATGAGTTTTTATTTGAAGTCCCCTGAATCCAAAAAATCAAATTCTTAAACAATTTGAAAGCTGGAAAAGTCTTTCATTTTCCAATTGATGTTAGATTATAAATCACATGGTTTCTAAATTGGAATATAAAAAAGTTTTTCAAATCTTGAATTTCAACCAAATTTTAATGAATCTTAACAATTTCGTAAATTTTAACAGTAATAAAAAATCAGCTATAAATATTGGTTGTGAGTATGTAGAGCAAAAATCACTTGATTCAGTCTAAAAATTACTGATTTTATAGAAAAATAATAGTATTTAATTATTTTTAAGGCCTACCATGCATTACCAACTACAGATTTCATAGAAACATAATATTAAATTAATTTAAAGTCTCTCTCTCTCTTTTTTTTTCCCCCTTCCCTCTTTACACTTGGTTAATTAAAAAAAAAGTTCTATAAATATTTCTGTTTAGACTGTTTAGCTCAGACCCAGAAATCCAGGGTTAATTAATATGTATTATTTTACCACAAGAAAAGGAGAATTGCATGAACTCAGCAGCATTTATTCTAACAGTTGTTCGATTTTTCTGATTTTTGTGTTATGAATTTTTTTTACCGTGAAACACACTTTATAGGAGAAACTTTAGAATTAATTTCAAGTTATGAATTTTTAATAGGATTTTCTTTAGATTATCACACAATATTAGTTTAAAATAATAAAATAATAATTTAAAATCTTAATTCTTTCTATCCTTTCATATCCTCTCTCCAAGACTACATTTTCCTGAGCTTGCCTGCAGGGCCGTCCCTACACTTTTAGCTATCCTGGGCGAAAGATTTTAGTCACCCTAGGTGCAGTGGCATACCAAGGGTGTGGCGGAGTGGCAAGCCACCCCGGGTATCTGGTTGAATGAGGGGGCCTCTGAAGAAACTTAACCTTTAAAATAGTATATGTATCTGGTGAAGTTATCATGCCATTATTTTTTAACCTTAACCATTCACAGCCAAAGCCAATTTTAAATTCCGTTTTCACTTTCCGAAAATTCACAACTATTGAACAATTTATCGCTTTCTAAAAATTGATTTTTTTTTTAAGATTTTTTTTTTAAGCTCAAAAATGAAAAATTTCACATTGGGAAAATTCGCATTTTACAACCTCAAAATAAAATATTAAAAATTTAAAAAAATAATAATTTTTAGAAAGCGATAAATTGTTTAATAGTTGTGAAGTTTCTGCATGTGAAAACAGAATTAAAAAATATATATTAGTTAATAAGTTATAATTGGGCAAAATTCTCCATAGAATATCATTGGCTCAGGCTTCTGGGGACGATAAGTGGAGAGGTCTCTTAATGTACAAAAAGGGATCATAGAGGGGGCTATTCCATGGATATTTTAAACTGTTTGCTATAATGATTTATTATTATTATTATTATTATTATTACATAAATGAATATGAAGATAAAGTGCCTCTTTAAGTAAAATTCTCTGCAATTTATACTTATTTTGAAAATATTTGTAATTGACTTAATTTCTTTTAATTATTTTTTATGTTTTCAGTTCTTTATTCTAATGTATATTTGTTGATTTTTATAGGATGTTAATCGCAAAAGGAGTGAAGAAAGAAAGAATACATAAATTGCTACAAGATTCTTGTACAGAAGCTAAAGATATTATCAGGTATTTTTTTATTTGTAAAAACAACTAGCATGTTTTGAAATCTTTTTTTATTTTAATTTTTTAAGTGCAGCCTAACTGTGCCTGTTCATTTTTCTGCAGGGTTGGGTTTTTGACGTCATAAAGTGGTTTTTGACGTGACAAAGGTTTAAACCTGGTTTAATCCATCAAAAACCTGTATTGTCAAAATTCAACATCTATAAATGAGCTAGAATCTGGTTAGAAATAGGATTTAGTAATATTTGCCATATACAAGTGAATATCTAAATGTTATGCTGTTTATAAATTAACAAACCTTAAAACAATTTGTAGATAATTTATAAAAATTTACGTAAATATACTGGTTTATAACTTAAGAAATATATACAAAGTATGCATATATTTTGTATGTTTATTTATATTAATATTTATGAAATTCTAAAATTCCAAAGTTACTTATGAATTCTCACGCAAGCCATGAAAACACAAAAATACTGGGTTTTTTTCTTTTTTTTTTTTTTTTTTTTTTTCTTTAAGAAAAACATAATATATGTGGGCAGTAAATTAATGTGAATTTGAAAATAATTATATTTATAATCTACATTTATTACACTTATCTTTTGGGAGTAAGGCTGATTGACTACTCTAGTGTCTTAGGCCTAAGGGTTGGTGCCCTCCGTGTGAGTCTTTCTAATACGTATTTATTAAAGTTTCAGAGAAAACCACAAAAAACTCTTGAACGGCTAGGCTGACGAGCGCGCCCTGGGATTGAACCCGGCACCTCACGTCTTCCAGCTTTAAACGTTTGGCTGCTGGTGGGCCCTACAGCTTAGACTAATAATTTTTTTAAAAATTCTGTATGGGTAAATATTAAATTTATTACAATTTATACATGTCCAGAAAGCATTCATATTTCTCTTGTCTCACGCTAATTATAAGAATTTCAGACACAATTCAAGCTTGTTTAACATTCAGAATTATTGCTTTTTCTTAAAAACTTGCAATATCAGCAGTCATTAAAAAAAGAAAAATATTTTTCTATAAAATATTTAAATACAAAATATTAAGCTATACATTTTTATTTTACTGGTTAAATACATAATACTAAAAGCACAATGCTAAAAAAATTTAAATATACAATGTTGTATTGCAAATAAAATGATTTTTCAATCAAAATGATCTATCAATGATTTATAAATCATAAATTTTTAGAAGCCTAAAGTTTTGTTTTTATATTAATCAAAATGTTATAATAATGTTTCTCCAAAAACATTAATATGTTTACCTTTTAAAAATAATATCTTATTGAAAATAACTGTATTTTTAAAGTATCACATAACTAAGTTTAACATGTACTATATTAAGCACAGTTATAAATTTCGTAATAATATATAAAAGTATCACAGCATATTTTCAATGAACATAGAAATAATTCATAATAAAATTTTAAAAGCCTAAAGTTTTGTTTTTTATATTATTCAAAATGTTGTAACAATGTTTTTCAAAGAACATCAATTTATTTACTTTTCAAAAAATCTTTATGAACTACATTTTATTAAGCTAAGCTTTTATATGACAAATTATAAATATAAGTTTCTGACAGTTTTTGACATTATTGACAAGGAGGTTTTTGACATGACGGTTTTAACCATGGTTTAAGCCGTCAAAAACTGTCACGTGTCAAAAACTTGCCAACCCTGTTTTTCTGACATTATTTCAATTTATTTATCTTCTTTCATATTAAGTATTTAGTTGCTATTGTCTAGTATAAATGTGAATTCTGAGCTCTCCACCCTTGCCCCCACTCCCAATAAATAAATAATATTGATAATAAATTAAATATATACATATGCATATCTTTGAATCCTTTCTAGTTGTTATGAAAGAAATCTAATTATTAGGTAATAAAAGGAATTTTTGATTGTTTTTTGATTTTAAATCATAAATAATAAAATTGTCCGGAAATCTATCAGTAGTGGTACAACTCAGTGCCGCGACTCATGGAGAGTCAAACTATTTTTTAGGGGTTTTGAAATTAATTAATTAAATTAGACAGTGTTAAAATTTTTCAATTTTAACACTAGTCTTTGATTTTCTAATATAAAAGTAAGAATTTTTATTATTTTTGCCATTTTTATTGTACCATGCACTCTTAAAAATTCACATAGCTTAGAATAATCAGTTGTCAAAATATGCCTCTAGTGCCCTGCCATAAATCAGTCACTGCAATATGTTGAAAGATTTTCCTTTTTCTTTCTTTATTTGTTAAAAAAAAAAAAAAAAAAAAAAAGAGTGTGTTTTATAATTTAATTTAAATTTTTAAATGAAGGATAATTAATTTAATTTAATATGCCAACACCTTACTTGTTACTTCATTGTATTTGCAAAAGCTTTTCACAGGAGGGCGCTCCTTTTCCTCAGTGCATCTTGCTGTAGTGGATAGTGACTGTCTAACTTCTCTTCTTGATCTTTACCTTCAAGTAGGTGGCACTACTGTATATCGATTCCAGCAGACTCGTGGTCATTAATGGTGGTACGCTGATTAATTATTGGAACAGTTTCCAGGCCCTGATTACCCAATAGGCACGAGAAGCATGTGCTTCCCCAAGAAAATTTTTAAAAGACCCCAAATTAAGCAAAAAATGGGCTCCGAATTGTAAGCTTGTGGTCTAAAAGCATTATCTGATTATAAAAAGTCACAGTACACCTGGCTGCACAACTATCATTTCTAGATTATATAGGAAATATGCTAATGAAGCTTTTACACATTCATTTATAATGGAATAATTTCATATAGTGTGGTGAATATAGACAGTTTATATTTCAGTACAAAAATTAAGTGAATTTACTTGTCTACATTTTTAGCGAATTTACTTGTCCTCAATTCCAGATAATTACAAAATTTAATGAAAAATTTATAAATTTTTTGAGATGTTTGTATGAGTCTTTAGACTAAGCAGTCAGTGTGGGGCCCCCAAATGGATTTGTTCTTTCCCTCAGTTGTAAGGTTAAACAGGCCCTGACAGTTTCTCTAAAAAACGCATACATAGGGTTATTCTAATTAGCGATTTTGGTGACGACATTAAATTTTATATCAATGTTGTTCTCTTGATAAGTTCTAGCAAGAGCAGTGGTGTTTTTGGCATATTTTATATCACTCTAATGTTCTTTTAAATGGGTTTTTATTTTTGTTGCACCTATATAGCAACCTATTTCATTATTTTGGTATTGGAAGGGGATTTTGTAAATACTGGCTGTTTCGAGAGGGGGGGGGGATCAAAACTTTATCGGTCCTTATAACTCTAAATATATCTGGATTAGGTTTAATTGGTATAGTTAAATTTAATTTATTGGTTGCATTTTTTATTTTTTTATTTATAGAGTGTTTTAAGATTGTAGTTATTTTTCATCATTGTTTAATAGCTATTTAAATATTATTTTATCATAGATCATGGATTTTAATATCTTTTAGAACAGTTGGGGGAATTTTCATTTAATTTTGTAAAATTATTATTATAATATAAATTTTAAGTTGTACTTCTTTATTTCTTTCAGGGAAAGTTCATTTTTACAAGATGACGAATCTCTTCCACATCATAATGAAAATCTCTGGTTTAGAGAGAATTTTTCTAGAACTGATGCTGTCCGAGTTTTAACTGGTAAACCTGATGGAACTTTTCTAATTCGGAATAGCAGAACTCCTGGACAATATGCATTGTCTATTGTGTATGTATCTAAATATTTATTTATTTATTAAGTTTAAATACATTTACCTTACTTAGAATCCTTTTAAGTGAGCATATGTATTTTGGGACCAATCGGGTCCATCCTCAGTGCTCTCTAGATGACAACTTTTGTCAGGCTTGTATTTATTCATTCTGCTCTTTGTCGGTTTCTTCATTTCGCTTTGCTTTTAGGAGATACTGTTGCCATTCTATTGGGATTATACTATCTCATCTCCGAACACATTGCCGATATAAAATATAATGAACACTCTACTGCTTTTTCCAGAATTAACAATACTAAACCCATTAACAACAATACTGTTGATTTTCAAAAAATAGCCCAATTCCACTCACATCATTATGCTCTTAAAAGGGAAGCTATCAAAATATTAACAACTAATATTGCTATAAATGTCAGAGAACACAGTATAATCTCAATAGAATGGCAACAGTATCTTCTAAAAGCGAAGCGAAATGAAAAAACCGACAAAGAGAAGAATGAATAAATACAAGCCTGACCAAAGTTGTCATCTAGAGAGCTCTGAGGATGGACCCGATTGGGCCCAAAATATATATGCTCGCTTAAAAGGATTTTAAGTAAGGTAAATGTTATTTAAACTAAATATATAATTTAATCCTTTATGAAGAAAAACGATGTATTTATTTATTGTCAAAAATACCATTATTTAAAATTTGATTAAGTATGTTGACTTTTTTAATTTAAATTGCATGCAGTCTAATTCAATCTTTCTTCAATTACAGGGCTGATGGTAAAGTAGAGCACTGTCTGATATACAAAACAGAAAGAGGTTTTGGTTTTGCAGAGCCTTATAATGTTCATCGTAGCCTCAAAAGCCTCGTGCTACACTATGCACACACATCATTGGAGGAGCATAATGATACCCTGAAAACGACTCTCGCATATCCTGTTTTTAGCCTTGATCATTATGTTAATCAAAGTACAAACTGTTGAAGTTAGGATAAAAGTCATTTGTTCTGAAGTGAAATGGGCATTTTTTTGATGTTGCCACTTTTATAATGTTAACTGTGAACAAATTTTTTTTTTTACTTGTGGCAGATTTTGTATGTGTTGCTTGTAGAAACATTGAAGTTCATCATAGAGAATGTGCATAAACTGGGTGCCTGAATATCGTAGAAAGTTTTCTAGCATGTTTCAAGCTTGCTTTATATCAGTATAGTTGTGTTTTACATTAAATAATTCATTGATGGGGATTTCTTAAGAACTTTTTCTCAATATTCAATTTTTATGCCTTTTATTGTGATATTAAACATTAATTAGCTAACTAACAAAACAGCATCAATGATAAAAATGTGTAATATTGCAAAAATTGTTATTATTATTTTTTTTTTTTCTTAATCTTTGCAGTTTTTTGATAGTGGAATTTATATGCTAAGTTTAACTATTTATATGCTATTTTATGAAAAAAGGAAAAACACTGTAAACAAACATTGTAAAATTAAAAATATGCTGCTAATTATTTTGAATTCAAATGATCAAACAAGTCTTTTTATCGAGCTAGAAAAAGAGTCATGAGGATTGCAGCTTTCACGCTGCACTAATTCTAACTTTTTTTTCATCTGTTGAAAAATTGTACTTACTGATTTCGACCAAAAAGAATTGTTGCATATTTTTTATTTTATTTTATTTTATGGTGTTTGTTAATAAAATTCTTTTTCTTTTTTTCATGGTACAACAATTTAGTTTTCTATTCTGATAATTTTTAAATCATGGCTATTTTCCTTTTGAAACTAGCTTTCTCTTTCTTGACACTTAAAAATAAATAAATAAATAATTGCTCATATAAATATTTAAATTTATTTTTTAACATGTAATTAAAAATTAGCCTAGAGTTAATAATTCAGTTTTTAGATATTAAGTGCCTTTTTGAAAAAGCTTCTTTTAAAAAATTAATTTCTAAAATATTGCTTTTTATTTACGATTTTTTTTCTTTATAAGAGTTTATATCAATCCTAATTGTATGTTTAAAGGTAATCTCTATTATTGACTATAATTAAACTTAATACGGAACTGCCAACCTAATCCAGAGGATTGTTAGTACCGCCCCTTTTTCTACACCAGTCTATGTTTAGAGTTTCTTCTTAATTCATCGTAAACACATTTAAAGAGAAAAGTGGTGTGGAAAAAGGGGTGGTACTAACAATACTCCGGATCAGGTTGGCAGCTCTGTTAATATATGCAATAAAATTTACCAAATATCCAAATTTCTATTCATATCTTGTAAAAGTTTTTAGTAAGTGGTATTTTGTAAATTCTTGTTGTAATTTTTCCTTTTTTTTTTTTTTTTAAAATTAAACAAATGATATGTATTGTGGTTGTGCAAAATTTATACTGATGTCAAATAAAAATTGTTAGGTTAGGTTCAAAATACAAATTGTTAAAATAAGTTTTGATGCCAAATTATTTTGTATATATATTTGTATGCTTGAGTTTAATTATTTATAATATGGATGGCTGGTATTGAAAATTTACATTGGTGTTGTTGGTAATATCATTTATTGCTAACATTATTGTCTGGATGATTGATTAATATAAATATTTATATATGAATTAAATGTTTTAAAACTGATTTTAATGAAAACTGATGATAAACTTATCACATCTAATGAAATCTTGTATTCCTAAAGCTTACATATCATTATCAATGGTGCAAAAATAATGTTTTATTCATTTTCAAAGCACTGCTTAATAAATAAGAAAATTATGAACTTGCTATTTTGTAATTTTCATACCAAAATTAATTGACGCATAACATTTTATGCCTTAAGTATTCTTGACCTATAAAAATTAAATTAAAATTACATTTGCTTTTTTAGAAATGATGTTAAATTGTATTAAATATTTTGTATTTGTACATTCCTTTTATTTTTATTTATATATTAAGATAATTTATTTATTTTATAACTTTATAAACCAATCAGTATGTGTATTATTCAGTTCTTTTAAAGACCTGTGAATGCATTTATTTCACATTTTGGAATATTAATTTAATAATCCTGAATTTAAAGTATTTCCGTTGTTATTTATTTATCTTTTCATTTGTATTTTACATTTCTTGAGAAAGTAGAACGATATGTTCCCAGTTTAATTTCTTAGAAAAAAACAAACTATAAATAACATTTTGAAACATGAAAATTAAACTGTAATTTAGCTTCTTTAATAAACCAATCAGTATTTGTATTATGCTTTTCTTTTAGAAGCATCTAAAATGCATTTATTTTATATTTTAAGGTAATAAATTAATAGTCGGCAACTGAAGTTTGTTAATGAAATAGTTGGTTATTTCTTTTTTATTTATCACATTTTTTTTTTTTAACAGAAAAATGTAAAAATACTTTCTTAGTTAATTTTTTTATAAACTATAACAAGTACTCTAAAGCATGAAAATAAAATTGTAATTAAGGCTTCACACAAATGTTTTCTCCAGATAATTAAAGCAAACTATGAATTTTTAAATATTTAAGTAAATAGTTAAAAAACTGAATACTTAAAAAGTTCAATTTATTTACATTAAATTAATTAAACTAACCTGTAATGTCATTTTGTTTAATTAATGTAACTTAAGTGATACATTTTGTTTTACACGAAAATGTATTCTCAAGATATTTAAAATATGCACTTTTTTAATGCTAAAAATGATAGTATTTAACGTCTGCTCATCTACATCTTTTTATGCATATATTAAAATATACAGCAATTGTATTATTCATGTTCTGTACAATCATATCTTTAAACTTTACTCTCAATCTGATTTATATATTTGAATCCTGGCCATAACGAACTGTTCCTTTCCAGTACAGAGTTCGCTGTTGTACAGAATTCAGTACTCTAGTTATTTCAATGCAATTTTTGTATACATGCAGTTAAGATGGACGGTGTTTTTGATGAATCGATGTCTCTGTGAGTGTTTTTTTTTTTTTTTTTCTTTGAGGTATGCAATTGACAGTGATGAATAATAATTCCATCGAGTCACGTGATATCTGTCTGTGATGTTATGTACATTTTTTCAAATCAAAGTTTTCATTGATATGACAAGAATTGATGTTATTTTATCATTGTAGACTAGTGCTTTGTTAACTTAAATGTCCAATTGTTCCGATTCATTTTTTTCACTACTATGTTCTGTACATAATTTGAATAAAAAATGTTAAATAATACGTTTGTTGTTTTTATTTGTTTAGTAATATTAAACATGTTAATTAGTGTGTGATTTACATGTGAGGGAAAAGTGATTAGGTGTTGTACTGTTGAAATGTGAAAACAACATAATGTTTCCTTTTAAACCCATTAACCGCCAAAACTAGAAATAATGATTTTTTTCTAAATACAAACAGTAACAGATAACACTCATTATTTTGATCATATATAACAATAATTTAAAGTAAAATTATGAAAATTGGTCTTACCTTACTAAAAATAGTGTTGTTTTTGTACAACTTCAGTGGAATAAGAGTATAAAATGAATACAAATAAATGTTTACGGAAATTTTCTTTAGGGAGCATGAAACAGCAAAAACTACAGATAGCTTCAATTATTTTATTATGAAAAATTCTTTTTACAAGTTATGTAAATTCATTCAAATATGAAAATTTTTGGTTTGAACTTGAGTTCTTCAAGTTTGAAATTCATTTTTAAACATAAAATTATTTTTCAGATAAAATTTTTTGTAATAAAATAAACAACTACTATTTTCTTACTTAAAAACAGCACTTAATATAAAACGTCTTTTTTAGTTAACTGTTATTAAATGCAATTATTTCTGGTGTTGCTTGAATGCAACACCAGCGGGTAATGGGTTATGGTTTACAGTATCTTATCATACCAACAGTCAAGGCCCATGTTATTCTATGGGAAAGTCTGTTTCCACAATTGCTCATTACTTAATGTATTTTGTTAAATTCTGTTTTCACATTTAGAAAATACACAACCGTTAAATTAATACTTGTTTTAATTTTTTTTTTTTTTTTTTTATTTTAGAGATGAAAATAACTAATTGCAATTTTCACATTTTTTTTTTCTTTAAGCTAGAAAATAAAATATTAAAAATGTGAAAAATCAATTTTTGGAGAATGGGTACTGATTTAAAGATTGTGAATTTTCTGAATGTGAAAAATGTGTTTTAGTTGTTACCAACTAAAAATTAATGATTATACAAAAATTAAGTATAGAAATAAAATCCTATCAATGAATAGTGGCTGAGAAACATTGTTTCAATCTACAACCTAGTTTTGTTTGTAATTAAAAACATAAACTTCACACAAATACATTATGCTAAATGTATATCGCATTAGACAGAGAATAATTAAAACAGAAGAAGAAAAAGAAATTTTCCCTCAGAGACAAAATTTAATTTAGTACAACAGGACTATTTTATATATTATTATTATTATTAGTCTTTTTTTTTTTTTTACATCTAAGGGTATGTGATTACTATACACACTCATGTAAACCCCATTCACATATCGTTATTGAAACATTGCATCTGTTGTTGTATGACTTTTCATCATATAATGTTTTGGGGTAATTTGTAAATCAAGATCTATAAGTTTTAACTCTTCTGTGAATTCTTTCCCGCTTTCTGAATTAAAATCTGCATTAAAATCCTACTCCAACAAACAAATCGAAGGAATTTAATTCAAATTTGTTTATTTTATTTAACTGTAAGAGATACTTTATTTAACTATAAAGATTTTGAATGTGATTGTCTTTGAAAACCTCCAGTTAATAAAATTGGCACTAGATGTAATATTCTAGATGCATGTAAAAAAAAAAAAAAAAAGAAAAAGAAAAATGAAATAAAAGAAAAAAAAGAAAAAAAAAAAAAAACTAATTCAAACATTTTATTGCTTTTTTTTTTTTTCTTTTAAATATAATTTTTGAATGGTTTGAATTTTTTTTCTTAGAAATAGGAAACTTTTGTTTAACCTAATTGCACTGATTGGCATGAAAATTGCCTCTGACACCATTTCAGCATATTCTTATATAAAATGACCTCCTGAATCCAAATATGACGCCCATTTCGCCCTATCACCCACCGTTTTTTAGGAATGGCCCCCTAATTTTTATCATTTTTCGGTGATTTTATGGTTATAAATTTGAGGGGGGAGGATTATTTTAACCGTTAAATATCTTCTGTGGGGCTACAGAGTTGGAAAATTCTAAAACATGGACATTTGCAACAAATTAATTTGTTTGAAAATTTTTTTTGGCGTTAGATATATTTTTTATCTCTCAGACGATATAATTTTTAAAACGAGATGTGTTCTCAATCTTTTTTAAATTTTAATTTTTCAAAAAATTGCAAATTTCATGTTGTTTCTTTTAGCTATTAATAGATGGCGTTGCTATTACGAATAGTTTCTCCTATTTATTGAAAAGCTTTTATTTTTGTCATTTTTTAAATTTTTCTCATAATTTTATGTCATTTTCTTATAAATAGCTGTATAAGGGATATGTGTAGAGCAATATGATACCGAAATATCCTTCAGAAAATGCTTTTATTATTTTCTAAACTGATTTTTTTGATGGCATACTGCAGCAGAATGACAGATATTTTTAATGTTACAGTAACCCTAAGCCGTCTGCTTTAGTTCCGGTAAAAAGAGCGCTTATGTTTTGAGTTGAGTTTTAGTTTCAGTAGAAAATATCAACTGAGCTTATTACGTTGTTTTTCTCGACTATTGCAGCGACTTTAATTAAGATTAAGAAGATTAAGCTTTCTTATTTATCTATTTATTTACTTAACATTTTATATTAGAAATGTTCTTTTCGTCCATTTTATTTTTGTAATTAGACAGAATGCGATGTTTATAACTTGTTAATTGTTGTCATTTGAAATAGACATTTCGGAATAACTTTTTCGATAAAATCGTTGCTTACAAATAAATCATTACAAGCGCAAATCATTGACGTTTCAGTAAAAAACTGGAAAATATGAACTTTTTTTTTTTTTTTTTTTTTTTTTTTGTTGTCGTTGTTTCTTTTAATCATTATGCAGAAAAATAAACATAGGCAGTATTTTTAAAAGGGATCGGGCTCATTTTCATGTGACAATATCGCATAGGCAAACTTTCGCATATCTCTTTTCTCGGATAGTTAGCGACGGACAAAGAGGTTTTCCATTCGTCTATTTTCACTCTGCTTGGAGAAATAACAGAGTAAGAAGCGAAACTGCCGAAGATAAAACTTTTACACCAAGCATTTTTCTTTTTCCAAGCTGGTGCGATCTCGGGCAGCGCACACACAGACTCGGGTCTCCGAGAATCTAAAAAGGAGAGGTTAAATGTGAGGTTATAAGATGGCAAGATTTTGCCATATTTAAGTCTATAAAATTTTTTTTTTCTGATACCGTATCGTGTAAGAACTGTATCTATAACTAGACCAAATTTTTACTCGCCACAGTAAAAATTCCACTCGCCAATGGCGAGCTGGCGAGCGGAAATTGCGCGCCTTGTATATATATTAATAGAATCGTACATCATAATCCAAAATAACAAATATTTCCTTGGAAAAGAATAAATAAACAAAAAAAAAAAAAACTATATAAATTTTTTTCTAAGAAATTTGAAATTGATAAAAAACAGAATTTCCAAATCTTTTATTTTCTATTGTTTGATACAACAAATGCATAGTAATCTGTTTTTTATTGGTGTATATGCACTAGGAATGGTAATAAAAAACATTTTTTTTTTTCTAAAAGTTAAAAAAAAAAAAAAAAAAATGTTAGGAAGTCGAAAATTTGAAATCATTGAATTGACGAGATTATCGGATTATTGTTCATATGTATGGTAACAAAGTTGTAAGATGTAAAAAGACATAGATGATAAAAAGCTGCCGCAATGCTGAAGAACCAAAATGAATTTATTCATTTATGTGTATGTGTGTGTATATATATATATATATATATATATATATATATATATATAAATTTATTGAAAAGAATTTATATATATATGAGTTTAAAGATTAGAAAAAACCAAAACCATCCTCCATGACAAACTGTGTAATTGCTGGAAATATAAAATACAAAACCGACCATTATAAAATTAACAAATTAGGATTAAGTAAATGTGTGCGTGTATATATATATATATATATATACTAGCAGACCCGGCCACGCGTTGCTGTGACTAAGTTATACGTTGAATTATACGGCTGTAAACTATTTAGTACAGTCAAATTATTATTTACGAACAAAGACGAAAACGTTGTAGCCGATGTAAAAACCCACAGGGTTGAGATTTGAAACTTAGGTCAAAATTTGAAAGCGATTGATAAAAATTTTCGTAGTATTGATATTAAGCACAAATTAATTTTATTGTAGGGTCCTATAAATTTTAATGGAGAAGTGATATATATTATTTCTAATGCTACTTTGGATAAAATTGCTAAAATGACTAATATATAAATTAAATTCTATTAAAATTCTATTAAAATAAAAGTATAAAAGAAACAGACGATTTTAAAATCAATTTTTATGGAGGAGTGAAATATAATATATGCTATAATGGATAATTTTACTATAAAATGACCTCATCATTTTAAATATTTTAAAGAGGGCAACAGCTGTAGTTATAAAAAGGAAAACAATAAGGCTAAACCAGAAAAATAAGTAAATTTGATAAATATTTTAAAACTTTAAAATTGGAAATCTTATGAAATATTGGACATTTAAAGTAAATACATGTATCATTTTAAATAGAAAAAGATTTTGGAAAAGTTTAGTGTATTTTAACGAAGTGATGAGAAGTTTTTGAGTATGTTAAAATTTTAATAGTAAATTCAAGTTAATAAAGATGGGAAACATTGAGGATTAAGATAAGAATAATTATAAGATTAAAAAAAAAAAAAAAAAAAAAAAAACTTTTTATATACCATGCTTTTAAATTTTAATATACTAATAATATACTAATTAAAAGGAAAATGATAAATATTCTATCATAGTTTGAAGTCAAATTTGTTTTCAAATGTCTAAATAAAATATCTGATGTAAGATACTAATATTTTGCAGCGGAATAGATTTCATTTCTGTCATCCTTGGCGAAAAAAAAAGAATATCGCCAAATTATCTGGCGAAAATATTTAATTCCTTTCAAAAATCATGGTTATTTTAACAACTTATATTAAAAGAGTAATGAATAATATGAAACAATATTTCGTACAATACATATTACATGTCATACATACGTACAATGAATAATACATATTACATTTCGTACAATGCATACATCTGGTATGTATATTTTCGTGTTACGCTTTTGATCGCCAAATAATAATAATAATAAAAAAAAAAAAAAACCAAGGGCGACAGAGTTTTGAAATTTAAAATTAAAATTTTGTCAATTTGACAGCAAAATAATTCAATCTAACACCCGCGATAACTAATACATATCTATACCCAAATATAAGGATTAAAATCGGGAAATAAATTTCCTCGATTGTTAATAATTTCTTACAAAAAATCCAGTGGGCAATTAACATAGGAAATCTTTTTCTTGGCTGCACAGACGTTCAGTGAGTCACACTTCGCTTGCGTATAGAACTCATAGATATAGTATAGCATATATAGAATAGAGTGATCATTGGGGAGAAAAAAGTTATTCCTTTTCATTTGGGAAAAGACGACGTTTTTACCAAAATATGGCCGTCTTTCCCCGAGTGAATACACACGGGAATACATACTAATATTTTAGCAAATAAAATTTATGAATAATTTATTTGCTAAAGGGGAATGGAAGACTCCAGATACAGTTTCAAATTCATATTTCTTTCTTTCTTTTCTTTCTTTCTTTTTTTTTTTTTTTTTTTTCAATACCACTTAATGGTTCTTTCCAAAGCTTTTTTTTTTTTTTTTTTTTTTTTTTTTTCGGCATCAAAAATCTTTGTACGATAACATGGGGATGAGAGATCTATATATATCACTATATCTATGATAGAACTACATTAGCACTTTATCAATGTGTATAAAATCTTTAAATTGATTATGACGTCAATTTTCGTGAGATGCATAATTTAACTTTTTATAATTTTTTAACGTTCACGTTTGATTAAATGTATTTATTTTTATGTCGAAAGAAAATGAACTCGTATTTTTTTTTTGGCAACAATTAAATTAATGGAACTCACAGATATTTTGGAGCAACTTTAATAAAGGTCTATAATTAACAAATAATTGCAATAAAACAATATTGTGACAATAAATTGAGATAAAAACTATCCTATCTCTCAAGTTGGACCAAACTGCACACAGTGTGCAAAATTTCATTAAAATCGGTTCCTTAGTTTAGGAGTTAGTTCCTTAGTTAGTCCCCGGACAAACATCGTGACACGTAATTTATATATATATACAGATATATATATATATATATATACGATAAATATCAAAACTAATTATCTTACACGGTACATTTTTCTAAAATAAAGATTTGGAAAATAAAATATTCATATTCGAATAAAATTTGAAGTCAACCTGAAACCCAACCCAAATCAAACTCAACACAGAAATTTTCATCAGCCCGAACCCGGAAAAGAAATTTTTGTTGGTAAAATGAACAAACACTAGACACAAGCTGCCGTTCTCTCCGCCCCTCAAAATAAATAAATAAATAATAGTGATTAATAAATAAATCAAATGACATAATTTATAATTTTTTATTTTAGAATAATATTTTATGAAATATTTTTCAAACCCATCCAGTAATATTCTAATTATAAAATAAAGTAAACTAGCGGTGTCACACAATTATTTATAAGATATTTTTGAGCGGGATACGAATACATAATTTACAATTACAACATTCATTTTAATTCTCCTGTATACCGTTATGGTAAGCGTTTTAGATCCAATGCGAGATCACTTCCCTTTTTTTTTATGTTCTGTGCATCTAAAATTAGCTTTCGAACATGAAAAATAAATGAAATAAAATCTTGGAGTATTGCTCAAATGATTTTCTGAAGATATACGTCGCCTTTTCACATCGAACTTTTCCCCCCCTTCCAGTTCTCGGAAAAATAGACAAAAGAAGAAAAACAAGAACGTACTTCCTACATTATATTCTCCCTCCCCACATTCATAAAGTTTAGTAAGAACTGAAAGAGGGATATCAGGCTTTCTCACTTTTATCAGCTTTTCGAATAAGTGGCATTGAAACAACTTTTGAATTCCCAAACTAGAGTCCTGCATCGGGTCGGGTAACCCGATTTTACCCGAACCCGACCCGCGATGACAGAATTTTTTCTCTTGCGGGTCGAGTTGACTGATCTTTTTTTCGCGCGGGTCGGGTTCGGTTTCGGGTCGGGTTTGGTTTTCAATAAGTCGGGTCGACTTGAGAACACCTTTCAAAATATTTTTTACAATTATAAACATAAATTTATAGGCATGTTTACAACTATGTAACTAATTTAAATATTCTGTACATACTAGACATGTATCGGTTGGTTGTTTGGTTGGAGGATTTAAGGCCGATTGACTCCAGATGTGCCCTAGGCCTGCAGGGGATTGACTCCAGATGTGTCCTAGGCCTATAGGGGGAATGCCCTCCGTTTGGGTCTTTCTAAGCGGTCCTAGCCCGTATTTACGCGTGTTTCGGAGGAAACAATGGTAAACTCCGAAAGGCTAGGTCGATGAGCGCGACCTGGGATCGAACCCGACACCTTCCATCTACCAGCTTCGAGCGCAGAACCAACCGCTCGGTGGCTGGTGGGCAGACATGTACCGGAGCTCCCTATTCGTATCCGCGGATACGGATAACCGCCAGAAAAATAGATCCGTATTTGTATCTGAATCTGTATTCTTTTCTTTAACGGAACTAATATGTATCTTTTGTAGAAATTGTATGAAAATTAGAAAAGTATTATAAATCTTTCTTCACTGTTGTCAATGTATATATTAAAGAAATACAAATACAGTATAACCTCGCATTTACATTCTGGAAATTGAAAAGATTTCGCAGTTTACAAGTTTTTTTTTTTAACTTTCTTCTATATTTAGTAGAAGAATGTATTAGATTCGTAAAAATTTTCAACTTCCAGTTTTTGAGGAATTTGCATGTTTTGAGAGTCCAGAACACGATTTGACTATTTCCAGAAAATATCAGTCTCTGTATGTGTGTGACAAAAATTTTGTGGAGTCTGTATCTCTGGAACTACTGCATATAATTGCATATAAATTTATAAATAAATGCACCTTGACATAAATTAGTGCCTATCAACTTTTGGTGCCCATCGCTCAACAGATAGCGCTGCTATACAGTGATTTCCACAATCTAAGGGTAATTGCGCAGTTTACAAGTTTTTTTTTTTTTTTTTTTTTTTTTTTTACTTCTATATTTAGTAGAAGAAATTATTTGATTCGTAAAAATTTTCAACTTCCGGTTTTTGATGAATTTGCATGTTTTGAGAGACAGGAACTACTGCAGAGAATTGCATATAAATTTATGTGTAGATGCACCTTAACATAACCTAGTCCCTATCAACTTTTTATGTCAATTTCTCAAAAGGTGGCGCTGCTATACAGTGATTTCCACAGTTCAAGGAAAGGCTTTATTTCAGGATCTACTACACAAAATTGCACATAAATTTATATGTGGATGTACCATGATATAAATTATTGTTTTTCCACTTTTGGTACCAATAATTCAATAGGTGGCGGTGTTATACAACGGTTTCCATAATTTAAGGGAAAGAGATATCTCAGGTTCTATTGTGTATAATAAAAGAAAAAAAAATGGGTATGTGAAAAGACCATTATCAGACATTGTGCTGATTCAATTTGGATGCATATCGGCCAATAGGTGGCACTGCTGTACTGAAATTTTCCCCGAGAACGGAAAAGCTATATCTCAACTTCCATGGTGTATAACTGTACAAAATTTGATAAGTGCGATAACCATTATCATAACGCATTTTTTAATATATTATTTATAGAGAATAAAACTGTCTTTCTTTGTACTTTTAGGGTAACTTTTCTCTAAGATGAAAATCGTCTGCATTCATTATGCTAGGTAATTTTAATAAATAATAGCTTTAATAAATTATCAGTACCGAGCGAATTTGTATTAGAAAATATAGAAGAAAGTCTTCTGGTGGGCACAACATACTATTTTTTTTTTTTTTTTTTCTAATACCTTTACTTTTAATGAAATTCAATCCTCGCTTTTATGTGAACGGAATTTTGAATTTTCCTCCATTTATACTTGTATATACATCAAATATAGAAGAAATACTTGCTGTGATTTCATTTAAAGCTAGCATACTGTGAGCACCTCAAATTTTCTTCTATATTTTCCTATAGGAATTCGCTTAGTAAAAATATTTTCTTAAAAATATTATTTATTAAAATTATCTACCATAATGAATGATTTTCATTTTATAAAAAACTAACACTAAATATAAGAAAAGAAAGACAGTTTAATTCTCTATAAATAAAGTCTTAAAAAATGCGTCTTCATAATGGTTACCTCATACATCGGGTTTCGTACCGTTATATGTCATAGAAGTTGAGATGTAGCCACATTCCGTTCTCAGGGAAAATTGCAGTATAGCAGCGCCACTTATAGGCTGATATGCTTCCAAACTTAATCAGCGTAATGTCATGTAATGGCTACACTGATACGTGTCAAGTTTTGTTTGATTATGCACAACAGAACCTGAGATATAGCCTTCCCTGAAAATGCGAAAGTCGACGTATAACAGCACCACCTGTTGAGCAATTGACACAAAAGTTGGTAGGCACTAACTTATGTCAAAGTGTATCAAGTGTATCTGCATATAGATTTATACGTAAAATCGTGTAGCAGTTCCTGAGATATAGCCTTTCCTGAAATTGTGAAAACCGCGGTCCAGCAGCGCCATTTGTTGAGAAATTGACACCAAAGGTTGATAGGAACTAATTTAGGTCAATGTACATCAGCATATAAATTCATATGCAGGTTATCTGCAATAAGATACATTCGCCACGAGATTTTTTTTTTTTTTTTTTTTTCACGCACACACACAAACAGACAGACACATATTTTTCAAAAATACCTAGTCAAATTGTGTTCTGGAATCCGCAAAACGTGTAAATCTATCAAAAAACGGAAGCTGAATTTTTTTACGATTCCAATACTTTCTTCAATTGAATACAGAAGAAAGTAAAAAGTAATGTAAAATAAACACATTTAGGAAACGGATTCCATCAAGGCATAATAATAATATTCTTCTTCTCTTGAACAAATAAACAAAACACGAAAATTGCCACTGTAGAAAGATAATTTGCTGATCATGTGAATTGAAAGTGATTGTGGGAAAGCAGATGTCCCAAATAATTATAAACATTCACGTCGAACAAAAGCAATAAATAAATATACATTTTTTTTTTTTTTTTCAGAATATAAGCATTAAACAACGAACTAGTAAGTAACGCTGAATTTGAAGTACATTTTTGCAATCTTGAAGTTCACAACTCACATAAATGTTTAAACATTATTATTAAACATTTTTTTTAGATTTTTTAATTTTTAACTCAATACAATCAGTAATTACATTTTAATTTTTTTTTTTCACTTTCTTCTATATTCAATCGAAGAAAGTATTGGATTCGTAAAAATTTTCGACTGCCGGTTTTCGACGGATTTACAAGTTTTGAGAGGTCTAGACCATGATTTGACCATTTTTAGAAAATGTCTGTCTGTCCGTCTGTGTGGGTGTAACAAACATTTTGTGGCAGCTGTATCGTTGGAAATACTGTTCAGACTTTCATTTAAATTCATATGTAGATGCACCTTGACCTAAATTAGTGCCTATCAATTTTTGGTGTCAACCGCTCGAGAGGTGGCGCTGTTATACAGCGATTTCTGCATTTTCAGGGAGGCTATATCTCAGGTTTCATTGGGTATAATCCAACAAAATTTGATATGTGAGAAGATCAATATGAGATATTTCGCTGATTCAATTTGAATGCCTATCAGCCAACAAGTGGCGTTGCTATACAGCGATTTCCGCAATTTAAAGAAAGGCTATGCAGAGAATTGCATATAAATTTGTATGTAGGTGCACTTTAACATATATTAGCGCTTGCCAACTTTTGGTGTAAATCGTTCAACAAGTGGCGCTGCTACACAGCGATTTCCACAATTACAAGGAAAGCTATATCTCAGGTTCTACTGCGTATCATCAAACAAAACTTAATATGTGAGAAGGCGATTATGAGACATTATGCTGATTCAGTTTGAATGCTTGTCGGCCAATAGGTGGCGCTGCTATTCTGCAAATTTCATCGATAACGGGATGGCTATATCTCAACTTCTATGTCATATAACTGTACAAAACTTGATATGTGAGATAACCATTATAAAAATACATTTTTAATTTTTACTTTCTTTTATATTCAATAGAAGAAAATATTGGATTCGTAAAAATTTTCGACCTCGGATTTTTGAGGAATTTACACGTTTTGAGAGTTGTAGAACACGATTTGACCATTTTTAGAAAACGTCAGTTTGTCTGTCTCTGCGTGTGTGTGACAAAATATTGTAGCAATTGTATCTCAGGAATTTCTGCAGAGAATTTGATACAAATTGGTATGTAGTTACATCTTAACTTTAATTAGTGCCTATCAACTTTTGGTAAAAACTGTCCAACAGGTTGCGTTGCCATCCCGCTTTTTCTAAATTTTTAACCCGGTGGTATAGAACAAAATTTTGTATAAATGCGCAAAAATTTTGTATAAATATTTTTAACAATCATTATGAAATTTAAAAGAATTATTTGTAATACAGGTATTCAACTGGGAAAAAAAAAAAAAAAAAAAATGTATGTAGGAGCCTCGTCTTACCCCTTGGGAGCAAGACCCCCCTCGAGGGGAGTAAATTTTCATGATGGGTATTTTTCAAAAGAGCTCGTCAATACCTTTAAAACGAATGGTTGAACGATCGATCTGCGATAATTTGAAGTTATTGATTTTTTTCATTTTTAACAATAATAATAATAATAATATTCAGGATAGAATTGACTTTTTTGGGCATTTAGTGTTATACTTCTTCTCTAATATGGAAATCGACTGCATTATCATGAAATATAATTTTTTTAAATATTAATTTTAATAAAGTTTTTTACTGAGCGAATTTGTATAGGAAAATATAGAAGAAAGTCATGTGGTGGACACAACATACTACTTTAAGATGTTATTTATAGACGATAAAACTGTCTCTCTTTAGATATTTAGTGTTAGATTTCCCTAAGATGAAATTATTTGCATTCATCATGTTAAATATTTTTAATCATAGTTTTAATAAATTATTCGCACTTAGTGAATTTGACAGAAAAATATAGAAGAATATCTTGTGGTGGCCACAACATACTAGTTTTTTTTCTTTTTTTAATTTACCAACTGTGTGACAGTGAAAATTTACTTTATTTTATGTCATGTTATATCATTTTACCTTGTTTTGCATGGTTTTTAAATGAATAAGTAATGTTGATTTATTTTTCGGGTTTCGGGTCGGGTTCGGGTTAGATAAGTCGGGTTTCGGGTCGGGTTCGGGTCGCAAAACGTTCTCTGTTGCGGGTTCGGGTTGGTTTTCGGGTTGATGAAATTTTTTTTGTCGGGTTCGAGTCGGGTTTCGGGTTAATGAAAATGTTTTTGTCGGGTTCGGGTTGATTTAAAATTATCTGTCGGGTTCGGGTCGGGTGACTCTATCGGGAAGTTTTGTTGAATCATATAAACGCTACCGAAGCAGCGGGGATCCGATACAATAGGCTAAAAGAATTTAAAAAATGCATTGTCATCGTGTTCTGATTTATTCAAAAAGTTTCAAATGGCTAGCTAGCCGGGAAGTTCATGATTGTTGAATCATATAAACGTTACCGAAGGCAGCAAGGATCCGAAGCAATTGACTAAAAAAAAAAGCATTGTCATCGTGTTAGGAATTTTTCTAAAAGTTTCAAATTTCTAGCTAATCGGGAAGTTATACGATTGTTGAATCATATAAATGCTACCGAAGGCAGCAAAGGCCTGAAACAATTGGCTAAAAGTATTTAAAAATGCATTGTTATCGGGTTTTGCGCTATTCTAAAAGTTTCAAATGTGTAGCTTAGCTAGGCGGAAAGTTAGTTAAATAAATTTTCTGTTGAAACATATAAACTCTGTCGAGGGCACCAGGGACCCGAAACAGTTGGGTAAAAATATTTAAATAATCTGGTGTGTCACTCACACGACTTTCTCGTACCCTGAAATTTAACACTATAAATACAGGTTGCAGATTAAAAGGTAAGATAACGAGTACTGTTATGTAAACCTGTGTTAAACAATTCATATTAGGCTTCTGAAGAGTTTTATATGGTAATTAGTTCTGTGTGAGGGGGGGCTACCGCCCCCCTCAACCCCTCGTTTCATTAATGCACCTACATATACATAGAATTTAATTCGGTTATTAAAAAATAATTCTGATTTTAAAAAATAATTTATTAAAATTATTATTTTAAAAAAAATATTTCTTATGATAATGCAGACGATTTCCATATTAGAGAAGTGGTATAACACCAAATATCCAAAAAAAAGTCAATTTCATTCTCATCATTAAAAAAAAGGGGAAAAAAAAAAAAAAAAACGATTTTTTTTCTAAGTTTTTTTTTTTTTTTTTTCGTTAAAAGTAAAAAAAAAATCGATAACTTTGTTTTAAATTATCGCAGATCGATGGTTCAACCATTCGTTTTAAAGGTATTGGCGAGCTCTTTTGAAAGATACCCATCATGAAAATTTACTCCCCTCGAGGGGGGACTTCCCCCAGGGGGGGAGGCGAGGCTCCTACATACACAAAATTTTTTTCCCAGTTAACTATCTCTATTACAAAAAATAAATATTCGTTTCATTTGGTTTAGTTCAGTCTATAGACGTTAAAATCTACTTTCCTGCAATTTCCCCCATAGACGTAATGTATTAGAATTCTCTTGATTGTCCCTGTACACGAACCATTTGCTTGATCTTAACGAAAAGCTTACTGTAGCATCCCTATATGATGCACATTTAGAATACCAAGTTTGAACTTTTTGCCATAATTTGTTTTTGAGATATGCTGATAACAGACAGACACACAGACAGACAGACACACAGGCAGACAGACAGACAGACACACAGACATACACACAGACCATTTGCTAAAAACATGATTTTCGTATTCAGGGGACCTCTAAACGTGTAAGTATAACAAAATCTCGCGTTCGAAAATTTGACCCAAAAACAATACTTTCTCTACCTTATAGGTATTATATTGTGGTATTTGCCAGTTATTATGTTATGATATTTTTACCTTTTGCATTGTACTTTTTACTTTTCACAACATTATTTTTTGAATTTAATCTTTTTATCTTTTACATGTATAAATTTTCCTAATCCTACTAAATTACTTTAATTGTTTTAATGGCCTTTTCTCTTTACTTTTCTTAAAGTTGATGCTTTCCTTAAACAAAAACTATTTACTCTTTATGAAATAGATATACAATCAAATTTTGTTTACACTAGTAAATTGAACTCTGCCTGGATATATTTTTTTTTTTGTTTTCCATACAAATAATTCTAATTTCAAATAAAAATTTATCAAATTATTAACTCTAAAATTCAATAGATTACCACCTTTTTTTTTTTGTATATAAGAGATAGCAAAATCAAATAAAGAAACACTAAAAAAAAACTCGAGTATAAATTTAATTCTAACTTATTATTTTTACAAGTAATTTAATATATCTATGTTATCTGATGTAATGCCAAAAGGTTACGGTAAAGGGTTTTTCTACAAAATTATCAAACAATCTTAATCATACAGATCTATATCCAAGCAAGTTCATATCCCTACCTTTTACTAAAGAAAGCATCAGCATTTATTATACTTTTGTACGTATAGTGAAATAAAGAAAATTACGAACTCTTTACTCCTCAGATTGAATATTCAAAACAAATTCAATGAATAATTTTCTTTAATCATAACTAAAATAAAACCGCGTTGTGTAATTTCAATTTTAACCCAGGTAAAAAAAAAACACCAGTGATAGCAATGTCCAATTGTTACCTATCTTGAAGGACACTGAACAGGTATGAATTAATTAATTTCTTTAATCTATTTAAGTATTTAAAATATTATTAATAAATTTACATCTCTCCTATATTTGATCTAGACCTGCTTATTTTCACTTCTAATTCAAGTATTTCTATTATCACAAGGAATCGGGCAGTACTTAAATTAAATAAAAAGAAAAAGAAAAAAATGTAAAAATGACTTTATTTCTTCATACATCTGGACCTAAAAAGGAAACTGTTAGCTCAATCCTCCTCTGGAATTGCAAGTAACAAAAATTTACTTTTCATGTGTTATAACCACCTATTATCATAGTCTAAATAATACACATAACTCTTTTCTTCCTTTTTTTTTTACATTACTATTAGCAGTCAGAACACAATTCCAAATCAGAGGATTGAACCAACTCACTGCCCATGATTCCTGAACATTTTTGTGTTTAAAACTCACATAAATTTTACTTGCTAACTCGGTTATTTAATCTTGTTAGGTACTCAATACGAATTACCCTTAATATATTAAAGTTTTACTATAGACTAATTAAAGCATCTATAACCTGCTCAATAACTAAATGAATACCCATCCGTTTAATTATTCATAAAACATACTCCTAAATAATCAGGGGACACTGCTATCGCTTGTTATGAATAAAAACAAATATTTATAATATAATTGTTCTACCTTAAAATTCACTTTAAATAATTATAGGATCTCATTATATTCATAAATAAAATAATACAGAAAAATAATCATATCAATAAAATTTAATACGCTTTTCCAAGAAATACACTTTTATTTAATGACAAATAATACCATCAAGAGAAGTTGATCTTTAGAAACATTTTATTACATATTTTTCATAAAATAATTTTTTTATTTTATATATATATATACACGTAAACACCTTTTAGTCAATCAAATGTCCCTGGATATGCACATAATCAGTTATATTATTATTTCAGACACAAAATATATGTATATAAATATAATTCTAATAAATATTTCAAAACTTACACTTATGGAAGGTTAAAGATTCCTCCAGACGTGGTGACACTGTCCGCCTCAGGGGCTTGGTTAGGGCCGTCACAAAAAAACTAATTCAGAGGCGGATCTTCTCGCCGTAGGGCCGTCAAAAACTAATTCATATGCGGATCCTCTGGCCGATTATTTTTTCTATGAGCATCCAAGGATGACTAGGACCAGTCCATGGCTTTTCAGCGGTTTTTTTTAAACAACCGACTCGCAGACTCTTAACGTCTAGCATTTGTGATCGAGGCCGTTGTCTATAAAGTTATTCCGTGCCTCCCAGGTCTCCCCTCCAAAAGACGATCGGAGCTTCGTAGACCTGGGTGCTAGGCACTAACTAGGCCTCTTAAATATAATAAGTCTAATCTTGATGGTGCAAAGCTTGCCTTATTTTTGGTACCCAGCATGGTTTAATTCTCTGGACTTATACCGAATTCACACTGCAACATAGGAGCATCCGTGCAGTGGACCTATTATAGCTGCGGGTCGGAGAAACGGAGTAGTGTCTTTAGCGGCGTAGCTTCGAGAGAGCTCCACGGCTACGAAGATTTCTAGGCCTAATGTAGGACCTTCGGGGGAAGTACGAAGGGGCGACCATGCTGCTCGAACACTCAAAACCTTCTGCTTATTCTGGGGAGCCCGCGAGCTCCCCTTCCTTTTAAGAGCTGCCTATTCACATGTCTTGGTACATCGCTGTCCTAACGTCGAATAATTAATTTTTTTTTCAAAAAAGCGAAGAGCATTCCAGCTAGTGTTGCCAGCCGGGATTTCTAAATTATTCACTACCCAATGAAAATCCATTCCCTCAAAACAACCACACCTAGTCGTGATTCCCCCACGCGGTGATAGGACACTTCGCCTCAAGGAGGGACATTTCTCACCCCTATGTAATGAAGTAAAAAAAAATAAAAATTTCCCGCCCGATGCCCTGTTGTGAAACAAAAACATCTGGGATTTTTTTTTTTGTCAACTCACAAAATTCCAGAATTAAACTCTGAACTCTCCTGACACTATTCGCGAATTTATGTAATCCCAAGATCCCCTTAAATTCTCAAATTACGTACCACTTCCACCATTTTTACTAGCAAGATAGCATTTTTGAGTTTCCAAAAACAAGAATTTCTGCGAACGAGGTACAAACCCCACACGAACAAATTCCCTACAGCTCCCTAGCGCTTGTTTTTTCCCAGAAAATGGAAATTTCTGCGACACTGTTGTCAACACCATCTGTGGGCAAAATACTCTCCCTTTCCCTCGAAGTAAAAACAAGAACAAAAAAAAATATAACAGTCATTTCATTCCCACCGCCTATCTTGTTTTCGTAAATAAGCTAAGAAAATTCTTAAGTGCAACTACACCTAATTTTTGAATAAAAAAAAAACGAAGAATATATATAAAAGTTTTTTAAATAAAATTAAACCATTCGTGTAACGTTTAAAAAATTATAGAAACATATAGTTTTTGCAGAATTGGTAAATTAAAAAAAATTTAGTTTAAAAAATTATAGAAACATATAGTTTTTGCCGAATTGGTAAATTTAAAAAAAATTTAGTTTCCTGACATTTAGAAATTATAAAAAGGTATAGTTTTGTATATTTGATAAATTAAAAAAATTCACTCTCATGTACTAAGGGTTTAAAAAATATATAGTTTTGTAAAAGTATACAAGTTTTTAATGAAACAGTTCTGGTAAAATTTAAAATATTAAGATTTAAAAAAAAAATATTGTTTCTGTTGAAATTCACAATTCACCATAACATATTTCACCCTCCCTTTTATGCAAAAAAAAAAAAAAATAAAATTTATTTATTTTTTTTTTTTTCTTGAAGAAAAAGGGAATGTTAAAGTGTCCCAGGCGAACGTATAAATCAAACAACGATCCATAAATTTCCCAGAACCACCAAACACACACCTTACCAGAAATCCCAAATCAGGCCTTTTATCTGAGATTTCTGTCCTACTCCAAAAAAACTAAGTTCCCGAAATTAAAATTGTACCAATTAAACTAAGTTCTTTTAATTAATACCTTGCTCAAATAATATTAAAATTAGTCTTTGTGTAATACATATAAGGTAATAATGTAATCGGTGTGTATAAGGAATGAAAACAGCAAATGGGAGTCCTTGCTACCAAAACCGTAGCTAATGTAAACAAACTCGTTGCTACGAGCCGGACTGTTTACAATCAACAGCTGACCTCTTCCCTCTTTGCGCTTAACAGCAGACGATATTTTTCTACCTCTTCCGTCGCTCCACCTTATCAATAAATCCATTCGCGAAGAACCGTAAGAGTTTTTTTTTTTTCTTCTCCGACTGAAGCTAACGGGAGTTTCTTTTTCGACTGAAACTAACTGCAGTCAACCACTCAATCTGAAGAACCGCTATTTTCTCTCTCCTGATGGGGAGTTCTCCAACCAACCAACCTTACCGACGCGTTGATGTAAATATTTACGACAAAGCTAATTTACTTGCTATACTTCAAAAGGGACTTGACATTTTTGGGATTGAAATTACCCTAGGCAATAAGGTTTTGTAATCTATCGGACAGGGCCACACGTCCGGAAGAATCCTTTACACACTACATTTTACATAGAAATAAAATAATAATTGATTACATAGACATTGTTACACAGAAGATAATATATATAAATAATAAATATAAATACCGAGTTGTGATGATACATCGATTTTTGTCTGACCACCGGTGGTCAATGGTAAATAAAGTAAAACAAAAAAAAACATATATATAGAAAATAATGAAGTGTGAACACAAAAGGTATGTATATACAAAAATAAATATGCAAAATGACCAAGTGTTTTTTCTACCCATTGTGCATAATTAAACACAAAATCTTCTTGTTAAATTTTTTACAAAGGCCTGGTTTAATTGCTGGAGTATACAGCATCACCAGATCTCCTACCTTTAAATGTTTATCAACAGCAAACTTTTCCCTATAACTTTCTTGCCTTTCAGCAGATTTTTCTAATAATTGTTTGGTTTGTAAGAATGTATGTTTTAGAGAGGGAATTAGTTGCTCACAGTATGTCGGGCAGTCGTTATAATTAATAGGCTCTTTTTGACAGAAAATATTATAAGGAAGTTGAATATCTCTGCCGTATGTAACAAAAAAGGGTGTTTCATTAATTGTGGAATGTATACCTGACCTCATAGCTAAAAGTACAAATTTTAATTTATCATCCCAGTCATTGTGATTATTATTTACTAAGTGGGCGAGTGCATTATTCATAGTTGCATGCTGTCTCTCAACTTGTGCGTTACTTTGTGGGTGGTAACTGGAAGTGTGTCTGTGATTAATTTGCAATTTACTGTATACCTGTGATATTGCTTCGCTCATGTAATTTTTACCTTTATCAGTAATTATTTTTGTGGGTGTCCCATGTCTTGAAATAAAGTCGGCCAAGGTTTCTGCCAACGTATCAGAGGTGATGTTTTGTACTGCATAGGCTTCTGGCCATTTACTAAAACTGTCAACATAACATACAATATATTTATTTCCCTTTTCAGTAATGGGATAAGGACCACAGATATCAGAGTGTATGGTATCAAACGGTTTATTTGGAATTTCTAATCTCTGGAGCTCAGCTAATTTTTTAGGTTTGTGTGCTCTAAACTCTAAGCAAGATTGACAGGAAGCCACTAATCTTTTAACGTCTGAATACATCCCTTTCCAGAAATAATTATTTTTTATCCTAAAAAATGTTTTGTAAAAACCAGCATGACATGCTACTGGAGATTCGTGTGTCATATGAAAAACCTTTGGCACAAGCGCTTTAGGCAAAACAATTCTCTCTCCTTTTTCCTTTTTGTGAATTGGGTTAATTTTTTCGCACACAATAACTTCATTATTTACTGAAAATGTATAATTTTTAGGCGCAATAGGTAAGCCTTTACACAATCTAGCACTAACATATTTACAAAAATTATCTTGGCTTTGAGCTCGCCTGATTTCCTCTAAAAACTCTACATTACTTAAAGTGTGAATTTCTTGATTGACATTTTCCAGTACATTACAGTCTATGGTAGGATTATCCTCAACTTGTAAATCATGATCTATAAACCTTGACAAGAAGTCCGCTACGGAGTTACATTTTCCCTTTATATACTTGGCGACAAATTCAAATTCGCTTAAAGCACATAACCATCTAGCAATTCGAGAGGTGGGGTCCCTAAGTTTCAATGCATAAGTAAGAGCTGCGTGGTCAGTGTAAATAATGAATTTTCGATGGAAAATGTAACATTTGAAATACTGAGTTGCCCAAACCAGAGCCAAGAGTTCTCTCTCAGTAGCCGAATATTTTCTCTCAACCTCTTTTAATTTTCTACTAGCAAATGCTACAGGGTGTGGAAAACCTGAGTTGTCATACTGACATAAAACCGCCCCCATGGCCTCTGCTGAACTGTCTGTATACAAAATAAAATCTTTTTTCATGTCGGGAAGTAACAAAGAAGGAATTTTAGCAATTTCATTTTTCATATCTAAAAATTCTCGTTCAGCTTTGTCTGTCCATTGAAATTTTGTCTTTTCTTTAGTCAAATTAGTTAAGTTTATTGTTCTTTTTGAATAATCACTTATATGCCTTCTGTAAAATCCCACAGATCCTAGAAAAGATCTAACTTGTTTTCTGTTTACTGGACGCTTAATTTTACTGATCACCTCAACATTTTTGTCTGCAGGAAAAATTTCACCATCTTTAATGTTAAAACCAAGAAATGTTATTTGAGATTTAAAAAAATGACATTTAGAGGGCTTTAAACGTAAATTATGGGTTCTTAACCTATCAAAAACTAAATTTAATTTTTCAAAATGGGATTTTATGTCTTTAGAAGCTATGCAGATATCATCTATATAAATTAGAATGTTTAGATGTTGTAAGTCACTTAGAATAAAATTCATTAATCTTTGGAAAGCTGCGGGGGAGGATTTTAAACCGAATGGACTTCTGGTCCATTGCAATAGCTTATCGTGCGTCACAATTGCTGTAATATGCTGCTGGTTTTCAGGTATCTTTTGCTGAAAAAATCCACTAGTAAGGTCTAAAGTGGAAAAATATTTGGCGCCTGCCAAAGAGTCTATAGTTTCAGAGATATTAGGGATAGGGTAATTGTCACTAACTATTTTATTATTTAATTTTCTGAAATCACATGCTAGCCTAAATGAACCGTCCGCCTTCTTAACTAAAATAATGGGGGATGCATATGGAGAATTAGATGGCACAAGAATTTTTGCTTCGATGAGAGTATTTATTTGTTTATTCATCTCCTCTCTTAAGTTGTAGGGAACTCTATAGGGAGAACTCCTAACAGGGGTGTCATCACTTAAATTTATGTTGTGCATAACAGTGTCACACCCTGGTAAATCAAGTACTGAGGCAGCAAAAACATCAGAGTTCTTTTGTAAAAATTTCTGTACCTCCTCTTTTAAATTTTCATCTAAGTGATCTAATTTAAACTCTGTGTCCCATTGCAAATTTATATTTTCCAATGCTCCAATTTCTGTCACTTCCCCAAAGTTTACTTGGGGCTTTGGCTCTTCTTCCCTAATTTCCTCTAAGTATCCAAGTTGACAATTTTTATTTAAATGAAAAGGCTGTTCTGTTAAATTTAAAACCTTTACATACAACTTATCCGGGTTATTTAAGCAAACTGTATGACTAATGACAATGGAATCAGAGATAAATTTATGAGGGTAAATAAACACATTTTTGGAATTAGAATTGTTCATGTTTCTTACTTTTACCGGTATTACTGATTCTGAGAGAGAAGGAATAATTTTTTTTGTTTTTGCATATATGGGGATAGGGTTGAGCATTGCAGTGCCAAAATTAACAGACTGGTCTTGTTGAGACCCAAACAAAATTTCAAAATTATCTCCAGTAAGTGTTTTGTTTTTGAAATCTACTTTAACATTGTATTTATTAAGCCAAGGTATCCCTAAAATAACTTGAAAACTTGGAGATAGAGAACCTTCACATATAGCAAAAATGTCAGAAAATTCAGTTTTTCCTAATTTAAACTGTAGCTCTGCCTTATTTTTTAAAGAAACTTCACCGCCTAAAAGTGTTCTGAGACTTGTTGAACAAGTCTGTTTACCTATTCCCCTAAATTTTCTTACAACATTACTGGCTATCAAATTGCAGGAACACCCAGAATCAATTAACACATTATGAGGTTCATCTTTATAGAAAAATGTTAATATCGGCAGTTCATTTACAAAAGATTTGTTCCAACCTGAATAAAAATATTCAGTATTTTGAGGTATGTGTGTTGAAAGTGCAGGATCCCAAGCCGCTACCTCTCTAGGTGAGATCCTTTTTAGTTTAAAGGTTTGTTTTCATGGTGGGCACTATTTGGCAATCTTTCAGTGCCTACCTGAGCACCTCCCCTACCCTGGGAACGATATCCGCTTCTGAAAGTATAATTTTGAGAATTTTGGGCTGAGTTCCTACTCTGTTGAACATCTTTCTGTCTCTTTAAACATTCGCTCTTGTAGTGCCCGACTTTACCACAATAATAGCACACAATGTCCTTTTTAGATTTCGGAGATGGTCGCTCATCTCTCCTACTCTCGAGGCTTTGGACTTTTGAGGAGAGCTGCGAAACTTGTACTGATAAATCAGCAATAAGATTCGCTAGTGTCTGGTGGGGAGTTGCTGACCTATCCTGGGTCGCAACTTGGGCCGCGCAAGCCAACTCAGCCACATAGCCGCTTGAGCTAGATACTTGCTGGGGGCTAACCGAGAGAAAAGCTTCCTCTTCTGCAAGCGCAATGCGCTCAATCTCTTCAACCGTAGTAGGGGACCTAGCTATAACCCCCTTTCTAATCTCGGGCCTCAAGTTTTTTAATAAAAGAGCTAGCAACCATTCATTTTCAGTTTGCGCTAAATTTTCGCTGGGGATTTTTTGGGCTTCTAGAGCTCTCCTGGCTCTAACCTTAGCCTTGACTATGAAATCCGATACTGACATGTCGGGTGATTGTACAAAGGACCAAAAATTATGTATGCAGCGATGCAAATCTTCCTATTCTCCAAATCTATCTTTTAATAATTTTTCTAACTCCCCAAAATTTTTGACATGCATTTTGTGATCCCTGTACACGCTCTGTGCTGCTCCAGCTAACCGCTGAGTGACAGCGAAGAACAGCTCTTCCTGCTTCCAACCCAAAAAACCCGCGAACTCATGAAATTTCGAGAAGAATTCACTAACTGAGAATGTGGGGTCCCTTCCTGTAAAAACCGGAATTAAAGAAAGGTTATCTAAGAGGAGCGCTCTTCTTTGACTCTGCGCATTTTCCACCCCCACTGTCAGGGCTGCACTCGAATTCTGACTTTGAGCGATTAGTGAATCATTCTGAAGTCCACTACCTTCTAGGCCAGGCTCTACCGGAGTTCCTTTATGATTGTCACCTGTCATTTTTGTACTTAACCTGTTTAATCTAATTACCTTCAAGTTATCAAAAAAAAAACCTTTACCCCCTTTTTTTTTTTTTTTAAATAACAAGTCTAGAAAATTTAAAAAATACACATATATATAAACATAGTTTAGTAAAAGTTTAGCATTTAGACAGTACTCTGCATACAAATTATCAAATCGTGTTTTCTTTTCTTTTGTAAAATTTTAAATATAAATAGACTGGGAAAAATATTTTGTTATCATTAATTTTGGATCAAATTATATCTATCCATATAGGGGGCTAAGTAAATAAATAATAAAAGAAAATATATACCGAGAGAGAGAGAAAAAGAAAAATATATCCTTTCCTTGAGGGGAAAACTTTTTCAAGTGCAAGGAGAGGGCAATACCCAAATTTAGTATATTATTTTAATACATTCTACTGTTTTATATCACACTCAGTTTTGAGATATAAATATACTTCTATGCAAAAAAAAAATTTCATACAAGCACAAAACACAATAATAAAAATTTTTTTATACATATGAAAACAATTTCAAAGAATAAAACAATGAAGGATGTTATTTTACCGCACGACGATTTATATATATTTCTTATACCCTGATATATTTAAATATATATTTTTCTCTTTTATATTCCCCTATTTGAAATTTTTTTTTTTTTTTTTTTTTTATAAGGAGTCTAGAAAATTTTAAAAATTAAGTATAGTAATAAAGATAATTTTTGTATAAGTTTAGCAGTTAAACCAGACAGTTTTTGAGTAAATAAAAATAAAAAAAATATCAAAACTTTTTTTTTTTTTTTTTTTTTTTTTGCTCTAAGGATAACTAAGCCATACTAGAATACACACTTCCTAGAAATAATAAAATCATTAATATCAAATTACAGTTAACCAATAAGGGAATACAAATCTTTTACAAAAGAAATAGCATACTCCAAATCAACACCATTAAGCATCAACAAAAAGGGAATCTTTTCTATAAAAATATCAACCTAGCGCCAACAATATTCTAGTAACTAAATTTATTAATAACTCTTTCCGCAATAAAGATCATGTGAGATCCTGGTCTCACGGCGCCACTTATTATATTGTGGTATTTGCCAGTTATTATGTTATGATATTTTTACCTTTTGCATTGTACTTTTTACTTTTCACAACATTATTTTTTGAATTTAATCTTTTTATCTTTTACATGTATAAATTTTCCTAATCCTACTAAATTACTTTAATTGTTTTAATGGCCTTTTCTCTTTACTTTTCTTAAAGTTGATGCTTTCCTTAAACAAAAACTATTTACTCTTTATGAAATAGATATACCATCAAATTTTGTTTACACTAGTAAATTGAACTCTGCCTGGATATATTTTTTTTTTTTGTTTTCCATACAAATAATTCTAATTTCAAATAAAAATTTATCAAATTATTAACTCTAAAATTCAATAGATTACCACCTTTTTTTTTTGTATATAAGAGATAGCAAAATCAAATAAAGAAACACTAAAAAAAAACTCGAGTATAAATTTAATTCTAACTTATTATTTTTACAAGTAATTTAATATATCTATGTTATCTGATGTAATGCCAAAAGGTTACGGTAAAGGGTTTTTCTACAAAATTATCAAACAATCTTAATCATACAGATCTATATCCAAGCAAGTTCATATCCCTACCTTTTACTAAAGAAAGCATCAGCATTTATTATACTTTTGTACGTATAGTGAAATAAAGAAAATTACGAACTCTTTACTCCTCAGATTGAATATTCAAAACAAATTCAATGAATAATTTTCTTTAATCATAACTAAAATAAAACCGCGTTGTGTAATTTCAATTTTAACCCAGGTAAAAAAAAAACACCAGTGATAGCAATGTCCAATTGTTACCTATCTTGAAGGACACTGAACAGGTATGAATTAATTAATTTCTTTAATCTATTTAAGTATTTAAAATATTATTAATAAATTTACATCTCTCCTATATTTGATCTAGACCTGCTTATTTTCACTTCTAATTCAAGTATTTCTATTATCACAAGGAATCGGGCAGTACTTAAATTAAATAAAAAGAAAAAGAAAAAAATGTAAAAATGACTTTATTTCTTCATACATCTGGACCTAAAAAGGAAACTGTTAGCTCAATCCTCCTCTGGAATTGCAAGTAACAAAAATTTACTTTTCATGTGTTATAACCACCTATTATCATAGTCTAAATAATACACATAACTCTTTTCTTCCTTTTTTTTTTACATTACTATTAGCAGTCAGAACACAATTCCAAATCAGAGGATTGAACCAACTCACTGCCCATGATTCCTGAACATTTTTGTGTTTAAAACTCACATAAATTTTACTTGCTAACTCGGTTATTTAATCTTGTTAGGTACTCAATACGAATTACCCTTAATATATTAAAGTTTTACTATAGACTAATTAAAGCATCTATAACCTGCTCAATAACTAAATGAATACCCATCCGTTTAATTATTCATAAAACATACTCCTAAATAATCAGGGGACACTGCTATCGCTTGTTATGAATAAAAACAAATATTTATAATATAATTGTTCTACCTTAAAATTCACTTTAAATAATTATAGGATCTCATTATATTCATAAATAAAATAATACAGAAAAATAATCATATCAATAAAATTTAATACGCTTTTCCAAGAAATACACTTTTATTTAATGACAAATAATACCATCAAGAGAAGTTGATCTTTAGAAACATTTTATTACATATTTTTCATAAAATAATTTTTTTATTTTATATATATATATACACGTAAACACCTTTTAGTCAATCAAATGTCCCTGGATATGCACATAATCAGTTATATTATTATTTCAGACACAAAATATATGTATATAAATATAATTCTAATAAATATTTCAAAACTTACACTTATGGAAGGTTAAAGATTCCTCCAGACGTGGTGACACTGTCCGCCTCAGGGGCTTGGTTAGGGCCGTCACAAAAAAACTAATTCAGAGGCGGATCTTCTCGCCGTAGGGCCGTCAAAAACTAATTCATATGCGGATCCTCTGGCCGATTATTTTTTCTATGAGCATCCAAGGATGACTAGGACCAGTCCATGGCTTTTCAGCGGTTTTTTTGAAACAACCGACTCGCAGACTCTTAACGTCTAGCATTTGTGATCGAGGCCGTTGTCTATAAAGTTATTCCGTGCCTCCCAGGTCTCCCCTCCAAAAGACGATCGGAGCTTCGTAGACCTGGGTGCTAGGCACTAACTAGGCCTCTTAAATATAATAAGTCTAATCTTGATGGTGCAAAGCTTGCCTTATTTTTGGTACCCAGCATGGTTTAATTCTCTGGACTTATACCGAATTCACACTGCAACATAGGAGCATCCGTGCAGTGGACCTATTATAGCTGCGGGTCGGAGAAACGGAGTAGTGTCTTTAGCGGCGTAGCTTCGAGAGAGCTCCACGGCTACGAAGATTTCTAGGCCTAATGTAGGACCTTCGGGGGAAGTACGAAGGGGCGACCATGCTGCTCGAACACTCAAAACCTTCTGCTTATTCTGGGGAGCCCGCGAGCTCCCCTTCCTTTTAAGAGCTGCCTATTCACATGTCTTGGTACATCGCTGTCCTAACGTCGAATAATTAATTTTTTTTTCAAAAAAGCGAAGAGCATTCCAGCTAGTGTTGCCAGCCGGGATTTCTAAATTATTCACTACCCAATGAAAATCCATTCCCTCAAAACAACCACACCTAGTCGTGATTCCCCCACGCGGTGATAGGACACTTCGCCTCAAGGAGGGACATTTCTCACCCCTATGTAATGAAGTAAAAAAAAATAAAAATTTCCCGCCCGATGCCCTGTTGTGAAACAAAAACATCTGGGATTTTTTTTTTTGTCAACTCACAAAATTCCAGAATTAAACTCTGAACTCTCCTGACACTATTCGCGAATTTATGTAATCCCAAGATCCCCTTAAATTCTCAAATTACGTACCACTTCCACCATTTTTACTAGCAAGATAGCATTTTTGAGTTTCCAAAAACAAGAATTTCTGCGAACGAGGTACAAACCCCACACGAACAAATTCCCTACAGCTCCCTAGCGCTTGTTTTTTCCCAGAAAATGGAAATTTCTGCGACACTGTTGTCAACACCATCTGTGGGCAAAATACTCTCCCTTTCCCTCGAAGTAAAAACAAGAACAAAAAAAAAATACAACAGTCATTTCATTCCCACCGCCTATCTTGTTTTCGTAAATAAGCTAAGAAAATTCTTAAGTGCAACTACACCCAATTTTTGAATAAAAAAAAAACGAAGAATATATATAAAAGTTTTTTAAATAAAATTAAACCATTCGTGTAACGTTTAAAAAATTATAGAAACATATAGTTTTTGCAGAATTGGTAAATTAAAAAAAATTTAGTTTAAAAAATTATAGAAACATATAGTTTTTGCCGAATTGGTAAATTTAAAAAAAATTTAGTTTCCTGACATTTAGAAATTATAAAAAGGTATAGTTTTGTATATTTGATAAATTAAAAAAATTCACTCTCATGTACTAAGGGTTTAAAAAATATATAGTTTTGTAAAAGTATACAAGTTTTTAATGAAACAGTTCTGGTAAAATTTAAAATATTAAGATTTAAAAAAAAAATATTGTTTCTGTTGAAATTCACAATTCACCATAACATAGGTAAGAGAAATTAAAAATGTATTGTCACCGTGTTTTGAGCCATAGGCGTAGCGTGAACGAAAATTTTGGGGTGGGCACACATACTATATGAAAAACCAATGATCTCAATTCTTAAACAATTTTTAAGGTATGAGAAATCCAAAAATCATAAATTGATGTGGTGTCAGTGTCTGTGTAGACATCAACTTAGAAATGATTAATCGTGAAAACATCTAATTGACAAATTTTAGTTTTCATGAATTCAGAAATTAGGACAAAAATTTTACAATTCAAATGTTATTTTACGGCATCTAGACCTGAAAAATCCCTGTCATTACTCATTAAATAATACATAATTTTAAATTTTATTTTCACATTCAGAAAATTCATGAATTTTCTAAATTTCGTCAATATTCCAACTTTTAAATTCGAAAAATGTAAGAAGAAACTAGTTGGCATAGGTGGACTTTGCTCAGTTCCCCATCATATTTATGTTCTCATAAATTTCTAGTACGAGACATATAATCATGTTAAAAGAAATGAATTTCACCAAAGCTTGATACAGTGACAGAATGAAATCCCCGCATAACAGTCTATTCACCGTTCACTTCGATATATTTATCTTATTCTAACGTATTAATTTATTTTATCAGGGTCAATTCCATTGTTTAGTTTTCATGCTAGTATTTCCAATGCAATAATCCTCAAAATTCATACTTATATGAAAAATTTACCATTTCGCTATATTGATAAAATAGTAAATTACGAATAATTTACGAAATGTTCCTATTAGAATAATTGTATTCAATCATGTTCAAACAAATATCATAAATGTAATTTTGAAGTTGTCTAATGTATTTACGATCCTCAAAATGGAAGTTTATGCTTATTTTTGCCTTATTCTGATATGTTAAGTAAATCGTAAATTCCAAATAACTTAGGAATTTTTTTAAATTGGAAAAATCATACTCTATGATATTCATGCCGGTATCCTAAATAGTACTTTGAAAGTGGTTTGACATCTTTACGATGAATATATCCCTCAAGATTGACGGTCATGTGAAATTTTCTTTATTCTGCCATGTTAAGGAATTCGTAAATTTCCAATAACTTACGAATTTTTTATATTGCAAAATTCATAGTCATTAATATTCATGCCAGTGTCCTAAATAATATTTCAAAAGTAGTCTGACATCTTTACGAATAAAATATCTCTCAAAATTGACGTTTACGTGAAATTTTGCCCTATACTGCCATGTTAAAAAATTCGTAAATTTCCAATAACTTACGAATTTTTTATATTGAAAAATTCATAGTCATTAATATTCATGCCAGTGTCCTAAATAATATTTCAAAAGTAGTCTGACATCTTTACGAAGAAAATATCTCTCAAAATTGACGTTTACGTGAAATTTTGCCCTATACTGCCATGTTAAGAAATTCGTAAATTTCCAATAACTTGCGAAATTTTCAAAGTAGCATATTTATAGTTTTTGATGTTCATTCCGGCATCAAAACGGATATTTTAAAACTGGTCGGACATTTTTACAGTAAAACGTTTCCATTTAATGCACGTTTAAGTGAATTTTTGTCCTATTCTCCCATGTTAAGAAAATCGTAAATTTCTAATAACTTACGAAGTTTTTTAATTCGAATGCTGCAAATGAATAGGGTTCTTGCCAGTATCGAAAGTAATATTTTAAAACTGATCTGAGCTCTCTGCGATCAATTGTTCGTGAGATATCGTGTAAACAGACTAACAAAGTAACACACTAACAGACACCATACAAATTTTGTCATTTTCGGATTCCTCATACCTGAAAACGTATAAAAAAGTCAAAAAACCAAGGTCGAAATTTATCACAATTACCTAAGTTCCCCATATCTATAGTATGATGGGGAACTAAAAACGGCAATGAGAAAAATTTAATTTTTCAGGATATTGCAGACACAGAAAATAATGATAGTAACGATGCAGAATATTTAAAATTTTAGTGTTATTTCCCATCAAAACCGAAAAACGATTGGGTAAAGGTGAAAAATTTACAATTTTGAAATAAAAATTTACAATTTCGGAATTAATTTACGTCTTTAAATGCCAAAAAATATTTTGAGTAAAGAAAAAAAACAATGAAATTTTAATATTTTATACGGCTATTTTAATATTTTATACAGCTTTGGGATCAGTAGACTCTTATTTTTTTTCTCTCTCTCTTATTACTTTCCGAACACTATAGTGAGGAAAGTATTGTAATCATGTCAAAAATCCGAATTTGAGATTTTGATGTTTCTATACGTTTGGAGGTTCCCTGAGTCCGTTTTCACAATTTTTACAATGATGTATGTGTCTGTGTGTATGTGTGAGTGAACATGCTAGCGTCTAAACGCTTTGTTCGAATGAGCTGAAAGTTGGTACGTATATTGTAAGTCACCCTAGTACGAACCCTATTGATTTTGGTGAATCTAGCACTTATAGCTTTTTTTACAGGGACACAAAGAAAAATTACACAATTGAAAAATGTAGTATTTTGGAAAAAAAAAATGTAAAGATGACGATAAATCATTGATTAGCCTACAATAATGCTGATACAACTGCCTCTTAGGTCGATAAGTTACGGAATAGAGAAGAGAAGTGACGCTTATCGTGCACATTGGGGTACTTCATATACATTTTTTAATTACATAAACTCATAATTGCTATTTCTTTTTTTTTTTTTTTTTTTTTTTTTTGTTTCACGGTGTGTGATAAGACAGTTTTTTAATTGACTTTATCATATTTCATAGTCTAAAAATTTTTTAGGTTCTGAAAGATTGAGGGGGCACGTGCCCCCTCGTGCCCCCCCCCCCCCCCCCCCCGACGCTACGCCTATGTTTTGAGCTATTTTGAAAGCTTCAAATATCTAGCTAGTCGGGAAGTTAGTTAAAAATCGATTGCAAGATTTGTACTGGACACACAAATAAACAAGAATCGAAGTAAATAAAAACATGGTAAAATATAAATTAATTTGCAATAATAAATTATCGCATTATGTTGAAAAATTTGTTCTTAAAATTCTAAATTGGCGAGGTTCTACTGATATCAGTGAGTTGTATGTATTGATATAGTTGAGTTTCACAAATGTTTCACTCACTGTTTTTTTATTAATAAGTACACTATAAATATTAATTCCCGTTTGAGAGAATATAAATTTAAATTTGAAATGCAAATAATCTATACAGCAATTTTATTATTTTACCATGAAAATTTTCGTAATTTAAAGTGTTATATTGCACTCTAACACATTTCACTTGTGATTAAAGTTATTATAATTATTTCACTTATACAGCTACAGCGCATTTCAGTACAAACTGCTTATGTGACTGCTAATACAAAAGAAATATAAAAAACCTTGAAAATGAGGATGAACCCACCGAACTAATATACGCTCTGGGATGACTGCCCTTGTTTCCCCCCCCCCTTTTTTTTTCTTTCGCGTACTACTTCACTTGACGTCACAAGAAAAGGGGAAATGACGTACTCAACAGAACTAGTTTACCAGAAACAGAAAACTATCGCTCAAGTGAAATACAACGCCATCTCTTGGGAAAAGATAGATTATCGAGAAACTGACGCTCCCCCTTAAACAATCAAAATAGCCATCTTATTTTCTTGTACCAGGACTACTTGGCATAATAATTTAGAAAAGAAAAGAAAAAGTTACTATAGAACTGGATAAAGAACAAGTGAAAATACATCTGCACTGTTCTCTGGGTCAAACTGTCCCTCAAATGGGGTGGGGGAAAAAAGGTTCAATAAGGCAGTCACATGAGCAATTGCTAGGAATACTGACCAGGGGGAAAATGACCTTGACAGGCCAATTCAGTTTACAAGAACTATAAACAACTCTACACCTCCTTTGATACATCTTATACTATTAAGTGAGCAATATTTGTATATATATATGTATATTTCACTGTTCTCGAAAACGGTAGCTCGGACAGTCATGTGATTTAACACAAAGGTGCCCTCCGAAGGGTCATTGTGCACATCAAAGTCAGATTTCCGAATTTTTGATTAATTTTCTTTTAATTAATAAAATTGTGAAAATAAACCTTCCCATTTCTATAATGACGCAGAATGGAGAATCTTAGGAGAGATTTGATTGGTTTATTTAATTTTCATTGATTTGAGTGTATTTTACATTGAACTACAGCTACGTTATGAGGAATTACTAGAGATTTGATTGGTTTATTTGATTTTCATTGATTTGAGTGGATTTTACGTTGAACTAGAGTTACGTTATGAGAAATTACGAAAGATTTGATTGGTTTATTTGATTTTCATGGATTTAAGTGCATTTTACATTGAACTAGAGCTACGTTATGAGGAATTACGAGCGATTTGATTGGTTTATTTGATTTTCATTGATTTCAGTGTATTTTATATTGAACTAGAGCTATTTTATGAGGAATTACGCGAGATTTGATTGGTTTATTTGATTTTTATTGATTTGAGTGTATTTTATGTTGAACTAGATCTACGTTATGAGGAATTACAAGCGATTTGATTGGTTTATTTGATTTTCATTGATTTGAGTGTATTTTACGTTGAACTAGATCTACGTTTTGAGGAATTATGAGATTTTATTGGTTTATTTGATTTTCATTGATTTGAGTGTATTTTACATTGAACTAGAGCTACATTTTGAGGAATTACAAGAGATTTAATTGGTTTATTTGATTTTCATTGATTTGAGGTAGTGGTGTCTAGTGATGTTTTTTTGGTTTTAACATGCTTGACAGTGATTGTTGAGAAAACTAGTTTCGTGCGTTTTCAGATTCATGCACAGCAAGGTAGGGGTGTCAAGTGATGTTTTTTTGGTTTTAACCTGGTAGCACTCGCTGGGGTGACTCAGTTACCCCAACAAAGACAATTCATTGGAATAGGTAGCCGGTTTCGAAAAATCGCCAACATGGCGCTTTTCTTATTGTGCCGAAAATTGCAACCCTCCACAGCATACGTAAGAGAGTGCGAGTTACGTCAAACAGAACGCTGAATACATGTGGATTAGACTAGAAAGGGTTTATTAGTGTCGCTCTAGAACTGCATAGTGAGCTATTGGAGACAATATTGATTTTAAGCCTAGGGTTTAAAATACGTATGGAAACAATTTATTATATATACGCATACATGTTTTGATTATATATATATATATATATAATTTAAACATTATATATAAAATTAAATACACATAATATTATATGTAAATAATATAACACTTTAACCCATCCCTTAAAGTTAATCACTTTAAGGGATCGCTAATATCCCACTATCGCTAATATCCCATCGCTAATATCGACTATCGCTAATATCCCACTGCGCAGTTCTAGTTAGACGTTAAACTCACTCAACCTCATTCTTGATGAAAAAGAAAAAAAAAAAAACTCCTCCAAACGCCATTTTTTTAAAAATAACTTTTGGGGGAAAATGTTTAAAATCGATTATACACTAATCTCTGTAAGTATATAGTGAGCGTCTTCAAATAACGAAAAAAAAAAAAAAAATACTGAATATTTAAATTTAGTTATAATATATTACCTTAATAAGAGGTCATACCTTCCGTGGAGGATCAAAATTGTGATGGCATGTGTGAAGGTGTTCACATATATTTGGTTAAATTTTAATTGAATTTTTAAATAAAATAAAATCTAATGATAAATGAATGATTAAATTTTTAAGTGAAATATTATATTTACGTAATTTGTTCTTAAGCATTTAAAAAAAAAGAATTATTTTTAAATGTCGTTAAAAATTACACAATTTTAATTATACATACGACCTACACTATTTATTAACATAAAACAATAACACACATCATTCAGAAATCTAAATTGTATATCTTTTATATCTAAATCATAAATAAATGTTTATCTTTTTAAATAGAAAAGTACTTTATTTTATGGGATTAAAAAGAAAATAAAAGAAATAATATCTAACGGAAATTCTGACATTAAACGTAATTATATAAAAAAGTGTTCTCAAATAGTCATAAAAAAAAAGAAAACTCATTGTCAGAATTTATATTATTGCAACACCGGATATAATTTATTTTAAATTACCCAATATTAATGATTTCAGTTCATAACGGTCATTTTCTCTAGTCGAAAGGTCGCTTGGCATAAAAATTGGCGATTAAAAGGTTAATACAATTATAAACCGTCATTACAAATTCAAAAATTAACATTAGTATAATATCTAAAACAAAGAACTGAAGTTGGCTTTCATTTTGGCGAAAATAATGATAATGCAGTCATATGACTCCCCTTCCAGATGGTTCTCCCGTGCGATCGAAAAGAGCAGACCCTCAGTTTTTGCTTTTTAACGGTTTAGAGTAGACATTAGTTTTTTCGCTGCCCTCTCTCTCTCTCCGTCGCTTCCCGAAAATTACTTGGGTCATTGTTATTATATTATTATTTTTATTACAACTTATATTTTATATGTGAACGTCTTTGTATGACTTCTTAAGGATATATTAAATAAAGACAATTAAAAAAATTATCAAGTTTTTCAATGGATCCTATTTGTTCTCAAACGCAGTGTTTATTTTACGGCCAAAGAATAAACTTTTATTTCAGAAACGGATAATCCACGTTATATAATCTTGATGCTTACGACCAGTTTCCGAGAATGCATCGATGGAGAGAGAGGGGGGGGGGGGCGACTGAATCCTGCTGTTGGATTTTCCCTTCTCTCGAACTCTGTAGAGCGGGGTCGACGAAATTCTATTGACACTCACTAGTTCGAACTTTCAGTGAATAGAAAGAGGGACGATGCGAACATTTTTTTTAAAATGAATCTTTCACATATCAACTAAAAGAACTTTATGATTAATGTGAATCGCTTTGAATAGAGAAAATCGAGAAGATTATCCTGAAATCAGTGACATTTTTATGCTTATCTCATTTGCTCGGAGCTGTCGGTTATGCAAAACAAGAACTTTCATTTGCCTGTATTCCTGCACTTAGAATCCCATTCGGCTACTATTCTCGTTGAGATTTTATGGCTTTGCTTGCAGTTCCTCGTATTTCTTTGAATCCCGAAGACCTTTACGGCTGTCATCAAAACGTTTAGCTGGCATTTTAGAAACTAGCTGGGTATCCGGGAAGTGTAAAAAAAAAGAAAACAGATCGGCGCCTGGTTTAGGAAATCTTTGGAAATGCTGTGACTATTATCGTCCCATTCTGAGATCATATGATTTGACATCTTTCAATGATGGACCGTTCTTTTTCATCATTATTCACATGAAGGAAAGCGAATATATTATAGAATGTATCATAAAGAATTCATAAATAATTTCTACGCATTCATACAGGAGAAAAACCAAACGTATGTGAAATTTTTATATAAAATGGTTATTTCAAATGTTTAGTGATTTCGTACAGAGGAAAAGCTATGCACGTATCAAATACCTAAGTTTTCTGCGTAACTCTTATTATAAAAAAAACAGTTTTGTGAGATCATATCGTAGTCTTAGAACTATTGATAAACGATATGAACATTGCTACTCTGGTAAATTTTTAATAAAATATCTTTCAAAAGTAAGGTCATAATGAATATTGAATAATAATAATAATAAAAAAAAAAAAAAAAAAAAAAAAAAAGTAAGTAATTTTTTTATTTGAAGGTTTCATAATTTGGAGACTGATAAATTAGTTATTCAATAAATGACTATGAAGTAATTTCAATTTTAATATTTTTTTTAACTGCATAATACTTTATATATATATTTAAATATACATTTAGCTAAGTAGTTTTGCCGATTATTTTGGGTAATAGTTTGAATCTATCGATTTAAAATAATAACAATAATAATTATGATATTAATTGCGAATTGAAATAAATTGGGCAAAACTGCTTGCTATGTTTGAAACTTTATTTATTCATATGTTTATTTTTCATAAACACAATTTTTCTCATTTATAGTGCATAATTATCACTACATTTTTACACAAATATTTATTTTATAATTCATGGCATGAACACAAATATTTATTTTATTATTGCATATATATAGAGAGACTAAGTATTTTTGCTGAGATTTGTCATGCAATATTTTTATTGCTTTTAATATCAACTAAAAATTTAATTAAAACAAATAAATAAATAAATCAGAGCAGCAGAAATGCTTGGTACAAATTCTAACATTTTTCATTCATAATATTGGTTTATTTCATTCATAATATTTCATTTTCAATACATTTTATTTGATTTCACGATATTTTTATATTTTTACACAATATTTATCATTTGTATGCTCATCTATTTTTTTTCTTTTTGGATAATAATACATGAGCATATAGAACTAAGTATTCTTGTTTACGAAAGTGGCATACTATACAATAAAATAATATGCCAAAATAATTAATTAATAAAATAAATAAATAGTAATATAAAAAAAAAAAAAAAAAAACAAGAATGCTTGGTATTAACAATTTTTGTTTTGTGTCACATAAAATATTTATTAGATAGTTTATTTACAATATTTTAATTTGGTTAGGCAAAATTAATTATGGCGAAAGCCAAAACAGTCAATATTCAGTTAATGAATTTTGATGGGGAACCATCTTTAGTAGATTTTTTTTTCGACCAAGTGTCCACATATGCCAAAATAAATAGGCTATCATCTGAAGAAGCAGTTGCCGTTATGAAAGGAAAATTGTCTGGGGCGGCATTAAAATATTTAACACAATCCCCCCAGTTGTATAAATCAAATGATTTAGACTTCCTTAAGGAAGAATTTAAAACCTTTTTTACTCCCATGAGTTCCACTCAAGCACTTGTAGAATTTAACAACCTGAATTTTCTCCCTCAAGAATCCATAAAAAATTTCGCACACAGATTGAACATTCTCGCAAACATTATTTACGAAAAGATCACGGACACTAGCGCACTTGATAATATTAAATTTACAAGGTTTATTGCCTCCATTCCATCTAACATACGTATAAAAATCATGGAAGAGGGAATTTCGGATTATAAATTAGCTGTAAATCGCGCTCAAAAATTACAAGAGATTAACATGAATGAAAGTATTCTCCTCAAACAAAATGATAGTGTATTTGTCAACACTTTATCGGAAAAATTAATTGAACTAACGGAAAAAGTAGATGCTTTGTCGTTTGGACAAAAAGAAAAAAAAGAGGAAGTAAACAGTTTATCAGATTCACAAAATGCTCATGTTGCACGAAGTCGACACAATGATTATAAAAAAAATTTTAAAACACATAAGGCTAGGGGATCACAACAACAGGGTTTTCATAGTGTTTGTCAGCTTTGCAACCGTAAAGGCCATGTAGCTAATAAATGTTATAAATGGCAAAGAAGCCAAACCCAAAACAATAATTTTTCGAGAGGAAGATTTTTCAAGAGAAATGACAATAGGCATTTAAACTACAATCGAGATGTAGAATAGCTGATGGCCTTGCATCTCAACTACACCAGACAACATCAGCACCTAATCCTAATTTTGATTTCTCAAATCTAAGTGACACTATGAAACTATCTAGTACAAGAAAAGTAAATTCAATTGCCTCACAAACTGTGAATAAAATAAATATTTCTGATAACAAATACACACAAACTACAGAAATTCAAAATGAATATATTTTTAATGTAAATAAAATTTCACCTACACTACCCTTAATTGAAATTAACTTAGCTAAAAATGCTATCACCGGTTTAATCGACACAGGGAGTTCGATATCATTGCTTTCTGAAAGCACTTTTAAATCTTTAAAAGAGAAATTAACTTATAAACACTTGTCTTCACCAGTAACGATTAAGACTGTAAATTCGAACGTACAATTCTCTTCATGTATTCAAACTTCTTTCAAAATAAATAACACATTTTTCTCACAGAAGTTTTTTATAGTTGACATTCCTAATGAATCAACGTTTCAGGCCATACTTGGATGGGACTTTATTCAACAAAATAATGTAATAATAGACTTGTATAAAAACAGTATCAAACTTAAAGATATAATTATTCCCATTGCAAATACACTTGTAGAAGATGAAAACTTAAACAATTGTAGTGTTGCGAAAAATACTGAAACTCAGAAAAAAAATCAAAATCTTTCCCAAAAATGTAAACAAATGACAGTTAGGGCTTCTCAGAAAATATTTTTAGAACCTGAAGAGGAAACATTTATAGATGTGAATACAATTTTTTTGTCTGACAGGGACTATTTGTTTGAAAATACAGAAAATAATGCAAATATATTGTGTATAGATTCAGTAATAAATAGTAGTGCTTCAAAAATGCTGGATAATGATAATAATTGTAATAGAGGCCAATTTCAAATTTATGTTAAAAATTTAACTAAAGAAAGTATTCACATAAATAAAGGTACAAAAATGGGCACCCTAACAGAAATTGATGAAATTATTCCACAGGAAACAGAAATTGATAACAACAATAAAATTGTTACTGATTCAACTACACAAATTTTGAATTACATTCAAGCTTCTGATGAAATATTAAATTTAAGAAGAAAGGAACTCTCTCCTTTGGATTTTGATGTCAAACATCTCCAAGGAGACCAAGAAAAGAAATTAAAGAATATTTTGTTAACAAATTTTGCAGCCTTTTCTAAATCTATGAAAACTTTAGGGCATACAGACAAAGTTATACCAAATTTAAAATTCATCACTGAATTCCCAATTAAAACATTACCTTTTCCAATACCACAATCATTACAACAAGAAGCTAAAAGTCAAATAAATCAACTTGTAGAAGCTGGAATTATTGAAAGAAATTGTTCAGAATGGGCTTGCCCCATTCTTTTAGTTAAAAAAAAACTTGACGCAGAAGGTAAACAAAAATATAGAATTGCAATGGACCTTAGAATGCTTAATTCAATAATTCAAGGATCTTCATACCCTTTGCCCAAAATACAAACAATTATTGCTGACTTATCAGCCTACAAGTACTTCACATGTTTAGATTTTCAACAGGCTTACCACCAGATTGCACTTCCTGAAGATTTACAAGATAAATTAACATTTACTTCTATGTTTGGTAGTTTTAAATACAAAAGACTATGCTTTGGATTGAAAAATGCTGCTTCTCAATATCAAGCTTTAATGGACACAATTATTGATGAAATTGATTTAGAGGGAATACATGCCTATCAAGATGACCTCATTTTTGGCTCGAATAGCTTTGAGGAAACATGCACTAAATTAAGTAGAATTTTAGAAATTTTGATAAAGTACAACTTAACCCTTGCACCTAACAAGTGCACTTTTCACAAAACTGATGTAAATTATCTTGGATTTCATATTCAAAATCATTGTATTTCCCCAATACAATCAAATATTGTCAAAATTAATTCTTTTCCTACACCGTCAACTAAAAGGCAATTAAAAAAATTTATTGGTGTTGTAACATTTTATAAATCCCTTGTACCCAACTTTTCTAAACTAATACAACCTTTAATTGATCTGACTAAACCAAAATCAAAATTTCATTGGACTACTGAACATCAACAGATTTTTCACAAAATTCAAAAAATTTTCTTTGAATCACCAGTGGTCAGACTACCGGATTGGGATAGAGATTTCTACCTTAATACAGATGCTTCAAATATTTTCATTGCTGGGGTACTAATGCAGAAACATGATAATAAATTACTTCCAATAGCCTTCTTTTCTAAATCATTGAAGCCATCTGAAAAACGCTACCCTGCACTAAAACTGGAATTAATGGCTATCTACAAATCAATAATTGCATTTAAATACTATTTGTACAACAGAAAATTCACAATTTTATCTGACAGTGCTCCATTAAAAAGATACAAAAAAACAACTAATCCTACAGACCTTACCACAAAATGGTTAATGGAAATTTCAGAATATTCGTTTGATTTTGAACACATCCCTGGTTCATCAAATATTTTAGCAGACTATTTTTCGAGATGTGACTTCACTCACAATCAACAAGATTTGAACTCTAATCCTGAATTAATTTTTGAAAAACAACCTCTACCTGTAGTACATGATAATAGTAATGTTGTTAATCATTTTAATGATAACAATTGTAACAAAATCAAACAACAATACACTAATTGCTTAATTTCTGGAGATTCGAACAATAAAGACCCACTTTTAGAAATCTCTAATAATACTTTTGTAAATGAACAAATAAAGGATCCTGTATTGTCAAAAATTTACACAGATATTCTAAAGAAAGGTTTTTCAAGAAAATACCCAAACTATTTTATTCATCCAGACACAAAGGTACTGATGTATAAAAAGCAATGTCCCAATAGCTCAACATTCTCATATCTTATTATTGTTCCTAATTCACTAAAAGCTAAGACATTAACAATTTCACATTTATCTCATTTTGGATTAAATAAAACATATAATTTCCTATCAAGCAAATACTTTTGGAAAGGAATCTACACAGATACATTAAACTTTGTTGCTTCATGTACACGATGCCTACAGGCTAAACATCATAACACTCTTCCAGCTCCATTGCAACCTACATACACACCCACACATCCTGGACATACCATCAGTGTTGATTTAGTAGGACCATTTAATAATGGTCACTCAGTACTCACAGTGTTGGACATTTTCTCACGCCATATGGAACTTTATCCATTAAAGGATACATCAGCAGAAAAAATAGTTAAATGTTTGTTTAGTTATATTACCACCTTTGGTAGACCTTCAGTTATCCTCTCGGATCTTGGTCCTCAATTTACATCCAATGTTTACAACACTTTTAATGATACTCTTGGTATAAAAATTACACATTCTTCTATAGCACATCCACAATCAAACGCTTTGTCCGAAAGGATTAATAAATCCATTAAATATTCAGTAAACATTTTAATGTCTGAAGGCCATACATTTGAAAACTCTTTGTTTATACATAAATCATTGTATAATGGCTCTAAACATTCATCTACTTTGTACTCACCTAACTTATTACATTTTGGAAGAGAAATTTCATTAATTTTTGACACTTTTGAGCAACAGATGAATCAACCTTTTCTCGACAAAAATGTTGATACACATAAATTATTAGAAGATTTAAATAAAATTTACCTTAAAGCTTACTCTAACATAAAAGATAATCAAAATAAGAGATATCAACACTTTCACAGACATGCTAAATTAAGACCTGTTGCTGTACATGACATTGTTTATTTAAAATCCGTTGATAAGTTTAAACCAAAATATACAGGACCTTTTGTCGTTCTACAAAAACACTCACCGGTTTCATTTACAATTAAAAGACTACAAGCGCCTGATAGATTGTCATTTAGAGTCCATATTGACAGACTTATTATTGCACCACCTAGATACAGCCACTTACTTGATGAAGCAAGTCCTAATAGAAATGCTAATTATAATTACAGACAAAGCCACAATTATAATTTAAGAAACAGGAATTAAATTTAATATCATATTATGTAATGTTTTACAAAACTTATGCATTCCATGAGCTCAGTAGTGCATGAGTTGTTTTTTTTATGTTTGTTTATTTATAGTTCTGTCATTCATTGTATGCAGGCAATTGGCTGGACCAATGTATACTTTGCATTTTACTTTTTTTTCTCTTTCTTAATTTTTAATTACAATGGATGACACAACACTATGTGAAATATTGCATAATTTTTTTCTTTTCTAGTTCTTATTATTACAGTTTTCTTAACAACAAATTTAATAAAATTTATTATAATTCAGTTAAAAAAAAAAAAAAAAAAAAAAAAAAAAAAATGTTTAACAATATTTACATTTTGATAAATATTAATATATCATAAGTTTAACAGATAATTACAATACTGTTTATTGACATACTATACACAAAACTTTTCAATAGTGCAATGACTTAAAGTTAAAATCTCAAAATTCGAATATGTGGCAATTACCTTATTATTATTGTTATTATGCTATATTATTTTTTAAATGCTTCATTGGGTTTGGTGAGTTGTTTTGGTGGTCTTTATCTCATCACACTAAATTTTGTTAGTACTAAGAATTTTAATTAAATATATATATATATTTTTTTCATTTTTAATTTTACCCTCTATGATAATGCTAACTCGTTCAAAATTTATCCGGGAGAGTAGCATTTCATTGTGATGAGACCCCCCACACTTCTTTTGAAAATTGTTTAATACAATTCAATTGATATATATATACCCAGTTTTGCGAGGTGTCCCTACAGAAGTCTTTGACTTTGATGGGGGACGGAGGCCTGTCCCTAACAGGTCAGGTCTGTCTACAAGCCCTATCCCGCTAGGACAATGGCCATAAGCCAAAGTCGATATACTTGTTGCTACATACAAGATTAAGGGGAGATATTTTTTTTTGACTGTCCAATGGGCGTCGTTTTTGAATCTCTCCTGTGTGGAATTGCACGAACAAATTTTTTTTTCTCACTTTTGTGATATTTTCTATTATTTGTATATACATTTATATATTATTTTTTTTCCCTCTCATTTTATGTTCATTTTTTTAATTTACTTGTACTCATGTGTTGTTTTTTTTTCTATGTTTAACATTGATGTTATTTGATATGTTGCAGTATTATATGCACATTCAGTATTGTTTACAGTGTAATATGAAATAACTTTAAAGTATAACATCATATTTCTATACACATATAAGAACATTGAAAAGAAATTTTTTTATAAAAAAAATAAAAATGAACAGTATTATTTTGAAAGCTTTCTTGACGATTAAATCTGGATCCAGACTCTAAAAGAAAACAGAACTCTTCAAATGTGGTGCCCACAATGATATTTAGAATGATGCAAATTCGTCATATGCCAATATGTTTCATGATGAAACAAATTTATAATGTGCATACGTATATTTCAGTGGCGGATCCAGAACTTACCTTTTGGGGGGGGCTAAGATTGTTCAAGGGGGAGATTCGAGATAAAAGAAAAGTTTAGAACTGTAATAGTCAATTGTGAATGTCAGTACTTTTGGGGGGGGCTTCAGCCCCCTAGCCCCCCCCTTAAATCCGCCACTGGTATATTTACAATTGAATATTGCATTGATATACATTTTTTTTGGACTTATGCAGGTTTCTTGTATTATTTGTTTTTCATTGTGATTATGTGACATACTAGGGAGTGAGAGAGATTTTTTTATTTTTCTGGGTCGCCGGGAGAAATATGTGAAGGTGTTCACATATATTTGGTTAAATTTTAATTGAATTTTTAAATAAAATAAAATCTAATGATAAATGAATGATTAAATTTTTAAGTGAAATATTATATTTACGTAATTTGTTCTTAAGCATTTAAAAAAAAAGAATTATTTTTAAATGTCGTTAAAAATTACACAATTTTAATTATACATACGACCTACACTATTTATTAACATAAAACAATAACACACATCATTCAGAAATCTAAATTGTATATCTTTTATATCTAAATCATAAATAAATGTTTATCTTTTTAAATAGAAAAGTACTTTATTTTATGGGATTAAAAAGAAAATAAAAGAAATAATATCTAACGGAAATTCTGACATTAAACGTAATTATATAAAAAAGTGTTCTCAAATAGTCATAAAAAAAAAGAAAACTCATTGTCAGAATTTATATTATTGCAACACCGGATATAATTTATTTTAAATTACCCAATATTAATGATTTCAGTTCATAACGGTCATTTTCTCTAGTCGAAAGGTCGCTTGGCATAAAAATTGGCGATTAAAAGGTTAATACAATTATAAACCGTCATTACAAATTCAAAAATTAACATTAGTATAATATCTAAAACAAAGAACTGAAGTTGGCTTTCATTTTGGCGAAAATAATGATAATGCAGTCATATGACTCCCCTTCCAGATGGTTCTCCCGTGCGATCGAAAAGAGCAGACCCTCAGTTTTTGCTTTTTAACGGTTTAGAGTAGACATAAGTTTTTTCGCTGCCCTCTCTCTCTCTCCGTCGCTTCCCGAAAATTACTTGGGTCATTGTTATTATATTATTATTTTTATTACAACTTATATTTTATATGTGAACGTCTTTGTATGACTTCTTAAGGATATATTAAATAAAGACAATTAAAAAAATTATCAAGTTTTTCAATGGATCCTATTTGTTCTCAAACGCAGTGTTTATTTTACGGCCAAAGAATAAACTTTTATTTCAGAAACGGATAATCCACGTTATAGCATGTCTCTGGACCATCTTTAGGGGTACATCCAATTACCCATAGCGCAGTACTAGTGTGACGTTAAAAATCAATCAACTAACTATAGAGCGTCTCCAATCGCCTATTGCGTAGCATAACGCAACGTTAATCCCGCTCAGCGCGGCTCCCTTAATTTGTATTCATTAAAATATTAAATTAATTAGACCGGTAGCACTCACATGGGATGATTGAGTCACCACAACTGCTAAAACTTTTTAAGGGTACATACAAATGAAACACTTCCAGTTGCAAAGCCGTTTGCAAGCGTTCCAAATCTATGACTGCAGTCGGCAGCAAAAGTATCCGAGCACTAGCAAAAATTCCTATGTGAAAAAAGCACACTTAACACTGTTTTGTTAAATAAATCCTTGTCGAATCGTGTGCTTAGACTGTCTAAGAACAGGATTCGACAAGGATTTATTTAACAAAACTGAATTAAGTGTACTTTTTTTACATAGGAATTTTCGCCAGTGCTCGGATACTTTTACTGCCGACTGTATTTGCAAAAAAATTGCAAAATTTACGTCATCGAAATTGCAAGCGTTCCGTTTGTATGTAACCCTTAATAGTCAATAAAACTATGTAATCTTTTTCCAGCATAATTGAGTAAGTTATTGCTAGAAATATTTGTGAGAACAGTTAATATTTCTTTAGAATATAACTAAAAATTTTATTTTATATTATTTTGTGAGTAAGAGAGAGAGCGGACGTGCGTTTTATGTCACACTAGTGCTGCGCTAAGACAATTGGCTACAGTCTAGGACACTACTTAAGGGTGTATATTTTTTGTATATTTACAGGATGGGTAGGCAGGCTGGGTTTAACGTTGCACTAGTGCTGCACTATTGGACAATTGGCGACGTACAAGGACTCACTTCTAAGGATGGTCCAGAGACATACCATCACAATTTTGATCCTCTGCGGAGTAGATGGCTCCCTTGCTTCGGTGATATCTTATATTTACCGATAAATGTATGTACATGGTTGAGATTATATAGGTTTTAGGTAGCACTAGTGCTACACTATTGACAAATGGCAACTGTCTAGGATACGCCCCGAAACGTGGTCAGAAGATATCAGTGGCGGCTCGTGAGTGACGTTTTGGGAGGGCTGCAGGCTAATGACTGAAAGCAGTATGTTAACAACGAAAACGTTTTCTTTTAATTGGCTCTTGAAGTGTTATCATATTTACTTATATTGTCGAAATAAGCGAATCAGCCAATTAGGTGAATAAAAGTTCCATTCTTTGTACTTTTTCTAGACGTTTCGATTAAGTACCCCCCAATACGAGCCGCCACTGGAAGACATATCATCAAAATTTTGGTCCTCCATGGAGGGGAATGGAGCCTTCATGGTGAAGATAGATTAAATCGGAGAATCATTTTGAATGATAATCATAACAGAACTTCATCAAAAATATTTTCCAATGCACCTACAATATTAAAAATTTATCAAAAGCCATAACTCCGATACAACTTGAAACTTTATTAAGACTTGTAATTCTATTCATAGCATTTTTCTCAAAGCACCAATTCCATTTACTTCCCCAGGACCATCCTTATGGGTGAGTCCCAGACTATTTGCCAATTGCCCAAAGCGCAACACTAATGTGACGTAAAACCCAACCAACAAACCGTTTAATATTCCATTTAATATCTTACTTTAAAAAGCAAAACTATTCGAGCTATGTAAACCTTCGTATACAAATTTCGTATGGCAGATCTTCATTTCAAATTACACTTTCATTATTGTTTGCACAAATATGAGGCTTTCGCTAAATCTGTTTGCTCCATGTATTGCTAACAATAATGTAATGATGGTGTCAATGATGAGAAAACGCTGACACAAACTGAGCAGAAGGAACAAAATGAAAGTTTACTATTTTTGGCGAATTAGCACACTTATGGCATCAGGCAGCTCCAACTGAATTCCAACAGTTCGAAGGTTAGCGCGCGCCTTCCACCGGGTTAACATGCGTGATAGTGATTGCCGTGGAACCGAGTTTCGTGTGTTCTGAGATTCATGCGCAGCGAGGTAGGGCTGTCCAGTGATTTTTTTTTCATGTGCGTGAAGCGTACATACGTGCGTTATAGTGATTGCTGCGAAAATGACTTACGTGTGCTCTCTGATTCGACCATTCATCGAATAGGGACTTTTACTGTACGAGTAACAGCTTCAACTGTTTCTAGAATATTCGAAAAATTATCATTTCTATTTGACTGTTTTCGAGAATATTCGTTTTAATAATAGTTTTGTTGCACAGATTCGAGAAGTTCAAAAAATGTTTGATATTTTCAAGGGGATCCCATACTAAAACAGTGAAGAAAATAGTCGCCAATCGAAATATATTTATTTAAACGTTTCAATTATTCAATTAAAATAAATCCTATAAATGTAGTGCCCAGCGAAGCGGGTGAAGCCTGCTAGTTTACCTTATACTGATTTACTGCGTAATCTCATAGATATCAATTTTGTAATTAACTTATGCAATATTTCTCATAATGTATATTTATGTGAAATTGTACACTGTTACAAAAATTTTAAATTTTGTATAAATTTACTGAGTTTACAAATTAGAACATTGAAAACAGGATTCTGCCCTATATCATAAGGAATACTATTTTAAAACTGATCTAAATTAAATATTCGTAAAACAAGAAGCAAAATTATAACTCAATTAAGTAAAGAAACCTTACATATTTCTTGAGCTAAGACTTAGTACTTGCGGGAAGGGGCCCCTCCCATCGTCAGAGGCAGCACGGTGGCGGTTTGGTTAGTTGGGTTGACTTGATCTTTTGCAGTCGTCATTATTTTACACCAGTTACGGTTGATTTCCTGCGCTGGGTCGTTGCCATTACAGGTAAGAGGATTAAATAAAATTTCGACCGTTTCGCGATTTGCGGCGTATATTGCGTTGTTGTATTCGGCTAGTTTGCGAGTTTCGTTAAAATTTATATTGATGGGTTCGGTAGCGTTTATTTTGGTGAGTGTGGTGGTTATTTTTCCAAATTTGATATCTGCTGAATGTTCTTTAATACGGTTTTTGATTTTGCGTTTAGTCATGCCTATGTAGTAACCAGTATCATTGTTTGTTTTGGAGAATGGAATACGATAAATTCCGGAGGTTTCTAGGGGATCTATATCCTCTTACCTGTAATGGCAACGACCCAGCGCAGGAAATCAACCGTAACTGGTGTAGAATAATGAAGACTGCAAAAGATCAAGTTAACACAACTAAGCAAACCGCCCCCGTGCTGCCTCTGACGATGGGAGGGGTCCCTTCCCGCAAGTACTAAGGCTTACCTCAAGAAGTATGTAATGTTTCTTTACTTAATTGAGCTGATCTAAATTGTTAATCACCATTCATTCTTAAGATATGTTCCACACAAACTAACGATAAACTGACTAACTTAAATACAAACACCACATTTTTTTTCATGATGTTATGATTCCTCATACCTTAAAATTTGTAAAAATGTCAAAAAATTGAGGTTGAAAATATTCATGACTATAAAAGTTTCTCATACTTATAGTATGATAGGAAACTAAATAATTACAAGATAAAAAGATCTTTTTATATACCATGTTTTTAAATTTTCTGTTCAATCATATAAACGCTACCGAAGGCAGCGGGAACCCGGAGCAATTGGATAAATTTTTTAAAAAATTCATTGCTCTCGTGTTTTGAGCTATTATAAAAGTTTCAAATGTCTAGCTAGTTGGGAAGTTAGTGAAAAATCGATTGCAAGCTTTGTACTGGTAACGCTGCCGAAGGCAGCAGGAACCCGAACATTTGGCTAAAGGTATTAAATAAATGCATTTTAACCGTATTCTGAACTATTCTGAAAGTTTCAAATGTCTAGCTAGTCAGGAAGTTAGTTAAATAAATTTTCTGTTGAATCATATAAACGCTGCTGAAGGCAGTAGGGACCTGAAACAGTTGACTAAAACTAAAAAAAAAAATATGTATTGTCACTGTATTCTGAGCTATCCTGAAAGTTTCAAATGTCTAGCTAGTCGAGAAGTTACGGAAAAATGGATTGCAATCTTTGTACTGATAACGCTGCCGAAGGCAGCAGGAACCCGAAACATTTGACTAAAGGTATTAAAAAAATGCATTTTAACCGTATTCTGAACTATTCTGAAAGTTTCAAATGTCTAGCTAGTCGGGAAGTTTGTTAAATAAATTTTCGTTCGAATCATATAAACGCTGCCGAAGGCAGTAGGGACCTGAATCAGTTGACTAAAAGTATAAAAAAAATGTATTGTCACTGTATTCTGAGCTATCCTGAAGTTTTCAAATGTCTAGCTAGTCGAGAAGTTAGTGAAAAATCGATTACAAGCTTTGTACTGGTAACGCTGCCGAAGGCAGCAGGAACCCGGAGTAGTTGGTTAAAAATATTTAAAAAATGCATTTTCACCGTGTTCTGAACTATTCTGAAAGTTTCCCATGTCTAGCTAGTCGGGAAGTTAGTTAAATAAATTTTCTGTTGAATCATATAAACGCTGCCGAAGGCAGTGGGGACCTGAAACAGTTGACTAAAAGTAATAAAAAAATGTATTGTCACCGGTTTTTGAGCTATCCTGAAAGTTTCAAATGTCTAGCTAGTCGGAAAGTTAGGAAAAAATCGATTGCAATCTTTGTACTGATAACGCTGCCGAAGGCAGCGGGAACCCGAAACAGTTGGCTAAAGGTATTAAAAATATGCATTTTAACCTTATTCTGAACTATTCTGAAAGTTTCAAATGTCTAGCTAGTCGGGAAGTTAGTTAAATAAATTTTCTGCCGAATCATATAAACGCTGCCGAAGGCAGCGGAACTTGAAGCAGTTGACTAAAATTATTAGAAAAATGTATTGTCACCGTGTTGTGAGCTGTCCTGAAAATTTCAAATATCTAGCTAGTCGGGAAGTTAGTTAAAAATCGATTGCAAGATTTGTCCCTGACAAACACACAAACACACAAGAATCGAAGTTAATAATAAAAACATGGTAAAATTAGTTTTTTCATACACGAATACATAAATTGCTTATTATTTAAAATTGGTCGGAAAATAATTCAAAATATTTATATCAAGAATCAAGTGTTGCTTTACTTTAATAGAACTTATAATACATAATTTATTCGATTGTAGATAGAATGGCTGCATATCCATAAATCATCATACGTAATAATATTATAGTTTTAAAAAATTAAAGAACACGCTTTAATTTACTTTCCTTATTTTAAATAAATGTAATTTTTATTGTTCACGTTTTTTTTTTTTTTTCTGTCGAAAAAATAATGATAATTTTTTTGGCAACAATTAAATTAAGGAATAATATTAAATATTTTAAATAAATGTAATTTTTATTGTTCACATTTTTTTTTTTTTTTCTGTCCAAAAAATAATGATAATTTTTTTTGGCAACAATTAAATTAAGGATTAAAATTAAATGGCCAATTTATCAGTAATTAGAAGGTTTTTATTTTAACATTTTAATTAATTAAAAGAAAACTAAAACAAAATTCGAAAATCGGGCTTCGAGGTGCATCAGGAGAGGTCATTACGAACCACCATGCAAAGTTTTGTAGCTCAGCCATCAGCCGTTTTCTTAAAAAGCTCTGGAAACCATACACAATGGTTTTTTGTTTGAGATATGAAGGATTTTGTGCAATCACGTTTTGCTCCCAGAGAAGTTACAAACATACATACATACAGGTGAAGCTAATATAAGCGTGTTAAAAAATGAAAACTGATCATTAGATTTCAGGAATTTTCGTTTGATATACTTTCATTTATTTAAGAATCTTTTTCTTTCTTTCAACTTTTTGGAAATATTTAAGATAACTGTATAAGGGAAATTCAGAAATATCTTTTGTAATTAATTGGTATTTTAACTTTGCACATGTTTTATTAGTTACAATTGTAAAATCGTAATTGACTTTTTTATTCATGTAATTTCAGAATTTTACAAACAGAGTCACAAACAGCCCTGAATAAAGGAATTGTAGAACATGAGCATGAAACATATTTAGAGAATTCATTTTTATTAACCGACTTCAAAAAAGAAGGAAGGTTCTCAATTCAAACCGTATGTTTTTTTTATGTTTGTTAGCTCATAACTTCTGAACGGATGTTCCGATTTTGATACTTTTTGTTTTGTTGAAAAGGTCTTGGTCTGCAATAGGTCCCATTGTAATATTTTTACGATCTTAAGAAAATACAGGGTGCCCAAAAAAATCAGTCTCAACTCTTTTAACTGCTAAACGGCTGCAGCTATAGTGATTAAAATGGTATGTAAGTATAGCAAAGTGGCCATGCAGTACAAGGTTAAACCGCTTGCCGCGCCACCTGGTGGAAAATAGCGGAGTTAGTGTTCCTAACCCGAAAACGGTTCTAGAGAAAAAGTGAATTACAAAGCTGAAGAGTATCTCTGATTTAGTAGAAAAAGATAGTTTAGACATTCATGCTAGCGTTCCTACGTCGGAAACGGTTCAAGACAGGGGGTTAAAAGTGAATTATAAAATTGCAGAGCATCATCGATTTAGTAGGAAAAGATAGTTTAGGCATTGATGGTAAAAATACAATGCTAAAAACGTGCATTTGGTTTTTCGCAATATCTTACACTATGCACACTTGAGCTACATTGCACACGTTGTAGCGTAGCTGATGAGACATACGCTATATAGTTTAAAATACGTTTACTTGATACTTTTTGTTTTGTTGCAAAGACCTAGGTCTGAAGTATGTCCCAGTGTAATATCTTTACAATCGAAAGAAAATAAAGCGCCATCTGGTGAAAAACAGCGGAATTACCGCTCCTGTCTCAAAAACGGTTCAAGATGGGAGAAAATTAATTATAAAGTTGTAGAGCATCATCGATTTACCACGAAAAGACAGTTTTTAGACATTATTGCTAAAAATAGAACACTTAAAACGTGCAGTTGTTTGTTCGCAATTTCCTACACTGTGCACACTTGAAACATGTTGCATACTTTGCAGCGTAGCGAATGACACGTATACTCTGTGGTTCAAAGTACTGTTACTGTAAGCGGTCACATCGATTAGCGCAAAGTCGTTTTTAACCAACTTGAGAAAGGAGGGTGTTATTAATTCGAGCTATGTGTTGTTGTTGGTGTTTGTAAGCTTATAACTTCGTAAGAGATGCTCTAATTAACCGAGTTCAAAAAGGAGGAGGTTCTCAATTCAAAGCCTATGTTCTTTTGTTTTTGTTTGTTAGCTCATAACGTCTGAACGGATGATCCGATTTTGATACTTTTTATTTTATTGTATAGGTCTTGGTCTGAAATAGGTCCCATTGTAAGATCTTTACGATCAAAGAAAATATAGGGTGGCCAAAAATGTCAGTCCCGACTCTTTTAACTGCTGAACAGCTGCAGCTGTAGTTATAAAAGTGGTATGTAGGTATAGTAAAGTGGACATATGCTACGCGATTCAACCGCCTAAAGCGCCACCTGGTGGAAAAGAGTGTAGTTAGCGATCCTATCTCGGAAACGTTTTAAGACAGGAGAAAAAAGTGAATTATAAAATTGCAGAGCATCATTGATTTAGTACGAAAAGATAGTTTAGACATTAATGCTAAAAACGTGCATTTGTTTACAATTTCCTATTTTGCGCACATTTGAACGACATTGCATAGCGTAGCAGGTGACATTTATGCTATGTAAAATTCAAAGTATTGTTATTGTAAGCGGTCACATCGATCAACGCATAAACGTTTTAAACCGACTTCCTAAAGGAAGAGGTTCTTAATACAAACCACATTTCTCGTTCTTGTTGTTGAAAGTTGTTAGCTTATAACTTCGTAAGAGATGATTTAATTTTAATACTTTTTTTTTGTTGTCGTAATGATTTTGGCCTGAAATAGGTTTCATTAGGATTTCATTAAGATATAAACAAATTACAGGATACTCACAATAGTCTGTTCTCACTCTAACTGCTGAACGCATGCAGCTACACTGGTAAGAGCAGTATGTAAAGTATCGATGTTGAAACTTCTGTCCGTCAGCTACAATGCATATTTTGCTCTTTGTTTGAACTTTACGCTGCGCAATTTCCAGTGCAGCGGGTGACACGTATTCACTGTAAAGTTCAAAATATTGTTACGAAATTGTAAATAATTGTGTTTATTTTTGTATAAATTCTTTCAAAGAGGCTTAGTAAGTTGATAAAGTGCTAATTTTGTGCATTTCTAGTCGTTTTAGCGTTGAAATAGCCTTATTTTCTCTTAAAAACGCATTAAAAAGCCCCAGTAATGCAAGTAATGGATTTGGCGCCAAATTTGGCGACTTTTTCCCACCTTGGCGATTTTTTTGGCGACCTTGGCGAGAAAATCCTTATATGGGATATACCAAATATGGAAGCTGTAAGTTGATTGGTTGACCACTTTCTAGAGTTTTCTCGAAAAATCTGGGCTCCATGGAACAGCATATAAGGAGCGCTTCCTCGCCAAGGCAGTCAGTTCAGTTCAGATCTCAGCCAGCTTCGCTAGTGCTTGCATTGCTCTTAAGCCTCTTTGAGAGAGATTAATATTACTCCGTGGTTTGTACTGTGGATTTGCTATTGACAGCTGTTGTTTAAGCTGTGTTTACTGTTTGAATTGAAGCTGATACTTGGTTTATAGACCTGCATTTTTCTGGAACTTTCTGTGAATAAATTACTGAATTTTTGTACGTTTGGCCTTTCATTCTCAGACAACTCACGAACCCCCAAGTACGCAACAATATACATAACAGCGTTTTTAGTTACGAATACAGCCTATCCGTTCTTTACATTTCTAAAGACTTTTTAATTTAACGTATGTTCATTCAATAGATAGTTTTTTGCTCATATCCGATAAAAGCAAGGAAAGTGACACAACTTAAAAATGTAGCATTTGAGAAATTCAACTTAAAAATAATTTAACTAGAATAAAACTGGCACAACTGTCTCTCGAGTGGATAACTTTCTAGATGGAGATGTAACTTTTTTGTTCACATTGGGTGCATTTCATGTATTTTTCAGTGACATAAACCATTTTTTGAGTAATGTCACTTTTCTTGGAAGTTGTGATTTGTGAAACTTCCGTCTAATGTCTTCTGATGTTCTGCTATATGAATAAATTTTCACTGAAAAGAGAAAAATAAAATCTTTTTGTAAAAAAATAGAACCGACTCCAAAAAGGAACTACTATTCAAACAACTAAAAATGAAAGAAAGTTGGCAGAAAATAGAACTGTAAATTGCGCCTAAAAGTATAAAATAATTTCCTTCGCCAATCAACCTATAACACTACAATTAATCATAACTTTTGAAGTCGGCGCAAAATTAAATAAAAATGTATACCTTTATTCAATACAAAAATCAAATCGTATGCAAAATACACATCTCACATTGTTTCCTGCAAAACGCAGCCGAAAACTACTTTGATTCAAGAAAACAAATAAGATTTCATAAGCAGCAAAAGTTGGCGAAGATGCTGGTATCTGATGTCCTTGGTGAAAGAAAAATCGCAAAATTATCTGGCAGACAAATTTAATTTCTTTGGGATATCATGAGTATTTTGATAAGGTATATCAAGAGAGTAATCCAGAATACGAAACAACATATCGTACAATATATGTTATGAAAATATACAGCTTGCGTGTATATTTTTGCCTTACGTTTTGATCGCCAAATCCAAAAGCCATCAAGGATGATAGTTATCAAAGTTATACCAAATTTGCAAAGGAAACTCTAACTTCGTAGAAACATAAGTACCACATTGTGAAGAATGTTCACTGTTCTATGTAGATGCTACTAATGGACCAATTGTATACATACAAAAACAAACCTTAAAAAAAAAAAAAAAAAACTTTAAGCCTTTGTCTAAAAACAAACCTTTAAAAACTAATTTAATTTTATTTAATTTTGCGCCGACTTCAAAAGTTATGATTAATTGTAGTGTTATAGGTTGATTGGCGAAGGAAATTATTTTATACTTTTAGGCGCAATTTACAGTTCCATTTTCTGCCAACTTTCTTTCATTTTTAGTTGTTTGAATAGTAGTTCCTTTTTGGAGTCGGTTCTATTTTTTTACAAAAAGATTTTATAAAAAATCTTGTAATAAGAGCTTATAATAAAAACGTGTAAAAGCTTGTATAAGAAATATTTTTGTATCAACTGCATGTCATGAATTCTGGTTAACAAAGGTCATCATAAGAATAACACAGGTTGTGATAATTAAAACATCATAAGGGGGATAAAATTTTAAAACTGATCTAAATTTTTAACCATCAACAATAAACTTATCCAAAAAAATACATAAACATACAGTCAGAAGAAAAACAAATGTTTAATTTTAAAATTCTTTTTACCTATTCACATTTATCAAAGCTAATAATTTGATCTCTTACTCTAAATGACTTCAACATATGGTTTTTTAAGATCAAACAAATCAGCATTAACCCATTACCCGCGTAACACCAGAAATAACTGCATTTAACAGTTAACTAAAAAAGATATTTTATCTTAAGTATTGTTTTTAAGTAAGAAAAAAGTAGATGTTTATTAAAAAAAAAAAAAATCTAAAAAATATTTTATGTTTAAAAATGAATTTTAAACTTAAAGCACTTTTCAAACCAAAACTTTTGAAAATTTTCATATTTGAATGAGTTTATATATCTTGTAGTAAAAAACAAAAATTACTTTAGAAACCATCTGTAGTTTTTGCTGATTTATGCTCCCTCGAAGAAATTTCCGTAAACATTTATTTGTATTCAATTTATACAATTATTCCGCTGAAGTTGTACAAATACAACACTCTATTTTTAGTAAGGTAAGACCAATTTTCATAATTTTATTTTAAATTATTGTTATATATGATCAAAATAATGAGTGTTACTGTTTGTATTTAGAAAAAAATCATTATTTGTGGTTTTGGCGGTTAATGGGTTAATAGCTGTTATTTACAACATCATTTACATAAGAGGTTTAATAAATAACTTTAATTTACGCCTTCTTGAAACTAAACAAATCAGCATTAATAACACAGGTCTCCATCTAAAATTTTGATTCGATAATTTTGGCTGACCTGTATGCTTTTTGGTGTGCTGAAACTTGAAACTGAAGCCAGATTTTCTCTTTCATGTTTAGATTTTTTGTCTTTCATGTTTAGATTTGTGACTCTTCCACGAATATTATAATTATATGATAACTTTTAGAGTATGTTTTCATGATTAATTATAATTAATCATGAAATCAACCTAGAAACTACTGAAAATTGAGAAATTGTGTCAGTAGGCAGCCTGTATTGACAAAAATATATACGATAGAGAAAAATGGCTTCATTTTCAATATCAGCTCACACAAACACACAAAAAGAAAAAAGAAAGAAAAGAAACATATGTATCAGCTAAAATTGCACTGCTCGGCATGAAAATGGCCCCCAACACCGCAAATTCTTATGTAAAATGACCTTCTGAATCCGAATATGACGGCCATTTTGCTCTATCAGCCACCGTTTTTTGGGAACGCCCCCCCTCCCTCTTATTTTTACCTCTTTTCGGTAATTGTATAGCTATAAATTTGATTTATAGTGGAGAAAAGAAATATTTTAACTGTTAAATATCTACTGAGAGCCTAAAGAGATAAAAAATTCTATAACATGAACATTTGCAGCAAGGGGAAGATTTAGGAGGGGGGGGGGGGGACTTACCACTGAAATTATAAGTTACATTTATTATATTTTATTAATCAATTATTATTATCACTTATTATACATTAGAAATTTTTTATTTTTAAGAGTTAAAATAGTTATTTTCCATTCTCCAAATCAAATTCATGGCTATAAAATTACCGAAGAGTGATAAAAATTGGGAGAGGCGGTGACGTCCAGAGAAAACGGTGGGTGATGGGGGAAAATTGGGTTATATTCGTATTCACGAGGTCATTTTACATAAGAATCAGCAGGAATGGCATCAGGGCTCGAAATTTTTTTTTGCAGCGTAGTGTTTATCAAATCAAATTTTGTCAACATCATTTTGGTAGACTTGTGTAATCATAGATTTTCGCGCCAAAACTAAATTCAAAACTGGTGTACAAACGATAAATAGATTATAAGACTTCTTCACACACCATAAGATTTGAGCCAGCACAACCGGTTTCGAAAGAACGTAGCCTTTCTTCATCAGGTGCAAAAAAACACGTGCTACTGCCTTGGAGGCAAAAGCTTTTGCCTCCTTAAAAATCGATTTGTTAGATTGTGCATTTTCTTGAAAAATTGTTTTTCAATGATAACTCGTTTTTTGATGAGAGAGAAGTAATAAGCTTCCACCAAATTATTGAACGTTAGACTTTTTGTGCATCTGGCAAGTTATTATTTCCTAATATATATTGAGATCTATCTGGCAGGTTATTATTTCCTAAAAAATTATTACTTGTAACTCATTCTTCGAACAGGAAGAAAACAATATAGCAAGCAAAAACTACTTCCGTAATTCGATGATACCCTGACCCTCCAAGAGTCAAAAAAGTTTTCATTACTATCAGGGGGAAAAAAAAAAAAAAAAAAAAACTGTATTTATATCAACAACATTTATTTTTCCTGTTTTTTTTTTTTTTTTTTTTTTTTTTACTTTTTTCTTTAATGTATCCAAATTCCTTATGTATAGCAACAGTTAAAATGTGTGCCATTTGACTATTAAACAGTCGTTGAATTTTATTCAGAATTAACCTTTAATAATGCAGGAAGATTTGGGCATGGCACTAGGCAAAATTAAGAGGCGCCTTCGAACAATTTTTATAAAGTATTCATAAGGGAAAGAACTTATATAAACGCCAGTAAAAAGAAAAAAAACAAAACAAAACTGAATAATATAGATTTTTGAGCTAGTCCTGCTTTAAAATACTGTTTTGTCAATTTTTTAGACATTTTAATGATATCTCTGGAGGTCAACGAAACGGTGGAGTCATCCCCTCCACAGAGGATCGAAATTGTGATGGCATGTCTCCAGACCATCCTTAGGAGTGTATTCCAGTCCCACACCGTCGCCAGTTGCCTATAGCGTCGCATTAGCTCAACGTAGAACGTAAAACCCATTTACTCTAGATGTTGTATTTTATATGATAATTTAATATGCAATACGAAAAATAGATGGCAGCACTATTAAAAAACTCATTCTCATACAATTTTTCGAGTGTTTAGTGCTGCCACCTTTAAGTATTTTAAGGTAACAAACATTTAATGAAATATAAAATTGGTTATTATTTTACATATTCTATTTCATTTAGTTCATTATTTCTTCTTGATAATGAAATTTGTATATGTGTTTAATCAAAGAAAATAAATAAAAATGTTTATGGTGCTGGTCTTTCCATTAGAAAGAAATTAAATTCTTTAAATTAAAATAAATTTAGTCTTTTGAAATTAATGGGAATCCAACAAAACTCGTTAAAGTCAATTTTAATTATTTTAATGTTCCTGGGAACTCTTATTTCTTAATAACTATAAACAATCCAATAAATTGTATGTTTTTATACAACTTTTTTTTTTTTTTTTTTTTCTCTCAACAGAACAAAAAATATCTTTATCAACTATAATCTGTAAAATTTAAAAATATTTCACAGAAGTTATTATTATTATCATTTGAAAATGAAATCAGTTAAAAAATCTCTCACTTTCATAGAAAATGTAAATTCAGCATACTTTGCACTAAAATTTAATAAATAAAAAGAACAAAAGAAAAAAAAAAGGAGCTATTTCCATCTTTTTTTATTCAACTGGAAATTCTTCAACAGTCAAATAAAATTTGTTTCGAAAATGAAAATACAAGATTTTTAATATTATTCATGTACCATTTTAGATAGCTTACCGCATTTTTCTATAATTTTGCTAAAATGAAATAAGGTATTTTTGCAAAAATCATTATTAATATTATTATTATGATTTACAATTTTAATCGTACCGCAAAAAAGATATAATTGTTTACACTTTGTGTACAAAAATCGAACATCTTAGAAAAAGATTTTTATAATTAAAACGAATAAAAAAAATTATAATACGTATTAACGTAAATATTGATACGCGTCGGCGACTCTTCCAATATTACACTAACTTGGTCGTCGGGGGCGTAGCTCAGATGGTAGAGCGCTCGCTTAGCATGCGAGAGGTACCGGGATCGATACCCGGCGCCTCCAAATGTTTTTTTTATTTCTTTTTTAATAAATAAGTAATATAAAAAAGTTACACACAAAATAGATTTATTGTTTAATTTTTGCATGAAATAAAGCTTAAACAATGGAATTTTTATTTATTTATTTATTTAAATTACGCAAAATGAGAAAATTGTTAAACAAGCCGGAAACACTTCTAAAAGGCTGTTGTTTCTTTTCTTTTCTTATTATTTATTTATTTATTTAATGATTTTAAAGACCATTAAGTGATGTATTAAGATGTACTAATTAAAGCTAATTTTTTTTTTTTTTTTTTAATGAAGAAAAGAGAAGAGAGTAATTTTCTTGCACTTCAAAAATACAGTTACTTCCTTTTTCTTTCTCTTCTTTCATTTCATATCTTTTTTTTTTTTTTTTTTTTTTTTTTAACTTATCGTCTGTAAATTACAGTTACAAGCTTAATTTATTTATTAAATCTATATATTTGCATGAATAAATAAATAAATAAATAAATAAGAAAATAATTTTTTTTTTAAATATATACTATACTATAATATAATATATATATATTTAAATATATACCCCTTCACTGGTCACTATATATTTAAATGATAATATATATGAATAACTGAAACTTTTAAATAAATATATTTCGATTGGCGACTATTTTCGGCACAACTTTAGTATGATATCGACTTGGCTACTTTACATAATTTTTGCCATTTTGGCGATGAAATTAAATGGCTATCGCAACTGTGTACCTTGGCGGGAAACATCCGAGCTAATTCGGTCCAAATTTTAGATTTCGCCAAAGGGATCCCATATTAAAGTTGTACGCTATTTTCAGGCAATCCAAACCGTGGCCAAGTACAGTGATATACAACTGTTAATGAATTATAAATGATCAAGCAGAAACGGTCGTATTGCCAAGCCAAGCTCAAAGAAAAACAAAACAAACAAACTACCATTAATACATAGCAGAATAAAGCCAATAATAAAATCGGCAGAAATACCAAAACCGTTAAATGCTTATTATACAGAAACCAACTTTCCCATGTTTAATCGGAAAATTCTTTTTCCGTAAAGTTTTAAATATTGCAAGAACCAAATATCGCAGAAAAATGAAACAAAAAGTAAAATATTCGTATCAACGAGAGCTTTAATTTGAGATGAAAACGAACTTTCTAAGTGAATAAGTAAGAAAACGGGAGCATTTTCAATTTAGCATAAAATTAGATGTTTTGACAACTTTTTGAAAAATATTTCTTCGTCAAGAAATTTTTTAAAAACACGCTAGAGAGTTCATAAATGTGCAGAATTCTCTGAAAAGTGGTTTTTCAGATAGATAATTACTTAATCTAGAAACTTTTATAAAATCTAGCTTTTAAAAATCAAAATTTCGTATCTTAATTGCTGAAAAACTGTTAACTATCGCCAAAGAGACATAAATCGCAAAAAATATGAAATTGCTTCATCTCAGTTACCTACAGTGCGCCCATATATCCTAAAACTAGCAGTGAGGGATGCCAGCTTGACCGACAGTTCGAAATTTGGAAAACATCCAATAATTCCGCGCTCTGTGTTATTGCTCATTTTCTCTGATTCAGATGACTGTCACCCCTATTTTAGCATTGGACTCGTTGAGTCAGCACTTGCGCAGATGCTTCCATGGTTTCATAAAATGTGGTCGAAGAATACTTTGAGAGTTAAGGTTTAAGGGGGTGTCACAGGAAAACTGTCAACAGCTAAGTGTTAGGATGAAAACTATGAATATATGGGAATCGTGAAAGGGCATTTAGAGGCCAAAAACTTAAAATAAGTTATGAGTTTCCTAATAATAGGCCCCATAGCAACCCCTCTATCACGTCAGGATTGCATTTCGGACCCTTCATTGCTAATTCCGAATCGTCTTTGTGTTCTCTCTACATCTCCTGTAAGGCGGTAAGTTTGTCGCAATGGTAGGGAATCATCCTGTGGAAGAAAATGTTTAACGGAGTGATGGGGGAAGGTTGTTAAATATTATTATACAGAAATATCATACTCTTTATTAATTGAGTTATACATACTATTTTATAGAATACAGAAAAAATAAAATTTAAATGCTTAGCAATGAGTAATACAGATGGGCGTTGTGGATACTGAATTATAAATTCCGAGTTTATTCTGTCGTTGAAAATTTGTCCAATATAATACCATCGCTGCCAATATTTTAATTTATTCCGGAGTACTTTTAGCCCCGCCTTTATTTCGCACCACTTTAATTATAGAAAAATTTCCTCCAATATATAACTTCGATAAAATAAGACAAAATTACTTTTAATAAATAAGTGGTGCGAAATAAAGGCGGGGCTAAAAATACTCCGGAATAAATTAAAATATTGGCAGCTATGAACACCACGAGTTAACTCGTGATTTGGAAATGTGGAATCATTTGGAAAAGTGGAATTCCACAAGCAGGCGTTTCTTTTCGAATTATTTTATTAAATTATTTCTCAAGAATATACTCAATATTCGTATTTATTTAATTAAAAGTATTAGATACAAATATTAGGTCGTTGCAAAAGTTCGTGCGGACGGGGATCATTTTATTGCCTCCAAAGACGAGAGCTTCTATCGCCGTGGTATACATTTGTTACCCGAAAAATGGGCAAAGGTTGTAGAAAGTAATGGAGAGTATTTTGATTAAAAATTGTCATTTAAATTGATGTATTTTTATGAAATGAAGCAATAAAAAACCGCACGAATGTATGCAAAGACCTAATAATTTGAATAAAAAGACTATAATCACTTGTAAATATAATCATGAATACACAATTTAACCATTCTTCTAAAATAATGTAATGCAAGAATAATGTTCCCAGGTGGAGTTTACTTAAATGTATATAGTAAAAAATATGATAACGGAAATTAAAAAATAAAAAGGTAGTTAAATTTCCATCTATTTCACATATAAAACCATTTCATATTTTATATTACATATTGTACAACATTTACAAAATTTTGTACAGTAAAATGTTTTACTCAGTAGATAAAATTTCCGGATTCCAAATCACAGATTTTAGACAAGTGAAATTCCTTTTCTCTATTGTTCAAGGTTTCAAAAGGGGGGGGGGAGGGGGGTCACGTGATAACGATACCGATTGGTAATTGCTATCGTAAACAAAAAAAAAAAAAAAAAAAAATCGCATTTTTTTCTTAAAGATGTCCTACACAGAATAAAATTCGCTTTCTTTGAATATTTAGTGTTATGCTACATCTCTAGAAGGAAAATCGTCTGCATACATCATGGAAGATAATTTTATTAAATAATAATTTCAATAAATTATTTTTACTGAGTGAAATCGGTACCGAGTGGACATTATTTTAATTGGCAGCAACCAAATCAAATGGCAAGAAATTAATAATTCTGATTTCTTGGTCTGCCGACATTCCCTGCTTACAACTTAAGGAACCTTTTTTCACAGTGATTATAAATATTTTAATAATAAAAGGGTTACTTCCACCTAGAAGCATAAAAATAGTTATTACATAGGCGGCAACGTTTGAAAATTTCAGGAGGGGCAGAATCGAAGATGGTGGTCATGCAAGTCAGTCGAAGAGACGAAGGTAAAGACCTTCCATGACTTATTTTCTATTTTCAAAGGGGAGTATTTTCAGAGTGTCACCAACCCCATTTGTCCTCCGTAGTCTATGTTTATGATTTATTATTACAATTATTAGCGTTCCCTATCGAAAGAATTTCTGAAATTTTTGCAGTCTTAAAAGATGAGGATCCATAAGAGTATTTTTTGACACTGAAATTGTGGAAAATATCAGATTAATCACACGTATGAAATTTTTGCATTTAATTATTTTAGATCTAGTGTATTATAAATTTCTATCAATATTATCATTCTAGTAATTATTTGTTCCCCAGAGCAATGTTACCTGAGTTTGTGACTTCTTTTTAACACGCTTTTATTAGCTTCACCTGTTATGTATGTATGTATGTATGTTTGTAACTGCTCTGGGAGCAAACAAAAAATTTATATTGTAAAAAAATACTTTCCCTACGTGAATGATGTGGCGTTGAGGTCTAGCGTTCGATCCCAGTCAAGGGAGATTTTTTAAAAATGGTTTTCGTTTAATTCTAAGTTATTTTAAATGTATATAAATATTATGGTGTGTCACTCATACGATTTTCTCTTACCCTGCATTTTAATACTAAGATAGATACAGTCGGTAACAAAAGTGTCCGAACACTAGCAACAATTCCTATGTAAGAAAAGTACGCTTAATACAGTTTTGCTAAATAAATCCTTGTCGAATCCTGTGCTTGGTCAGTCTAAGAACATGATTCGACAAGGATTTATTTAACAAAACAGTATTAAGTGTACCTTTTCGACATAGGAAATTTCGCTAGTGTTCGGACACTTTTGTTACCGACTGTATTTTGTGCTTTTTTAGTTCACATTTCTATAAAAGCGTGTTCTTTAATTTTTTTAAAACTATAATATTATTTTAATTCAAAATCCACCATAAAATTTTAACTGTAACGACTGCCTAATCACTTCGAAGATTAATCGTCTCATATTAAATATCACTTCTCAAAATTATTGGTAACTATGGAATAAAAAAGGTCTCAAAATATGGCAACACTGCCCCTGGACCCCAAAGAAAGATTCACAACTTTGCATTTTTGTCAAAAATACTCCGATTTTGAGAGACTTATCTTTTTTTTTTTTTTTTTTTTTTTTTAAATAGGGCGCAATGCCGCAAGACATTCTAATTGAAACATATTATGAAGTACACTATGGCAAGAATTTTATATAAAGATAAAAAGTGTTACGCCATTGCGTTCATATAAGACAAGTATGTTGTGGCCACCACATGACTTTCTTCTATATTTTCCTATACAAATTCACTCAATAAAAGTAATTTGTTAAAATTATCTTCTATGATGAATGCAGACGACTTCCGTTCTAGAAAAGTAGTAAATATATTACACTAAATATCCAATAAAAGTCAATTTTACTCTCTATTATATGATATCTTAAAAATATGCTTTTTTTTTTTTTTTTTTTTTTTTTTGTAAAAAAAAAAAAAAAAAAAAAAAAAAAAAAATCGATAACTTTATTTTAAATTATCTCATATTGATGTTTCAACCATTCGTTTTAAAGGTATTGAAGGGCTCTTTCGAAAGATACCCATAACGAAAATTTTCCCCTTCAGGGCAGGAGGGGGGGGGGACCGCGATGCTCTTACATATACAGAAATTTTTTCCAGTTCATGATCATTATTATAAATAATTCTTTTTAATTTCATAATGATTATTAAAAAAGTAATTCTCTTTCTGAAAATTTATACGGAATTTTGTCCTATACCGGCATGTTAAAAATTCAGAAAAAGCGGAATGACAGCGCTACCTGTTGGAAGATTTTCACCAAAAGTTGATAGGCAATAATTTGTGTCAAGTTGCAACTACATATCAAATTTTATGACAGTAGTTCCTGAGATACAGTTGCCAGAAAATTTTGTCTCACACACACACGCAGACAGACATTTTCTAAAAATTGTCAAATCGTATTCTAGAACGTGTGAATCCATCGAAAACCCGAGATGGAAAATTTTTAAGAATCCAATATTTTCTTCTATTGAATGCAGAAGAAAGTAAAAAAGTTAAAATTGAAAGACGATTACAACATTGTTTACAGTGAATAAGTTGCGTACGCTATTACATCTCACTTATCGGAAAGTGATGAAACTGACGAAATCAAACCTATCTAATCAAATTTTATCTAAATTTCACTTTTGTTGCATTAAATATTCTTTAAAAAATATTGAAGTCTCTTTTTTTCTGTACGCTTTACATCTGAAACAATATTAACACTTTCAATGCGGAGTATAGAATCTTCGACATTTTGAAATTTGTAACTCGGCTTATGGTGTTTCTTTTGCAATCTGTATTCTACAATATTTCTTAAGTATATACCCAATATTTGTCTTTCGACAATCAATGTACTATTGATACAAATATTTTGGTTACAAATAGTACGCAATAATTAATAAATATATTAATTAACAGTATTTGTAATATAAATATAAATGCAGAAAACTCTGTTCTAAAATTATGTAATTTGTGACAATGACCCTCCACAGGCGGAGCTTACATTTAACATTATGCCAACATAATAGTTGCTAACATTTTAGTTTATTCCGGAGCATTTTTAGTCCCGCCATTATTTCACACCTCTTTGTTTTTAGAATATTTTTCTTCAGTATATAACTACAATAAAATAAGAAATAATTACCCTTAAAAAAAGTGGTATGGCATAAAGGCGGGACTAAAAATGCTCCGGAATAAATTTAAATGTTAGCAACTCTGCGTCAGAAGCGACTGTGAGGGGTCTACGCATTAACACAGTTATGTCATATAGTATTTCATAGCAGTCCTAGTTATACTGAACTTTTGAATTAATTTGCATTACGTTTTGTTTATAGTGGTCTAACCATTCATACAATGAAATAGGAATTAGAAATTCTTCAAAGCCAGAAAACATTCTCATGTACCCTCACCTTGTTCCATTAATTCTTTGAAGAGTGAGCGAAAGTCATTTACTCTATCCATTTTTTCTTCGATTCCCAAGAGCAAGAATTCACCCCGAAATTTTTAACAGAATTTTACTTATAAAATTCAAAATTTTAAATATTTTGAAAATTTCTACTTTGTCTTTTACTTTTTTCTATATTTATATAAGAAAGTACTGGATTCGTGAAAATTTTCGATTTTCCGTTTTTGATGCATTTACACGTTTTGAGACGTCCTGAACACGGTTTAACTATTTTTAGAAAATGACTATCTGTGTGTGTGTGTATCGAAAATTTTGTGGACGCTGTATCTCACGAAACAATGGACGAAATTTAACCAAATTTGATATTTTCTTTTACCTTAACTTAAATTGATGCTGATAACATTCGGAGATAAATCGCTCAACAAATAATCGCTGTTATCACGTTATTTCATAATTTTTTAATATGGGAGTTTAGGACAAAATTTCTTATAAATGTACACACTGATAATTATTTTTAATGAATGATTGTGAAATTAATGAGAGATATTAATAATAGTTATAGTAAACTAGAAAAAAGAAAAAAAAATATTTATGTAGCAGCATCGCTTTTCTCTCCTGGGATGAAGTACTCCCGAAGGGTGTAAATCTTCAATATGGGTTAATATATTTTAAAAGAACTCGTTAATACTTTTAAAACAAATGGTTGAATTATAAAATTGTGATAAATTAAAACAAAGCTATCGATTTTTTTCATTTTTAACAAACAAAAGTATTTCCTCAGATGTCGGCACAAAATTGATTTTCTGTGGATATTTAGTGGTTATACTTCTCTGAGATGAAAACCATCTGCATGTATCATGGAAAACAATTTTAGTAATGATAATTTTAATATATACTTTGCACTGCGTGAATTTATACACTAAAATATAGAAAGTCTTGTGGTGGCCACAGCATGCTAGTTCCAAGTTTAAATAGTTATCGAGAACTTTTAGTGTATGTATCTTATTATATTTCAATACATAAGTAGGCAAATTTTCATAACTGATTAAACAGTATTTTACAAAAAATATTTATAACATTTCCACTTAAGGGAACAGTAGAAAATAGTATTATTTATGAGGAATGGATAAAAAATTGTCTCTTATTTTATGCAAAACGCCCCTTGGTGGAAATCTTTCGAACTTTATTATTTTTATTCCTTGAGTGCATCTTATCAAATGTCGATATTATTAAATTTGCTAGCGATCCTCTTGCACGTCTTATGTTTAGAGCCATAGCCTTCTAAACTAGATGCCTGTCGCGTTGCTCGTAAACTTGTAAACAGTTTAAGCGGTAGACAGCGCCACCTGGTACAGATTGCGTGACTGTTTTATTCAACAACCACCAAAAATTTTTAAAAGGGGGATTTGATATACATAAAAGGCAAATAGAATCGAAGAAACGTCGATTACATATGTCATATATCATTTCTTAAAATTATTGGTGACAGTTGAATAAAAAAGTCACGCAATCTGTACCAGGTGGCGCTGTCTACCGCTTGAACTGTTGCCAAGTTTACGAGCAACGTGATAGGCATCTAGTTTAGGAGGCTATGGTAGAGCGCTGTTTCAAGCGGAAGTAAAATTATATCCATACCACCCTGTATATGGAATCCTTTAAATAGTCCTAATAAAACTTATACTAAATAAAACATTTAGCAGATTAATATAACAATTCGTAATACTGAAATTAACTTAATAATATAACACTATACGCAAGCGAAGTGATGACATCACTGGCCGTCCCAGGATGCAAGAAAAAGATTTCATATGTTAATCGCCCACTGGATTTTTTGTAAAAAATTAAAAATCGAGGAAAATTATTTCCCGATTTTAATCCCCATATTTGGGTATAGATATGTATTAGTTATAGTGTGCATGCGTTAAGTTGTTTTTGCTGTAAAATTGATAAAATTTGAATTTCAAACTTCGAAACTCTAGAAAAAAAAAAAAAAAAAAAAAAAAAAGGCAAACTTTCATTATTCGATTGAAAACATAAACATTTCATTTCAAAGAATGATATTTACACAATAAATATCCAACTAATATACTCATTAAAAGGAAAATGATAAATATTCTATCATAATTTGAAGTGAAATTTGTTTTCCAATGTCTAAGTAAAGTGTCTGATATTAGATACTCATATGTTGCAGCGGAATAGATTTCATATCTGTCATCCTTGGCGAAAAAAAAAAAAAAAATCACCAAAGTATCTGGCGAATATATTTAATTCCTTTCAAAAATCATGGTTATTTCAACAACTTATATTAAGAGTATACAGACCAAACGTCCCCATTTTCTGGGGACAAATGGGGATGCCCTTTTTTTGAAGGCATTTTTCTAAGTTTTAAAAAATTATAGAAACTAAATTGTTAATCAATAACACTTTATTTTTAGTCCTTATTTATTAGGAATGAAAAAATACATCCATAATTTGATAATTGTAGCAATTTTTAATGCTTCTTTATTATAAAGGTACTTTGATCTGGTAAGCCTAATTAAGAGAGTAATGAATGATGTGAAACAATATTTCGTACAATACATATTACGAAAGTATGCATCTGGCATGTGTATTTTCGTATTACGTTTTCGATCGCAAATACAAAAAAATGAGAAGGATGACAGAGTTTTGACATTTAAAATTAAAATTTTATCAATTTGACAGCAAAATAACACAATCTAACACATGCATACGGGGATTAAAATCGCGAAATAACTTTCCTCGATTTTTAATAATTTTTTACAAAAAATCCAATTGGCAATGGACGACTAGAACGAGGCGGAGTTTCCCTTTGTTTGTGGGGAAAAGCTGCGCTATGACTGGCTATAGTCCTTTATTTGTGGGCTAAATTAAGACTCCTATAAGTTAAATTTCATCATGATGTCGAATGACGACAGAAAGTCAAGTCGTCAATTAACATAGGAAATATTTTTCTTGCATTCACGGACGGTCAGTGATGTCACACTTCGCTTACGTATAAGAAGAAGACAGAACAAAGAGAGGTTGGTTGGTTGGTTGGGTTTTTCGTCGCACTAGTGCTGCGCAGATGAGCAATTGGCGACGGTCTGGGACTCACCCCTAGAGATGATCCGGAGACATGCCATCGCAATTTTGATCCTCCACGGAAGGGACAGAACAAAGAGAGAGAGAGAAGACTGTATTTACAGCTTTAAGCAATACGTACTCCACAGACTAATTTCTACGAGAGAATTATCTCCCCTGTGAAAGATCGAAACCAAGATTGTGATAGCATGTCCCTGGGCCTGGACCACCCTTAGAGGTGAGTCCCAGGAGTACTAAAAGAAGAGATGGCATGTCCGGAAAAACATGAAGCCAAAATCACAACCGTAGAAGCCATTAAGTAACACGGTTATATGAGAAATTCTGCATTGTTTTCTTTTTTGAAATTATGTAATATGGATCATTCGAGGCGAAAATCATTGTAACTACAGGTCTCAAAGCTATCAATTAAATGTCAAATAAATAAAATAACACAGTACAAGGCAATTGTTTTGTAGACTCAGTATGGCTCTTGCGCCATATAACATTGGCTGCTTCTGCTAACGCGGCTGCCATCTTGAGTACACAACAGTTAACTTCATTTGCCCTGCATGATGATACGCAGTGTGCCAACTCCATATCATTCTACCAAGTTCCAGATCGTCGTCAATTACCCATAGTGTAGCTATGTGTAAGAGCCACTAGTGTGATGTAAGAACCACTCAACCTCAACCTCTACGATAGAATTACGATAAAAAATTAAATAATATGACGATAAATAAAATTAGTTTGTAAAGATGTGAGAGCTTACACGATCAAACGCTTAAAAATCTTGCTGAGATGTTAAACGTTGGATGTCCGTTCGGGTGGTTAGGGTACAGCGTCTAGAATATACAGTGTGGCAAGCGTTTATAATCGAATGCTTAAAATACTGCTAAAAAAATTAAGCTTCCCAGATGGCGCTGAGATCGAATTTTTTGCTCAAATCGAAAAGCTAAATGGCTCTTCTCAGTTTCGTCTGAGGCTCCTATATACGAGCTGGCGCATCAGGCATTTTGTTGCCTTAAGGTTGCCACGTGTACCCAGCGAGTTTCTCTGATAAACAAAGGACAAACATTTTTTTTATCGTCTTACGTTACTTTAAAGTAACTTGTTTTATTATATTTCATAATTTTAGCTAAGTAAACTATGATATGGAAGTTTATTTAGCGATAAACTGCTATAATCATTCAAGAAGTGAATATAAAGTGTTCGCAGACTGTGTGTTTGAGTTTTGGCGACATTTTGTGAAAGAAACAGAAACCGCCCTAACAACACATCTTACTCCAGTACATCCATAGGATAGCCTCAGAATAAAATGACATCCTGAGAATGTACTGTGAAAAAAAATGTGTTTTTAAGAATATTATTGTTGTTTATTGCTCTTATCTTGACCGAATTAGCTACAGATCAAGATTTCTTAAAATCATTAGGGAAGTGATAAGGACGCCAAGCGGGAATGCTGTTCTCTTCGGTGGCAAAAAAGTGGCGGTGATGCGCCGGCCTATTATTTTATTTAGGGGCTCTAATTTCGTCTGCTCAATTACGCGATCTAAGCACATAATTAAGCAATAGGAAGTCTCGGTTTTGATTTCGTGACACTAGCTTCGATAACAGTGACATCTGGTGAAAGTCTTAATTTTTTAGTACAATTTTATTTGCCGCTTTTCACACTGTTTATTCTAGACGCTGTAGTTAGGGTTTCGCGTAGTTTGAAGTACTTGGTGGAAAGTTTTGAAAGTCGCAAAGTTCGGGTATCTCTGTTGAATGTCAGCATATTTGTAAAAAATGGTTTAACACGTTCACGCCGGCGCGGGCCACCGGTGGTTCACAGCAAAATTATCCGAACACTAGCAATAATCCTTGTTCAAAAAAAGTACACTTAATACTGCTTTGTTAAATAAATCCTTGTCGAATAATGATCTTAGTCAGTCTAAGAACATGATTCGACAAGGATTTATTGAACAAAACAGTTTTAAGTATACTTTTTTGATATCGGAATTATTGGCTAGTGCTCAGATACTTTTGAGAAGAATGCGCCGGCGTGAACGTGTTAAAGTAAAAGGTGCAAAAAGTCCAGTGTGTATATCTGCTTGGAAGTTTATAAATAACGTAGGAGTTACTTTAGAGTACGTTGAGTCTCTACACTTAAAACGAAACTACTTACACAGAGCAGACATACAATTTAATATCACTGCAAGCAGAATTTAATTAAATTGTAGTGGGTAGTCAAATCCACCTTTCAAAAGAGTCCAAATAAAAGACTCAGTTTAAAACTTGTTTCTTCAGTTACAATTTTTACATCTTGTAAAGTTATGAAGCCTCACTCAATCGCTTTCGAGTTCATATTCTTAAAATCGCGCTGAACTTGTCTATGGATTGTTAGGTTGGATAATTATAGTTGGCGAGGATATCGGAGAAAGTATAAGGCTGTCCATGGGAGAGTTAGGTTAGTTTGGTTAGTACAGTCGGTAACAAAAGCCTCCGAACACTAGCAAAAATTCCTATTTAAAAAAAGTACACTTAATACAGTTTTGTTAAACAAATCCCTGTCGAATCGTGCTTTTAGACTGACTATAACAAGATTTGACAAAGATTTATTTAACGAAACTGTATTAAGTGTACCTTTTTTACATAGGAATTTTTGCTAATGTTCGGAGACTTTTGTTACCGACTGTATAATATGGTAACCAGATTAGAGTACCTTTATAAATTAAAAGCGTTAATAATTATTACAATTCCCTAATTAGGAATAAAATTTTATATTCTTTATAAATGGGGACTAAAATGCTAATAATTATGATGAATAATTTTCCTGTAAAAAATTTTAAATCTTAGAAAAACGGATTACAAAAACGCACTGTCCTCAGAAAATGAGGACATCTAGGAGTACATACAAATGAAACACTTCCAGTTGCAAAGGCGTTTTCAGGCGTTCCAAATGTATGACTGCAGTCTGCAGCAAAAGTAGCCGAGCACTAGCAAAATTTCCTATATGAAAAATGCACACTTAACACTGTTTTGTTAATTAAATCCTTGTTGAATCATGTTCTTAGACTGACTAAGAACATGATTCGACAAGGATTTATTTAACAAATCTGCATTAAGTGTACTTTTTTACATAGGAATTTTCGCTAGTGCTCTGTTACTTTTGCTGCCGACTGTATTTGCAAAAAACCTGCAAAATTTACGTCATCGAAATTGCAAGCGTTCCGTTTGTATGTAACCCCTGGTCGGCATATAGTATAAGTGAACGCTGTCAATCGATTTAGTTTAACATGGCATTTGGTGGTGGTGGTGGTGGGGTTTTACGTCTCACTAATGCTGCGCAGATGGGCATTTGGCGACAGTCGGGGACACACCCCTAGAGGTGGTCCGGAGACATGCCATCACAATTTTGATCCTCCACGGAAGGGATGGCTCTCCCGCTTCGGTGACCCCCAGAGGTGTAACTTTTGATGGGAACATGGAGGACTTTGCGGCCACGACAAATTTTACGTGCACCAGCCACCATTAGTGTACACGACGGTCTTTGGCCGGCTCGAGTACCGAACCCGCAATCTTCCAATTACGAGGCCGGAGCTCTACCGACTGGGCTACCACGGCCCCATGGCATTTGGTTGCAGTGGAAATGTGAGAAGAGTTAAAGGATGTTGCGATGTTTTTGGTGTTCAGTGACAAGTCGATAATTTTAGGATTGATGTTTTAAGGAAAATGAAGTGAAGCGTTTCTCCGGTTTACACTTTAACACGTTCACGCCGGCATGGGCCACCGCCGAGCACTAGCAATAATCCCTGTCCAAAAAAAGTACACATAATACTGCTTTGTTACATAAATCCTTGTCGAGTCATGTTCTTATTCAGTCTAAGAACATGATTCGACAAGGATTTATTGAACAAAACAGTTTTAAGTGCACTTTTTTTGGACAGGGATTATTGCTAGTGCTCAGCGGTGGCCCACGCTGGCGTGAACGTGTTAAAAGAAATTTCCGAAATTATGGAAGTTTGCTTTCTGGATCGTGAGTTTTTATTGCGCTTAGGAGTAAGTCTTTGGAGATTAATCGATTCTTAAAGTGAAAAATAGTGCGACCACGTTACTCACGTGGAGTAGGTTGGTTGGAAGGGTTTTACGTCACACTAGTGCTGCGGAATGAGCAATTGACGATGGTCTGGGACTCACTCCTAGAGAACTCACGTGGGGTAAGAAACTGATGTTATGAGATTTGTCGTAATTTTGGTGAGTCATTGATTTTATAGATTCCTTAAAGTTAAGATTTATTTAAGTTTATTAAGTTAAAGTTAATATATAAGCGTAAAAGTTTTATTCGCCTTTCTTCACTTGAATTATAAACATTTATACAAAGAACCATGGGGGAAGCAAATAGGACTGAAAATCAGCCGTTGCAACTTTTAGTAATTAAGAATGAGTGATAAAAAAGGTTACTAGAAATATGCAGCCTTCAAAAGTTTAATAATATTAATAATCTGGTGTGGAACTAACATTGTTTTCTTTTACCCTTATAGAAAAAATTTTATTTGGCACATATAATCGAACAAAACTTGATATGTAAAGAAGACCATTACTAGTGGATCTGCAGATCAGGAGCCTCAACGTCCTATTTGTATCAGACATTATTCAATAGGTCATTTTTATTTATTCCTTATTATATAACAGTATATATTGATTCGATAGATTTGTTATCATAATCAGATACATTCCTGAGGGGGGCTGCAGCCTCCCTCAACCCCCTGCTCTATCTCTCTTTGTATACTTATCTGTATATCATATAAAGTGATACGGAATTATAAATAATTGTATTTACTTTTCCATAAATTCTTTCAACGAGGCTTAGTAAGTTGATAAAATGCTAATTTTCTGCATTTCTAGTCATTTTACTGTTAAAATAGCCTAATTTTCCCTTAAAAACGCATTAAAAAGCTCCAAGAAGGGAAGAAATGGATTTGTCGCCAAATTTGGCGACTGTTTCCCTCTTTGGCGATTTTTTGGCGACCTTGGCGAGAAATTCCTTATTAGGGATATACCAAATATGGACGCTCTAATCTCATTGGCTGATGAGATACGAGAATTTTCCAGAACAGCCTGGGTTCGATAGAAAAGTATAAAAGGAGCATTTTCTTCACCGAGGCAGTCAGTCTCAGATCTGCGTCAGTTTGCTTTGCCTTGAGCCTTTTTGAATGAGACTTGCTTTATGTGTTATTGTTAAACAGTTTGTGCTGTTGTTGTGCTGTTAACGGCTATTGATTAAGCTGTGTTTACTGGTTGAATTGAAGCTGATACTTGGTTTATAGACCTGTATTTTTCTGGAACTTTCTGTGAATAAATCACTGAATTATTACAAGTTTCGCCTTTCATTCTCGGACAACTTACGAACCCCACAAGTACGCAACAATATGTATTCTTAATAAACGACGGTCTTGTATTATTTCCCTGAAATTCATAATTACCAAATTTAATAACTACCAAATTTCATAAAAAAAAAATACATAGCATATCGGAAATATTTTGCGTAACCTTTAAGTTAACTACCAATTCTATACCACAATTTTCCACAGGAAAAAATGCTTTTAAAATTGTAATAAGATTTCATTATATTTGATGGGGTGTAGTGTAACCATGTTAAAATACTCTTAAGAAATACCGACTATAGACCGTAATAGTACGAAATTCTTTTATGTATCCCGGTAAAGTAGCCACAATCATTATAAACGCCAATAATAAGAATAAACCTAATTAATTATAACTCATTAATTTTTCAAACTAATTTGACATTATTTGGATGATTACAGTACATACTCGTAATTATTTTGTGTGGTCCCATAAATTATTTAGTCGATACATACCCTTTTTTAAGAGTAAACATGATTTTAAGCATCTTTATAATGTATGTTAATTTTATTAATTTCAATTCAGCATAAACGCATTAAAGTGCGCGCTTAAATAAAAATTTGTCCATAGGCTCCAATGTTACGAAATTTTTTTGTGTGTCTCTGTAAACGAACCATAAACATTGTATACACCAGTAAAAACTATTCAGCTTATTTTGCATTTAAAATTAATAATTGTTCCAAATTTAACATCGTTTGGATGACACCGTGACATTGTCAGAACACTTTTGTAAGGTCCTGTACATTAATTAGAAATCTTAAAAGCACATATTTTCTTCAAACAACATAAGTTTAAGCATCTTACTCACGTACGCTAGTTTCATTTTCTTGATTGCAAAGTAATGGTATTAAAATACGTTTAAACGAAATTCACCCCATACGCCGTAATGTTAAGAATTTTGGCATGTCCCTGTACACAGTTTATAAACAATATAGCAATAAAAATTATACAGCTACTTATATGCAAAGCTGGAAAGTGTGCGACAATTTGCAAGTCAATCGAAGGATTTTTGCGGCCGCTATTGCGGTACATACAAATTCTTCCCATAGACCGTAATGATAAGAAACACTTTGGCGTGTCCCTGTGCACGAACGACAAATGGAATACACGCCTAACACTATACAGTTATTTCTGTTGAGCTCATGAACAATTGTACCAAATTTGCAGTGAATAGTGTGATTTTTGGGGCCGCTATCGCGGTACATACACATTCTTCCCATAGGCCGTAATGATAACAAAAACTTTGGCGTGTCCCTGTATACGAACTACAGATGGAATACATACCAAAAACTATACAGCTGATTTCGTGGGGCTCATGAACATGTGTACCAAATTTCAAGTCAATAGCGTGATTTTTGCGGCCGCTATCACACGACAGACAGACATACAGACGGACAGACGGCACCCAAATTCCTTTTGAGTCTCAACAGAGGGCCTCCACTGACGTTTCGTCAAAAATTGGAAGTCAATAGCTTGATTTTTGCGGTGGCTATCGCGGCACATACAAATTCCTCCCGCAGGTCGTAATGGTAAGAAAAACTCTGGCGTGTCCCTGTACACGAATTACAAATGGAATACACACCCAAAAACATACAGATGATTTCGTGGGGCTCATGAATATGTGTACCAAATTGCAAGTCAATAGCGTGACTTTTGTGGCCGCTATCGCGATTCATACAAATTCCCCCCTTAGGCCGTAATGATAAGAAAAACTCTGGCGTGTCCCTGTATACGAATTGCAAATGGAATACATACCAAAAACTATACAGCTGATTTCGTGGGGCTCATGAACATGTGTACCAAATTTCAAGTCAATTGCGCTATTTTTGCGGCCGCTACCGCGATACATACAAATTCCTCCCATTGGCCGTAATGATAAGAAAAACTTTGGCGTGTCCCTGTATACGAACTACAGATGGAATACATACCAAAAACTATACAGCTGATTACGTGGGGCTCATGAACATGTGTACCAAATTTCAAGTCAATAGCGTGATTTTTGCGGGCGCTATCGCGATACATACAAATTCCTCCTATAGGCCGTAATGATAAGAAAAACTTTGGCGTGTCCCTGTATACGAACTACAAATGGAATACATACCAAAAACTATACAGCTGATTTCGTGGGGCTCATGAACATGTGCACCAAATTTCAAGTCAATAGCGCTATTTGTGCGGCCGCTATCGCGCGACAGACAGACAGACAGACAGACAGACAGACAGACACACAGACACAGCCCAAAACCGTTTTGAGTCTCAATGTAGGGCCTCCACTGACGTTTCGGCAACAAGATATTTTGCTGATTTAATATGGGTGCATATCTGTAGGTAGGTGGTGTTACTACACTGCAATTTTCCTCGATAACTGGAAAGCTATATCTCACATTCTATTGTACATAACTGCACAAAGCTTTGTATATGAGAGGATATTATGAAACACTATACTGATTTAAATAAGTTTACAAAGTGAGTTTACAGAGTTGGCCGACAAGTGACGCAGCTTTTACTCACCTTTTACGATTTTCCCCATCGTTGCACCTCAGACTATTGCACCAAACTCCATAAGTTAAATCTTTATAGTGAGAAACTATTATTAAGCTTTTGTGCATGTTAAACATTAAGTGGAGCTATTATATAGAATGATATAGAAGAAAGTTTTGTGATGGCCACAACATACTAGTTTTTGTTGAACTGTGTTGATGATAGGCTCTCATGCACAAACAGACATAGAGACCATCCATTAAAAACCCGATTTTTAGATTCAGAGGACCTCAAGACATATAATTAAAACAAACACACAACTTCGAAACTTGTCCCATATATAATACTTTCTATACTATATACAGATATATAGTATCTGTATAGGTGGGTTGAAGAAAGTGATAACATTGGTTGGAATTTTATTTTAAATGTATTCACACAGATTAAAAATTTGGTTGTTTTATCCACATAGAAAATAAAAGTTAATATAAAATCGAAATATTAAGAAATATTACTGAGGAAAAAAAAAAAAAAAAAAAAAAAAAAACTGAATTTTCTTCCTTTATTTCACTGGTTGTTTTCAGTGTTTGTTTATATTTCTACAGTAAAAAGTGAAATAAAAATTTTTCCCGGAACAATTTATGGCATTTTCATCTGTTAATGCAAAAAATATTGATTATTTTATATTATTTATTTCGGTGAACCTTCTGCAGAGTTTAGTTTATAAATCCTATAAAAAGTCCACCTTTAAAAGTTTTGTCGAAAAATGAAATTGATTTTTACCTTAGGTAAATAAATGTTCGAAAAAATCCGTTTGTTTATGGGTTATTTTCTCTCGCAGATTTTTTTATATCCCGATCGAATACTGCGCAAATATTTTTTTAACGATAGCAAAAAATATAAATGAAAAAAATGAAAAAAAAAAAAAAATCTTACTTCTCAGTTTTCTTCTTCTTTTTTCTTTAATAGGAGATTTTTTATCCTGTGAAAATTTGTAACCAAACCAAGCTTAAAGCATATAAAATCTTTTTGTAAAAAAAAATAGAACCGACTCCAAGAAGCAACTACTATTCAAACAACAACAACAAAAAAAAAAAAAAAGGGTATGAAATGAAATAGTAAATTGCGCCTAAAAGTATAAAATAATTTCCTTGGCCAAACAACCTATAACAATACAATTAATCATAACTTTTGAAGTCGGCGCAAAATTAAATAAAATTTAATGGGCTCTTCCCACCTGACGTCAGAGGTCACATGATAGATGAAAAACAAATAGCAGACGAAGTTTTGTTTATCTAGAGCGATTGCTAAAATAACATATTTTCTATTCTTATTTTTGATCAATCGCATTTAATCTGTGTTATTTTTTATACATCATCATTTTTAATCCATTTTATATCATTATTCATCATCTTTCGTTTACTGTATACATTTACAATCATCATTTAGTTTATACCTGTTATTGATATTCATGAAGACCATGTTTAAATACTCTGATTTTTGGTACTTAAATCAGTGACAGTGCAATATCGTACTACGTAAATCCATTTAGACCAGTAACTAAGTTAATTAACTTGTTGTAACACCTTTATGCAATTCAATTAAATGAAAACATTTTATAATCCGTAAACATTCCACAAGAACAAGCTATTATTTATTGCTAGATCAGTTAATGTTACAGTTACACTACAATATACAAAAATCGATTCTTATAAGTAAAAATAAATAAACACATAAAATGTTTTTTAAAAATTATTCAATTTACAAATACAATTATTCTACTGTTTACAAATGCACAATATTACTTTTATTTTATTTTATATTAAATATTAAAATTTTTGTTCTTAAGAACAATATTTAATTGAATTCGATTCTCAGAATTCGTTTATTCGTTTTCCTCTATCACGTGATTGAGCAGACGATGCTGGGAAGAGCCCATTAGTTTTTAAAGATTTGTTTCTAGATCGGTAGCAAGAAATGCTGTTGTCTCGAATGATCCATTTTCATGTTTCCTTTATTATTTTATCACTGTATACAATTGATCCATTAGTAGCATCTACACGGAACGGTGAACGTTCTTTACAATGCGGCATTTATGTTTCTACGAAGTTAGAGTTTCCTTTGCAAATTTGGTATAACTTTGATAACTATCATCCTTGGTGGCTTTTGGATTTGGCGATCAAAACATACACGCAAGATGTATATTTTCATAATATATATTGTACGATATATTGTTTCATATTCTTGATTACTCTCTTAATATACCTTATCAAACTAATCATGATATCCCAAAGAAATTAAATATGTTTGCTAGAAAATTTTGCGATTTTTCTTTCACCAAGGACGTCAGATACCAGCATCTTCGCCAACTTTTGCTGCTTACGAAATCTTATTTGTTTTCTTGAATCGAAATAGTTTTCGGCTGCGTTTTGCCGGGGACAATATGAGATGTGTATATTGAATAGGATTCGGTTTTTGTATTGAATAAAGTTATCAATTTTTATTTAATTTTGCGCCGACTTCAAAAGTTATGATTAATTGTAGTGTTATAGGTTGTTTGGCGAAGGAAATTATTTTATACTTTTAGGCGCAATTTACTATTTCATTTCATACCCGTTTTTTTTTTTTTTTTTTTTTTTTTTTTTGTTGTTGTTGTTTGAATAGTAGTTGCTTCTTGGAGTCGGTTCTATTTTTTTTACAAAAAGATTTTATTTTTCTCTTTTCAGTGAAAATTTATTCATATAGCAGAACATCAAAAGACGTTCGACGGCAGCTTCACAAATCACAACTTCCAAGAAAAATGACATAACTCAAAAAATGGTTTATGTCACTGAAAAATACATGAAATGCACCCAACGTGAACAAAAAAGTTACATCTCCATCTAGAAAGTTATCCACTCGAGAGACAGTTGTGCCAGTTTTATTCTAGTCAAGTTATTTTTAAGTTGATTTTTCTCAAATGCTGCATTTTTAAGTTGTGTCACTTTTCTTGCCTTTATCGGATATCAGAAAAAACTATCTGTTGAATGAACGTACGTTAAGTTAAAAAGTCTTTAGAAATGTAAAGGACGGATACGCTGTATTAGTAACCGAAAATTCTGTTAGGCATATATATTGAATTTTACAGTGAATAGGTGTCACCCGCTGCGCTGGAAATTGCGCAGCCTAAAGTTGAAACAAAGAGCAAAATATGCATTGCAGCTGACGGACAGATGTTTCAACATCGATACTTACATACTGCTTTTACCAGTGTAGCTGCATGCGCTCAGCAGTTAGAGTGAGAACAGACTTTTGTGAGTATCTTGTAATTTGTTTACATCTTAAAGAAATCATAATGAAATCTATTTCAGGCAAAGATCAATACAACAAAAAAGTATTAAAATTAAATCATCTCTTACGAAGTTAAAAGCTAACAAATTTCAACAACAACAACAATGAGAAACATGATTTGTATTGTGAACCTCTTCCTTTATGAAGTCGGTTTAAAACGTCTATGCGTTAATCGATGTGACCGCTTACAATAACCATACTTTGAATTTTACATAGCATAAATGTCACCCGCTACGCTACAACATATGCAATGTCGTTCAAGTGTGCACAAAATAGGAAATTGTGAAAAAAGAAAGGCACGTTTTAAGCGTTCTGCTTTTAGCATTAATGTCTGTTCTGTAATTATCTTTTCGTACTAAATCGATGATGCTCTGCAATTTTATAATTCACTTTTCCCCGCGTTTTGAACCGTTTCCGAGATAGGAAAGCTAGCATGAATGTCTAAACTATCTTTTTGTACTAAATCGATGCTACTTTTCAACTTTGTAATTCACTTTTTTCTTTAGAACCGTTTTCGAGATAGGAAAACTAACTCCGCTATTTTACACCAGGTGGCGCTGCAAGCGGTTAAACCTTAGGGACCCTATATAGAGAGAGACTGGACATTGGCGCGCCGGCTTTTTGACGAAATTCTCCATTTTAGTGCCAGTTGCTCCATTGCTTATCATTACGCTGAGAAGAAATTTCGATTATTTTACGTCATAATCGAAAAAGAACTTATTTATTACATTTTTACTTTGTTGGAAGATAAATTGCTTTGATTTTAGAATACTTTTAAAAGATAAAAATGCATAATTATTTATTTTATATCATGCTTTAAATACTTTGAATTCTCATATTGTATGCTGTTTTACGTATTTATTTCCTAAATATGAGATTAATTACATTATTTATTTTCTAGCTGTTAGTTTTTAAGTACTGTTTTGCAATATATTTAATATGTTAGATCTCAATGTATTTTTGTGATATATTTTAAAATACATATTTAAAATAACTATACAAAAGATATTTTTTAATTATTTGCTAGTACACAAAATGTATCAGATTTCTTGAAATAAATTGATAAAAATAAAGAAAATAAGGTGTATATTATTTGTTAGCATATGAAATATAAATTTCTTTTAAATAATAATTGCCATAAGAAATTTTATAAATAATATTTAAATAAGTTATTATTTTTATTTACATAATATTTTTAAAAAATAAAAATAAAAATAAAATAAAAATAAAAATCAATGAAATAAGCAAATGTAAATAAAATAAATAAAAGCATTTTTTTAATTTCTAAAGACATTAGTTAATATTTTTACAAATTATTATTAATTAAATTATTTTTTTTAATATTTAATTAAGTCATTATTATTAATAATGCGTAATTGAAATAAATAAAATATGTATTTTTAGCTTGCAATTTTTTGATTATTTGCTAGTACGCAAAATGTATCAGATTTCTTAAATAAATTGTTAAAAAAACAGAAAATAACGTTTATATTATTTGCTAGCATATGAAATATAAATTTCTTTTAAATAATAATTGCCATAAGAAATTTTATAAATAATATTTAAATAAGTTATTATTTTTATTTACATAATATTTTTAAAAAACTAAAAATTAAAAAATCAATGAAATAAGCAAATGTAAATAAAATAATTAAAAACATTTTTTAATTTCTAAAGATATTAGTTAATATTTTTACAAATTATTATTAATTAAATTTTTATTTTTAATATTTAATTAAGTCATTATTATTAATAATGCGTAATTGAAATAAATAAAATATGTATTTTTTTAGCTTGTAAAAATATTATGTAAATATTTTTATAAAATAATAAAAAATAATTTCTGTTCTAGTTTCTAGTTTTACATTTACTCATGAATTCCTTGACAAAAACTAAGATTACCATATATTTGTTAAAAAAAATTCTAACTTTTTATATATAGAATGTATGTCCCCAGAAAAAATAAGGTAGAATTACTTTCACTAAGGTAGAATTACTTTCACAATCAACGTATTTTGCTTAATATAGAAATATACAACAAAAATTCCTCTGTTTTCCGATCGGAGTTGAAAAAGTAATCATGTCGAAGGTTAAAACAAAATTCGTTTTTCTTAAAATTCTTTTTTTCTAAGACGAAAAAATTACATATTTATATTCTGCATTACTTTCTGCACAAATTTAGTACAGTTTTCTTTCATTTATGTTGTATAGTAAAGCGTCAATCGCGAAGAAAAAAGCATTACGTTCTACGGTGATCACTCCGAATTGGCACTAAGATGGCCGACTTTCGGTCAATGTCCAGTCTCTCTCTATATAGGGTCCCTATTAAACCTCTTGCTGCATGGGACACTTTGCTATACTTACATACCATTTTTATCACTATAGCTGCAGCCGTTTAGCAGTTAAAAGAGTTGGGACTGATTTTTTTGGGCACCCTGTGTTTTCTTTAGATCGTAAAGATATTACAATGGGACCTATTTCAGACCAAGACCTTTTCAACAAAACAAAAATTATCAAAATCGGAGCATCCGTTCAGAAGTTATGAGCAAACAAACATAAAAAAAACATACGGTTTGAATTGAGAACCTTCCTTCTTTTTTGAAGTCGGTTAATAAAAATCTGAAACCGCCCCTCCCTCTTTTTTTTTTTTTTTTTTTTTTTTTACTAAATATATAAGTAGAAAGTATTAGATTGATAAGCATTTTCCACTTCCAGTTTTCAATGGATTTTGATGTTGTGAGGTCTCCTGAACGTGATTTCTGAATTTTTTGGAAAATATTTGTCCCTGCCTGTCTGTGTGCTACCAAAATTTTAAGAGCGTTTTATCTCACGAAATAATCGACGTAATTCTACAGAACTTTTTATTTGGTTGGGCGTTGATATAAGTTGGTTCTGATTGAATTTAGGAATATATTGCCTAGCAGGTAACGCTGTTATTTTGCATTTCCTTCCATTTATGGGCAGGTTATATTTCAGCTTCTATGGTGTAAATCTGTATGAAAATTCATATGAGAGGGTCATTATGAAAAATTATATTTATATATTTATCAAGTTTCGGTGAATACTAGCCGACTGCTAGAACTATCTATGCTGCAGTTTTCTCCGTTTATCGACAAACAGTATCTCAGTTTTTTTTTATAGACTGTAAGTGCACCATACTTGATATATGACAGAGCTATTACGAAAAACTGATTTAAGTTTGCTGCGTATGGGTCACAGGTGGTACTGCATTTACCTTGTTTTTGTTTTTCTTTTTTTCCTGTGAATTTAATGTTCTATAAAATTCATCCGATTTCCATTTGTAAAATCGATGTTGTGATAAGCTGTGTTGATTAAACTTTTGTGCATGTCAACTGGCGTGTGGCTCTGTTATGTAGAATGATATAGAAGAAAGTTTTGTGACCACAGTATACTTTTTTCTTTCTTTCTTTTCTTTTTTCTTTTTTTAACTCGTTTAATAATTTATCAATATAATTAATAAATATAACAATTATAATATTTTATTACTTCTACTACTAAAAATAATAACTCTTCTTATTTATTGTAATTTATTATAACTTAATTTAATAAGTGTAGTAATAAAAGTAATTTTTGCTTTCTGGAAAAAAAAAAAAAAAAAAAAAGAAAAAGAAAAGAAAAATAAATCTAGCATGCAAAATTAAATCAAATAAAACAAATTCAATGATTATATTTTATAGTGAAAATATTATGGTCTGCCGTAGTTTATAGTTTACACTAAACACAATAAACTAGAGATTTTTTTATGGAAACGTGGATTAATCTCTACACAAGTGAAAAGTGAGGCATTCGGAATTCAAACGTCTGATGCTAACAATCTACCAATCAGTCAAACTCGATCAGTTGTTAGGGCATTGGTACGTAATCCTAAGTATCAAGTTTGAGTCCTGACCTAATCATTTTTAATTGTTATAGAAATACTCAAAATCAACAAAAAATGGCAGAGAAGTCAAGTATTATTCACCAAATAATTTTTGATGACCTTCATGATTTGGAAACGACCCAGAAGACCAGGGCCCGACTGACAAATTTTTGAGCCCAGGGCACTTTAAAATTTTCATGCCCTCTTTGAAAATCCAAAATCCCCCCACTCAAAAGGACAAAAAAAAAAAAAAAAAAAAGTCTATTATACTACGATTTATAGCAAGCGATAAAGCAGACTGACTGGAAAAGTACGGAAAAAAATTAATCAGCTTCTATCTTTAGCTTTAATAAAACACTTCACTCAGCCAAACGGTAGATTTTATTTTAAAATTTTATTCAGGTAAATAAAGCACATTTGAGCTAGAAAACGAAAAAGAAACTGGGAGATTTAGATCAGATATTTTTCACCATTAGTAGAATTTTGTGCCTCTCAGAAATATCGTGTCCAGGGCACGAGCTCCGGGTACCCGTGCGATAATCAGTCCCTGCAGAAGATAGAAAAGTAGATCTCAGATAATCTGAAAGAGAGTCAAGTAGAAAACGAAAATTATAAGATAAAAAACTTTTTATAAACCATGTTTTCAAAATTTCTGTTGAATCATAGCTATAGAACTAACTACATTAGCACTTTATCAAATTGAATATATATATTTTTATTGAATTTATATTTATTATTTTTTTTTTCTATTTGACCGAATACAATACTTCCATTACCTTCAGAAGTCGGGTAATAAAAGGAATTTTGTTTTCTTTTTTAAGGTTAAAAATTCCTTGATCCCTTAAATATTTTATAAATGTAGTTATAATGTTTAAACAGGAGTTAAGGGGGGGGGGGGGCGTGGTCTCCTCATACAGATATATTTTTTTTCTTCAAAATAAAACTGTTTTGAATTCATTAAAATGCCTTAGAACTGTTTAGATGTAGCGCTTCATATGTTAAACATAAACTGTAATAATAGATCTATAATAATGTAGAATAAGATAAAATATTGTGAATGCCACATTAGATTATTATTATTTATATATAGATAAACTAATTTTGATTATTGTTATATTATTTAAATTGTTATTGTGGAGATACTAAAAATTAAGTTCTGGACAAAAAAAAAAAAAAAAAAAATTCTCTGAATACTTTGAAATAAACTTTAAAATTTGATAATAGTTTTAAATACATATTTTATAAATGTAGATAAAATACAATATTCAAATAGGAAGTTGAGGTGGTGGATGCACCTTTAACTATAATAATATATCTAAAGCAGTTATGTATGGTTAGAGAAAATATAAAGGTCGCACCACACTGTTTTAAAATCAGAAGCGCTATAGTAAATTCGAAATTTACTTTTTCTTTCTTTCGTTTCCTTCTTCTTCTTTCTTTCTTTCTTTCTTTTTTTTTTTTTTAAATTAAAACAAAATTTAGAAAGTGTAAGAGATAGCTTAATTAATTTTATTAAAAAATTACATTATAAAACAAATCTGCTTGATAAATGAGAGAAATTAGCGGCATAATGAGCTCAACGAATAAATCTATATTTTATAAAACAAATTATTTCCATTTCTTACAAAAATTCTGAATTGAAATCAGGAAATGAAATAAAATTTCATGATAATACATGGAATTGGGATTTTTTTTTTTTTTTTTTTGGTTCACATAAAATAATAGTAATGATAACGTCAACTTTAATAGTGGCTGTTACACATAAAAACTTGACGATTTTACAGGGATTAAATGTACAATTGAATTCCTATCGCTACACAGTGCACAGTGCATGAGAGTCATTGTGACAACTCATAGCAAACAATTTTTTTTCTGTGAATTCATATATATATATATATATATATATATATATATATATACATAAACATACATATAAATATAAAATGTGGCCAAAAAGAATATTTTTTATATCAAACTGATGAAAAGAAATATGACTATTTAATGCAATTCATCGCAAATAAAATCTATAAATCTGGAGTGACTCCACTCGATTTTCCGAACATTAGGTAATTAACAGTTGTTTAAATAAATTAAAGTAAGAGAAGTCGTAAAATAAACAAAAGAGAAAGTTTTAATTAGGCTGTTTGAGCATATCCCCCCAAATAGTATGTTGTTTAATTTAACGCTGTTTTATTAAAAAATATTTTGCACCCGTATGTGATAATGATAATGAATTTTTAGTTGTGTCCCTGTAAAAATTCATAAGTGCTAGATTCATTAAAATTCTCACAGCTCGTGTGACGGTGACCTATAACACTTATATAAATTTAAAGCAAAATCAAATAAATAATTTAGATGCTATCGCATTTTAAATAATTTAAGCCCATAGCCCATAATGATAAAGAATTTTTCGTTGCGTCCCTGAAACAAAAAAAACAAAAAACAAAAAACAAAAAAAAAAAAACTGTAAGTGCTAGATTTATAAAAATCTATGCAGATCATAGGACTGTGATCTATAACATGTATGGAAATTTTCAGCTTAATTGAGACGCTATCGCACTTTAAACAAATTGGGCACATAGGCTATTATGATAAAGAATTTTCTTTTCTGTCCTCGTACAAAAAAAAAAAAAAAAAAAAAAAAAAAAAAACTATAAATGCTAGATTTCCCGAAATATATACAATTCGTGCGACTGCGACCTATAACATGCATACGAATTTTCAGTTCAATCGAATAAAGCGTTTAGACGCTATCGCACGTTAAAAAATTCGGGCCCATAGGCCATAATGATAAAGAATTTTTCTTTGTGTCCCTGTAAAAAAACTGTAAGTGTTAGATTCACCAAAATGAATGGGGTTCGTGTCACGATGACCTATAACACATATACCAACTTTCAGCTTATTTGAACAAAACGTTTAGACGCTATCGGGTTCACTCACATACAAATGCACACACACACACACACATGCATATATGCATCACCGTAAAAATAGCAAAAATGAACTCAGGGGATCTCAAAACGTCTAGAAACACCGAAATCTCAAAGTTAGGTTTTTGTCATGATTATAATACTTTCCTTACATATGTATGTTCGGAAAGTAATAAATAATTTTCTGAATCTTATGGAATACATTTAACCCCTTCGGTCCCCATGCACATTGTAATGTACATAACACTTTTCGTACTGTATTTTATGCTGTATAGGTTTAAACTTTGTTTCAACACCTAATGTACCTACAAGTGATCATCTAACATGAAAGAATAACGTCTATAACGCCATCTGATTTTTGTGTGCTGAGTTATAGTGCTTCTTATGTGAGTAGTTTGAAATTCGAATGGCCGTGACAGCTGTAAGTAGCAAATATTGTTAGTTTTTCGTTCTTATTTTTTCAAATGAGTATCAAAACATATACACATCACTAAAGTATGTATGGGTCTATGTAATAATGAAATTGTACAAAAGATATTTACTTTGGCTTCGTATTATAACCTCTATAAAAAATATGTACATCCTAATGTACATCCTGTCCCAATCAGTGGAAACACTGTACGAAGTTTTCGATTTGAATTTTTTGCGAGTAATAGTTAGACATACAATTCTTGAAAATATTTTTGCAGATTATTTTATCCTTCAAGATGAATAAGAAACTAAATAAATCTAATTTAGAAAATGAAAAATATGTAGATAAACTATTAGAATTGTTGAAAAATGGGGATGATTCGGATATTGATGACATAGAAGAAAGTGAAGATGAAGTTGGTGAAGATGAAAGAGTAAGATGAGAACGGGAAGTTGAGGAAATCGGAGACAGTAGAGAAGATGAAATTTTAAATCCAGAGCCCACTACAGAAGGTTTTCGAAATAAGAAAAGAGTACGATGGAGGAAACAAACACCCGATGTACCAAAATTCGAATGGATAGAGAATGACAAAATTGGCGATTCTATTGTATTGGATCCTATGCAATATTTTTCTAAATATATAACAGATTAAATTTTTGAACAGATGGCCGAATGTACAAACATATCCGCACTTCAACAAGGACAAACTCGATTCAAACCAACAAATGTTATTGAAATTGAAACTTTATTTGGATTACATATTATGATTGGATGTCTAAATAAGTTTCCATGCATACGAATGTACTGGAGTTTCGTCCTTGGCATAAATGTTTTCTTGGAAAACATGTCAAAAAATAGGTTCTTTCAGCTACGGACGATGCTACATTTGGTGAATAATTTAGAAAGGCCTAACGCTTGCACAGATAAATTTTACAAGGTCAGGCCTATTATGGATGCAGTGCTAAAGCGCTGTAAGGAATTAGAAATTGGACAAAATATTTCCATAGACACGAACAAATGATCGCATTTACAGGAAAATAAACATGTTGCAATATGTTCAAAATAAACCATGTAAGTGGGGATTAAAAATTTTTGTACTATGCAGTCCAAATGGACTTGCCCACAATTTTATACCATATCAAGGTAGTACCACTGAAATAAACAGAGACAACGTGAAAAAATATGGCCAAAGTAGTGGAATTGTTTTAGAATTTCTAGAAATCGCAAAAAAATTATTTCAACTCTTATGCTCTTCTTCTGCGATTATTGGAATTGAAAATGTATGCTACTGGTACAGTTCGTATGAATAGGTTTTATAAACCACATTTTATATCTGATAAAGATATAAAAAAGAAGAAAAGAGGCTACTCCGAAGATCTAGTTAGTCAGGATGGCATTATCATGGTAAAGTGGCTGGACAACAAACCAGTTCATATGACTTCCAACTTTGTTGGCACTGGAACAATAGATAAAGCAAAACGGTGGGATAAGCAAAAATCAGCATATATCGAAATTGATAGACCTGAAGTTGTTAGGCAATATAACAGCAACATGGGAGGAGTTGATCTGCTCGATATGTATATAAGTTTATATCGCATATATATTAGATCTCGAAAATGGACCCTTCGAGTAATTATGCATTTTGTGGATTTTGCTCTATTTAATAGTTGGATAGAGTATAAACAAGATTGCATCGAAGCTAAAATTCATTAAAAAGATATTATGGATTTGTTGGAATTTCGTATGCACGTTTCCAAAAGTTTAATTTATAAGAACAAGCTTGTAAATGTAAAGAAACGTGGTCGTCCTTCAAAATGTGAAGGAGAAATTACACCGGAAAGAAAAAGAAAATTTCGCTGCTGTGAGAAAAGACCAATAAGAGAAATTCAATACGATAATGTGGACCATATGTCCCAAATCGATGATAAAAAAGAAGCAACACGATGCAAGATGCCATTATGCAAAGGAAGGACACATTTTTATTGTGACAAATGTCGTGTCCATTTGTGTTTAGTAAAAGAGAGGTATTGTTTTGAAAGATTTCATAGAAAATAAGAATTATATATATATATATAACTGCTTATTCAAAAGCAATTATTTATAATATAATAATAAACTATTTATAATATAGTAAGAGAATTTTTTTTTTCATACAAATATCACTCAAGATCTCCTATGCTACAAATTTTGAATAAGGACCATATGTCCATTAAAATGTACATTTAAAAATTATATATAAATGAGTAAATATTTTTGTAAAAAGTATATTGTTGCTTTCATTCACATGAATTAAGTTAATTTTAGTATAAAAATAATTTTTTCCTAAACAACAAAAAATTCGGGTCTGAAGGGGTTAAGTTAATTATTTCTTTATGCATATGCAAACCTATTTGGTGTGGAATAATTTTATGATTTGCCTTGAGATGAAACTGAAATAAGGTCATTTTCCACTGATTTAATCGTTAATTACGACTCATTAATAGTAATTTAGATCACAGAAACTAAGTTTGTTACATCTACAGACAAAACGACACAGGTCTACATCTAAAAATTTGAATTGAAAAATTTGATTGATCTTTATGTTCTTGGTGTGCTGAAACCAAAAATAAAACTAGTATGCTGTGGCCACCACAAGACATTCTTCTATATTTTCCTATACAAATTCACTAAGTGCAAATAATTAATTTTCATCTTAGAGAAAACTAACACTAAATATCCAAAGAAAGAGAGTTTTATTGTATATAAATGACATCTTAAAAATGCATTTTTATAATAGTTACCTCACATACCACGTTTCGTACAGTTATATGCCATAGAAGTTGAGATACAGCTTTCCCGTTATCGAGGAAATTTGCAGTATAGCAGCGCCACCTATTGGTCGATAGGCATCCAAATTGAATCAGCATAATTCTCATAATGGCCTTCAGATATATTACGTTTTGTTTGATTATACGCAATAGAACCTGAGATATTGCCTCCCATTACATTGCGAAAATTGCTGTATAGCAGTGCTACCTGTGGAGCGGTTGACACCAAAAGTTGACAGACACTCATTTAGGTTAAGGTGCATCAACATATAAATTTATATGCAATTCTGAGCATTAGTTCCTGAGATATAGCTTTCCCTTAAACTACAGAAATCGCTGTATAGCAGCGCCACCTGTCGGTGCATAAAGATTCAAATTGAATCAGCATAATGTTTCACAATGGCCTTCTCTTATATCAAGTTTTGATTGATTACACGCAATAGAACCTGAGATATAGCTTCCCCTTAAATTGTGTAAATGTCTGTATACGGAGTATCAGCGATAGTGTAAATAGCTGTATACGGCAGACCTGTTGAGCGGATGGCGCCAAAAGTTGATAGGCACTAATTTAGTTCAAGGTGCATCTACATGTAAATTTATATGCAATTCTGAGCAGTAGTTACGCAGATACAGTTGCCCCAAAATTTTCTTCTCTCTCACACACACACACACACACAGACAGATATTTTCTAAAAATAGTCGAATCATGTTCTAGACCTCTCAAAAGGTGTAAATCTGTCGAAAACTGGAAGTCGAAAATTTTTATGAATCCAATACTTTCTTCTATTAAATATAGAAGAAAGTAACAAGTTTTGCCGAATCACGTATCGATTTTTGTCAATACAGGGTGTCTATTAACCCAGTTTCTTCCGTAACTTTTCGACCCATATAATTATATTGTAACTTTTATAGTATGTTTCCATGATTACTTATAATTAATCATGGAAGTATACTGTAAAAGTGTATTGCATATGAAATTGTGTCAGTAGACACTCTGTAGATAAGCAAAAATCTATACGTGATGGAGAAAAACTGGCTAAATTTTCGGTTTCAGCACACCAAAAACGTATGTCTCAGTCAAAATTATTAAATCAAATTTTGTCAATAATTTTTTTTAGACCTGTGTTACTTCGTTTTAAGATAAGAATAAGATAAATTAATACAATAGTTTTCTCTCAAAGTCTCTCTGGTTAATCTATGCATTTAAATGCATAGATTAACCAAAGAATACATTTTTCTATTTATAAGTTTTAATAAAATACAAAAATTGTTTCTTCTGTTCAAATATGATGTACATAATAATATTATAATTATTTAACTCACAATAACGTTATTATTTAATGTACTATAACGTTATTATTTATGTACTATAGCGTTATTATATGTAATATAGCTTTATTATTTAATGTACTATAACGTTATTATTTAACCATCTGACCGCCGCTGACGGATATAACTGGTCACTGAGTTGTTCTTTTTCCCCTTAATGCACTTATAATTTAAAATTATATAATTATTAAATTTTAGCTTGTTTTTTAAGTTTGGAGGTCGTAAATAATAGTTAAAAGGATTATAATCATGTACACAGTTACATTTTTAATCTCAAGTTGAAATAAATATTAATTTAGTATATTGAAAAAACTATGCAGCGAAAACAAAATTACAATTTTGCCCTTTTATAAGGCGGTCAGATGGTTTTAACCCTTTCAGGGGCGGTGGCTAGAGGGTCTATCCACCTACTTTAGAATTTTTTTTTTCTAGGTGTTCAGTGGCTACTTTTTCTATCCACCTTTATGAAAAGTTAATCTGTACTTCTAAAATTGAAATAGAGACGGCAGCACTGCAGTAACTTTAAGCAGGATGTGCCTATGACTTTTTTAAATGGACAAGTTGCGGGAAAAAAATTTGAAGTTTCTTTTATATATTTTTATAAAAAATAATTTTTTATTCAAAAGTATTTGGTAGTGTAAATATACTGTAATGCACCTTTTAAATACAACAGATTTACATATTATCTTAGATCATTAATTTTAGTTTGATTTTTAGGAGCATCTTTTAGGTGGATAGACCCTCTAGCCACCGCGCACATATGTCAGGGGAGATACCATAAGACCTGCTGGGGAAAAGAATCTCAATTTCTTTTCCTTTGAGATAAACAAAGAGGGTCTTTTGGGGTTAGTGAACTGTGATAAATATAAACAGTAAGGGATAGCAGAATGTAAATACAGATGTAAACAAGCGTGGGAGGGTTCTTACAAAAAAGCTATTCAGTATTTCTGTTTACAGTATAGAAAGAGGTTGCTTTTTTCTACTGCTCTTATATCGTGATTTTTAAAAATAAATTTTTATTTTCACAGCTTTTAAATTTAGTTAATTTCTCTAAATAATCTTAAATTAAATGTATATATCTTAATTTTTATCACAATAATGCCTAGAAAAGGCTTATCTTTGGATGAAGCTATTGCTCTGTTTGAAGAGCTACCCTCAGATGATGATTCTGCAGTATCTGGATCAGGAACAAACAAATTTTAAAGAACATTAATATTTTTAAAGTTTTCATATTTCTGTGTATGCAATTTGTGAATTGATTATTTCATTACAATATGAAGGTAAGAAATTATGTCTTTTAGTTTATGTACTGAATCAATTTCAAAATTTATTGCACTTACAATATAATTGAATAACTATAATTTTTATTCCTTAAATAGTAAATAATTTTTTCTTACTACTAATGCATAGAGGTTTCTAAACAAATTTTAAACAGCCCATATATGTGTGTATATATATATAATAAATCATTAAAAACGGATAAAGAAGCATTATAATTTAAGTAATAATTAATTATTGTTACATTGTATTATTATAATTACATTTTCAAGGCATAGTTTCAATTTTTATTCCTTAAATATATAAATATTTATTTCCATACGAAAATTAAGGTACATGACGTATGTGCGCAGTGGCTAGAACGTCTAGCCACCACCCACAAAAAAATCCCCACATGTTGAATTTTTTTCTTCATCAAATATGACTTGTAGGGGATGTTTACTTTATGATGTATATATATTTAAAAGGAAATTCAATCATTTTTACTTAGTGCCCCTGAAAGGGTTAATGTACGGTAATGTTATTATTTCACATACTATAATTTTAAATATTTTTAAACTTTAAAAGCTGTATTGTGTTTTTTTTGTAAAGTGTATAAAAAACAGACTGTTGTTGATAACAACAGACATATACATATTTAAAAAAAAAGTTAGAAAAAAAAGATTTGCAAAACATTTCTTTTTTAATCTCATTAGATTTCATTAATATTACTAAAGCCTGTAATTAATCTTTTAAATGTTAATTAAAAAAAAAACGAAATTAACTAAAAAACAAAACTTTATTTTCTTGAAACATGCTTAAAACCCCAAAAGGATACAATACTTACACAAATGTTGAAAACTTGGATGAATTTTTTATTACTTAATCATGAAAAAAAAAAAAAAAAAAAAAAAAATCTTTTAACAAAATAAGTTCTGGTAAACAATTTTTTTTTAAATACTAATTTCGTTAAACTAAATTGCATTCTTAAATTTCTAAAGCAGCAAAAATTTATTTTTATTTATTTATTAAGATACTACATTTTGATTTAATACATAATAAAAAAATTCCGATATAGAATGAATAGTCCAATTATATTTTCCGGAGAAAAGTGAATAATTGATAAACAAAACCCGAATAAAAGCCTCAGCTAACGAATAAGTAAGAAAGAAGACTAATAAAATATTTAAGATAATGTTAACGGGAGTTACATCGGAATTTTCAACTTCTTTGATAGAAGAAAAATTAATGTTATATATATATATATATATATATATATATATTCATCTTTATTGAAAAGATTTTTATAAAGTTTATCATATTTACTTGCTATCTATGTCAATATAGAACAGATTTTGAAATAAGAATTTAATTAATTTTCATTCATATATTTATTCATCTATTTTATTTATCTATTCTATTCATATATTTATTTATCTATTTATTTATCTTTTTTACTACTTTTTTACGTTTATAACTTTCATTAAAATCGTTGAATAGAGGAAATATTAATATGTTATTGATCTTATCTTGTTAATAACAATCGTCTTAATTTTAAGGCGTACAGTCATTAACAAAAGTGTCCGAACACTAGCAAAAATTCCAATGTAAAAAAAGGTACACTTCATACGGTTTTGTTAAATAAAGCCTTATCGAAACATGCTCTTAGAGTGATTAAGAACAGGATTCGACAAGGATTTATTTAACAAAACCATATGAAGTGTACTTTTTTTACATAGAAATTTTTGCTAGTGTTCGGACACTTATGTTACCGACTGCACACTGTTAAAAAAATGCAACTTTGCAGCCAGAAATTCTCTGTAATTTGAGAAAAAAGTCGTAAATTACGGAAAAAGTACGTTGACAAAACATATTTTTCTGTAATTACAGAGAATTTCTGTCAGCAAAGTTGCATTTTTTTTTTTTTTAACAGTGTAGAGAATAATTCTGGTATGAGTCATTCTGTTTCAGAGAGTGATGTCATATTTGCAACAATGTATTAAAAAAATAAATAAAATAAAATAAAAAATAAAAAAATCTATCCATTCATCGTTTGAAAATAATAAAAAGAAAAAAAGAAAACCTAAGCCTATTTTTGTTTTCTAAGTAATAGATATAAAATTCTGCACAAAACAGAATTTAATTTAGTACAACAGGTCTTATTTTAATCTATTCTTCCACATAAAGGCATCCAGTAACTACGTTTCATTCCCTAAAATCGATTACTATATTCTTTTACAAAAAATTCTTTGATATAACATTATAATAGGCAACTGTTAAATTTTTGTTTTCATTTTAGCGAAAAATCAAAATATCTATCGCAATCGCGTAATTAAAAACCTTGGCGAGAAACGTCCGAGCTACTTCGGTACCAGACTTTAAATTTCCTCAGGGGTTATACATTGAAACTGTTTCATTTTTTTGTAAGATTTTTCTCAAGTTTATTTTAATTACTTTTGAAAAAAATGTTTATTTTCGGCATAAAAAGAAAGACATTTACTTATTTATTTATTTTTGGCTCATAAGGGATAGAATCTTTCGATATATAGTTTTTATATTTTTAATAAATTTTTAATAGTCAACTTTATGTCACAAAGTTTGTTTCTTTTCAGAAATTCCCATTTCTTTTATCAAATTTCAGCCTTTTCCGTCCTTTTCCATTTATTTTAATTTATTAAAAATTGCCATCATTAATTCAGAAACTTTATTTTCGGTAAGTTGTTACATATCTGTAGCACGATTTTTCTGAATTTTATTCTAATTATTAAAAAAAAAAAAAAAAGTTATCACGTTCATTTTTTTTCCGGCATAAAAAGAAATATAAAAATCCAGGTATCATACTACAAGCAGCGACGAAGCAAAATCCTAGAATGAAAGAAATAGTATGACCTGCCGTACTACTACTACTACTACTACTACTACTAATAATAATAATAATAATAATAATGATGATGAAAGGTAATTTAATAGGAAAAGATGTCAGAACTGCAACAGACATGCTAATATTTCTAATACTAACAATATAATGACTAGATTAGAGTACTTTTATAATAGAGTAGCATTAAAAATTGCTACAATACCATTACTGATTTGCTCTTTCATTATTAGTTAATAAGGAAAATAATAATAACAATAATAATAATAATAAACTACATCAAACAACTTATTTGCTACAATTTTTCCAAACAGAAAAATATCTTCAAAATATTGATTGTTCTGTGACAGTGAAGACGTTTGATCACCTTACACTCTACTACAAAATAGAGTTTTATGTTCACAAAAGGCCTTCATTTTACAATTATCGCAGTTCATGCCGATACTATGTACTAAATTTGCATCAAATGAAATTATTTCAAGATTGAATTTGTAATAGAAGAAACTCTTTCAAAATCCCACCATAAAGACTCAGAATATTTCCCCTGGCCTAATGCTCCATTATAAAAATAAAAACATCTAAAGCATGACAGTTCCATCTTCTTAAGTGGCCATCTTTCTTTGGCAGATTTGATGCAATATGTGGCACAAAAAATGAAAACCGTTACCCTTCCGGAACATAGTGTTGGTAACCTCCATCGGTGAGGTTAGAGAGCAGCAAGTGGAGGTGACGGGATGAAGGTTGGCCATTACAGTAATGGAATTAGCCCTCTGTCTTTGAACATTTACATCAGTTTTACTCTTCCTTGTATCCTTGATAGTAAAATCAAGTGACCGTTTATGACCGTATTTAGAGATGTTGAACTATGGAACAATGTAAACTGAAAAGAAAATATTTTAATGGAAATATATGTTGTTACGAGTAGTGCGCAATTCAGATTATGAGTTAAAAATATTTTTATTTTTCAGGATAGTGTGTTACGTTTGCGAAATAGTTTTAAATTGTCGTTTACACTTTTTTGTCCAACATGTCAAACAGAGGACAGATACAATTAATAAAAAAAAAAAAAAAAAAAAAAAAAAAAAAAAGAGAGAGAAAGAAAGAGAGAGAAAAAAAGAGAAAAAAAATAGAAAAAAATCATGCGGTACGCATTTATGACACTGCTTGGCATGAAAATTGCCTCTGACACCATTTCAGCATATTTTTATGTAAAATGACCTCCTGAATCCGAATGAGACGCCCATTTTGCTCTATCACCCACCGTTTTTTAGGAATGGCACCCTATTTTTATCATTTTTCTGTGATTTTATGGTTATAAATTTGATTTTTAGGAGTGGGGGGGGGGGGATGATTATTTTAACCGTTAAATATCTTCCGGGGGGCTACAGAGTTAGAAAATTTTAAAACATGTACGTTTGCGACAAGGGAATTTTTTTTTTTTTTTTTTTTTTTGGGGGGGGGGGATTTGCCACTGAGATTATGCATTACATATCTTATATTTTCTTAATCTGTTCTTAATGTTATTTTTTGAAATTTATATATTTTTGTGTTTAGGTGTTAAATTAATTATTTTTCATTCTTCAAATTAAATTCATGGCCATAAAATTATCGAACAGGGAAATAAATTGAGGGAGGGGGTGGTGTATCTAGAAAACGGTGGGTGACTGGGCAAAATGGGAGTCATATTCGGATTCAGGAGGTCATTTTACATAAGAATCGGCAAGAATGGTATCAGATCTCGAAAAAAAAAAATTTTTTTTTTTTTGCAGAGCAGTGTTATTAACACTTTCCAACGGTACGTACTTGTATCGTATAACTTTCAGTGTTCTTTGCCTATGTTATAATACAGCAGACAGACTGAAGAACTGAAAGGCATACAAATAGACTAATTGAATTTATAATCAATCTTAAGCATTGTTCGAAAGTGTTAAAAATGCTTAACGTAAAATAAAATGCATGTCTCAGATTCGAATTGCAACCCTTAATGTATCTGAATATTTTTGTGTAGCCCTATAAATCTGAAGGCTAAGCATATAATATTCTATACAAAATATTATTTTAATATATTAACAATAAATGTCATTTTCTTTATGATTTTTACAGTAGAAAATGATTTATAATACTGTCTTTCATGAAACGTAATGCAATGGCATTTTCTGTGTGTCTCTGTACTCAAGCCAGCTGTACAGGACCTATTAATGCTATTTTAAAAGGGACAATTTCATAGTGAATTTGAAAAAATAAATAGTTTTTTAAAAATTCTGAAAGTATTTAGGAACGCTGAGGGCGGGCAGACGGACAGAGACACAGGTGGACAGTCGGACAGACAGATATGCAAATTAAATTTGTATTCACACTTAAAAATTGTTTGAAAGTGTTAAAAACGCTTAATGTAAGCGAAGTTCAATTCCAGCAAACTTCCAATAATAGACATTAATGTAATTGAATATTTTTGTGTGGTTCTGTAAATATAATGTTAATCATAGCATATTCTATAGAAAGTATTGTTTTGTACATATGAATAACATATTTCAGTTTCATTAAGATTTCTGCAAACTAAAGTTGTTAAAATTTGATTTACATATTCTTTCATAGAACATAATGCTGTGGAATACTTTTGGGTGTCCCTGTACGCAAGTCAGCGATTGTATTTACTCTACATTTTATAGAAAGTGAACTTGATAGTGAACTTCATTCGATAGGCAACTTGAATAATATATTTCAATTTCATTAAAATTTGTGTGAAGGTATTGAAATGGGGTTTAAAGAAATACCTCTTACAGAACACAATGCTTTTGAATACTTTCGGGTGTCCCTGTACACAAACCAGTTAAGGTATTCACTTCATATGCAATGGAGAACATCCGATAGTGAACTCGAATAACATATATCAGTTTCAAGAAATTCTATGAATATTTATAGGAATTAGAGGACGGACGGACAAACAGACAGACGGGCAAATCGAAGTCATTAACACTTTTCAACCTTGTTGGAAAAAAAAAAGGAAAAAAAAAAAAAAAAAAAAAAAAAAAAAAAAAAACGACGATTAGTTAAAGGCTATAATTTTTCTCATAAAAAGTGTATTACTATACACATTTCTTTGAATATGTAAAAATTATAATTTTTTATTTTACATGATTGCGTTATATGTCTTATAAAGCTTTGTAAATTAATGTTTGCACCTTTTTGTTCAATATGTCAGATAGAGTGTAGGTACAATTAATAAACTTGTATCTTGTTGTCACCACAAGACTTTCTTCTGTATTTTCCTCATACAAATTCACGCAGTACAAATTATTTATTAAATTATTATTTATTAAATTTTTTTCCCATCGTGAATGCAGAGAATTTGCATTTCAGAGAAACATACACTGTTAAAAAAATGCAACTTTGCTGCCAGAAATTCTCTGTAATTACAGAAAAATACGTTTTGTGAACGTAATTTTTCCGTAATTTACGACTTTTTTCTCAAATTACAGAGAATTACTGGCAGCAAAGTTGCATTTTTTAACAGTGTAGTACTCAATGCCGGAAAAATGTTTACTGAATTTTGTGCCGACATCTGAGATAATGCTTTTATTATCACAAACCTATAGTTCAACCAATCGTTTTAAAGGTATTAACGAGTCCTTTTGAAGCATATAGGAACAAATTTCAGGTTGGTTCACAGCTGGATTTGACGATTTTTCTTTGGTGATTATGGCGAAATGCCATTTTCGGAAGTGGTTATTGCCATGGATTCCAAGCGTAAACAAAAGCAAAACGTGTTTTTCAAAATGATGTAATTTGTAATGTACAAAATTAATTAAGCCTATTTTTAATATTAATAAAACAAATATTTAAAATTAACTTACCTCACTATGCACGATAAAACCTCTTAATAAATTTCGATGCTTCAAGGACAATCAATTATCATAAATATATATATATGCTTCTCGTACATATTAGAATTCCGTTTACCATTTCTTTTAATGCTTTTTAGAACATACTTTAAAAAATAAGCTACTTTACGTAGCACAAAAGAAAAAATGCATGAAATTTCGTATTTTACTGATCAGCAATACGCATCTTATTACGTTCATCTTCCCTTCCAAAAATAGGCCTATCTTTCGTTACAACCATTCTAAAATTATCTTTCAACAAATCCTTATATTTTTCAACAATTTCATTCACTGATTCACTATTACTATATGTCATACTTAAACAAAATAAAATAATAATAAATTAAATAAACAAAATAAATTAATAATAAAGAGTAATACAGTACTTCCATTACCTACGGTAGTAGGATAATGGAAGTAAAAGTACAGCCGCTTTAATTGTGCTTCACCAACTGAAATAAAATAGAATAATGAATAATTAAAGTTACCTTTATAATTAATTGCAATGTTGGTTGCCATGGTAATAAAAAATAAACTGCAAATAGGTTGCCCTATCATATTGCATAGAATCCAGAACGACATCGTCATCGTTCAAAAGGGTGCCAAAGAAAAATCGCCAAATCCAGTTGTGGACCAACCTGCAACTTGCACCGGATGCCGATATTGAAAATTTACGCCCCCTCCCCCCTGAGAGGTACTTTGTTTAGGAGGGGGGAGCAATGCTACTACATACATGCAATAACTCTCATTATGTACATTTATACGAAGTTTTGTCCTATACAGCCATGCTAAAAATTTAGAAAAAATTTGATGAGAGTGCCACCTGTTGAGCGTTTTATCTCGAAATGTAATCAGCACTAATACAGGTCAAGGTCCAACTAAATACTACTCAGTATTGGGAAATTTGGTCTTTTTTTCGTGAGATATAGCGTCCGTATGATTTATAATGCATACAAACAGACAGACATTTTCTACAAATGGTCAAATCGTGTTCAAGACACATCAAAAAATGGAAATCTATAGAAAACGTTTATTCGCAGACATTTCTGAGACCTTTTAGATGGGAAATGTGCAGAAGAATGAAGTATTGTTTTAGCATGGATATCCCTTTAAAATGTAATTGAAATATTCACCAAATCCGTAGAAATATTTAAAAATACTTACGGTAAAAACCTTAAGGAAGTTACATTTTCACTTATAGAAATTTTAATACATTATTTTTTTTTTATTGGACAATATTTTCCTTAAAAAATATTATTTCAATTAAATAACGTCTCGTCATGTTAAATGATTGACTATCACAAAAATATCCCATTTTATAAAATTAAATGAAGTTTCTCAAATTTTCAGCGGGAAATGATTATGGCTTCCGAACATTTTTTTTTGTCATTTTCTTCTTTTAAACTACGTAAAACATAATATATGAAGATGTCATCTACAGACCATAATTTTTTGAGCTACGTCTCAATAACCTCTTAACGACAGTAACAGTTTGATGTACTTTAAATGGAACATTTTCGTTAATGACAAAGTAACGTATAATTAATTATTTTTAGTCTGAGATACTTTAAAATCGTTTTTACTTTGTAATTTTAGGAGGTTTCAATAAAGAAAAGTTTTTACACTTTTTTTTTTAAATTTATATTTTGAAAAAAAAAAAAAAAAGAGTAAATAGGCCTATAATTCTCATTTATTTTATTATATGTATCCCGTTAAAATTTCGTGTATAAAATATAAGAACGATGGAAAAAAATGAGCTATAATAAATAATAATTCAAATTTTGACCACCAGGTGAGAAACAGGTAATAGGAATAATATATATATATATATATATATATATATATATGTGTGTGTGTGTGTGTGTGTGTGTGAGTGTGTGTGTGTGTGCAAAATTTTATTTAATCACAGAATTTGTTCAGCGTGCATTCCATTTACTTCAATCTAATGTTCAGAGAATGTTATTACAGCGTGTTCAATAACAGTTGCGAAGAATTTCATGATTAATTGCAGCAACATGTTGTTTTATGATTGATTTTAATTCAGGAACAGCCCATACGTTTTCTCCTTAAGCATGATATTTTTGAAATCCTCACAACAGAAATTTTCACAGAAGTCACAGGGATTCAAATCCGTAGAACAAGAAGACCAAATGCTCAAAAAACTTAATGAAATTACCTGATAATCGCCAAAGTAGACCTCAATCAGTGCGTTCATTGAGCAGGCTATGTGAAGGAGTGCGCCATTTTTCATGAAGACAGTAGTCCCTAAACTCTGTCGTTATTATAAGGCAGAAATAACTTGCTGTTGAAAAGGTTGGTCGAAACGGGACCCTGTTATGGAAACTTTATAAGGTCTCTGAAGAGTTTTTTTCTGAAAGAAAAAAATACAAAGAGGGAAATCCTCCATAAAACTACCCCATATCAAAATGTAGACTGTTAATATTTAACATTTGGACTTGTAGTACTCCATATACCTTATGTGACAGTTCTGTGTGTGAAGTAGATGAGCGGCCGTCGTAAAAGAAAGTATATTTTGTTGATGGCTTAGGCTGAAAGGTAAAAAAACATCATTGAAACTGAATTTCGATTAAAAGGTCCAGGCTTGGAATTAACTCAGAGACATATTTTGTTCTCATGCCAGTTTATTGCAGATGTTCCAAATGTACGTGACCATAGTCAATTAACAGAGCATAATAAGTTTTTAACGAAAGCATTCTGGAGTGGGGAAACATTACGGAGGATCAGGCCGGGCCCTCGGCCCGAATCGCTCTTGAGGTTTTTACATCTTTCGTGGTCAGCAAACAGTAAAAAGTGTTAGCTCCTAAACTGAAGCAAAACGAATGACAATTCCTTTGGCGTTGAATTATATGCCAAGTTCAAAGTTCTATGAAAGAGAATGGTTGCATTACTTTTAAGAATATTCACATGTACATTTTTAAAAAGTGACGAGTAACTTATTGACCGCTGTTAGGGAATGTTGGCATGATTTCGCCAAGATTTAGACCCATGGGAAAATAACTAACTAAGCACATATTTCTTTGATCGTTGATGCAAAATTGGTGACAAGAGGTTGTAGGAGTTACATTTCGATGGAAGATTAAAAGAGACCGAATTAATTATTTTCTGGTTTCTCAAAACAAAAGGATAGAAAAAAAATCAAAACATTATTATCTACAGAGCGAAAAGAATTTTCAGTACGTTAAGCTTGTTGAGTGAATACTGGGAACAGATCAAAGATTTTGTTTCAGTTACATTGATAAAGGGATGAAAGGGAAGATATAAAAATTAGAAAACGCATAATGTAAAATTTATTATTTATAGGTTAAAAACAGTTATTCCAGTATACTTTAAATAGTTGATTTAGATTAAAGAATTTAATTTATAATTTTATTTATTTAGAGAATTTACCTATCCTTTAAAGAGAAAAATATAATTTTTATAATATGTGATAATCTATATCACACTGTGTTATTGAGTATTCATTACTCAATCTCGGATAAAATTAGCCTTGTCCAACCGCAAAATATTCCAAGACCATGTATTGTCAACAATTAATCTGGCCAAAACGTAGCTAGCAATATGAATGTGTTTGTACAGATCTGCAGGGTGCAACTCTTGCAGAACATGGCTCTTGCACGACGAAAACTACTTTACAATGGATTACAGAATCTTTTGTACAGTATATCAAGAATGAGACAAACAACATAATCACAAGTGCTCAAGTACTTGTTAACTAATATTAGGAATTCGACATTCTTTTGACCTCATCAAGAGCAACTTTTTCCCCAGTTTCAAATGAAATTTGTTTTCATCTTCTCCGCAACACACAGAAATCTTCAAAGTGGTAAACTTTTTCAAACCCTGTCCCCATAAGCCCTTTTAGTAATCAATAATATTTTTTCAATCGTCGATATTCTCGCAGTGCAGTTGAAAAATTACTGTCGTTCTGATAAAACAACTTGATGAGTAAAACTATATATATCGGATGTCCCCAAAATGACGATGGATTTTGAAAATCAACAACAACAACAATCGTAATAATAAACTGAATGGTATAGAAATATATCGTTTGAGACCTTATGCTTGGGAAACCAGGAAATTTTATCCCACCAATTTGCAAATTTAGTTAATATTTCTGCCAAAAGATATGGTGTTGCAGATATGCGAAAGCTGCAGTGAAATTGAATTCGTGATATTTTCCTTGGATATTTTGTAACGCAATCTGTTAGTGAGTGTTTGCGAAAGAGTGCAACAATTGAATATGGTTTACGGCAGCGTTGCAGCGCCAACTTCTGGCAAAAAAGCTAGCTAAATTTATAAATGGGTGGGATAAAATTACATGGTTTCCCGAGCATAAGGCCATAAACAATACATTGCTATTGCGTTCCTTAATTTTTACAATTGATTTTCAAAATTCATCAGCCATTTTTGGACACCCGGTGTAGATATAAACTCCCAAGAAACGCTGTATATTGTTTAAAATGTTGCCTACACTGTTAAAAATTTCTGTAAATTTAATGTACATATTTATCCAAAGTCTCTGTAAATTTACAGTAATTCTTAGTTAAAACTGGATAATCAAGATTCTCAATCTTTATTCTGTACTTTTACCTAATTTTATTATTTAATTTTTTTATTAAAATTAAAAATGACTGTTTCTAGTTTAGATAAAGCATTCCAAGTCCGAAATATATTCTCACCAATAATTAATTAAATTAATATTTGTTATTAAAATGAATGTACAAAATAAGTTTTTTAACATCTCCGTTTATTTTTCTCTGTAATTTTACGTAAGACTTAATATAATAGATTACACAGAGTTTTCTGTTGAAATTTTTAACAGTGTACTCACTTAAGATGAAGGAAAGATTCCTTTCCTTAATACAGAGACGGACTTATTTATCTTGAATTTAATTTAATAAATCGAATTATTTAAAAAACAATTCACTCAAACTTGAGTTATGTTTTTTTATTATATGAATTTTATTCAACTGATAGATTTAAGTTATCTTTAATTATTTAGAACATGAAACTACTAAAGAGATATATGTAAGTTTCCAAATCCTCTCTATAGTAAATCTGAAAATTGACAGTTTTCTACAGTAAGCAATAAAAAAATTTCTGCGTTTCCCTTCTATACAAGAATAAAATTATCATTTCTGTGTTACATATTTAATAAGATGATATTTTACGTAAGAAGTCAAATTTTATCCGAATCTTATACGTTTATACTTTTAATACAGTTAAAAAGTATATAAACTAGTCTGCTGAGTACTGGGAGAGGCAAATATGGACGTTGAGGCTCCTGATCTGTGGATCCACTAATTACCGGAACGTCAGTGGAGGCCTCCATGGGGAGACTCAAGAAGATTTTGGGATCTGTTTGTGTGTCTATCTGTCTGTCTGTCGCTCGATAGAGACCTCAAAAATAATCCTGCTGACTTGCCACTTAATACACATATTCATGAGCCACACAGAATTAGCTGTATAGTTTTGGGCTATTATATATATTATCAAGTCTAACCACACAATTTCTACACTAAACATGTTTTTAAGCATATAAATATTGTATATTAATGTCATTTTGTTCGATGCAGTGTAACCAAGTTAAAATGCGTCTAAACGAAATTCTGCACCATAACGATAAGAAGAACTTTGGTGTGTCTCTGTATACGAATCATGAACAATATTGACACCAAAAATGTATAACAATTTCTGTATTGCGTCTAAACATGTGTACCAATTTGCAAGTCAATCATTGCGGCTGCTATTGCGATATTACAAATTACGTCTATAGGCCATAATGATAAGAAAAACTTTGTCGTGTCGCTGTACATGAACTTCAAACGGAATAAACACCCAAAACTATACAGCTAATTCTGTGTGGTTAGTGAACATGTGTACCAAATTTCAAGCTAGTAGGGTGATTTTTGCGTCCGCTATACCGAGACAGACAAACAGACACACTGGCACACAGATAGAAACCAAAATCTTTTTAAGTCTCTACATGGAGGCCTCCACTGACGTTTCGTCAAAAATCTCGTCTGGTACCTGCACGTCTTTCTCTTTGTATTTCAATTCTAATAACATTATAGTTTTAAAAAATTAAAGAACACGCTTTTATAGAAATGTGAACTAAAAAACACAAAATATCTATCTTAGTATTAAAATGCAGGGTAAGAGAAAATCGTATGAGTGACACACCATAATATTTACATACATTTAAATCTTTAATTAAAATAATTTAGAATTAAACAAAAACCATTTTTTTTAAATCTCGCCTGACTGGGCTCGAACGCTGGACCTTCAGGTTCGTAGCGCAGCGCTTTACCTCACAGCCACAGCGTTTACGTAGGGAAAGTCTTTTTTTTACAATATAGATTTTTTGTTTGCTCCCAGAGCGGTTACAAACATACATACAGGTGAAGCTAGTAAAAGCGTGTTAAAAAGACAGATTGTAGATTAAAGGGCAAGATAACAAGTAATGCATATAAACCTACGTTAAAAAGAATTCAAACTAGGATTAGGAACTGCTTTATTTGACAAATGATTTTGTGTTAAAGGTGTGCTGACCCGATTTGAATATAGTACCTACATTTATATACAATTCAAGGCTGTTATTAAATTAAAAAAAAAAAAAAAAATCCAAATTATTTAGAGCATTTCCGCTTAATTATTGGTAGACCTAAACATTTTTATTTTTTTTTTTTATAAATTATGTTCACACCACATATACTTACACGTTGAGCGCCATGTCAGCCATTCTAGATTCTAGACGTTTTATCACATGTCTCTAAGTACTGAAGGAATCATCTTGAAACTTCAGGAGTGTGCAGAACATGATACACTTTAAATATTTCAGTGAAAGTTTTATCCCGAAAGTAAAAGCAGTACCAATAAAAAATTAAAACGTTGAGCGCCCTGTCAGCCAGCGGTGGCTTACAGTGTCAAATATGATATAAAGCCGCGTCAACCATCGGTGGCGGATATAAAATAGGATATAAAACTAAAAATATTATATTTAATGATTAAAAATTTATTAAAAAATTGCTTAATTTTTATTTATTACAGGTAAAATCATTATGAAATTTTAATGGATTTTAAGAATTTGCGTGGTGCTCGTTCGAATTTACGTGTTAAATATAGTCCTATATTAAAAACACATAGTACAACCTGAAATGCAATTCCAGCAATATCCATGTATAGTTTCACTATATTCTAGTTATTTTGGTTAGCACTGCAAAGACTGGCGTTTTCCATACCTTATCCTACACGAAACATGCTTTTATGCTCATAAAAAATATATGTCCATTTCTTTTTATTTAATTCAGCTCAGCCTTTAGATCTCAAATTGTAACCTACCAAAAATTTAGTCCGTAGATGTAATATATTTGAATTATTTTGGATGCCCCTGTACAAGAACCATTTGTTTGATCTTAACGAAAAGTTTAGTGTAGCATCACTATATAGTACAGATTTAGAATACCGAGTTTGTAATTCCCGCTACTATTTGTTTTTGAGATTTTCTGATGACAGACACACACACTTACATACATTCACAGAGAGACCAACCGTTTAAAACCTGATTTACGGATTCAGGAGACCTCAAAACATATAAATATAACAAAAAAAAAAAAAAAAAAAACCAATCTTGAAAATTTGATCCAAAAACAATATTTCCTCTACCATGTATATGGGTAAGAGAAAGTAAAAAAAAAAAAAAAAATACTGAAATTATTATATTTAAAGATTAAAAAAATACTATATTCAAAGATTAAAAAACAAAACAAAAAACACATATATTGTTAATTATTTTAGAATACTAAAGATAGATGTATATAGACTATAATAAAGATATATGTAAAGATATATGCATATATATATAGTAAATATAAAGTAGTGTTTTAACTATTAGGAATAAATAAATACCCCACCCCCGTTTTCTTAAGAATAAAAGTATGATATCTTCCTCATTATGTGTTCAATATATTAATATACCATTTATTCAGTATTTGCAGGATCAATGGATATGATATTCAAACAAATAACATGATTTCATAAAGCGATATCTAAAAGTTTTATTCTTTATAATAACGAAGCTCTCGAAGATAATGATTCGCATTCAACAGAAGTCCTTACAAAATTTTTAGAGAGGAAAAAAAAAAAAAAAAAAGATTAATTAGTTTGTCTTCATTATATTCCTCTTCATTAAAAATGCGCGCTATTCATTGTAATGAGTATTTCTATTGTAATTATCATAAATATTTGCTTAATTATATAAAATATATGTCTTTCATTCAGAAAAGTTTAGGCGCAAATCTTTGTTTATTTGCTTAAAATAATGAATATATGAAATATGATAATCTAACGAACTGAAAAAGAAAAATATGTGCAAAATTCTATAGATTTTTAGCATGTTTAGGATTTCTTATTTAATATAGGGTAGAGTATGATAATAATCGTTATTATAAATTGTGGTACAGTTTTTATTTTGATTATTAAAACGCATCTTGTTTAGAAACTCATCTTGTGATAAACTAAACTATTTTATTTATTGTGAAATCTGCGGAATTTGTTTTGCTAATTGGAAATGAATGGATTTTTAGTTTAATATAACAAATATCTGTTTTTTTTTTTTCTTTTTAATTATTTGTTTCTTCACCTTTTATAGATATCTTTAACGATGTAATCTGAAATATGTGATTGATAGTCCATTTTATTCAATATTAAATTGTATGCAGATATTGAATTTTTTTTTTTTTTTTCGTTTTTAAACCTATTATTAATTCTTTTACTGATAAATAAGTCGTGTAACAAAGTCATCTTTCGGATGATATACTTCAAAATAACATCGGCATATTTCACATGAAAAGATTTTGCATATTGCAGTTGTTGCAATTCCATTTCACATATTTGTCATAAAAATGAAAAAAAAAATGTTAATAATGTTAATAATAATAATAATAATAAGTATTGTTGAGCGTTAAAATTGAGCGACCTGTTGAGCGACCAAAATGTAATCAGTACAAACTTTTTTTTTAAATTAAAGTAAATATGAAATTCCGCGCAATTTCCGGTTCTTGGGATGGATGGATGGATGGGTGAGTTTTACGTCGCACTAGTGCTGCGCAGATGGGCAATTGGCGACGGTTTGGGACACACCCCTAGAGGTGGTCCGGAGACATGCCACCACAATTTTGATCCTCGCGGAAGGGATGGCTCTCCCGCTTCGGTGACCCCCAGAGGTATAATTTTTGATGGGAACATGGAGGACATTGCGGCCACGACAGATTTTACGTGCACCAGCCACCATTAGTGTACACGACGGTCTTTGACCGGCTCGAGTACCGAACCCGCAATCTTCCAAGTACGAGGCCGGCGCTCTACCGACTGGGCTACCGTGGCTCCCGGTTCTTGGGTTATAAACCTTTTAAATTGTATAATATATAGTAACATGTACAAATTACTGCATATATCTCTCCAAGTCAGTGGAGCTGTTTTACTGTAATTTTCCCAATTTATGGAAAAGCTCTGTCTCAACATTCATAGTATAAAAGTGCACCAAAACTCCATAGTGTTTATGGCTATTATGAAAGAATATACTAATTGCATTTCGGTGCTTACCGATTAAAAAGTAACGCTGCATTTTACTATATTTTAAGGATGGCTATATCCCATCTTCTATACTGCACAAATGCTCAAAGCTTGGCATGTAATATTGCTATTATGAAAAAACTCTGTTGATTCAAAATGGGTGTATATCGACCCACAAATAACGTTGTCTTTATAGAAGTACGTACTTTTCATGATGTACCTGTAGCTATGTCTCAGCTTCTCAGTGTGAAACTATACCAAACTTAATAAGTAAAAAACTTTGAGTAAACACCATAGAATGCAAGAACTCACAGCAATTGTTTTGGGTCGAAAGAAAATACGACCCGACGCCAGGCGAACAACAAAGTCGGCACGAGTACTGCAAACAAAGCGTCAACGCAGCTTATTTTTGCAACACTCGTGCCTACTTTATTCATGCGCATGTTAAATGGCATACAAAAATACCTTTATTTTAATACTTTTTCATTTTATGCACTTGTAAGCGACGCTGCCTTCCAGGCAGTTAAAGATTGGAAGATGTCTGATGGGATATCTGTTGTCTTAAAAACTTATTCTCATATGAGTCCAAGAAGGCAGACAAAAATAACTTTATTTTTCAAACGTGTAGAGATGCTATCTTCCGAGTAGTTCAGTTAGAAGGGGAAGATTAGGGACCCTATATAGAGAGAGACTGGACATTGGCGCGCCGGCTTTTTGACGAAATTCTCCATCTTAGTGCCAGTTGCTCCATTGCTTACCATTACGCTAAGAAGAAATTTCGATTATTTTACGTCATAATCGAAAAAGAACTTATTTATTACATTTTAACTTTGTTGGGAGATAAATTTATTTAATTTTGGAATACATTCAAAAGATAAAAATGCATAAATATTTATTTTATATCATGCTTTAAATACTTTGAGTTCTCTTATTGCATGCTGTTTTACGTATTTGTTTCCTAACATATGAGATAATTACATTATTTATTTGCTAGCTATTAGTTTTTAAGTTCTGTTTTGCAATATATTTAATATGTTATATCTCAATGTATTTTTCTGATATATTTTAAAATACATATTTAAAATAACTATATAAAAAAATATTTTTTGATTATTTGCCAGTACGTAAAATGTATCAGATTTCTTAAAATAAATTGATAAAAATGAAGAAAATAAGGTGTATATTATTTGCCTGCATATGAAATATAAATTTCTTTTAAATAATAATTGCCATAATAAATTTTATAAATAATATTTAAATAAGTTATTTTTATTTACATAATATTTTAAAAAACTTAAAAAATAATAATAAATAATAATAAAAAAAATAAATTATCAATGAAATAAGCAAATATAAATAAAATAAAAATATTTTTTAATTTCTAAAGATATTAGTTAATAATTTTACAAATTATTATTAATTAAATTTTTAATATTTAATTAAGTCATTATTATCAATAATGCATAACAACTGAAATAAATAAACTATGCATTTTTAGCTTGAAAATTTTTACGTAAATATTTTTATAAAATAATAAAAAACATTTTTTTATTTCTGAACATATTAGTTAATATTTTTACAAATTATTATTAATTAAATTTTTATTTTTAATATTTAATTAAGTCATTATTATCAATAATGCATAACAACTGAAATAAATAAAATATGTATTTTTAGCTTGAAAAATTTTACGCAAATAATTTTATAAAATAATAAAAAATAATTTCTGTTGTTCTGCCGTAGTTTTACATTTAAGTATTTAAGAATTACTTGACAAAAACTAAGATTATATTTTTGTTAAAAAATTATTACCATATTTTTGTTAAAAAATTTCTAACTTTTTATACATAGAATGTATGTCCTCAGAAAAATTAAGGTAGAATTACTTTCACTAAGGTAGAATTACTTTCACAATCAACGTATTTTGCTTAATATAGAAATATACAACAAAAAATTCTTTTGTTTTCCGATCGGAGTTGAAAAGGTAACCATGTCGAAGGTTAAAACAAAATTCGTTTTTCTTAAAATTCTTTTTTTCTAAGACGAAAAAAATTACATATTTATATTCTGCATTAGTTTCTGCACAAATTTAGCACAATTTTCTTTCTTTTATGTTGTATAGTAAAGCGTCAATCGCGAAGAAAAAAGCATTACGTTCTACGGGGATCGCTCCGAATTGGCACTAAGATGGCCGACTTTCGGTCAATGTCCAGTCTCTCTATATATAGGGTCCCTAGGGGAAGATGTCTGTTGCTGCCATCTGTTGTTTTGAAAAATTCTTCTCGCATGAGCCCAAGGAGGCAGACAAAAATACCTTTATTTTTATACACGTGTAGTAACGCTATCTTCCGGTGTTGCTATCTGTTGTCTTAGAGTAGAGTGACCATATTTTTTTCATTGAATTTGGGGACAAAGATGGCGGTGTCCTCGAATTTCGAGGACAAAAAACAAATAAATAATTAAATAACCTTAAATTATAAAATTTTAGTGATTTTTATATAGAAAGAACCTAAAAGAACTTATTTCAGCTTATTTATTATGCGTATAATAAATTATTATAATAAAACATTAATAACTTTATAACCTACGTCCCCAAATGTGTTGTAATTTTTTGGGGACGAAGGTAGTTTTTGAGGGCATATGGTCAGCCTATCTTAGAAGGAAGATGATAATTCGTTCTGTGTTCGTTGTAACTTCCATGTCCCCAAAGTTGTCACTCTTGGAACGTCGTGCAGATGAATGGAGGAGTTCACAGGGAAATGCATCGTCATGTCAAAAAATGCTCATAGTTGTTTTTTTTCTTCTTAGGGAGAGAGTAAAGTTAGTAAAAGCATTGTTTATACGAAAATTTACAGTTTCTAATTTTTTATTTAAATGCTTACTCTAAAAAAAAAAAAAAATAAATAAATAAATAAATAAATAAATAAATAAATAAAATAAATAAATAAATAAATAAAAAAAATAAAAAAAAATAAATAAAAATAGTACAATTGCAAGTGTTTGTCTAACATTTTATATTTTTGTTTCACCAAATCATAACCTTGGTGACAGGGCCTAATTTCCCACAGGGCAAATGGGGCAAGAACTCAAGCCCCCATTAAAATAGGGTTTTTCCATCATATGCCTTTTGAAATTAAAAGCATTTTACATTATCCAAAATTCAATTTGTGCAATATATGGTATAAAAAGGTCCCCAATTAATGACTTCGCTTTGGGTCTTCACTTTTGTAAGTCAGTCTTTGCTTGGTGGTCCTTTTATGTCTCACTAAATTTTTATTGCTTGCGTTAACCCTAAACATTTGTAATAATTTGTCAAAATACTGCATAAAAGGCTTACAGAAACAAAAATACCTGTGGTAATATGCACTTGTAATTTTATTTGTAATCACAAATAGTTCTTAATAATCCGGACATTTTATGACACTTCAGTAAATGAGGCTCATGAGGCAATTTTAGCTGCCTCGATATAATTGGGCATGGACACCTCATGGATTAATGTGCGATATGGATTAAACTAATTAATTAATTTCTTATTTAATGTTTGCAAGTTCAAGTGAAATTTTGTTAGCTAAGCAAAATGATATTCCTGAGCCAATAGCACAATTTTAATGGGTTTCGATGTATTTCATTATCTTTGATGTAGAGTTATTAGGGATAATAGTTTCTGTTACATCATTGTCTGATTTATGAAAATCAGATTAATTAGTTTGTTCTCTTTATACCATTGATAATAATTAAAAGAGATGAATTCTCTAAAATGATCACACTTTTTTTTTTAAACTGAACAATTACCTTTATTTTAAAAGTTAGAGGATACGTTTTATGTATTATTTATTTATTTTTTGTTCAAGATGTAGATATTAAAACAAGTTAAAACATTAATAATAAAACTTGAAATTCTCAAGGTTTTAATAAAGTATGTTTCATCATAACTTCGCATAGGCTAGTTTTATTAGAAGTACTCAAATTATTTTAGTAGAGTGATATTAAAGATTCTGTATGCAATATTCAATAAATTATAGAAAATATAAACTTTTCAAAATCGTATAATCGATTTTATATTTAAAATTTCTATATTTTCAGAGAAGAAAAAGACACTTTATAGACCTTAGTGAATAAATTTATAGCACAAATGAATTACTGAATTGTGTATATGTTAATATTACAGTTCAAATATATTATTATAAACAGATAATTAATTAAATCAATTATCAAAATTTGAAGAATTTTCAATTACATAATTTTAATCAATTCGAAAAAAAAAAAAAAAAAAAAAAAAAAAGAAAAAAGGCTTGTTTTTGTCTTAATAGCATTTTTGCACCGATATAAAACAAAATTTTACCGCTAAACATCGATAATGAATTTTTAGAACCATAATAAAGCACCCAGACCTGTATACTAATGATAATATTAATAGGTTACGTAAATAACTTAGTCATTTTGGAATACAGACGTATCAGCGTATAGCCGGGTTGCCAGATGAATACTACAAACTTATTTTTTAACACCAATAATTTTGTAGGACCGCGGTAGCCCAGTCGGTAGAACGCCGGGCTCATAATTGGAAGGTTGCGGTTCGGTACTTGCGCCGGCTAAAGACCGTCGTGTACACTAAAGCTGCCTTCAAACTCTGGCAACGAATCAGAGCTTCAAAAGTAATAAATTATCCATTGTCCGAAAGTGACCCTTGAAATTTTGCCCATGTTTACAATGACGGACATTACTTTTTATTGCTCTTTTACAAAAGAGACCCAGTACTCATTCAATTATCACACTAGGAGGTTTGTGAGCCACGACTCCAGCGAGCTTCGACTCTCAAATACCACATCAAAGAAATATCAAAAGAGACCGCGTTGACGCTTTGCAAGTTGCCAGAGTTTGAAGGCAAGTTAATGGTGGCTGGTGTACATAAAATCTGTCGTGGCAGCAATGTCCTCCACATGTTCCCATCAAAATTATTTCCCATCCCTTCCATGGAGGATCAAAATTGAGATGGCATGTCTCCGGACCACCTCTAGGGGTGAGTCCCAGGCCGTCGCCAATTGCCCATTGCGCAGCACTAGTGTGACGTAAAACCCAACCAAGGAACCATTTATTTTGTAAAGTATGAGTGTTTTAGCACAATCACTTTTTTTTAAAAAATTTAATATAAAGCAAATTTTTTAGTATAAAAATAATTGTGCACAAAAAATAAAATCGCAGCATTCATCTGGAAACTTTGCAGCGCAGATAAGTCTTTTTTTCAAAAGTGTTTTTAAAAGATTTAGAATATTTGAGTTGTGATGTGTTTGGTAGTTATTTTATTCAAACATAAATTATGCAAAAAGCAGTTTTTCTCGTAGTTTAGTAGAGATAGTTAAACATATATGTAAGACTTATCTCTGTAATAAACATACATTAACGTTTCAGTTAAACTTTTAACTATTCTAAAACAAAAACATTATCTCTTCTGCATCACATATAATCAGTAACTGAATTTCTCATAAATTTTTGTTAAAGTAATAGGCAATAAATTACATTCAGAATGCTAACTCTGAACAAAAAGCAGAATTTGAGTGAGATTGAAAAAAGTTTTATTCTTCTAACTATGAAACGAAATGATTTCTACATATAATTTTCCATTTAAAAGTAGGGTCGCGGTAGCCCGGTAGAGCGCAGGGCTCGTAATTGGAAGGTTGCGGGTTCGGTACTCGAGCCGGCCAAAGACCGTTGTGTACATTAATGGTGGCTGGTGCACGTAAAATCTGTCGTGGCCGCAATGTCCTCCATGTTCCCATCAAAAATTATACCTCTGGGGGTTACCGAAGCGAGGGAAGCCATCCACTCCGTGTAAGATCAAAATTGTGATGGCATGTCTCCGGACCATCTCTAGGGGTGAGTCCCAGACCGTCGCCAATCGCCCATTGCGCAGCCCTAGGGCGACGTAAAACCCAATCAACCAACCATTTAAAAATACGATCATCTAGTAGCATCCAGGAGGATCAAAACTGTGATGGCATGGCACCGCACCAGTGTTTTCAACTTGTAGGGACTATTTGTATTTAATACCATCACTAATTTCAAATCACTAATTTGGCCATCACTAATTTTAAAAATACGATCATCTAGTAGCATCCAGGAGGATCAAAACTGTGATAGCATGGCCCCGCACCAGTGTTTTCAACTTGTAGGGACTATTTGTATTTAATACCATCACCAATTTCAAATCACTAATTTGACCATCACTAATTTAAATATGTAACTAGCGAGCTTCACCCGCTAGCGGGTCAGTATTTTCAAATGAATCACTATAACTAATGAATCACTAACAGTAACTTTTAGTCTTAAGAAAAGAAATTTAAAAAAAAATCATTTCCGATCGGGTATAAAGTCGCCCCGGGACGAATTTCTGTATTCCACTGTTCGATTCCAAATCAAAAAAGCGTTCTAATGATGTATTACTTATGAAATTATTTTAATTATTAGTTGAGATACAAAAGAAAACCTAATCAGGAGACCTCAAAACGTGTAAATCGGGTGTATACCGCGCGCATTGCGCGCGGTATACACCTATTTCTTCCCCACCCTTTCAGCCCCTACTAATTAACCTACGTATACCAATTTTGAACGGTCTAACTCAATTAGCTGAGATGCAAACGAAAACCTAATCAGGACACCTCAAAACGTGTAAATTAGGTGAAAACTTTCGTTAATATAAAAGAACATTAAAATATCTTTCAAATGATGCATTAAAAAAAAATTAATCATAATTTGAAATTGAAATTTCAAAATATTAAAGCGCCATCGTGCGGTAGAAATTTCTGTAATGTACAGTTCGATTCCAAATCAACAAAGCTTTCTAATGGTGTATTACTTATGAAATTATTTTAATTAGTAGCTGAGATACAAAAGAAAACTGATTCGGGACACCTCAAAACGTGTAAATCTGGTGAAAACTTTCGATAATATAAAAGAACTTTAAAATATCTTTCGAATGATGTATTAAAAATAATTTAATCATAATTAGAAATTGAAATACGCGTATTAGAATAAAATTTAATTTGCAATTAAAATGTAAACCTTTTGTTTATTGACGAAAATCGATGAAATTTGAACTGCAAGTTTATTTTGTGGTGGTAAGATTGTACACCAAGTGTCGTGTGCGAATTCGAAAAATTGAAGAAAATAGAAATTTGCAATTTTTTATCCCACTTAAAATACATCTGATTAACAACTGAATCAGTCGCAGTGGGGTTTTTTTTCCCTCTTCCTTGAAGTGGTTCCCATGGTAACGACAAAGAACACATTATACAATCTCATCGAAGGAAGATCGCGTATTCAATTCAGTGGGTTTAATGTCTAAAATTAAAAAATTATAACTCATTCAGTTTTTGAAATTTTCTCTCAATCTTTTGGAAATTTAATTATGAAAGCGAGATCTATATACAAAAAAAAAAAAAAAAGTAATGATTTATCTCTAAACGCTTCTGAGTTATAAAATGTTTTGTGAAAAAATCGATGTTTCGTAAAATCTAAAAACATGGATCGCTAATCCGTATTTTGTAAAAATGTTTATATGGTACGAAAGAGGATTAAATGACCTTTCCTTATATACCAGTTGTTAAGAAATGGAACAGTTACTCGGTCGTACAGGGCGTTTCAAAAAAAGACGATCGCGAAAAAGAGAATTTTTCGACCCTTTTTAAAACTTTTTTTAAAAATATAAAAAATCCGTATTTTTTTAAAAAAATTGTACCTTAAAAATCGGTAATAAATGCTCTCGTGGTACAGGTGTATTTCGGATATTTCCAACAGATCGGCAGCGATCGCTTTAGAAAAACCCACGAAATTTCCTCTTTCTCTTCTTCTTTTGAGGTAAGCGGTCCCGGTCGAAAATGATGATCGCCTGCGATTTTGAATCGTTTTTTCGTTAGACCTGGGTCGACATTTTAATTAATATCTCCGCTAATTAGGGTCGCATCGTTTAGTAAATTAGATAACGTACATCTGTGATAAATTCTCTGTCCGATGGTACCTGTTCGAAGTCCGTGCGACCATTAGCGGCGGAGCCTTAGCTGTTTCAAGCCGTTTCTCACAGACAGACAGACACACACACAGACACACGCGTACAGATTTTAATAATATAAGAGATATTTGCCTAATTGTATGATTGTGTAACCGATTGTCATATAATATATCAAATCTTATTCATTTAAATTAGTGGTAATTATTAATAAAAAAAATCCTTACAAGTTAGCAACACTACATCGCACCACCCCAAATCGTCGCAAATTATCCGCAACGTAAAACTCACTCAACCTTAATCTTAATCGATCTAGAGGCTAGATGATTAGCATTTTGTTCTTGACTCGATAGGTATCGGATTCGAGTCTCGTTCTAGCATGGATGAACAAAGTGGATGTTCGTACTTTAAGCCGTAGGACCGGTCTAATGATTCTTAGTATTCAAAAATTATGACCGTAAAGCGACAACCCCAAAACAACCAACCAACCGTTTAGAAATTCTTTAATTTATAAACGCATTCAAAAAAAAAAAAAAAAAAAAAAAAGATTAAAAACTTCTAAATATATAAAACACTTTAAATATATATATATATAGAGAGAGAGATTGAAAAAAAAAAAAAAAAAAAACTTACTATACTATAATTATTTAGTACAACTAAACAGATATGCAAGATTATCTCTAAAGAAAAAAAAAAACTAATAAATAAAAATAAATAAATAAAAGATGACATCTGAGTTGATAAGAATGAACAAACTTTTAACTGTCCAAGAAACAAAAGTATCACTTCTTTATCACATATACTTATCAAATTTATGAAATTTCTAACTAATACTGCATAGAATAATTCACATTCCATTAATTAAACTCAAAATATTACCTGTGAATAAACAGAGAAATTTAAGAGAGATTTACAAAATCTTCATTCTTTTAATGAGGAAACTTTTAGAAATAATGATTCTTAAAGAATAATAAACGAAATTCCTAAATTAAAACAGTTTGATTAGCTTATTCTTATTGTGTTACTCCTCAGAGGGAATAGCTGTCATTTAAAATAAATGTGTTATAGCACTAATTATACAAAATATTGGGTTAATTAGATAAAGTATATCTGTATTTTACACTACTCTAATCTTTGATCCTAAATTTTGTTTCACTTATTTACTCAAATCTGTGAATTTTAGAAAATTAACGAAAACAAGAAACAGTAACGATAATAAATCTGAAAATTCACCTTATTAACTACAGGTTAAAATTGTTAGTTTATTTTTTTAATCTACTTTGTTTGAGAAGATAATTAAAAACAGTTTCAGAAACACAATATATATATATATATATATTAATACTTCAGATAATTTTTAGTTACGAGAGTTTATTATTATAAGCATTATTAACATATTTTTTATTTTATAATATGTAAAATAAAAATAGTTATATGCGTCTGATGAAATAATATGTAGATTTGAATATTGAAAAAATGATATTGAAACCTATATATTATTAGGTTAACAAGATTATAGTAAAAATGCCCCGGATGATTGGCGTTCAAAAGTAATTAGCTAAAAACTTTGAATAAACACCATAAATTAAAAAAAAAAAAAGAAACTTTTAATTGTTTTGTGTTAAAATAAAACACGACCTTTCATCGGGAGAACAAAGTAAGTCCGAATCCATCAAAAAAGTGACCTCACATAAAAATTAATTACATTAAAATTGCCGCTTACTGTACAGCACTCTTGCCTATTTCGTCTGACGAAGATCGTGTTTTATTTCGACTCTAAATAATTGTTGCGAGTTTTTTTTTTTCTTTTACATTTTATGATATTAATTCAAAGTTTCTAACTAATGATATGATTATAAACTTCTTGTTTTTGCGCTTACAATTATGCAATTGTATTCTGTTGCTTAACATCCACAATTTCTTAGAACATTAATAAATATCTTACAGTCAGTGTTGCCAGTTTTGAAAAGTAGTTTATGTTTAATTATTATTTCAAAATTATTGAGAAGTTCTTTTATATTCAATATAGACCACTAAAATTTAAATGCAGCGGTTGCCTATACACTTCAAAGGTTATTCGTCTATTATGTATATTAAATATCACTCCTCAAAATTATTGATGATAGTTGAATAAAAAAGTCCCTAAATTTGGCAAAACTACTTTAGTCTAGTTTGTCACACTGTAGAACTAAAAAATAAATCATGTAAAAACTTTAAATCCATTTTGGATTACAGATGTGTTAAGTACTTTAGAACCTTTTGAAAGTTCTAGGTAATTTGTTTCGTAGAAATTTTATTCATATGTAACTTTCTATAAAAGAAATACTACGATTTACAAAAGCTTTTTGAATTAAAATTTAGATAAAATATATTTAGGTATATAAAGTAACATAGCATTTTTTTTTTTTTAATTTAGTTTGTTCTCATTATTTCATACTGCCAAACAAATGTTGTATTATTAATAAACATAATGTGTCATTTGAGTTGTTAAAAATGAACAAAATTGTAACTATTCAGCATCAAAATATACTCGCTTCATCATCACAAATATATGCAGAAAAATAATAAATTTTCTCATTAAAGTTTGCTGAAATAATTTCATTAATTGTATTCAAAATGCTGAGATATTTGCAAAAATTTTATTCAAGACAATTTCAGTGCTGAGATATTTGCAAAATATTTATTTGATAAAACTTTCAGAAATAATGATATCTAGAGAATATAACAGATTTAACGAAATTTGTAAACTGAAAAAACTTTGATTAGTTTCTTCTCAAAGAGAGAATAGCTATTATTTAAAATAAATGTACTCTAATTGTAATTATCAAGAATATTTATTTAAGGGAACTTGCACTTGTGACGGCCGCACTGAAGGAAGTTTTATATAAAAACGTATATTTTCATTTAATATTTATTCAACTCTATTAGGTTTATTCAATAAAATATATATTTAGACACCATTTCTTATGGTTTTTGATATATTTTTCACAGATTTGAAAATTTTAAATTGTGTTTTCTCAGATTGTATTTTTTCATGAATTTATGATTTTTAGAATACAAACTTGAACACATATTTAAAGAAAAGACTTAATATATTTTGTTTTTGGATATTAAATGTGAGCCTATTTAAAACAATTAGAGATGGACTTTGAAATTTATTAATTATTTTTTGAGAAAAAAAATTTAAATGTGCATGTCTAAAAAAAAAAAAAAAAAAAAAAAAAAAATTGGAAAAAAAAAAAAAAAAAAAAAAAAAAAAACATGCTTTTTGTTATATTTTTATTTTTAATATTTTTCATTTAGAGATATTATAAAACTCATCTCTAATTCTTTTAAGTGGGTTCTGTTCTGTTAAATATGAAAAAGAAAAAAAAAAAAAAAAGTAATAAATAAGTCTTTTTTTAAATATCTGTAAAAGTTTAGCATTTTAAAAATCGTGAAAAAATGCAAGCTGAGAAAACGCAATTTAAAGATTTCAAATCTGTAAAAAAAAAAAAAAAAAAAAAACTATCAAAAACCACAAGACTTGTTGCCAGAATATATAAGCAAACCTAATATAGTTTAATTTATAAATATTAAATAGAAATAATAAGCTTTTATCTGAAACCTACTTCACCGGTGCCAAGTCTCTTCAATTAGAAAAAGCATGCCTGTATTTTATTCTAAAATGTTTAGTTATTGAAGAATTTTATTTATTTATTAATGGGACAAGAGACGATGAAAATTGCTATATCGATGCAATTAAAAATATCCAGATAGTAATTATAAAATGTATGAAGCTACATAATACTTTTCGAATAATATCATTCTACCGTTTTTCAAACATTATTTAACAGCTTTTACAAAATTTGAAACTTTAAATTTATTATGACTGAGGACTATTAGTCTAAATCTACCGATTTACGATACCAGTTTTACGAAAGTTGGACATTTATCGAAATCGAAAATTTATCAAAAATATAACTGAATAATTTGAAAGCGATGTAATAATAAATAAATAAAAAAAAAAAAACTAACAGTCTTCCGTACTAAACTAAATTCTACTTTTGCCAGAATTCCACCAAAATCTTTCTTTCTTTCTTTCTTTTTCTTTTTTCTTTTTTTTTTTTTTAAGAAAAATAAAATAAAATTAGTAATAATCAGTTTCGAAACGGAGAGTATCAAAAAAGTTTTTTTTTTTAAATAATTTTGAATTAGGAAATAAAAAGTGCGCGTGCAAAATGAAATAAAAAATAAAACAAGACAATTAAGTTTCAGTTTGAGTTGGTAATTTTTCTTTACTTTCTTTTCTATTTTTCAATATTTTATAACTTATTGAAAAATAGAAAAGAATGAAAAAGAAAGGAAAAAGAAAAGAAAAGAAAGAAACAGAAAAAATAACCACACAAATTATGTATTTTTGTCTAAAATGACGATAAAAATTCAAAAGTGGTCAAGGGGAGTTATATTAAGGCTGTACCATGACCAGTTTACATATTTAATTAATTAATTTTTGTTTCTCTTTTGCTCCAAACTTCTGGTACAACCAATTACTTATAATGCTCCATGCAGATTCGTTTTCATCCAGTTCTTTTAAAAAATTGTATGAATGTTAACCAGTGTATTTGTCACAAAACTGGACATTCATTTTGATATCAAGATATTACCCTTATTACGAACTCGCAAAATCAATCAAAAAACAAAAATTCATGTAAAGTTCAGATTTTATACAATTATTTATTTATTTTGTTTATTTTTTTCCAACTGATTCTGTAGTTAAGATATAAAAAATTAAATACCCAGTTACGTATTCAGTTACATAAAAAAACACATAATACAAGAACACAGAGAAAAATTCTTTATCATTATGGCCTATGGGCTCAAACATTTGAAGTGCGATAGCGTCTAAAGGCTTTATTCGATGAGTTGAAAATTTATACACATGTTATAGGTCACCGTCGCACAAACTGTATTGATTTTGGTGAATCTAGCCCTTATAGAAATGTCCCTGTAAAAAATAGGGACATAACAAAAAATTCTTTACTATTATGATCTATGGGCTCAAATTATTTGAAGTGCAATAGTGTTAATAAATTAAACAACATATTGTAGAAAAATACTCAAACACATTATTATAATTTTTTCTTTTGTTTGCCTAACGACTTCTCTTACTTTAACTTATTTATACAACCATTAATTACTTAATGTTCTGAAAGTCGAGTGAAGTCATTTCAGTTTTTTTTTTTTAAGTTCTTCTCTGCGGAAAATTAAAATTGTGAAGGTATGTCTCCAGACTACTCCTAGAATTAAATGCCAGACCATCGTCAGTTGCCCCGTGAAGGTTGAACATAAAGTTAAATCCACTCAACCTTTCTTCCTTTTCCCAATCCCCTCTGTGGAGGTTCAAAATTGCTATGGAATGCCCCCAGGTTTGACATCAAAACTGTCGCCAATTTCCCACTGCATAGGCCTAGTTTTCTATCGCGATTAAACCCACTCAATCTCAACGTTCTTTTTCTCGTTTCCTGTAACAGGGATGATTATTGTCCATCATATGATAAGAGGAATATTACCATTTCTGATTGGCTCAGAGATTTTTGCGCATGCTTAGATGATTCCATTTTGCACTTAAGGAAACGGCTTTATGTTTTAATATATAAGATTATCAAATACATGTATGTATATATGTTTTTGGGGATAATATTCAAGTGAGTATCCCCCCCCCCCCCTATCTTTATTGAAATTATTACTGGTTATTTTTATTTTAATTATTATTCTTATGATTATTATTGGTTCTTCTGAATAATGGCGATATTTCATCATCTGTTTTCTTGCATTCTACAACTTTGTTACAATACAATATATATACATATACTTTACTTTACTTTGCAACAGCTTCTTATAATGTAAATAAGATTAAAATTCTCTATTATAAGGTACTCTAAATCTAAAAGTTAAATAATAGTAATAATAATAAAAACAGCTAAACAAGTGTGTCAGACTGTCTCTAAAGTAAACAGAGTAACATTTCACTTAATAAAAAGTAACAAAGTTTTAGCTATTCAAAAACAAAAATATTATCCCATCTTCGCCACATATACTCATTGACATAACGAATTTTCTTATTAACGTTTTCAAGAATAATTTACATTGCGTTAATGAGGTTCCAAATGCTACATACGAATAAAGAGTAGAATTGAGAGAGATTTACAAAAAGTTTATTCTTCTAATGAAGAAACTTTCAGAAATAGTAATGGCAAGAGAATAAGAGAAATGACGAAATTTCTACAATAAAAATTGCTTAATTAGTTTATTCTCATTTGTGTCTTTCTCCTCTAAGAGAATGGCCGTCATTTAAAATAAATGTGATTTAGTTGCAATTATGAAAAATATTTGTTTAACGAGATAAAGCATAGCTGTGTTTTATTCGAAATTATTTGATGATAGAAAACTTGATTATTTATTAATTGTAATTAGTGTTTTAAGAAATCTGAAGTACAAGTAAATAAGATATATAGTAATAATGAATCTGAAAACAATTCAAAATACAGACGAACCTATTACTTTTCACATGAACTGTTTCCACAATTCCCGTCAAAATGAAGATTAGTTTAGTTATATGAAGATTAGTTACTGATAACATGAACTACTGACAGCATGAATAAATTTTTTATCCCCTTTGAGATTCACGTTAACGAGGTTTGACTGTATTAACTATAAGTTGTTTTTTAAGTAGGGGTTATAGTTAGTATTTTTACTGATACTTTCTGTAATTATGAAAGACAATAACAATACAAATTTAATACTAATAGAATTTTTGAATTAGAATTTTTTTTTTGTTTATTTATGAATTCTAATTAGTTATTTTAAGAAATCTGAAGTATAAGTACAGGGTGATCCAAAAGTCAGGACCAACTTTAAAATCGAATAATTCGAAAACGAATCAAGATACAAAGATACAGTTTGCACCAAACGAATGGAAAAGAAGCCGGGTTTTTTGTGGCAACGAAAAAAAATGGTTTTTGTTGGCGACCAACAGATGGCGCTGTCGTATTTCTGATGTAGGATTATGCAAAGCAACAAACGATATAAAAAGGAACAACTACAGCAGGTAATGGTAGTCGAAGCTTATATGCATCGAAATATCGCATTCTCAGTCGCTACTTTAATCACGCATGGCCTCCAAGATCTCTCGATCTGACACCCTGTGACTTTTGGCTGTGTGGATTCTTGGAAGTCAAAAGTGTACCGCGACCAACCGGCATCACTAGCAGCACTGAAAGATGCCATCCGCCAAAATGTTTCTGCCATAACGCAAGAAATGCTACTAAATGCTGTGAACGATGTGGTGAATCATCTCACAGCTGTACTTCTGAATGATGGACATTGAACAGTTACTGTAGTAGTACTAATTAACTGTAATTAAGCTGACTTGTAAGTTGTCAACATTTTTTTTTTCATTTGTTATTCATCTTTTAGTGAAACAAAACCCTATAGCACCATCTGTTGGTCGCCAACAGAACTAATTTTTTTCCTTTGCCACACAAAACCTCCGTTTTTCCTCCGTTTGGTGCAAACCGTATCTTTGTATCTTGATTCGTTTTCGAATTATTCAATTTTAAAGTTGGTCCTGACTTTTGGATCACCCGGTATATAAGATATAGTAATAGTGAATCTGAAAGCACTTCAAAATATTAACTATAAGTTGTTTTTTAAGTAGTGGTTATAGTAGTTAGTAATATAATAATAATAATAATAATAATATTGATAAATTTTCATCAAAGACTTTAAAGAAAATTTATTTAATACTTAAGTTACAGCTAGTTTTAGAGAGACTTTTTTTAAAAAATAAAGCTTAGAAACATACTTCTAAAGAAATAAACTCATAAAAAAAAAAAAAGTTTGTAATGCGGGTTTTATTTCCTCGTACATTAATATATTTTATACTAATTAAAGTAAAAAAGTTACATTTGCAAATGATGAGAGGATATTTAAATTGCAAATGTTAAACATAATTATAAATTCTTATATTTTGCTCGTAAGAAATATATTACAGAATTTTACTGCCTAAAAATTAATAATTTCCTCGAACCATAATTAAAAATCTACACCTTATACTGTAGAATTAAAAAAATTCATTACGTAAATATCTTAAAATTATTTAAACTAGTTTTTCTTTTTCAATTTTTTTTTTTTTTTTAATGTGCTTTTGAATGCTATGAATTTCTTATGTAATCCTTTACAAGAATTTTATTATTGTGTATTTTTTTTTTTTTGTTAAAAAAAAATATATATATATATATATATATATAACATCAAATTTACAAAAGCTTCTTATATTAGTAATTATATACATTTTCCCACTGTATAAGAAATTTTAAATCCAAAACGTAAGTATCCAGTATGTTGGGGCCACCACAAGACTTTCTTCTATATTTTCCTATACAAAATCACTCAGCACAAATAATTTCTTAAAAGTATTATTAAAATTATCTACTATGATAAATATAGAAGATTTTCATCTGAGAGAAAACTGACACTAAATATCCGAAGAAAGTCAGTTTCCTTCTCTATAAATAACATTAATAAAAAAGCGTTTTCATAATGGTTATTTCCCACATCAAAATTTCGTACAGTTGTATGTCATAGAAGTTTAGATACAGCCTTCTCGTTCTCTGGGAAAATTGCAGAATAGCAGCGCCACATATTAGCCGATATGTATCCAAACTGAATCAGCCTAATGGCTCATAATGTCTTTCTCACATATCAAGTTTTGTTTGATTACACGCAATACAAACCTAAAATTAGCCTTCCCTTGAAATGCGGAAATCGCTATATAGCAGCGCCAGCTTTTGAGGAACTGACACCAAGAGTTGTTAGGCATTAATATATATGAAGATGCATTTACGTATATATTTATATGCAATTCTGAGCTGTAGTTCCTGAGATACAATTGCTACAAATTTTTATCACACACACAGACAGACAGAGAGACAGATTGACATTTTCTAAAAATGGTCGAATCGTGTTCTGGACTTATTAAAGTTTGTAAATCCATCAGAAACTGGAAGTCCAAGATTTTTACGAATCCGATAACTTCTTCTATGAATACAGAAGAAAGTAAAAAAGAATCAACGAAAAAAAAAAAAAAAAAAATCAACGAAAAGGTGAGATAGATTATCTCTGAAGTGAATATGAAATAACGTGTCTGTTAATAAGAATAAACAAACATTTAACATTTCAAAATTAAACTATACTATATCTTCTTTATATGATATATTCAGCGATTTAATGATTTTTTTCTGTTAATGATTTCAGGGATAACTGACATTCCGTTAATTATATTGAAAATGGTACTTGTCCATAAATAGCAGAATTTGAGAGAGATTTACAAAAAAAAAAAAAAGAAAAAAAAAAAAAAAAAAGAAAAATTACTTTTCTTATGATATAACTTTCAGAAATAATAATTCACAGAGAGCAACAGATTTCACGAAATTTCTACATTAAAAGCAGTTTGATTAGTTTATTCACATTCTGTTTTTCCCCAGACAGTGAATGTCCACCATTCAAACTGAATGTGCGCTAGCAGTAATTATTAAAAATGTTTGATAAGGCTATTTCATTCAAAAATGTTTGATCATCGATTTTTATTTATTTATTTAAATTATTCAATTAAGGAAAACTGATGTGAGAGTAAATAAGAAATTATATATATATATATATATATATATTTAGGGTAGGTGCTTCAGTGATTGGCATGCTCCAGTAATTGACATCTATCCCGAAATAATTAATAAATAAGAAAAATAATCAAATCATAAATTTTACATATAAGAATTTTAACATTTTATGTCAAACACTGGAACATAGTGTGCCAATTACTAACAAAAGGAAAAATTGGCGGTGTGAATTACTGGAACATTGAGTGGGTGTCAAATAAAAATTCATAAAAAAAAAAAAAAAATAATAATAATTGTTATAAAATGTATATATTTTAACATATATGTGGTTCTGAATGTCTTTCATGCCATATGTATTAACTTAAGATTTCTAAAAATATTTTCTGATGACTAGAACATTAAAAACATCAGAGATTGCTCTAAAAGTGTCAATCACTGGTACACTTACCCTATATTTTAAATCTTAAAAAAAAAAAAAAAAAAAAAAAACTAAAAATTATATATATATATATATATATATATATATATATATATATATATATATATATGTGTATATATATATATATATATATTATATAAGTATCTGATGAGATAACATTTCGCTGATTTGCGCAATTTTTCTCCGATGAAATAGACAAAACTGAAACGAATGCAGAATTCGAAGACTAAAATTTTAAATTAAACGTTCACAGACCTGGATAATCCGTCAAAGAGATGGTGGACATTATAAATTCTTTTATAAATTATCCGGAATTCTATAATCCGGCAACACCCATAAACCGGCATTAATGACTTTTTTTTTCTTCTTCTTTTTTTCTTTTTAAACTCTGCCCGTAAATCGTAGAGGTACTCAGCTTCTTATTCGTAGAATGCTTTCTAACTTGTATGGATCGTTAGTAAAGTTTACGGAATTTCCATTAATTTTATTGATTTATGGACTAGCGTGAATTTTTTTACAGATTAATCAGGATGATGGCGAAAATTCTGAAAAAGAACAACGAAATTTTTGTCTCGCTATGTCAAATCCAAAAGTTATTACTAAAAGAGATCGTTCCTATTCCTGATAACGAAAATCAAACTAAACACGACCACCCGAAATCTCGGTCAACAGTTTTTAGAAGTACAATTTTTAATAAAATCACACAATCAACTGTGGAAGAAAATCATATTTTATTGAAATTTAATTTTTCCGACTGAGTGAAAATAATGCCTGGACCGGGACTCGAACCCCGGATCTTTGACTTACAAGGTCAAGGATCTACCAATTGAGCTATCCAGGTCGACATCCCGGTCAACATTACTCACTCAGAAAACCTTTTAGGCAGAAACAGTCTGGTCTATCATTTAGATAGCTCAACAGAAATAAGCCGCAGGAAATGGAAAACACCATTAAACAATGGGAGAATGAAATACAATTTTTAATAAAATCACACAGATATGATTTTCTTCCACAGTTGATTGTGTGATTTTATTAAAAATTGTATTTCATTCTCCCATTGTTTAATGGTGTTTTCCATTTCCTGCGGCTTATTTCTGTTGAGCTATCTAAATGATAGACCAGATTGTTGCTGCCAAAAAGGTTTTCTGAGTGAGTAATGTTGACCGGGATGTCGGCCTGGATAGCTCAATTGGTAGAGCCTTGACCTTGTAAGTCAAAGATCCGGGGTTCGAGTCCCGGTCCAGGCATTATTTTCACTCAGTCGGAAAAATTAAATTTCAATAAAATATAGTTTTTAGAAGGACTTGAAAAATATGATTTTATCAGCGTCAACCAAGTAATGAACGTGCATACGTTAACCAATCAACGACAAACTGAAAAACAAAAAAGAATGAAACAAATGAAATTGACTGACTTATTTAATAGAATGCAGCAATGTCAAATTCCGGATCTTATTTGTTATTAAGCCAGTTTTAATATCAATTTTTATTATTATTATTATTTGTACAAAAATAAGCGATCTGTGTTACTGTTTTATAATTGTTATTTTAAAAATTTTAATTTATTTCAAATGTTATTTTAATTATTTTCGTTTTTTATAAGGGTTTGCATATATTTTTTAAAGCTAACTTTAAAAAAATATTTCTTTAGATGCTGCGACTGATATGATTTCGATATACATTTTCGGAACACCTATAATCCTGGAAAAATCCATGACCCGACAATGTCTATTTTCCATCGATGCCGGATTATCGATGCTTCGCTGTACTGTTTTTAAGTTATTAAATTTTCCATAAATATGCATTGAAATATAACAATATTATATATATATATATATATATAAACTTAAAATTTTTTTGAGAAATTTTAAAACGTTTCCTGCTAAATAATTTTTATCCCCCACTCCCTCCTTCCCCAAGATTCTATGTTACAATAATTTAACATTGCAGTTTAAATATATTTGTGACTTTGTAGATTCATCGGAAAATTAATGTTTTGAAGGTATTTTCATATTTGAGTGTTAAAAAAATCTGGAGTGACTCCACTCGACTTTCCGAACATTGAGTAATTAACAGTTTTGTAGATAAAGTAAAGAAAGAGGAGTTATGAAAGAGGAAAGAGGAAAAGGAGTTAAAGAGGAAAGAGGAGTTACAAACAAAAGAGAGAAAACCATAATAGAGTGTTTGAGTATTTTTCTCCATATATTACACGATGTTTTATTTAAGGCTACTGAACTTTGAGCCCATAGATCATAATGATAAAGAATTTTTCGTTGTGTCCCTGTAAAAACCTATAAATGCTAGATTCACCAAAATGCTTACAGTTAGTGCAACAGTGATTTATAATATTCATATAAATTTTCAGCTCAATTGAATAAGGCGTTTAGATGCTATCGCACTTTTAAAAATTTGGTCCCATAGGCCATAATGATAAAGGATTTTTCTTTGTGTCTCTGTAAAAAAACTGTAAGTGCTAAATTCACCAAAATCTATACAGTTGGTGCAACTGTGATCTATAACATGTGTACAAATTTTTTGCTTAGATTAATAAAGCGTTTAGACGCTGTCGCACTTTTAAAAATTTGGCCCTATAGGCCATAATGATAAAGACTTTTTTCTGGTGTCCCTGTAAAAAAACTGCAAGTGCGCGATTCACCGAAATCAATAGGGCTCGTACTATGGTGATTTGCATAATACGTACCAACTTTCAGCTCATTCGAGCAAAACGTTTAGACGCTAGCATGTTCACTCACACACATACACACTCACACACATACACACATACATATATCATCGTAAAAATAGTGAAAACGGACTCAGGGGACCTCGAAACGCATAGAAACATCAAAATCTCAAATTCGGATTTTTGACATGATTACAATACTTTCCTCACTATAGTGTTCGGAAAGTAGTAAAAATTGCATGAAGTTTCAGCATAAAAAAAAAAAAGAAGATATTGAAAAGAAATTATAAATCAATCCACAAAATGTCTAATTGTACGTAGAATATATTGTTTGATTCTTGAGATTCCCCCAGGTTTTAATAAGGGCAGGGCGCTCCGAGTAAAAAAACCGCACGCACATTTTAGATTGTTGAGGGCAGTTTTGGATTGTTGAGGGCACGTTTAAGTTTTAAAACCCAGACACTTAATTTCAATATTCAGTTATAAGTATGCATACATTAAAAAGAAAGAAGTCTAAATTTAAACTTAAAAAAAAAAAAAAAAAAAAAAAATACGTGTGGCACTCGAGGACTGCCGCGGTAAAGCTATTGCATAGCATTTTTTATCAACTTATGCAATTATAATTATTATTTATTTTATTTATGCAGTATTTTTTTTTCTTTGATATTAATTCAAGTTTTTTCTTTGATATTAATTCAAGTTACACTTTTTGAGCGTGGTGACCGATAAGAAAAGAAATTTTTTTCTTTTATTGAATAAATGAGAATATATCCGCAATGAGACTATATCAAAAATATCCGCAATCGATTTGTAGGTATCGAAAACCTCGATGTACCAAATTTGAATGATCTAACTCTATTTTTTGAAAAAAGGTATTTTAATAGGTTTTTAAAGGCCTGCAAGTCGAATGGGGATATTCAAGTTTTTTCTTTGATATTAATTCAAGTTACACTTTTTGAGCGTGGTGACCGATAAGAAAACAAATTTTAATAGAGAAAAGGTATTTAATAGGTTTTAAAGGCCTGCAAGTCGAATGGGGATAATCAAGTTTTTTTTTTTGATATTAATGAATAAGATAAGAATAATGATAAGAAAACAAATTTTAATAGAGAAAAGGTATTTTAATAGGTTTTAAAGGCCTGCAAGTCGAATGGGGATATTCAAGTTTTTTCTTTGATATTAATTCAAGTTACACTTTTTGAGCGGGGTGACCGATAAGAAAACAAATTTTAATAGAGAAAAGGTATTTAATGGGTTTTAAAGGCCTGCAAGTCGAATGGGGATATTCAAGTTTTTTCTTTGATATTAATAAATAAGATAACAATAATGATAAGATAACAATAATGATAAGAAAACAAATTTTAATAGAGAAAAGGTAGTTAATAGGTTTTAAAGGCCTGCAAGTCGAATGGGGATATTCAAGTTTTTTCTTTGATATTAATTCAAGTTACACTTTTTCAGCGTGGTGCCCGATAAGAAAACAAATTTTAATAGAGAAAAGGTATTTAATAGGTTTTAAAGGCCTGCAAATCGAATGGGGATATTCAAGTTTTTTCTTTGATATTAATTCAAGTTACACTTTTTGAGCGGGGTGACCGATAAGAAAACAAATTTTAATAGAGAAAAGGTATTTAATGGGTTTTAAAGGCCTGCAAGTCGAATGGGGATATTCAAGTTTTTTCTTTGATATTAATGAATAAGATAACAAAAATGATAAGAAAACAAATTTTAATAGAGAAAAGGTAGTTAATAGGTTTTAAAGGCCTGCAAGTCGAATGGGGATATTCAAGTTTTTTCTTTGATATTAATTCAAGTTACACTTTTTGAGCGTGGTGACCGATAAGAAAACAAATTTTAATAGAGAAAAGGTATTTAATAGGTTTTAAAGGCCTGCAAGTCGAATGGGGATTTTCAAGTTTTTTCTTTGATATTAATTCAAGTTACACTTTTTGAGCGTGGTGACCGATATAAAACAAATTTTAATAGAGAAAAGGTATTTAATAGGTTTTAAAGGCCTGCAAGTCGAATGGGGATATTCAAGGTTTTTCTTTGATATTAATGAATAAGATAACAATAATGATAAGATAACAATAATGATAAGAAAACAAATTTTAGTAGAGAAAAGGTATTTTAATAGGTTTTAAAGGCCTGCAAGTCGAATGGGGATATTCAAGTTTTTTCTTTGATATTAATTCAAGTTACACTTTTTGAGCGTGGTGACCGATAAGAAAACAAATTTTAATAGAGAAAAGGTATTTGATAGGTTTTAAAGGCCTGCAAGTCGAATGGGGATATTCAAGTTTTTTCTTTGATATTAATTCAAATTACACTTTTTGAGCGTGGTGACCGATAAGAAAACAAATTTTAATAGAGAAAAGGTATTTAATAGGTTTTAAAGGCCTGCAAGTCGAATGGGGATATTCAAGTTTTTTCTTTGATATTAATTCAAGTTACACTTTTTGAGCGTGGTGACCGATAAGAAAACAAATTTTAATAGAGAAAAGGTATTTAATGTTGGTGAGAAATAAACTGAAAATGACATTCTTTTCAATAATTACAAAAACTTTCTTTTTTCATATTATTCTAAAAACATTTCATTTGACTCTTTTATTTCTTCATGCATATATACATCTACACTGGAGCGTCGGTGTGACGCATTTTGTTCTGATTGGCCGTCTGTGTTTCTATGTACATGTAATGATATATTTTTCGTTTTTTTTTTCTCCTTCTTCGATGTTCAGTTTTATAATAAAAATGTGATTAAAAGGAAAACATGTGGGTTCTTCTTTTTATTCCCACATATATTTTTTTTCCTATTCATAAACCAAGCTAAAGAAGGCTGGTTTAATTCAATTAAAACCATTAATTAATTAATATCAAATTATATATTTTAAACAGCATCAGTCAACTGATAATTCCTGATACTCCAATGGATTTATTTTCATTTACAAAATACAACATGTTGATACTGAAAGCTGATATAAAAGAGGATACTCACAACCAAGGTGAGTGCATTTTACTTACCTTATAAACCTTGAACTATTTTTATAAAATATATAAGAAGTAAATTGAAATATTTATCAATAATACTTTTGTCAATATGTAACAGATTATGTCAACTGATGCGCTAAATTGAGTTTTTAAATTTATTCTTGACAAAAGTTCTTTCTTTGCATATTTGAAGAAACATTTGCTACATTTAAAATAATATTATTTTGCTACATTTAAAATAATAATAATGATAAAAAATGTAAGCGAAAATAAATAAATATGTTTTTTGTTGTTTCTTGAAAACGAAAGTATAGAAATCTGTATAAACATTAAAAACGAAAGAAGTAAAAGAATGTTTAAAATAAACATATGAATGATTAAATATAAAATTGTAGTTATTATAAACTAGAAAGAAAACAAAATTGAAATATTAAAATGAGTATCCTCAAGGACACTATAATTGAAAAACTTAACGCACAAAACTACGATGTTTGGAAATTTAAATTGGAAATGTTTCTCCAAAAGGAAGATTTATATTCTGTGGTTATTAACGATGCTCCGAATCCCATTACGGACACGTGGAATAACAAAAATAGGAAAGCACGCGCAATTATAAACCTTTTAATAGAGGATAATCAAATAATCCATGTCAAAAATCTCGAGACCGCTAAAGAATGCTGGAACGCCTTAAAAGCTGTACATGAGCGTTCAACCCTCAGCAGTAAACTATTTTTGCTTAGAAAGCTTTACTCTACGAAATTAACTGAGGGTGGCGATATGATCGACCACTTAACGAACATTTATCAATTACGAGATAAGTTAGTATCAATCGGAGAAGAAATAAATGACAGGCACCTTTCAGCCCTAATGCTCTGTTCCTTACCTCCAAGCTATGATGTACTAATCACCGCTTTAGAATCGCGTGATGAAAAGGATCTTGTACCAGAGTTTATACGCTCGAAATTGATTGATGAATTTTCAAAAAGAAAAGAAAACAAATCTGAAAATAATTCAGTGTTAAAGGTTAAATTTAAACCGAAACCAGAAAATTCAAAGTTCTGCCGTTATTGTAAAAAAAAATCGCATACAATTGAAGAATGCTGGCATCTTAAAAATAAAAATAAAGAAAAGACTCTGAAACAAACAAAAGCCAGCAATGCCAGATCAACTTTCAAATCTGGTATGTACTCTCAAGACAGACATAACGCGGATAGGGCTCTTATTACTGAGAGTGAAAATAAAAAACCTAACGATAAAATATTCACTCTATTTATCGGTGAGAAATCTAACAATTTGTATGTAGACTCAGGTTGTTCAACGCATGTATGCAATGATAGGAATAAATTTCATGAATTTAATCATAATAATTCACGCGTAACAATCGCGAATGGACAGGAGATAGAATCCCTGGGTCATGGGTCTGTGAAATTAAACACCATAAATTCCAATAACACACATAATACTATAATATTGAAAAATGTTTTATATGTACCAGAGATAGAGACAAACCTCATATCTGTAAAAGAGGCTACTGAAAATGGTTGTGTAGCAATATTTGAAAACAAATCATGCAAAATAATGCATGAAGGAGAAACATGCATTGAAGGTTACATTAACAACAATTTATACGAATGCAAAGTTAACTATGATACAACACACACTATAAACATGGTAAAAATATGTGAAAATACAAATTGCATTGATAAATGGCACATTAAATTAGGCCATAGAAACATTAGTCATATAAAACAATTGGTAAACAACAACATGGCAGTTGGGATAAAACTAGACAACTGCAAACATGATAATGCATGTGAAACTTGCATATTAACTAAATTAACGGACAATCCTTATCCCAAAAAGGCTCAGTTTAGGGCAACTAAAGAGTTGGTACACACTGACTTGTGTGGACCAATGACAACCCCCACGGTCGGTGGAAAATACTATTTTTTAACTTTTATTGACGATTTCAGTAGATTTACAGTTATATACCTACTGAGAAAAAAGGATGAAGTTTTCACAAAATTGAGGGAATACATCGCGATGACATCAAACAAGTTCGGACGAACTTTGCATGCAATCCGCTCCGACAACGGAGGGGAGTATACCGGGACAGAATTAAATGAATACTTAACAAAATTAGGTATAGACCACCAATTCACTGTTCCCTATTCAGCTTCTCAAAATGGAACTGCTGAACGTAAAAATCGTACGTTAGTTGAAATGGCACGTTGTTTATTAAAGGATGGCAATTTACCAAATTCTTTCTGGGGGGAGGCAATAAATACCGCAGTTTACTTGCAAAATAGACTCCCAACATCTTCGTGTGAATTGACACCTTATGAATTATGGACAGGTCGAAAACCTGACCTATCGATGTTAAAACCATTTGGTTGTCGTGCCTATGCATACGTACAAAAGGTACACAGGGGAAAATTAGATAATACGGCACAGGAAGGTATATTCGTAGGGTACGATAACAGAAGTAAAGGATATAGGATCTGCACAAATGGGAAAAACATAATTATTAGTCGAACCGTAAAATTTGTAGAAAATGAAAAACAAGCGATACTTAAATATGAAACATCACAAAACAATGATGAGAAAAGTGATAATAAAAATCCATCACCAAATTTGCAAATAATAGACTCAGAGATAGATGAAACTAATGATAGTGTTGTGTCAGATAATTCACAAAATACTCCACGTAGATCACAAAGATCTAATAAAGGGGTACCACCAGATAGATTCGCATTCACATTACACAATGAAAGAATAAGTGAACCAAAATGCTGGGATGATATAATAAGTATGGAAAACCCTGTAGAAAAGGAAAATTGGATCAATGCTACATTAGATGAAATAAATTCACTCAAGCAGAATGACACCTGGGATTTAGTTGAGGTTTCACCAGGGATGAAAATAGTAGGGTGCAAATGGGCATTCAAAGCAAAATATAACAGTCAGGGCCGTGTTGAAAAATACAAAGCTAGGCTGGTTGCGAAGGGCTTTTCACAGAAATATGGAATAGACTACGATGAGACTTTCGCCCCAGTGGCGTCTCACACAACCTTGAGAAGTTTTTTGGCAATGAGTCTTTATAAGAATTTAAGTCTTAGACATATTGATATCAAGACTGCATTTTTACACGGTAAATTGAGTGAAGATGTTTATATGCATCAGCCATAAGGATACGTGGTATCCGGAGAAGAACATAAGGTGTGTAAATTAAAAAAGGCAATATACGGGCTAAAGCAGGCCGCGAGAGCATGGAATTTAAAATTGAATGAGTCATTACTTAACTTAGGCTTTATTCAAAGTCAATTCGACAAGTGTCTTTATAAACGTAAACAAAACGATGTAACTTCTTATGTACTTGTGTATGTCGATGATTTGTTAATAGCGGGGAATGATCAACAAATAAATGAAATTGTAAACAAACTAAAACAAGAATACCCGTTAACAGACTTGGGAGAAGCAAAACAATATCTTGGGATAAATATTAATCGTCCTAATGAAAATACAATGACTCTTAAACAAACACACAAAATACAAGAACTTATAGTCAAATACGGTTTAGAAAATTCAAAACCTACAGACACTCCTATGGACACAGGTTACATAAAATTAAATGACGAAGAAAACCTTTTACCAGAAAATACACAATATAGACAGGCTGTAGGCGCATTGTTATATATTTCAACCGTGTCACGTCCGGATATTAGCGCCGCGGTAAATATTTTGAGTAGAAGAAATGAGCGCCCAAGAGCAAAAGATTGGGAAGCGGTAAAAAGATTAATGAGATATTTAAAAAGTACAATTAATCTTAAATTGACATATAATAATATTGAAGAGCCTGTCTTGAGGGTATATGCAGATTCCGACTGGGCAAACGATCCCAGTGATCGTAAGTCTACAACAGGAAATTTGTTCTGCATAGGAGCAAATACTGTATACTGGACAAGCAAAAAACAAAAATCTGTATCAATGTCATCAGCAGAAGCGGAATATATTTCTGCAGCAAGTGCCGCGCAAGAAGTAAAATGGCTTATAAACCTTTTTGAAGAAATTGATATGCAACAAAATTGTCCTATTACACTCTATGAAGACAATCTTTCTTGCATCAAATTGGCCGAAAATGACAAATTTCGACAGAAAACTAAGCATATTGAGCTAAGGTACCATCTGATTCGAGACCTTGTTGAGCAAGGCACAATAAAGATTGAGTATGTAAGTACGGATAATATGATAGCAGACGTGCTCACCAAGCCTCTGCCGAGACATTCTTTTCGAAAATTGCGAATTTCCTTGTTGAACTGTGATTAAATGTCATCGAGTTTACGCAAGGGTGTTGGTGAGAAATAAACTCAAAATGACATTCTTTTCAATAATTAAAAAAACTTTCTTTTTTCATATTATTCTAAAAACATTTCATTTGACTCTTTTATTTCTTCATGCATATATACATCTACACTGGAGCGTCGGTGTGACGCATTTTGTTCTGATTGGCCGTCTGTGTTTCTATGTACATGTAATGATATATTTTTCGTTTTTTTTTTCTCCTTCTTCGATGTTCAGTTTTATAATAAAAATGTGATTAAAAGGAAAACATGTGGGTTCTTCTTTTTATTCCCACATATATTTTTTTTCCTATTCATAAACCAAGCTAAAGAAGGCTGGTTTAATTCAATTAAAACCATTAATTAATTAATATCAAATTATATATTTTAAACAGCATCAGTCAACTGATAGTTCCGGATACTCCAATGGATTTATTTACAAAATACAACATGTTGATACTGAAAGCTGATATAAAAGAGGATACTCACAACCAAGGTGAGTGCATTTTACTTACCTTATAAACCTTGAACTATTTTTATAAAATATATAAGAAGTAAATTGAAATATTTATCAATAATACTTTTGTCAATGTGTAACATTTAATAGGTTTTAAAGGCCTGCAAGTCGAATGGGGATAGTCAAGGTTTTCCTTTCATATTAATGAATGAGATAACAATAATGATAAGATAACAATAATGATAAGAAAACAAATTTTAATAGAGAAAAGGTATTTTAATAGGTTTTAAAGGCCTGCAAGTCGAATGGGGATATTCAAGTTTTTTTTTTTTTATATTAATTCAAGTTACACTTTTTGAGCGTGGTGACCGATAAAAAAACGAATTTTAATAGAGAAAATGTATTTAATAGGTTTTAAAAGCCTGCAAGTCGAATGGGGATATTCAAGTTTTTTCTTTGATATTAATTCAAGTTACACTTTTTGAGCGTGGTGACCGATAAGAAAACAAATTTTAATAGAGAAAACGTATTTAATAGGTTTTAAAGGCCTGCAAGTCGAATGGGGATATTCTAGTTTTTTCTTTGATATTAATGAATAAGATAACAATAATGATAAGAAAACATATTTTAATAGAGAAAAGGTATTTTAATAGGATTTAAAGGCCTGCAAGTCGAATGGGGATATTCAAGTTTTTTGTTTGATATTAATTCAAGTTACACTTTTTGAGCGTGGTGACCGATAAGAAAACAAATTTTAATAGAGAAAAGGTATTTAATAGGTTTTAAAGGCCTGCAAGTCGAATAGGGATATTCAAGTTTTTTCTTTGATATTAATTCAAGTTACACTTTTTGAGCGTGGTGACCGATAAGAAAACGAATTTTAATAGAGAAAAGGTATTTAATAGGTTTTAAAGGCCTGCAAGTCGAATGGGGATATTCAAGTTTTTTCTTTGATATTAATTCAAGTTACACTTTTTGAGCGTGGTGACCGATAAGAAAACAAATTTTAATAGAGAAAAGGTATTTAATAGGTTTTAAAGGCCTGTAAGTCGAATGGAGATATTCAAGTTTTTTCTTTGATATTAATTCAAGTTACACTTTTTGAGCGTGGTGACCGATATAAAACAAATTTTAATAGAGAAAAGGTATTTAATAGGTTTTAAAGGCCTGCAAGTCGAATGGGGATATTCAAGGTTTTTCTTTGATATTAATGAATAAGATAACAATAATGATAAGATAAAAATAATGATAAAGAAAACAAATTTTAATAGAGAAAAGGTATTTAATAGGTTTTAAAGGCCTGCAAGTCGAATGGGGATATTCAAGTTTTTTCTTTGATATTAATTCAAGTTACACTTTTTGAGCTTGGTGACCGATAAGAAAACAAATTTTAATAGAGAAAAGGTATTTCAATAGGTTTTAAAGGCCTGCACGTCGAATGGGGATATTCAAGTTTTTTCTTTGATATTAATTCAAGTTACCTTTTTTGAGCGTGGTGACCGATAAGAAAACAAATTTTAATAGAGAAAAGGTATTTAATAGGTTTTAAAGGCCTGCAAGTCGAATGGGGATATTCAAGTTTTATCTGATCTACTTTATACACAAATCTTACGCGTACAGCTATTAACTGTTGTACATAGATGATAGATACCTATACACCTATATACTTTCTCACAAACAGCTGCTTACGTATTCGTCCGATTTCAGAGCAGCTCGTCTCGATCCGTGCGAGCTTCGTACAGCCGAAGTCTACCGATGTCTGCCGATGTCTGCCGAACTGTGTTAGGTTTTTTTTCGTTACGGAATTTTTTGATTCGGACGCCGCGCTCAAAGCCCGCGATAAAAGCTATACAATAGCTTAAAAACTTTTGGTTGTTATATTCATATTTAAAGCATTTATTTACAGCATGGAAATTATTTTTTATAAAGCGCCGTAAGGGCGCAACGTTTTTGGACGAGGGGCAAAAAGGATGAATTATTTTTTGATGATTGAGGGGAAAGAAGGGTACTATTTTTTCAACGAAAGGGCCGAGGGTGCAGCTCCCTCCTGTAGGAGAACTCTGATTAAACAATAATAATGTAAAATTGATGGAAATGTATCCACTTAAAAATATTTTAATTTATAAAAGTTTCTTATATTTGAAATAACATAAAATTTCTTCTAAGCACACAAGGCGCTCTGAAGGCAAAACATAAGTAACATTAATAATAATAATAATAAATCCAGCGAAACAGATTTGCTAGGTTATCTCTGAAGTAAACATAAAGTGACATTTCAGTTAACGAGAATGAAAAAGTTTTAAACTATTCAGACACAAAAATACTATTTCCTTTTCATCACATAGATTTATGAAATTAATGTATTTTCTTGTTAATGCTTTAAGGAATAATTGATATTGTGTTAATTATATTCAAAATGCTACCTATGCATAAACAGCAGAATTGGAGAGAGATTTATAAACATTTTATTCTTCTTATGATGAAACTTTCAGAGACAATAATTCATAGAGTGTAAGAGATTTAACGAAATTTCTAAATTAAAAACAGTTTGATTAATTTATTCGCATTGGGTTTCTCCTCAGAGGGAGAATGTTCATCATTCAAAATAAATGTGCTCTAATAGTAATTTTCAAGACTATTTGCTTAATTAAATGAAGCGTATCTGTATTTCAACAGAGAATATTTTATCGTAGAAAAACTTTGTTTACTAATTAATTTGAATTAGTGAATAAAGGAAATTTCATGTGCAAGCATATTAGAAACAAATTTGTTAAAAAAATAAATAAATAAATAAAAAACCTAATTTAAAAACCCTAATTAAACTTTTTTTTTTCTTTCAAAATAGATTAAAAACAAATAGTTTTTGTCAATTACTGTCTTATAATGAGAAAATTGAACGGATGCATTGAAATATAACAATATTAAATATATTCAAACTTCTCACGAATAACTATTAAATATGAAATTAAAAAAATAAACATTTTAAAGAAATTTTAAAATATATCCTGCTACCTTATTTTTTATCCCGCACCATATCTTACATTATTAAAGTTTAACGATATATTAAACACATCTGAAGCCTTGCGAATTATATATATATATATAATCGAATACTAACTATATATATGAAATTTCAGCATCCAATATATATATATATATATATATATATATTTAATTAACTTTTCAATTGATTCAGAAAATAATACCTGAATATACTATTTAGAACATATTGTTAAAGTATAATAATTTAAAATCGAGGGAAAAATTAATAATCAGCATGGAGCATTAATTTTTTTTTTCCATTATAAAAAAAAAAAAAAAAAAAATCATTAAAGTTTTTATTTTCTTCTATGTGTATATATAGAGAAAGTATTGGATTCGTGAAAATTTTCGAACTCCAGTTTTCGATGGATTTACACGTTTTGGGGTGTCCTGAACACGATTTGACTGTTTTTAGAAAATGTCTGTCTGTGTGCGTGTGTGTGTGTCACAAAATTTCTTGACGCTGTATCTCACGAACCAATGAACGAAATTTAACCAATCTTGGTATTTAGTTGGACCCTGATATAATCTGGTGCTGAATAGATTTGGGGATCATTCGATCAACAGGTGGCGCTGTGATCGCATTTTTTCTAAATTTTTAACATGGCAGTATAGGACAAATTTTCGTATAAATGTACATGATGAGAGTTATTTTAATTGTGTGATTGTAAAATTAATATGAATTATTGATAATAGTAGTAGTTAACTAGGAAAAAAAATTTTGCATGTGGGGGCATCGCTTCCTCCCTGGGGAGGGGAGTAAATTTTCTTCAATATGGGTATCTTTCGAAAGATCTCGTCAATACCTTTAAAACGAATGGTTGAACTATAGATCTGTGATAATTTAATACAAAGTTATTGATTTTTTTTTTTTTTTTTTTTTTTTTTTACTTTTAACGAAAAAAACCGCATTTTTTCTGATAATTGCAAAAAAATGACTTTCTTTCGGCATATAGTGATATAATTCTGTCAGATAAAAATCGTCTGCATTTATAATGAAAAATAATTTGATAATTTAATAAACAATTTGTATTGAATAAATTTTGTGTAAAATTATATAGAAGAAAGTCATGTGGTGGCCACATCATACTAGTTTTTTTTTTTTAATTTTCATATACTTAATATTTATATAATTCATTGCATGTTTATACAAAATTTAATAAGTCTAATGAAGTAGAATATATATGTAATCCATTATCCTTTTAAGAAACTATTATTTATTATATGAGTTAAATTATTAATCTTTATATAACGCCGAATCTAACTCATGCGCTGCTTATATCTATCCGTTATTCATTGAATTTATTAGTACCCAATAATGTATTACCTCTTTCCCCAGTGGGATGAGGTACCTATATTGAAAAGTTGGCAATGTTCGCTGACTTGTCCTAGTTTTTCCTACTTCTAACAGTGCATCCATGGTAAAATTGGAGAACTGGGAAGCCATTCGAAAAGAGACTTCTATCTACCTATCTGTCGATTCGGGTAATTTTCATTAAGATAGTCCTCTGAAACTTGTAATACCTTTTTAACAGACGGTGCAGCTGCCGTGTAGGAAATGATCACTTTAATAGAAATAAGCTAATTTTTTGGAAAGTAAGTTTCATTCAAGGGAATATATATATACTAGCCGCCTTCGGCGACCAGCTGGTTCGCGATCCTGGAAAAGTCCGACTTTACGAAACTCCCGCTTGGTGGCGCCTGCGGCGCCTTTTTTCCCGTTTCAGGTCCTACAACAGCTCACTAACATATAGTGAAAATAACTTTATTGAAAAATTTTATCGCAGTAAATTCTCGCTCGGTAGCGCCTACGTCGCCCTATTCTCGTTTCAATATCTGAGACAGCCTGTTCGCTCACCGTGTTACGAACTTTCAAAATTCTGATTTTAACAAAGTCCAGCTCGGTGGCGCCTGAGGCGCCTTATCCCCGTTTTAGAACTTACAACAGCGTCCCCCCCCCCCCCTTCCGTTCCTACTAATCATTTTACACTCGAAAATATCCTCAATCGATTTATCCTGTCTTAATACCTAAATATACCAATTTCAAACGCTGTAACTCTTTTTTTTTTTTCTTTTCGCCCCTTTACCCCCTCCCTAATAATTCTATTCTTTCAAAAATATTCTCAATCGAATTAGCGGGCATTAAAACACATTACTACGAAATTTCAACGGAATATCTCAATTCAAATTACTGCAAAATATAAAAGAAAACTTAAATCTTTTCCCAATAAATATGTAATTTTTTTGCTTATTCATGTATTTTCATGAAAATTGAACAGTAGCTTTATAATATGCTGTGTAATCCGAATATTAATTTAAATGTAATGTAAATGAAAATTTGAAGAATTTTGAAATTTGTAATTTTTAATTCCACTTCAAGAACATGCGACATTAATGATCTCCAGATGTTTTGCTTCCTTTCCAGACAGCGGAAAAAATCGTCTGCTGATAGAATGTTTTTTTTTTTTTTTTTTTTTTTTTTTTAAGCAATTAGCCGTTGAATCTTGCGGCTCATTTTTCGATCGACATGGTTCGACATTTTAATTAATATCTCCGCAACTAATTAAAATTTTTAAATTCTGTTTTCACTATCCCCTCGGGAAGGCTTCTGAGTACCCGTATGTCAAATTTTATACTTCTGCGTTCAGTAGGGGCTGAACGTATAGATGCTCAGACAGACAGACAGACAGACAGAGAGAAAGACAGACAGACATCTTCTTTTATTATTATAGATAGATATATCTATAATATAAATACATATCTTTCTTTAAATTTCATAAACTGGTGCTTTTATTTTATTATATTCCCTTCGGTGCAACATTTAGAACTTTTTTTTTTTTGGGGGGTGGGGGGGGGGGGCATGAAAATTACGTAATGTTGACATAAGTATGTTTGTATTTTATGTAAAGTTAATTTTAACTGATTTATAGGTTTAATTTATTTAATGTGACTGAATACATCACTTGAATTAAATAATAGAAATAAATCAGGGATTGACAAGTGTTTTGCCAATTAATTGTGTAATATCAACCTCTAAATTTAAAGCTTGCGAATGCAATGAAATAATTGTTTAAATTATACAGTGCTTCAGGCTGTAGAAACATTTCATATTGACGCACGTATAGTAAAAGACGCCTTAATATTTAAATAAACCGAAATCTCACCATAGATTAAATGACTTTCATGCATATCTCAAAACTGATTTCATTTTTATAACTTAAATTTAACTGTTTTTATGGTTGTGAGAATATTTAGAGATTTAAGAATTAACTCTAAAAAGTAACAATAAAAGAATCTACTCGATATTTTCACAGAATAATATTACGCCATTTGTTTTTTAAGGGTTAAGGTCATATCATGATGTGAGTTTGAAATATTTTCTTTAACGTCAACTGGTTATATGGACACCTATATTCTGTCATGCTTAAACCTATCCCTTTATGAGAGCAGACAACGAAACCCGGAAATATCACTTAACTCGGAATTCAATACATGCCGTCTTCAAAAAATTAAAAGTGGAATTACACTTGCCAGACTTAGGCATTACAAGTGCAATAATCGCTATCAACTTTTAAATTAACAGTACTACAGTAGCAAATCGTCTGCCTTGGATTACACCCAGGTGATATGAATTCCAATTTGACAGCTTTTTGCTTTCGCCCAGGGTTAATTCCTCGTGATGGGCACTCCTTTTACACATCATGATGCGCTTTAATGTGCAGTTAAAAGTTTCTTTTTTCTTTGAATAAATAATCAGCTAGCTAGTTAGTCGATTTAAAAAGATCTTTCACGCACTGGTACCTAGTTTTAGGCTGTTTTACGATTTATTATAACAGAGGTCTGAATAATAATGATCGAAAATAAATACAAAAATAAATAAATAAATAAATAAAATAAATAAATGAATTGAATGAAACAGTGGCGGATCCAGAAACTTGATTTTTTTTTTTTTATTTATTTTATTTTATTTTTTATTTTTATTTTTATTTTTTTTTTTTGGGGGGGGAGGGGGCTAAAATTTTTCAAAGTGTTATTCTAGACCAATAAAAAATTCACAATTGCAATATTCAATTGTGAATGTCAGTGTTTTTTTCCCTCTTAAATCCGCCACTGTAATTAAATTATTTTGATAAACTTTGTTTCCGAGGATGCTGAATCCCTAAAACACTCCTATTTATGCTCATCACAGAATTAAGTACGAGTTTTACGAAATAATAGAGTTTCACAGTAAAAAAATAGTTTTTTTTTTTTTTTTTTTTTTTTTTTTTTAAAACATTGAATTAAACCTATCCATTCTCATGATTATATAAACAATTCATTCATGATAGATTTAATATTCCGCGTTCATCTTTTCTCCTTAAAAAAGAAAAAAAAAAAAAACTTTGTCTTTCTTTGGATGGCCCTCTGAACACGTTTACGCTTTAACCCTTTAACGTTCACTACTTAATTTATTTTAAAAATTACTAAACTAATTTAAAAAATGGCTTTTAGACACATAGCTGATCATAAATATTTAAAAAATAAAAAATTAGCATTGTTCCTTTTCGAGAAATTTTTGGTTTGAAACATCTATAAGTTAACCTTATTAAATTAAAATAATATTTAATTTAATAGATAAAACACTTTGTAAGTAAACATTATCGACTACAAAAACTCGTAAAAGTTGTTTCAGCTAAAAATAATAGTCCACCTCTTAATTAAATGAAAAAAACTAGACATGAGTGCATCATCAAACCAGCAATTCGCACTCACGCATACTAAGAAATTTCAAGTGACTTATGCATTGAGCTTCCTTTGAAGCATTATTTGTTACATTTTGGGATAGGGAAGCTAGCTACTGAACAGAAAAGGAACAAAAGTTTAAAACCTGATTAAAATAAGGGGGAGGTGTTAAAAAAACTGCTGCATAAAAATTGTTAAATTATGTCAAATGTTTGGTTTCACTGCGAAACCAAAGAACGTTAAAGGGTTAAGCCTTTCTTTACTGAACAACCTTGAATTAACATAATGGAAATAAAAAATTATTATTGGAACATGTGTGTGTGTGAAATATTTTAAAGATATGAAATCACGTATATATATATATATGTGTGTGTGTGTGTGTGTGTGTGTTATCTATACAAAAACTATATTCTAAATTAATTACAAATTGTAAATTCAAAAGGAATAAAAAAAAAATTATATTTTTTGTCTTTACAGTAATAATAAAGACATTTTTAAGTTTTCAGTTATTCACAATTCAGTGAAATGTTTTGTACGTTTATTTTACGTAATGTTGCGAATCATCATAAAAAAAAAAAAAAAATGTTTTTATATACTGAATAATTTATTTGTTAGCCATTTTAAAATAATATTTATTCAAATCCGGTTTGTTAGATGGAATTTTTCACGAAAGTGATACATTATATCCTAAAATGTATTGCAACTTTAAGTCGATAGGGATTGTTTTATCATCGTATTTTATTTACATGCTGCCAGAGTCGTCACTTTTCGTTTTTATTTATTCTTCAGGTACATGACAAAGAAAAATTAAATTTTCGTTTTACCATTGATAAATATTTTCTTGAGATATATCTCATGAAAAATTAAAGTCAATTATGTCATGAAAAGCATTATTAGAAAAGGGTTGTAGACGTTTGAGGGCTTTTTAGTTATTAATTTTTTTTTTTTTTAAGTTGAGATGAAACAGAAAATAATAATACTTTTTTTTAAAATGAAAGAATAATTTGAAATCAGCTGAATTTATAGTATTTATTACGAATCGCTTTTTTAAATAAGAATTAGAAGTAAAGATGAAATATCTTTACAAAGAAAAAGCTTTAACGCAATTCCATGTAAGGTAATTGTTAACTAGAATAGCAATTTCGATATATGTATTTATTACAGACTAGTTAATACCCGTCAAAATTTGACGAATGATGTGCAACTAAAATTTTTTCACGGCATAAAGTTTAAAACACCCTTGCTTTAATATTTCGCATTGCTCTTAACCGGTTTAAAAACCCCTGCTTTAACCAATTATCTTTTGGTTGGAGAGAGGAGGGATAAATTTCATGAAATTTCAATATACAAAATTTAAGCATACTCCATATATTAAAAATAAAATCCCAAGGTTTTCCTAAATTTACTCTAAAAATGACCAAAACAATGTTAGGAGTAATTAAAAGAAAGGCAGAATTTATGTAAATTATCGAAAGAATAAATATTTCTTAATGAGATAGTAGCAATATTTGTGACAATACTTATAAAAGCATCAAGCATGTAAATTAATTCCACAATAGAATTCCTCCCTGGCACACCAAATCGACTAACAATCTATAGAATTGCACTCGTTTTATGTTTACTGTGAAATTTATTCGTTGCTTTTCACCCAAAATGAATGAATATATTACTACCAAATTATAATTATATTAACTTACTATCAACGACAACAGATCACAGTTTTTTAATAAAAGACATACATGAAAGACAAAGATTTCATTCACTTGTAAAATATATCATTAATTCTAATTTGCCATGACAATAAGTGCATTTTAAGTGTAAAATAATAGTTTTGATTCTGATTTTTACTTCTCATATTTGTAAAACCACTTGGATATAATAGAAAATATTAATTCATTGTATTCTAAAAGCGAACTGCAAATCGGAATACAGTTAAAATTTGTTTTTACTGGAATAGTATTATAATACTTTATTCTATCAAAATAGTATATTTCAACAAAAGCATACTGTTAAAAATAAATAAATAAATAAGAATGAATTTAATACTTCAGCAAATTAATTTGCTCATTAAAATTTTAATAATAAACTATACAATGTAAATTTTTACTCGTATAAAATATCAATATTTCAATGTTATTCTTTTAAAATTATTTTTACTGTAATATGTCAAAATGAAGTGTCAGAGATTATAATAATTAGAGTAAAAATAAATAAATAAATAAATAAAATAAAATAAAATACCTCCTTTGATTTTAAATATCTATCTCCATCTTTTCTAAACAAAGTTTTCAACTGATAAAATTTTACTTTTAAAGAACAATAAACTTTTTTAAGCAAATGGAAAAAAGTACAGATGGCGCCACATCCTGTGTAAAGAAATTTTCGTCGTAAAAGCATACGATGATAACCGATCATAGATAAATGTGACCGATAAGTATTCCCGAATTGCTTTGTTTTTAATATACTTCCTTGGGAAGTATGAATCAATGAATTAATCGTGTGAATTATTTTTATGATTGAGTTTTAATTAGCGTCTGCCATATACATATGAAATACATATTAATGTCGTCTGCTCAATCTTTATCATCGGTATTCGTAATGCACTGCATAAAGAGAAAGGAATATTCCGAATTGGTTCAAAATTTTCTCGCGCATGCCCAGATCGTACGATTTTGGTCTTACAGAAAATGCTTTTTGTTTTAACATTATAGATTTTTGATGAGTTCATAGAATAAATTTTTCACGAAAGCTAAAAATTTACAGTCTATGATTTGAACATGGGACTGTTGGGAACGTTTCAACGCACTAACAAGTTAGTTGCCGCGTTAAACATTTAACCGACCTACTTCACTCATGCTAAAATTGGAAATTTTCGTTTTCTTTACAGACTCAGGTCTACGAACGATGTTTTATTTATTTATTTTTTAACTTTTTAATTTTTAGTTTGCAATGAAAAAAAATAAAAACTTTTATTATGATCAACTATTATATTCGGTTTCTGAAATTATATCTTGAAATTATTTGACTAATAATTTCGACCATATTTGGAGATATCATCCTAACTGTCTATTTTTTTAAAGCAATTATAGTGTTAAATGAATAAATAAAATTTCAACTGCGTCTTTATTCGAAGAACAGATTAAAAAAATAATAATAACTTTTTAAATAGGTTGCCTTATAGTAATAGAAATCTTTAAAAAAATCATAATCCAAATATCGATTTCTATAAAGTTTGGGGGCGGGGGGGGGGGGAGTAACTATAACCACTCTTTACACTTTTAACGTTGTAATTTTTAAAAATTCTTTTTCTAATGAAAATAACGTCGTTCAAAATAATTAAGGGGTAACTTTATTCCTTCAAGAACACCCCATTAAATTTTTACTTCCTTAGGCGTTTTTTATTTGTAACTAATCGTGGCGATTATAATTACCCTACAGAAGAAATATAGTATTATGAAAGAATTGGGGATAATTGTGACCGCCAATAAGAATATTATAAACCCTTTGGGTTTCTCTTTATATTGGCTTATATAGATTTCGTTATATCACTACTGTTTTGATTTCGTGTTAAAGTATTTCTAACTGCACATAATTCTAAATATTTGTTGTTTGTAAAATACCCTTATAAAATAAATAATACAAACTGAATAATTTCTATTTATTAAACAAAAAAAAAAAAAAAAAAAAAAAACAAAAAAAAAAAAAAAAAAAAACAGACATCTTCAACTGGAGGGGTTATAAATTATTTTAACAAGTCAAAATAAATGTTTAGGTCGGTTCAGAAACAGCAGTTTTATCTGAAAAAGCATACATAAATCCCCTTTCCCCCCTTTTCTTCCAATCATTTGTGGCTCGTCTCTACATTTTTCCCAAAACCAAAACGCCTGTGACTTAATTTTTGGAAACAAACAGAGACAAAGAAGGCCTATTTTGATATTGACTCATAGTTAATTTGTGAAATTTCTGAATGTAAATGTAAAATTGAAAAAAAAAAAAATAATAATAATCATTAGATAATGAGTAATTTTCATAATAAATTTCTCCAATAACATGGCTGCCTCTGGAAGAGGAAACGTATAAAGACAAAGAAGGCCTATTTTGATATTGACTCATACTCAATTATGAAGTTTGAGATTCTATAATTTTCTTTCTTATATTTGACTTTTTCTGCCTTCACAATACTGGCTGAAACCTGAAAGTTATAAATAAAGTAAAAGAAAATAGAGGCTTCTTCATTTAATATGATCTAATCATTGACAAGCAGAATTATATATATATATATATATATTAAAAAAAAAAAAAAAAAAACTTCAATTTTGCTTCTGTTACTGGTTTATTACAGTGTTATAATTACTCCACTTTTGAAAAACAGTAAGGTAATTATAATCATACATTTTAAAGCATTGAACTCTGCTAGAAAGATAAAAAGTATATCAGGGATACATAAATCAGTTATTACTAGCATACGTTTGAATATGAATTTTCTGGCCTGAAATACTTTTCTCTTGGACTAAATAACTTTTCTTGGACTAAATTTGAGTTGTCAAATTCGTTTTTCAAAAATGTTGAATACATAATGAAGGAATTGTTTACTTAATTATCAGAAAAATATTTTTAGTTCAATGTAATAAAATTAGTGTTTCTTTTATTGCAACACCTACCAAAAAAAAAAAAAAAAAAAAAAAAAAAAAGATCATTTTTGAATTGAGCATTTCTGAAAACATAAAGTTTTCCAAAAAAAATTTATGCAGAAGACATTTTTTTATTTTATTTATTTTTTCACACTTGCGTAATTGAACGAAAAATTCTATATGTTAAATAACAGGAAAAATCAATTAAAAATAAGAAACTTTAAAAAATATTTTATCAAATATGTGATTGTATCTATGTTTATATTTATTCCACTGTTAATATCAATATTATTATTTCAAAATACAAACATATCTTCAAAATAATCTAAAGAATCACAATTAAAACAAGTTATTCATGAATAACTAACAGGCAAAAACCTAACATCTCCGCACTTAAAACAAAATGAAATGTACTATAAAATCATTACAGCTCATTTAAACTTACGTATTCAGATTCAGTTGGCAATTAATAGTATTTTATTTGACTTGTTTAGCATGTCTGAAGAGATTTCGATGAGTTTTCTACAAACTTCCCCGTAGATTCGCTTTTTTAAATGGCATCATATGCAAATGATTTCAATAGAAAACTTTCGCATCTGTTCTTATTTTTCGGAGTCATTTAAAATTTTATAATGACACTCTCTTTTCAGATAAAAGTATGTAATGAATAAAACATCTTTTATTTACTATTTTATAACTATAAAATAGAAAGTTCGTGATATGAAAAATGAAATAGTGATAAGGTACTTATTTAGTTTTAAATATACATTGCTTGGTGTCTGCAAGAGCTAAAGTTTTGCAAATTTTTATGCAACTATTGTGATTTTTGTACTTCATTTCAGTATTCATAAAAATGTATTACTGAGTTTAAAGTGTATATGTATATATATATATACTGGGTGATCCAAAAGTTACAGAAATAATATATATATACATATATATATATATACAGTCGGCAGCAAAAGCATCTGAGCACTAGCCAATAATTCCGATATAAAAAAAAAATACACTTAATACTGTTTTATTAAATAAATCCTTGTCGAATCATGTTCTTAGACTGACTACTACTACATGTCCTTAGACTGACTAATCAATAGGGTTCGTGACCTTTACATGACAAGGATTTATTTAAAAAAGCAGTATTAAGGGTACTTTTTTTAGGCAGGGATTATTGCCAGTGTTCGGATACTTTTGCTGTCGACTGTATATTATTCAAGAAGTACTGACTGTAGCTCTATGCTGTTTTCACTGAAAGGTAGAGAAGAGCATGGGATTCTTTTAAAATATATAAGACAAAATATTAGTTACATTTTTCAAAAATATATCTCGCTGCATTCGCAGTATCCTCTCACATTTTAACCCTTTAATGTTCACTACTTAATTTATTTTAAAAATTACTAAACTAATTTTAAAAATGGCTTTTCGATATATAGCTGATCATAAATATTTAAAAAATAAAAAATTAGCATTGTTCCTTTTCGAGAAATTTTCGATTTGAAACATCTGTAAATAAACCTTATTGAATTCAAATAATATTTAAGTTAATAAATAAATCACTTTATAAGTGGACATTATCGACAACAAAAACTCGTAAAAGTTGCATAGATCCCAACATTTCAATTTATTCCGGAGTAATTTAACCCTTTGCGGCCCAAGGTAATTCGGATCATTTAAATAACACTGCCACCGGAATTTACGAACATAATTAAAATAGAAGAAATTTTAAATTTTCACGTTGAAAAAAGGGCCTTTTCTGCTATGTTATAAATGTAAATTTTTGCTAAAAAATTTTCGGGATGAATTTTTGCACTTGAGAATTAAAATTAGGTGTTCCATCAGCGGGAACACTGCGACTGAAAGGGTTAAACAGATCCGGCTGATCAAGTGATGTCATATTTCGATTATTGAAGCTTATTTAGAAGAATTTTTAATGCGTAACGTCTGACGGTCATTCTAATGAAGGACGGCCGGCACATTGGACATTTATTGTCCTAATTACGTTGTGGAATGTACACTGCAAAAAAGTACTTTTACAAGTAAAGCGCAACCTGGTGAAGAAAATTTAAACTGATTTGATAATAAATCTTTTGTGACGTAAAAAAAAAATGATGTATTTGAGTGCATTTCTGTGAAAACCGCATCACGCAACAGTCACTACTTTTTGAATAATATATATATATTTTTTTTTTTTAGATCACCCTATATATATGTATATACAGGGTGTACATAAAAAAATGTTCCAGTTTCAATGGTATATTATAATAGTTTAATTTAGACTATTTACAACAAGTCATATATCAAATTGAAGGTAAACTAACCTAGTTTTTCTTACAAATGTTCAATATGTGCATCTTTAGTTACACGGCACACATCCAACCGTTAGTCCAATTCTTCCCACACTTTGGTTAACAAGTCCGGTGTAATGGAAGCAATTGCCTCTTCAATTCAGTGTCTCAACTCTGTCAAATTATTAGGTAACGGCGGAACGTAGACACGATCTTTTATAAAGACCCATAGGAAAAAATCGCGGAAAAATCGCATGACGTTACAGATTGACTTTTACCAAACTGCCGAACACAAAACGCTTTACGCTCAGGAGTCGCCATTTTGCGCTGCAAGCAAGAAAACAACAAAGCAGTACTCGCGCTTGCGCTTATCTAAAACTGTTTGAGTTACTCTTTAACTAACACCCTTGAACTAACACTCTACAACGCTTATAGTTGATACTTTTAAAATTTATAACTGGGACATTCTTTTATGAACATACTATACATTAAAACTACTAGACATAAACATGGTTGTAAATCTATTGATTATATAATTTCTTAAAATGACATGCTTAAGAAAATCCTTTAAATTTTTTTTTCATTAATTTCTTTTTTAATTACGCCTAAAACTGATACACAGATCAACCGCTGAAATCTTCAGTTCTGTATTCAGAGAATTTCAAAATCTGTAATTATAGTAAAAATTTAACGTGAAAGTTGGACTCCAAGCAATATTTTGTCTACCGCATAAGGAAACGAAAATAATAATGATTCTTAAAAATTTTCTTGGACGAGGTACAATTTTCTAAAGTCCTGTTATCAATTACATCTGATAATAATAATAATAATAAATTCTTAAACTTGGAAACGCCTGTATATTGTTTATAAACTGTATACGCATCACATGAAAAACTGTATCTAATGGATAAGAAAGAAACATATCTGGATTTAAACAAAATGAAATGCACTATAAAATCATTATAACCCATTTAAATTTACGTATACAAATTCAGTTTGAAAATAATAGCATTTTATTTGACTTGTTTAGTGTGTTTAAAGAGATTTTTGATGCGTTTTCTACTAACTACCTCATAGTTACATCTTTTTAAATGACACGAAAAGCAAATGGTTTCAATAGAAAACTTTCGCATTTGTTCTTTGCTTTACAAGCCATTTAAAATTTTATAATGACATTCTCCTTTCAGATAAAAGTATATAATGAGTAAAATATCTTTTATTTATTATTTTGCAGTTAGGAAGTAAAAAGTTCGTGACATGATAAATAAAATATTAGAAAGGTACTTACTTAATTTTAAATGCATTGTTTGGGGAGTCTAGAGTGCTAAGTTTTGTAAATTTTTGTGTAGATGTTGTGATTCTTGTAACACATTTTAATTTTCATAAAAATATATTGCAGAGTTTAAAGTACACCTGCATATGTATATGTATGTACAAATATATGCAATGTTAATGATCTAGTGTTTTACTCATACTACTTTCTCTTATCCTGCTGCACTGTAAAAAATTTGGTAACGTTATTTTTATGTATCTGAAACGTTACTGGTTTTTACACTGTAAAAAAATAACTATTACCAGCTGCAAGAAACTCTCTGTGATTGGAGAAAATAATTATTTCCTCCAATCACAGGGAGTTTCTTGCAGTTGGTAATAGTTATTTTTTTACAGTGTATAAGTTAAGGGCAGGTTCCTGAGAATAACAGCTTTTTTAAACGAAAGGTTCCCGATTTTAGGAATTTAATAGCATTTCTACACTGTAAAAAAGTAACTATTACCAGAAAGACTATTGCAAGATTGCAGCTGGTAATAGTTATTTTTTTATACACTGTAAAAAAAAAACCTATTACCAGCTGCAATTTGTGATTTATTTTATCCAATCACAGAGAATTTCTTGCAAGAAATTCTCTGTGATTGGATAAAATAAATCACAGATTGCAGCTGGTAATAGGTTTTTTTTTTACAGTGTAGTGTAATGATTCGATAATTTCTTATATGTTCTAGGAACATTACTGGTGGATAATGGTAACTATTTACCCCAAATTTATCAGGAACGCCCCGGAGTTTTTTTCAGTTGTTTTAGAAAACGTTTTACATATTATGTTTCTGTACGAGGGAGACTACCACACCTTTCAATTCTCTCTTTTAATAATATTACCCACATTCATAAAATACTTAAGGTTTTTAGAAAAAAAAACAAAAACATTTAAAATTATTCAGAGAATTGTTATCCACACCATTTTATTAAAAAATAACCTATCTCAAATAGAATTTCATTATAGTCATCAAAATGCTAAACTTCAATTTTTTCCCATTAATTTCTTTTTAAGTTATGCTTATAACAGATAAATAGATCAACCGTTAAAATATTCATTTCTGTATTCAGAGAATTTCAAAACAAGTATATTATAGCAAAAATTCAACGTAATAGTTGGACAAGCAATATTTGTCCACCAATGTCCGAGAGGTTTTGTTCTCGAGGTGCCGGATGATGATGATGTCTAAAGATGAGGTGCCGGATTCAATCCCAGGTCAGTCTCGTCAGCCTATCTGTTCAGAGTGTTCCGTAGTTTTCCACAAAACTTCCGTAAATACGGGCTAGAATCCCTTAGAAAGACCTCCATGGAGACACTCCCCCTTAGGTCTAAGATCCTAGCGCAGTCATTCGGCCTTAATCCCAATACCATACCATACAATACGAAGCAATATTTTGTCGACCACATATAAGTAAGCGAAAGTAATTATAATTCTTAAAAATTTCCCTGGACCAGGTGTAATTTTTTAAGGTCTTTTAATCAGTCACATGCATTACAAAAATAAATAAAAATAAATAAATATATAAAATAATAATAATAATAATCTCTTAAATTTAGAAACACCTGTATATTGTCTGTAAATTGCATATGCACAAAATGAAAAACTATATCTAATCGGTAAAAACAAACATCTCTGTATCTAAACAAAATGAAATGTGCTATAAAATCATTCTAACCCATTTCGTACGTAATTCAGATTCAGTTTGCAATTAATAGCATTTCATTTGATTTGTTTGGTACAGTTAAAAAAGTTTTTGATGTATTTTCTACAAACTTCCTCATAGTTTTACTTTTTTAAGTGACATCAAATGCGAATGACTTCAGTAGAAAACTTTCGTATCTGTTCCTTGTTTTACGAGTCATTTAAAATTTTATAATGATATTCTCCTTTCTGCTAAAAATATATATAATGAATAAAACATCTAGAAAGCAAAAAGAATCTTGATATGACACATAAAATGTTTATCGGGTATTTATTTATTTTTAAATGTGCATTGCTTGGTGTCTGCAAATTTTACAAATTTTTGAGTAGATATTGTGATTTTTGAAAAAAAAACAAACAAAAAAAAAAAAAAAACGCCACTCCCCCCCCCCGCCTAATTTCACCGTAAATTATCATAGAAACATGCGACTGATACCGATCAGTTTGTAATAACGTCTAGTTTATAATGTTATAGTTAGATTTTACTTAGGGGGTCGTCTACATATTAAAACTGACATCAACTTCATTTTTTTCAATGGTAACCCTCCTTTTTTATAATTTATTTGAATTCTTTGGATCAAATAATCACGGAAAATGGTATAGTTTATATATTTCGCTCAATTTTTCATAGAGTTATAAGCTGTCAAAGTTTGGGGATGCTAATGTTAAATGAATGTGACAAACATTAAATTATATCTTCAGAAATAATTATGATATTTAAATTCTGTTTTTTTTATTCGTTAGAATGAAGTGACCCAAACATATTCCATGCAAATTTTTGCTAAAAAAACATTTTTTGAATTATGAAAATTATTAATAATTTCATATTTCAAAAAATTATGAATTATGACCTACGTTAATTTTTGCACGAATAGAACGGGCATCATCAAAAACATGGGTTTCCAAATTTACAGCTCGTTCCTAACATTATTTTTTGAGTTGCAGTGATATTTCACTTTTTATTCCTGTTAGGGGGCCGTCACTTGTTATAATCTGTATCCTCTATAAGTAAATGTTTGTATATAATTTGACGGAAAACTATTTTAATTTACCTTTATGTTATTTTTATTGTTTCCTAAGCAATATTTCGATGTTTATTATACAAAATGGCATATTTTTGTAAAGTTATCACAATGTAGGCGAGGGATTGTGAAAGAATTTCAAAAGAAAAGAAGCCCCGCCTCTGATTCGCTGAAACAAAAAGACTAATTTGCATATTCCTATTTGACTCTATGTGTGACGCTGGTATGCATAAATCACAATCGTATTTACTACATCGATTATTGAAGACAAAACTTAAATGATTTAATTACAAATATGCAAAATTATTTTGTTTTATATTATAAAGTTTTAGAAAATTTGTGAAAAGGCGGGGCTTACGGTACAAGCGAGGAATATATCCGATCCTAATATGTTAAGTCTTTCTTCATAAGTATTAAATATCTTTTTCTAGTTTTTCTCTGCTAAAATTCTATTTTAACCCTGTTACACTTTTTTTCGATTCAATTCAATATTCAAGAGTACGTACACCACTAGTTAAATATCATGTTTCAGAAAACACGGAACAGCGAAACTGATTGCATGAAACAGCAATTATGCATTCGACAATCGTTTTATTATTATTATTATGAATATTTAATAATTTAAAAAAGATTTTTTACCATGAATTTTCTGTTTAAATTTTGTTGTGACGTATTTGCATTTGGTTACTGTACCGTTTGTAAGCTTTGTGTTATTTAAAATTTATCCCATAATGTAACATAATAAAATATCAAATTTCTGTTAAAAGTTTTTTAATACAGAATCAAATAGTGAAAAATTGCTTTTTTTTTTTTTTTTTAAAGTTTATAAGATCAATAATTGGAACATAGCTCAATAGTATTTATTTTCAATTTCCTAATCACGAAATCAAAGTCACAGTTATTATGGAATAAAAATTTAAAACAAAGGAATAGTCTTATTACTTATATAGATATATTATCAAATATATAGATATTGATCTTACAGAATCCTGAAATTTCATTTAAAAGACTTTAATCGTCTAAATTTAAAAATTCAAAATAAAATAAATTAATCTAAATGCTTTTAAAGTTGAAACGGGAAGATTTCAAAATATATGAAAATTGGCATTTGTGTTTTGAACATTTTGGTGCGGCAGATATTAAAAACAATATTTTAATGATGATCTGAACCTGAACTTAAGAGAGGGCGGATCACTATTTAGCACAAGTGATATCACCTGACTAAAACCAGAATAAACAACATTTAATTTATTCCGGGGTATTTTTAGCCCACTGTTATTCCTTTTTTTTTTTTTTTTTAAGAGAAATTTATCTTACTTTAACATAGATTCTTATTTTTTACCGCTATCCACATGTGACCTTCAGCATTAGCATTTAAGTGAGGAGTCATCATCTTCTTCCAAAGCAAATTTTAAATAAACTTAAAATCATATATATTTGTGAAATAAACAGATTTTGCCTACCAAGAAAGCCATTCCACACTGCAATACATGCGTAATCGGTCACTTATACGCCAGTTCACACCACAATATATTGGTAGGTAGGTAGGTTGGGTTAAATGTCGCACTAGTACTGCGCTATGGGTAATTGGCGACGGTCTGGGACGCACCCCTACGATGGTCCGGAGACACGCCATCGTAATTTTTATCGTTCACGGAGACGATGGCTTCCCTGCTTCTATTCCCATAGTTTATTGTTCAGATTTTTTATTTATTTATTTTTATTTTATTTATTTTATTTTATTATTATTATTTTCTTTCTTTCTCCCCCCCCCCTTTTTTAATAGAGTAATGTAACATTTTGACCTTTTCAACTGAAGATTTAGATTAAGGGTAGTCAGACTTTCTACACCCACCGTCCACTTCGGTATCTGTGTTAAGAGTAGAATTTTAGAACATCCCATTAAGTAGTAGGATTTATTATTTTGCATATTAATTTGTTACACATTATAAAATATAAAAGCAAAAGAATATCGTGAAGATTTATGTAAAAGTTTTTAATAATGTCATGGAAAAAAAAATAATTAATTAAAAAAATAAATAAATAAAAATAAAAAAATCTGTTTTAATATTTTTAAAAAGTCAATTAAATTAAAGAAAATGAAAGTACTGCAGTATCAGAACAAACTCCCATTGTCACTGTGAAACGGCCGTGGGAACCAGGTTGAGTGCCACCGTTTCAGACAATTATACGGCAGCTTGAGTTAAAATAATTTTGAATTTTCAAACAAATTTAAAACCATTTACATTTTTTTTTCTTTTGATAGATATTTCAGAGCTGCCAACCTAATCCGGCAATTTGTTAGTAACGCCCCTTTTTCTACACCACTAAATTTTGAGAGTACTTGTTTTCTTCATTCATCGCAAATATATTTGAAGTGAATTACTCTAAAAATTAAGCGGTGTAGGAAAAGGGGCGGTACTAACAATTTGCCGGATTTGGTTGGCAGCTCTGATATTTTAATATCTATTCAAGCTATTTAATTTTCTTCGTATGAAGTGAACTATTTGATGTTTAATCAATAGAAACCAATAAAAATCTTTTAATTCATAAACTAACTCAGAGAGTTCTGTGAATTAGTCATTTTTTAATTTTATAATTAATATTTCTATAATTTTTTTCCGGTGTGAAACTTAATAAATAATGTATATTGGGTGGTAGATCATGATTTATATTTTCTAAATGTATAGATGGACCCCTAATACATTTTCACGTGTAACTCTATTTAGAATTGATTTAAAGCATATAAATAGGTATGTTTTCCGAACCGCCTCGATCACAGAAATCTGAATATGAAGTCAAAAATAGGGGTTTCTATTGAAGAAAATGAAGTTAAGGCCAGTTTTAATATGTAGACGACCCCCTAGGCAAAATGTAACTATACCGTTATAAACTAGACGTTATTACAAATCGATCAGTACCAGTCAAATGTTTCTACGATAATTTACGGCGAAATTAGGTGGGGGGGGGGCGTTTTTTTTTTTTTTGGCTGACTGTACATTAAAGTTTTGATTATTAATAAGAAATAACTGAGATATCTCGGTAAAATTTATTTTGTATATTAATTGATATGTATGTACATATTGTTGTAAATATCAGCTATTAATAGCGATTTGTTTGACTACAAAAGCAGCAGATTGAAGAAATTCATAACTGCCACATAGTACGTACAATGAAGGGGGTATCGTAAAATTTTAATTATTACTAAAATGTGACCGAGATATCTCGAAAAAGTTTATGCTGCATATTAACTTATCTTTATATAGGGTAAGTGCTCCAGTGATTGGCATGCTCCAGTAATTAACACCTATCCCGAAATAATTAATAAATAAGAAAAATAATAAAATGATATATTTTACATATAAGAATTTTAATATTTTATGTCAAACACTGGAGCATAGGGTGCTAATAACTGGTAAAATGAATAACTAGCAGTGTCAAACACTGGAACATAGGGTGCCAATTACTGATAAAATGAAAAACCGGCAGTGTCAATTACTGGAACATTGAGTGGGTGTCAAATAAAAAGTCATTAAAAAAAAAAAAAACAATTGTTATCAAATGTATATATTTTAACATGTATGTGGTTCTGAATGTCTTTCATGCCATATGTAATAACTTAAAATTTCCAAAAATATTTTCTGATGACTAGAACATTAAAAACATCAGAGATTGCTCTAAAAGTGTCAATCACTTTTGCACTTAACCTATATATTGAAGGAAATAACATTTTTTTGTCAGTAATTTGTTTAGCCTCGGGAAGCCGTAGATTGAAAGAAATCTATGTCTGTGACATCCCCTCATCTAAAAAGGGGTATCGAAATCTTGGCAATAATTAAATACTAAGAAGTAAAAGGGATAGCAGAATAATTTCTTTTTTGTATTTTAATTAATCCTTGTGTTTTACTCGTATATTATTTTATTTTACCGCCGGGGTAAGAAGATGTTCGCAAAAGGAAAGCGTGTGTAGCATTGGTGTTTTCTTCGAGCTCCTCACTTTGTAAGGACTCGTAGAAGTAAATTTTCCAGGAAAATTCATCGTCACTTTACGGAGGAAGAGAAACGGTAGATGCCGGGGTCACAGGAGATCCGCCGAACAGAGAGTATATCTTTTCTGCCGAGGCGTTTTATGGGATTCCTTTAACAGAATTCCTTTTCTACAATTTTCACTATGCTTTAGATAGTTGGTATGGTACTCTTGTCATTACACCGATGAAATGCACATACCTTATACCTAATACGTATAATATTAAAGTTTATTCGTTTTTGGTTACATATTACACGGAAGATGAATTTTCTGTGCTGCTTTATTTTTTTTATTAACGTAATAGCAGTGGTCGCAGCGTTCCTATATTTTTACAATCATTTTATTGTACTCGCTAAAATACACTAAAAGAAAAATTTACCGAAGATTTGCATGCTAAAATAGCAAAAAAAAAAAAAAAAAAAAAAAAAAAAAAAACTTTAAAAAATTGTCTTTTGGAAAATTGTGGTGAAAGTATAATAAAACAATCGCAAAAATATAGAAACGCTGCGATCCTTGGTATCTCAACTTTTAAAGCATGAAATTGTAGTCTTTCTATAATCGGTCACTGATATAGGAGATGCATCATTCACATAAATTTCAGAACCTTCTTCCTGACTGATTTCTGAGTAGTTCATGTTACCATTAATTTATATTGTAAAACGTTATTTTAATGTTTTATTTATATACTTATTTTTGATATATTTTACTTTCAAAAGTTACGTAAGTTGTTAACTTGAAAGAGAGAGAGAGAGAGAGAGAGAGAAAAGAGAAAAACTAGACTAGAATTTATTTTTAAAACTAGTAAACCAGTGCGAAATATTCGCATTTTATTTCTTTTCTTATTCACCTTTAAAAGTTGAAACTCATAAATGTTATACCAATTTCACCACCTAATTAAAATCTTAATTTACCACAAGCCAAATTATTAATAAAACCAAATTAATATTGTACAATAGTGAAACCAAAATTATTCAAAGAGAGGTTTCCAAATAAAATTCATCGTTCACGACCCAATTTTCATACTTCCACAGGCAGTATAATTTTAATATAGGACCCCCACGACGCCTTTTAAAATTTTGTCGTCCTGTTCGTGATGCCCTTTTATTAATTTAGGTATATATATATATATATATATATATTAAATAAATAAACATATAAATAAAATAAAATAATTCCTATTTTGAATATATTTTTTATGCTTGTGTTTTTTAGTCAATTTATGACACAAAAGTTCATATTCCGTATATATCTTTAAAACATTGCTAGGTTTAAAATGACGCTTGAAAAGATTCTACAGAAACAACTGTTAAAAATACATTTTTTCTCGTAAAATAATCTCTTCAGACAAATATCGTCATTTTTTCTTATTAGTCCATTGAGCTAAGTCCGCGTGCTTAAATATTGTTCATGTATAAATATTAATTTTTTTTATCCTCGCGTATCGTATCGTTTCGACAAAAGTAATTGAAACTGGTCCACTTTAGAGAAATATTATATAGATTACAGAGCATAGTACAAAATAAGTCCTTGTGATTTACAGTCGGCTGCAAAATTATTCGAGCACTAGCCAATAATTCCTATGTTAAAAAAGTACACTTAAGACTGTTTTGTTTAATAAATCCTTGTCGAATCATGTTCTTAGACTCACTAAGAACATGACTCGATAAGGATTTATTTAACAAAGCAGTATTAAGTGTACTTTTTTTAGACAGGGATTATTGCTAGTGCTCGAATAATTTTGCAGCCGACTGTAGATACTTCAAGAGGATTTATTTTTAAACAGTTCTTTCTGCATTTATTTCTATTTTTGAAATTTAAAAATACTAGAAGTATTTTCATATATCTGAATTAAAATAACTGAATGTTTGCAGCACATAAATAACCTTTTATTAAAAAAAAAAAAAAAAAAAAACTTTTAACTCTACATAACAATGCATAGCATTTCCACGAATTAACTATTCAATTTCTCAGGAAATAGCTTACGGAATTAGACGAAAAAACATGATTCACGCTCATGCCCTTTAGTTAAAAATATACATTTTTCGAGGAATTTTCAAAGCCTCTATTGAATAAAGATGCGTTTCAAAACATTCCTTGCAGAGTTGGTGCGAACAAACGATCTTTTATATAACTGGAAACGACAATCATTAAATCCATTTCCTTAATACTTACAAGATATGTGTTCTTCAAATCTCATCTGAAAAGACCGTAAAAAGTCATCTGCACTCTTAGCCTTCATCTCAGGTCGCACTCATCTTGACCTTTAGGAAGTTAGCGCTGACCTAGACATCTTGTATGCTGGCTTTTGCTTTTCAAGATCTTTTCACAAAAATCTTCCGGATTGAGGTCAACAGGACTGTTATGCAAAAATGGTGTGATGCTGTCAAGCTACAGAAATGTCAGGAAAAATTACTTTTAATGTTCTTCCAGAAGAGTAGTACACTCCTGCTCAAAAGTTTAGAAAGATTTATAAACAATCAGTTTTTTCAATTTAAAAATTTATTCCTCTATGAAATGTTCTTAAACACTGGATATGTAAAGAACAGAGTTGTCCTCATGTTTGTTTGTGACGATTAGGTTACGACAATAACACTGTGCTGAAAAAAAAAAAAAATCGAACTATACCATTTTTGCTGATTTCTATGTAAAATGACCTCCTGAATCCGAATATGACACTCGTTTTGCCCAATTACCCCCCATTTTCTAGGGACACCAACCCCACCCCCAACTTTTATCACTGTTCGGTAATTTTATGGCCATGAATTTGATTTGCAGAAGGGAAAATAATTATTTAAACACTTAAAAACAACATGAACAATAAAATAAAATAAAATAAAATAAAATAAAAAAATAAAATAAATAAATAAAATAAATAAATAAAATCTATAATCTATATAATATTTCTCTGACGTGGACTAGTTACAATTATTTTTGCCGAATCGATACGATAGTGGTGTAATTAATAAAATACGCAAGGATAAAAATTAATATTTAAAAATGAACAACATTTAAGCTCGCGGTCTCATCTCAGTGAACTAATAAGAAAAAATAACGACATTTGTCCGATGAAATTATTTTACGGAAAAATGTATTTTTAAAAGATGCTTCTTCAGAATCTTTATAAGAGGCATTTTAAACCTAGCATTACTTAAAAAATATAAACAGAATAAGAATTATTCATAAATTGACTAAAAAACACAATCATAAAAAATATAATCAAAACAGAAATTAATATTTTTTAAACAAAAAACTATACCAAAATAAATAAATATTCATCGTCAACATGGCGACAAAAATTTAAAAGGCGTCGTGGGAGTCCTATACTAAATAGTTCTGTACTATGTACTGCCTGTGGGAGTATGAAAACTGGGTCGTGAACCATGAATTTTATTTTGAAACCTTTCTTTGAATGATTTTGGTTTCATTATTGTACACTATTTATTGGGTTCTAATAATAATTTGGCTTCTGGTACATTAAAATTTTAATTAGGTGGTGAAATTGGTATAATATTTATGAGTTTCAAATTTTAAAGGTAAATAAGAAAAGAAATAAAGTGCGAAAACTTCGCAGGGGTTTGCTAGTAAAATAATTATAATAATAATTGATTAATAAAATATAATAAATGTATTTTATAATTTCAGTGACAAATCCCTCCCTAAATTTTCCCCTTATTGCAAATGTTCATATTTATTTTTCACTTCTGTAGCAAGTTAGAAGATATTTAACAGTTAAAATAATCTTTTCTTTACCTACAAACCAAATTTATAGTAATAAAGTTACTGAAAAGGGATAAAAACAGAGGTGAGTCTATATAAAGAAAATCTGGAGTGACTCCACTCGACTTTCCGAACATTGAGTAATTAACAGTTTTGTAGATAAAGTAAAGAAAGAGGAGTTGTTAGACAAACAAAAGAGAGAAAAACATAATAGAGTGTTGGAGTATTTTTCTCCATATGTTACACGATATTTTATTTAACGCTACTGAACTGTGAGCCCATAGATCATAATGACAAAGAATTTTTCGTTGTGTCCCTGTAAAAACCTATAAATGCTAGATTCCCCAAAATGCTTATAGTTAGTGCAACAGTGATTTATAATATTCATATAAATTTTCAGCTCAATTGAATAAGGCGTGCAGACGCTATCACACTTTTAAAAATTTGGCCCCATAGGCTATAATGACAAAGAATTTTTCTTTGTGTCCCTATAAAAAAACTTTAAGTGCTAGATTCACCAAAATCTATGCAAGTCATGCAACTATTATCCATAATATGTGCATAAATTGTTTGCTCAGTTTAATAAGGCGTTTAGACGCTATCGCACTTTTAAAAATTTGGTCCCATAGGCCATAATAATAAAGAATTTTTCTTTGTGTCCCTGTAAAAAAACTATAAGTGCTAGATTCATCAAAATCAATACGGTTCGTGCTACGGTGACTTGCAACATGTGTACCAACTTACAGCTCATTCGAGCAAAGCGTTTAGACGCTAGCGTGTTCACTCACACACATACACACACACATATAATACATCATCGTAAAAATTGTGAAGACGGACTCAGGGGACCTCGAAACGTATAGAAACATCAAAATCTCAAATTCGGATTTTTGACATGATTACAATACTTTCCTCACTACAGTGTTCGGAAAGTAAAAAAGGTTGGTGATAGGGCAAAATGGACACCATATTCGGATTCAGGAGGTCATTTATATAAGAATTTGCAAAAATGATGTTGGGGGCCAATTTTCGTGCCGAGCAGTGTAATTAGAGGGTCGGCAACAAATTGAGCAAAATCAATAAGTTCTGTGATCACTCTTTATCATTAAAAGAACAAAAAATTTTGTATTTGTATATGTTAAAATATACTATTATATGCAATTTTTTGGTATATTTGTGTGACGGCAGTATGTTATATATATAAAAAAAAAAATATCCAAGCATTTACTTAAAAGCTTGAAAAATAAATTTAGCATGATTTTTATTTTTAATGTGTAAAGCTGTGAGCGAAAATTATCGCCACTTTTAAACAAATTGAAGAAATACTTTTGAAACAATCTATTGCAATTGAAATACAAATACATTAAATATCACATGATATATGAATATTTTAGCGAAAAGTGCTTAAACTGCGCATGTGTGAACGATTAAAAAAAAAAAAAAAAAAAATTTTTTTTTTTTTTTAAACATAATTTGATAATTAAATGTATGTAAAATATCATTAAAATTAAAAAAATGTAACTTATTTTTTATTTATTTATTTATTTTTTAAGAAAAACTGAAATTTTGCTTATTTTTTTCACGATAACGTTGTAAAATTTCCCGATACTTTCTTGAGGTTTTATATCAGCAGCTCAATACATGTGGCTAATAAATTATGCAAAAGAGATTTTGTTAATACGTGCGCATACGCAACTAAAAAGTACCTAGGAAAAATGCTCATATTTCATCAGATATTTAATATTTTTATATTCTGATTGTTGTATGTCTAATTTAGTAAAAAAAAAAAGTAATGGTTTTCAAAAAAATTTTAGCGATATCTTTATATCTGCATAAATACATGTGCTATTCAGATGTAAATGAATAAAATTAATTAAAATAAGCCTCATAATCACGTACTATAGCTATAATGCATTTCAAGCAACACATTTACAGGGTGATCCTCCCACGCAGTCCATACCAGAGTTGCCAGATTTTGCTACATTTTTATTCAATAGTCACCAATAATTTTGAGAAGTGATATTTGATATATATAATAGATGATTTATCTTCGAATTGATTAGGGAACCATTACATTTAAAATTTAGTGATGGATGTTGAATAAAAAAGTCACAAAATCTGGAAACGCTGATCAATACAGTGTTGACTAAGACGTTAACTATGACGTTACTCGTATATTATTACAACTATTGTAACTTGAGGTTCGCATTATCCCTGGAAAACTTGGGCTTTTATTATTAAGAAGTTGATGTATTTATTTATCTATTACGCAACATTTTGACGAATAAAAACGAATAAAATATTTTTCTTGAATTGATTTTTTACAAATATATATATTTACCAAACAAATCTTATTTAACGCACTATAGTGTTTGGCGATCATTGCAATTTATTTACTGTATTAGTAATACGTTTAAGAGGATGATAAATATTATAAAACAGTTTTGTAAACTACTGTCTTATGAGTTAAAATTTTGCTTACATAAGTAAATACAAAGTATCAGTATTAAGTATATTGAAATTTCTCAAAAATAATTTAAATGGAGGAAAAATAAAAGCCCTAATTTAAACTTTTTGAAAAAACTTCAAATACCATTTTTTTTTCTTCCATTATTTTGCATTATTATAGTGTAATTCTATATTAACAATATTCTTTGCTAACAATTCTCTAAAATTAATTAAAAAAGTACATATATGTCTGAATGCTGAAATTTAATGCAAATTTTTATCAAACAATCAATTAAAAATTTATTATACAAGCATGTTTACAAAATATTGTTAAAGTATAATAATATAAAACCAAGGAAATAATTAAAAATATGGAGTGACTCCACTCGACTTTCTGAACATTAAGGAATTAATCATTGTATAAATAAATAAAAGTGAGAGAAGTTGTTAAATAAACAAAAGAGAAAATTATAAAAGGGGGTTTGAGTATTTTTCTCCATGTAGTACGTTGTTTAATTTAACGCCATTGCATTTGAAATAATTTGAGCTCGAAAATCATAATGATAAAGAATGTTTCGTTGTGTCCCTGTAAAAATATATAAATGCTATATTCACCAAAATCTATATAGCTGGTGCGAAGATAACCTATAATATGCATATAACTTTTCAGCTCAATCGAATGAGGTATTTAGACGCTATCACATTTAAACAAAATTGAGCCCATATCTATTATGATAAAGAATATTTCGTTGTGTCCCTGTCTGAAAACTATAGGTGGTAGATTCTCCAAAATTAAAACATTTTGTGTGATAGTAATCTATGATATGTATATAATTTTTCAGTTAATTCGAATAAGGCATTTATACGTTATCGCCCTTTAAATAATTTAAGCCCATAGACCATAATATGATAAAGAGTTTTTCTTTGTTCCTGTAAAAAAACTATAAATGCTAGATTCACCAAAATCAATAGGGTTCATGCTATGGTGATCTATAACATACATACCTTTCTTCAGCTCATTCGAACAAAGCATTTAGAGGCTATCGTGTTCACACACACACACACACACACACACGTCACCATAAAAAAAGCAAAAATGAATCCAGTGGACCTCAACTTACCAACACCAAATGTCAAAGCCGAATTTTTTTCATGATTACAATACTTTCCTTACATGCTTATGTCAAACAGTTTCAAACGGTTCACGTTCTTTTTAATTTTCATTCTTTTTTCTTTCTTTAATAAATAATTGTTGAACCATGGATGAATATTTTATGCTTCTATAAATAATTAGCAAGTTGTAACGTTACAATATATATATAGTATTTTTAATTTTAATATTTTGGAGACATCTGAATAAATATAATATTGTTATATTTCAATGCATATGTTTGAAAAAATACATAACTCTTAGACAGTAATTCACAAAAATAATTTTTAATACCGACCATCCGATAAACTTAATTTAAAGTAAATAATTCAGTATATAGATCAACATAGATTTAATAGCCGATTTATGCTCTTGTACTCTCCCATTTCAAGAACGATAAGTCTCGCTAATAAAATTGTAACAAGAATTAACTACTAAATAAAAATTTGTATAATAAAAGCGAAAAAAAAAAAAAAAAAAAAAAAAAAATCTGTTTGAACTGATCTTTTAAAAACATGAATTTACCAAATAAATCGTCTTCAGTACACTTTAGTATTCGGTGATCGTTGCAATTCATTTATTGTATTTTTAATAAGCTTAGTTTAAACCCAGTTAGAAGCAATGGGAAATCTTCATTTTCCATGTTGATACGATAAAACATAATGAAAATTTTGAAGCATCCCCATTATCTAAAAACGTGAGTTGCTTAAGTACAATAAATTCTCCGGACAGCATAAACTTAACTTCGTTTGCAAATTTAATGAATCTCTCGTAAAAGTTCTACAAATATTCTCATGGGGATAAAATTATAGGTGATTTATGTATTTATCGGAGATAAAATCATTACGAGTTTAATGCGTTTGTTCTAAGGTAGAATTTTGAGAACCTAATTTATGTTTGTGAAAGTGTATTTTCTTCATTCAAACAAGCTTTAAATTACTTTAATCCGACTATAAACCTCTCGAAATTTTAATGTGAAAGAAAAAATGAAATATATTAAAGTAAAGATAAATAAAATAAACTTATAGAACTAATTTTACAAATAAAATCCATGATAATTAAAAACCTAAGGTCATTAATTTAAAACAAAAGGCCATTAATTTAACTAAGGTCATTAATTTAAATTAACAAAAAGTACAGGGTGTTTTAAAAATTCGGAGCAAAAGTAAAATGCGATAAAAATGTATTTATGTTTCGGAGAGACCATGCGATTTGCAGATTAATATTGCCCATAGTACAAGATTTTGTATGTTTTAAAAAGTATATATTTACAGAATTTCGGCACTAGGGGGCTCTGCTTCAAGCAAAGCTATGGAAGTAAGGTATACACTGTTAAAAATGGTTTCTTAAAAATGAACTAAATTGTCTCAAAATAGTTCCGAAACAATATATACTTAAAATTGAAAACCCATGTACTCATTTTTGAGTATGTTGACAAATCAAATATGGGGATATTGGGATTCTTATTGGTCAACCCCATTTTTGAGTATGTCAATATACTCAAAAATGAGTACATGAGTTTTTGCAAATTTAAGTATATATTGTTTCGGAGCTATTTTGAGACGATTTAGCTCATTTTTAAGAAACCTTTTTTAGCATTGTACATATCACTCAACCAACTGAAAACTAGAATCAGAGAAAAACATTATTGAATACTGCATGCACATTTTTCATATGCAATAATAACGAAGATTTGTGTTGTTATTGCGATTGCGCTATGGAGGATTTTCTTCGACGACATTTCTTGAGACCGTGTAAGCCTCTGCGCAAGCCCTGACTCAACGAGTCCAGTGTTAAAATAGGGAAGATAGTCATCTGACTCAGAGAAAAAAAAGCGATAAGAGAGCGTCGAATTACTTGGATGTTGTCCAAATCCGAAGCTGTCGTTGAATTTGGCATCCCTTCAAGTGTTTAGACCATAGACCTTATAAGATAGACCACGCATCCGCCTCATTATCTGTCCGCGAGATGAGCTAGCTTCCCCAGCTAAATTATCACGTGATGCGGACCTGAAGAGGGAGACGAGAATGAATATTATGTGATTTTTCCTTAGGAAAAAAAGTAGTTTTGAGTTTTTTAAATTTCTGTATTGTACACATACTCTTTAACTACTGTCGGGAATCCCCCGCTCATTCTTCTGCTTTGAGAACAAAATGCCTTTCCAGACAGACGGGCGCCTCTTTTTCGAGAAAGGTGCTTTTTAGAATCAGAAGCAGAACAGAAAGGACCTCGAACTGAGATGGGGCTACGTTAAGATCGTTGTGTTTACAGACGCCCCGGTCCTAAAACAGAACTATTAAATTTAACAGAACAATTAAGACTTTTAAAGAAGTAGAATTAATATTTTGAACTATTAGAACATACAATTTTAATGATAAGAAAGACTTTAATATTTAATTGTAAATACTGTAGATAGTTTTTGTTCTGTTTTCGTTTTCATTTTAAGTGTATGCTAACAAAGCATTAAAATTCTGTTTTCATATTTAAGAAGTGCTACGTTCATCGAGTTTAGTTTCTTTAATGGATGATAGTTGCCCCATCCACATCCGGACTTTTGGATTAGAAGTTTTCAGGTGAGACCCATCCATATTTTATTATTTAGAAGAATAAATATTTTATTAGAAAATTTAAGTAGTAATTGTAAGAAAAGAGTTAAGATTTGAAATATGCTGTATCGGGTCAGTAAGAAGAATAAGTTTTAGATCAAAAATCTGGTACAGCCATAACTACATTTCTTGCGACCATGGAAGCCTCTGCGCAAGTGCGGATTCAACGAGTCCACTAGTAAAATAGGGGAGACAAGCTTTTCGTTGAGAGAAAATAAGCGATAAGGGAATACCGAAAGACTGGATGCTTACTAAATTCAAACCTGTTGTTCTACTTGGAAACCCTCCAAGATTTTCGACTCGTCCTCACTGCTAGGCGTAGGAAACGTGGTTACACTATACTTTTCATTTAAGTCTTTAGATTTACGCATCGTTGGAAAGCTAAAATGTCATAGATTAATTATAAAAAAGTTTCTTTGTGAAAAACCATTTTGAAGGGGAGAATTTTCTGTTTGATTCTCACAAAAATAAGTGCATTCTTATAGAAGAATCTCCCTCAAGTCTATGTCACGTGACATGCGGAGCTGACCGCAAAGGATAAAGGTATCAGATTACACCCTCATGTTAAAGACATTCACTATAATGGGAAGTCCTATTGGTGGCTTAGTCTACATATATAAGGTCTATGGTTTAGTTAGACCATAGACCTTATATGGGTAGATCAGGCATCCCCCTTCATTATCTGACCGCAACATGAACGATCTTACACAGCAAAATTGTCACGTGATAAGGACCTAGAGAAAGAGTGAAGAATGATCACTGTGTTATTTTTCGTAGGAACGAATATTAGGTTTTTTAATATTATTATTGTAAGCGTATTTTTTACTTTAGCATTTATTTACACCTGGTTGTAAAGTTAAAATTTCATAGATTAATTATATATATATATATATATATAATTATGATAAATCATTTTGCAAGCGAAAAAGTTGCGTTTAAATTCTTACTTCATACTACATACAAATGAAAGAAAAAGGAGAGAGTTAGAGAAATCGCCCCTAGGTCCAGTTCACGTGACTTCCGAAGCTCAGAACAAAGAATGAGGGTATCAGATTACACCCTCATGTTGAAGACTTTCGCTATAATGGTCGGTCAGTCCTATTTGTGGGCCAGTCTAGTATATAAGGTCTATGGTTTAGACTGTTCCCCACTGCTAGTTTTAGAAAACGTCGTTACACTATAACAGAAATTCGTGTAGATATGCCGTCTTTAAAGCTGTATCAAGTGTAATACTGCGACTGCAGTCTATTACGGAATGTGGTGGTAGACACTTTCAACAGTAGGCATTGCTGAAATAAAATATCTCCTTCCACAATAATAATCTCTCGTTGTTATTCTTCAGGCAGGAGCCCCTAGCGTCGAAATTTTGAACTAATATAGCGTATATTTTTCCATACCATACAAAATTTCGCACTACGGCGAGTATTAATCTGCAAACCGCATGTCTCTCCGACCCATAGATATTTTTCTATTTCATTTTACTTTTATTCCAAGCTTTTGAAATACGCTGTATTTAATAAGTCTTTGAAAATGTTTTAATTTGGAAGTTTGTACAGCTTTCAGTGTTACAAAAAACTAAAGTAACAACTTTAAAAATATCAGAATGTGATGTATAAAATTGTCAATGAAATATAATTAATACAATATATTTTATATTTTGCCTGATGTAAACAAAAATTTTTAGCGTATAAACAAAGAATGTTTATATGTCCGCTTATTACTGAAATGATTAAAAATATGTATATATACACATAATGAAAAGAATTTGGGTGGTTCTCTGAAAATAGATTATTTTCGTACTAATGATGAAAGAAAAAAAAAAAATTATTTCAGAAGTTTCTAAATTTTGTAGCAAAATGCTAGAAAAGGTATTTAATATATATATATATATAAGGTTAAGAATAATCTAAAAAAAAAAAAAAAAATACTCATAAGGTCGTATAACAATACGATATAAAAATTTGGATAACCAAATTATTTAATAATTTTTCTTTCTGTTCTTCTTCTTTTTTTTTTAATGGTTTTGAGCTTTTCTTCCAGTTTTGTCTTTTAAATTAATTTCCACCTTCTTATTACTGAAAAGAATACCTGGTCTCATTGTTTCTACTTTTAAATATTTTTAGATGTTCTTTGGTTTGTATTATATAATATTATATTCATTATTGTTTGTAAGATTATTTTTATGATATTATCCTTTCTTCTGTCTTATTTCATTTTTAGCATCAACAATAAATAATTGAGTGGGTTTTATGGCGTAATACTTCTCAACGAGATAAATAAATTAGAGTGCTGATTCAATGGATGAAGGATTAGCTTTCCGTGGTTCAATATGAATCACGTGACATGAACCGATAGGTTGCTATGTTTGGCCCTTTATCGCTATTTTGGCATTTAAAATTACAGTTCGGCAAATTATTATTATTATTTGGTAACACGACAGTCCTATAACTGAAATAAATTGATTTTAAAATAATTTTTCACATATTTCACATTATAATCAAAAATGAAAAACTTCTTTTTTTAACATTTCCCAACAAAGTTTAAACGTATTTATAAAGAAAAGTTAAACTTTTAAAAGAGCTAAATATAACAACAAATAATGATTTATTAACTATTTTCAAATATTTTGTTGGTTAGATTTCAACTATACACGAAATAAAAAAGAAATAAAATAAAAACTAAAATGATTTAGAACAAAAAAAAATATTAAACAACATAAGTAAATAAAAACATAGGCGGTTATGATTTTCGCCAAGTACAATATCCAAACCGTTGCCATAGAAATTTATTGAAAATAAGCTGATACCCAGGGAACCAACACATAAATGGTTCATATCACATGTCTCATGTTGGACCATGTCAATGTCAACATTTATCACTATACTTTATTTATCTGGTTGGTACTTCTACGCTATGTGCAATTGGCGACGGTCTGGGACTGTGACTTAACCCTAAAGGGTGGTTTGAAGACATGCCATCACAATTTTGATCCTCCATGGAGAGGATGGCTCCCCACAAAGGTATAATTTTGTATGGGAAAATGGAGAATATTGCGGTCACGACGGAATTTTACTTGCACCAGATAAATCATCATTAATGTACACGTCAGTCTTCAGCCCTCTCGAGTATTGAACACGCAATATCCTAATTACGAGCTCAGCGCTCAATCGAACAGGTTACCTTGGCCCCGATAAATAATTGAAAACTTGGGATATGCAAATTATCTTTTAAAATCACAACGCAAATTAGGTTTGAAATTTGTTGGGAAAGTTTAAATTCAACAATAATATTTCTCAACAACATTTGACAATGACCCAAACTCTAAATTCTAGGGATTCGGAGAATTTTTTTTTTCCTCATAAAAGAGAGAGAGAGAGAGAGAGAAAAAAAGGTAATTAACAAATAAAAATTCTGAATTTATTTTTATTTATAGTTTTGAGACTTATAGTAACAATGACTTTTGTCTCAAATGATCCATGTTACATATTCACAGTGACATTTGACGACATGACTCTCTGACGTCATTCAACGTCATGATGACGATTTTCTTTCATTTAACCTAAGACTCCTATAATACGAACTGGCTCACAGCTGATGATTGTTGCCCAGCGGAAATATGGCTTGGCGACGTTTAGTTACAGACGTATTACTCAGCGTCTTTATCGCCTAAAATGGCGAGTTTGCCTAAACAGAAGAGCGAATTATTGTTTGTACTTGATGAGTTTGGCGGTAATATTTTGCGAAATTTTCTTATAACCCTTGTAAAAAGTACCCATCACTGTTGCAGTTAAATTAGTTAATTTTAAATATTTATACACGTTGAAAAGTAGTGTAGGTTGTAAAATACAACATTTAGATAATCAAACAGCAATAAAAACAAATAATTGATACAAAAAAATGCAAGAAAACATATCATAATTATACTTCACATTTGTGATTGAAAGCTAAGAGTACAATTTTCTTTTGGACAATTAATAGCCCATTTCTTTCGCCTTTCTTCATCTGTTGAAAATCTAAACGTTTTAAGAGCAGTTCTGGTGTGATTTGAGCAATTTTCGGCTGCAAAACCTCCATTTTATGCGATTTGAAACACTTGAAATTCGGACCGCGTGGGCAACAATCGCTGAGTGGGAAACAAAATGCCTGATGAGCCAGCCTGTATTTGAGGAGCTCTAATTTAACCTATAGGAGTCTTAATTTAGCCCACAAACAGTGGAATACAGCGCAGTTATTTCCCACAAACATTGGAAGCTTCTCCTCGTTCTAGTGGTCCATTCCTTTAATTTTTACACTTTAGAACACTACAAACGTCCATGCATGAACTGAGATTCGAAACCGACACTTGGTGTTTCAGAAGTCAGCTCTCTACCGACCGAGCCACCAGGCCAGCAAAAAAATCCTGGATAATTGTGTTTGAACACTTAGTCTTCTGATTTATTAACACATTTTTCGAAAATAGCAAAATTCTATCAACATTTCCAGTTGCAATATTAGATGCAGTTTATATTTTCAATAAAGCTTTTAAAAAACTTAAATTTTTGTTTAAATTAGATACTTTAATCTATTCATCGTTAGATTTTACACATTAAATGAATTATACACGAATAAATCTATTTTCCTATAATTTATTTTCCTGTCTTGCATCTTTTCAAGTGTTTTGTGTACTTGAATATTTACTGAAAAGAGCTTTTGAAAAATACAAACAATCTTTATGTATCTTTTCATCAGAGTATGTTTAGAATTAGAAATAACTTCAGTTTCTATAGAATTACAAGAGTGTGAGTTTAAATATTTAATTAGATTCTTTTAAAGTATTAAATGAATTGCTATCAATTCATGTTTGGAAAATTCTATTTATAAAAGAGAGTTTTAATAAAATTTTGTTTGATATGTATTCGTTAAATGCGTATGTAAAACACAATTTCAATCGCATGTATCGTTTAATATTGGAGAGTCACTTTTAAAATTCGTATAATGCAGATGTGTAGCTGGGCGAAAAATAAACACACTCTATGGAATTTTACCATAATTAAAATCAGTAAAATGGAACTGGTTTTAATTTTATAAGAGAAACCAAGAAATAAATGCGGTTTATATTTTTAAGTTCAAATAGATCCTTATCGTTAGCTTATATTAAATGTGTTAATCACGCTACTTGTTTTATATATATATATTGAAAGCCTTTTCAAACATTGCATTATATGAAACCAAGTATCACATGAAGAACTATAAAAAATGAATAAAGTTGACGAAAAGAAAAAAGTAAGCAACTTGATATTGAAATATACAAATTCATTACTTTTTCAAGGACATTGAATGAATGTTATATGCAAATTAAGTGACCTTTCTGTCATGCTGTATGCAAACTGTTAAAAATTTACAGCATGCAATGCCCGAGGTCACCTAAAAGAGTTAAAAATAATTTCAAATAATATGTGGGAAAAAAAAAAGAGAAAAATAAACTTATTTAGTGGAAAAACAAGAAAGAAAGAAACATATTAAACTTCAAACACTAATTTTTTCATAATAAATTTATGAAGTGAAAAAAAAAAAAAAAGAAAACACGAGAGAAATAAACATGTTAAACTTCAAACACCAATTTTTTCATATTAAATTAACCCTAAGAAAATTTAATAAAACGAAATTACACACACGCACACACACACATATATATATATATCGTGTAATTTAATTAAATACTTTTATTTTGAACTATTAATTATTCGAGTAAGTTAAATAACCAATATATCCTTAGGTTATTAGTTTTCCTTAGATTCGTGCATTTTAAATGTTTAAATATTTAATAATAATAATAATAATTTGTACATTAGTACAGTATTTGATAAATTACTTATATAATTAGATTAATTTGAATTTATCCTATAAAAACAATTATTCTTAAATATTAATTCCTTTAATTTTCTTTTACATTAATAAATATATGCTATACTTTAATCTTGTCTTTTACTATACATTTTAGCGTTTGCTTGTAAGTATTACATGTTTATGATCGGTATCGTATTTTTACCTTGCCATTTTCATTCTTGTAAAATTGTAAGTTTATATTACTTTTTATCGTCAAGTACATTACGTGTTCAAATTACTAGATTTTTTTTTTTTTTAACATTTTTTGGATTTCTTAAAACAATACTGGATCAAATGACCCGGGACTTCAAACGTGCAAAGAACATTTAAAAATTCACATTTTCCACCACCGATTTAGTTCAGAGTGCAATTAGGGAACCAACCACAAATTGATGAAGAGCGCAAATACTTTAGATCACCCTGTATCATAAAAAGCTACAAATAACTTGTAACTTTAACACATTGTTGCACATACTATGTACAATATTTGTATGTTTAGGTGCCGGGATTGCGCAATTATTTAGGCAGGTATAATTTTTTTTCAAAAATTATTAATATTTTTGAAAACTTTTTTGCTTGAAACTAGAACGGATTTCCATGAAACTTTGCAAAATTTACAGAAAAAAAAAAAAAAAAAGAGAGAGAGAGAGAGAGAGAGAGAGAGAGAAGCATTATTCTGAAACATAAGATTCCCAAGTGTAATATTCGCTGAGATATGAGCATTTATATTTTATATTAGCAAACATTGTTTAACTGTGCATGCGCGAAAGATAAAAAATTTTTTAATTGCATAGGAGGAAAGCTAGATATATTGAGCAACTTTTGTCAAAAGCTCATTTGAATGGAGTAAAAAGTAAGCAAATTGTCGGCAAAAGAACGAGCTAGATTTAAGGTGTTTTCCACAATTGAAATTTCATAAGGAGTTTTACCCATGCCGCGTATTTAATTTGAAGATCTGCCAGTCCTGCCAGAGTCCGATGGGAGTAAATCAGACTCTGGCAGGACTGGCAGTGGTGTCTATGCTAAGGCTGAGGATGGTCTGGTTTTTCGTTGCAGATTTCGCAACCCAGATAACTTTTCGGTTTTCCGTTCGGAACTTCTTGCAATCAGAGAGGCCTTAAATTTCGCCCTCAGTTTTGAAAACACCGACATTTATATTTTGACGGACAGCAAAAGTTCAATCCAGTACTTAATAAATTGGCCGAAAATTCTAGAAAAGACTGACCAAGAGGTTATCTCCAAAATTGCTACACTTTCACAGAAAAGTAGAGCTAGCATCCAATGGATTCCATCCTATGTTGGAGCCTTTGGCAATGAGGGACAGACTTGCTTGCGAAAGAGGGAACTCATCTTCCTTCTGCTGACTCTAGTGAACTTTTCGTGTCTGAAATTTTTTCTGTTCACAAGGCTAAAGCAAATTCTACTTGGAGAATCCCTCACGCTCACGATTGGTATACTGGTACCCGTCCTGGTCTGTTTCTTCAGTCCGGGGGCACAAGATCCGCACAGACTGCATTGGCCAGACTGCGTAGTGGCCTCATCAAAAGCTTGAAATTCGTCGATAAAGTAAAGACCTATTCTTCTTGCTCTTGCTTCTCCTGCTCATGTCATTGACTGTATTGGCGCCTCTGCGAGGCAGCTGTGGAGTGAGGAGGGTAATAGACTTGTGGTTCTGTTAGAGCGACATGGTATCATGGACCTGGTCTAGGATTTTTGGTCCAGTGGGACATGGAACAACAACAATAGATCCAATTATTTCAATCACTTTGCTTTTTTTTTTTTTTTTGATGACAAATCCTTTATGAACTTACAAATCTTAGTAAATAAATAAAAATACGTTAAAGTTACAAGCCTATAAAGTATTTTTCACACACACACACAAAAGAAAATTGCAATGTGGTTAAAATGATTGAATCTTCAAATTAAATACGCAGCATGGGTAAAACTCCTTATGAAATTGCAACTCTGGTAAATACCTAAAACCTAGCTCTTTCTTTTACCGACAGTTGGCTCAAATTTTACTCTATTTAAATCAGCTTTTGATAAAAGTTGCTCAGTATAACTAGTTTTCGATCCGTGCTATAAAAAATGTTCTATGTTTCGCGCATGCGCAGTAAAACAATGTTTACTAATCTAAAATATAAATGCTTATATCTCAGCGAATATTACTCGTGGGAATTTTATGTTTCAGAATAACGTTTCTGTAATGGTTTGTCAAATATTCTGTAAATTTTGTAAAGTTTTATGGAAATCTATTTTAGTTATATGCAAAACAGTTTAAAAAAAAAATTAATAATTTTCGAAATTTTTTTTATATTTGCTTAAATAGTTGCACAATTCCTGTATTAAAACATACAAAAATTGTACATAGTATGTTTAACAATATGTTGAAGTTACAAGTCATTTGTAGCTTTTTATGATACAGGGTGATCCAAAGTATGTGCGCTCTCCTTCATTTTGTGGTTGGTCCCCTAATTGCCCTCTGAATTAAATCGATAGTGGAAAATGTGAGTTTTTAAATGATCTTTGCATGCCTGAAGTCCCAGGTCATTTTGTTCAGTATTTCTTAAAAAAATCCACAAAAAAAAAAAAAAAAAAAAAAAAAAATGTATAAAAATTTTAACACCCACTGTACATTCTTTTTGTCTATATTTGGTAATATTATCAGATACTGATGGTAAATATTTGCTAAAATGCCTCCATCATTAAAGAAACAATGTTATTTTTTCCCCACTAACAATTTAAAACATTCCTAATGACTTTAATTTTTTTTTTCATAGTTATTTTCTGAATTTTCATTTTTTTACCCTCTTTTAGTTAAATTACGCAAATTCCAACACGTTGCTTTCAGTAGTTATGGTTTATTTTGAATTCTGAATAATTTTAATCATAATCTGTTTCCCGGTTTCTTTGTATTGTAGTGATGAAATGATATACAATTTTCTCTTTATATATGCATTCGTCTTGAGTTTCTCGAAAACGGCTCTAATGACTTTTTATGAAAGTTTGAAGTTAAGAGGTTTCTGGGGTGAAAAAACGATTTGACTTAGATTCATCTTCAGATAATTTTGTGTTTTTTATTAACCTTTTATCTGCCGGTTGCAAAATGTAGCTGAAATTGGATTTACTGGGAAATGGGTATAACGATTTTATTAAAAATTTAGTGTTAAGAGTATTCTGAGGTGAAAAGTCGACCAGACTTATTCTAATCCCAAATCGGACTTATCTCTTTTGAAAAATGGATTAAATTAAGAAAAAAAAAAAAAAAAAAAAAAAAAAAAGATAAAAAGAAAGAAAGAAATGTTGCATACGAATGTTTAGCTTCAGTGCGAAATAACTAAACGCTGAAAGATTAAAATTCATACAATGTAATACTTGCATGTAATGACTTATGATGGGTAAAACATAATTATAATGCGCATACGATAAGTTATTCATGCATGCAATACTTACATACAACTAATTATAACAATAGTTTACATCCTGTAACATACTACATATTTACAATACATGCAATTATAATAAAACTTGAATGTAAATTTATGCTTATGTACCAAATCCTCTGAAATTAAAAATAGTCCCAATTTTAACTTTTCATTTAAAAATTTCCTTTTAACCATTATATAAATACATATATTTACGTAAATAAATTTTTAACTCTTCATTTAAAAATGTCATTTTTAATCATTATATAAATGTATATATTTACTAAAATTCTACCTCTGATATTTGTTTCGCATAACGTTTTACCAATGTAGAACGTCAATTTACTCATACGACGCATTCAATATCAGAAAAGGAAATTGAAATACGTTCTTTAGCTTTTACACTTAATATCGAATGGAATGTTTATTAAAGGAAGTAATATCATGGCTTCTTCAAAAGAATTAATTTTGCATCCAATTCCTCAAAATATCTACTCACATCCCAAATTAGGTTATTTATATATCATATATTTTAAGTCAAATACGTTTGAACGGAAGAGAAATTGGTTCTAATCGAAAGACAAGCAAACATATTTATGTTAAAAAAATTTTATCAGTAATTCCGAAAAGCCCTCCTTTTATACAAACAAGACGCTGATTGAAAATCGACTTTTACACAAGATATTTATTTTAGTAAATCGAATTTTCTTCGATGAAATCACTGATAAGAGCAAATATTTCATTCTCGGAACATTTTGTGTTTAAAATAGTCGAGAAGAATTAGATAAATTTAATGTCTTGTATTTTATTTTCATTTAAGTAATTCATTGAATGCGTGTTCGTTTTATTTAATAATTTATTTTAATTAATTAATGACTAATTGTAAAAAAACAAAAAATAATAAGTGAATTGTATTATTAGAACATAATATGACAGATCCTAAAATTGGACGTATTGGAAATGGATAAATTAATAAATTAATCTATAATATAGTCGACAACAAAAGTATCTGAGCACTAGCAAAACTTCCTATATAAAAAGGTATTCTTAACTCTTAACACTGTTTTGTTAAATAAATCCTTGTCGAATCATGTTCTTAGACTGACTAAGAACACGATTCGACAAGGATTTTTCTGACAAAACAGTATTAAGTGTACTTTTTTATACAGAAATTTTTGATAGTGCTCAGATACTTTTGCTGCCGACTGTACATCATTTTATGAAACAATCAAGTAATTTTTAATTAAAAAATTTAATTCATCAACCTGGAAATTAAATTCTTATAGAATGGAGTAGAAGGCTGATTTTTACCAACCATCTGAAAAATGATGTTCAAATTTGTCACTTGATATAGCTGCTTTAATGCAGATTCGGTGACCTTGCCAGCGTAAATTATGTGAGAAGTGCCGAGCTGGTTATCAGCCAGGGTAGCTCAGTGGTTAGAGCATCCGCGCGTTAAGCGGAAGTCCCGGGGTTCGATTCCCGGCTCTGGTATTTTTCACATGGTTGGTAAAAATCAGTCTTCTACTCCATTCTATAAGAATCAAATAAATTAATAAATAAAAAAAAATACACAGGTATATTAAATTTAAAGTATTTATTTATTTTGTAATCTACGAATTTTTTTACGAACAAATGTAGATTTAAAATATACGAGGTGTCCCAAAATTCGACCGATAAATTGAAAAGAGTGGTAGAAAGCGTCGAGAGGATAAAATCTTGCCCTAAACGTAGAGTCTCAAACCACATTAATGTTTGAGGATGAAAATCGCGGAAAACGTATGTAGGTTTCGATGTGACTCTGAAACGACAAAAATACAATACTAACTACAGAAAGATTTATTTGATTAGTTTTTAAAAGTGTTGTTAGAAGTGGCGCCAGCCGACGTCATTGCACAGTCTACAGTCAGCAGATTCACGGACGCACTCGAAGACACCAGGTGTGCTTTTGATGTCTGCCACAACAACGACAATCTGCGTTATGTAACCTACGGTGTGTCGTTGAGCGTATCTTGGAATCATTTTTACTTCGTGGTAGATAGTGCTAGAGCTCCTCCAATACAGGCTGGCTCATCAGGCATTTCGTTTCCTACTCAGTGATTATTGCCCACGCGGTCCGAATTTCAAGTGTTATCAAATCACATAAAATGGGGGTTTTGCAGCAGAAAATTGCTCAAAACATACATGAACTGCTTTTAAAACGTTTAGATTTCCAACAGATTAAGAAAGGCGAAAGAAATGGGCTATGAATCGTCCAAAAGAAAATTGTAGGCTTAGCTTTCAATCACAAATATGAAGTGTAATTATGATATGTTTTCTTGCATTTTTTGTATCAATTATTTCTTTTTATTGCTGTTTGGTTATCTAAATGTTGTATTTTACAACCTACACTACTTTTCAACGTGTATAAATATTTAAAATTAACTAATTTAACAGTAGCAGTGATGGCTACTTTTTACAAGGTTTATAAGAAAATTTCGCCAAATATTACCGCCCAACTTATCAAGTGCAAACAATAATTCGCTCTTCTGCATTGGCGAACACGCCATTTTAAGCGATAAAGACGCCGAGTAATACGTCTGCAACTAAATGTCGCCAAGCTATATTTCCGCTGGGCAGCAATGATCAGCTGTGAGTCAGCTCGTATTATAGGAGCTTTAGATAGTGCAATGACGTCAGAAGGTGCCACTCCCAACAACTCTTGTAATTACTGATAAAATAAAATCTTTTTGTAGTCAGTATTGTACTTTTGTCATTCTAGCGTGATGCTGAAGATTGCATGGGATTTTGCGATTTTCACCCTCTTAACGATATTTGCGACGTAGAACATGACGTTCTACGGTAAGTTTTCATCCTTTTTATACCTTCTATTACCCCTCTTTATTTATCGGTTGAATTTTGGAACAGCCTATATATACGTCAAAATAAACAACTTTCAATATTTAAAACGAAGCATAGCAATATTTCCAGTACTAGCAACGTATACATACTTAGAATCTATATGTAATATAAACGTGCTTATATAAAAAAAAAATGTATGAAATATCAATGTTTACACTCTAGTAGTATGTAACACATTAAAAAAAATACGTAACGTCATAGTTACTTGCGAAGACTTCCAGTGCATATAACATATAACACACCGGATATACAGTACAAACAATTCAATGTATAAGAAAAATAAATTCAAGTACGGTGATGTGGGATAAGTGTAATTACGGGGTAAGGCCAACCTTTGCTTATAATTCACCTGATAGTTTGCATTTAAGCCTAATATTCACCATATCTGTTCCCTTGAACCTTTGTAATTTTAGTCTTAGGTAACTAAATCTAATATGAATCAATAATAGTTTTAGAAGTATGAAAAATAGTTCACATTTTCTTCTTCGACAGAGAGCCCCTTCTCAAAATCAGAAATTGTACCCTTGTTTAAAGTAAACTTTATAATTTTTTGATATAAAAACTAAGTTTTTAATGTAGATTTTTAAAATAATTTTAGATTTGTTATATTTTCGAAGCATTTTAATTTATCCTTCCTGGTTACATTTGTCCCAAGACTTTTGTATGTTGGGCAAGTTCAACCATAAATGTTTACACTTTTCCCAAGCACCTCAACTGCATAACTTATATTTATTCGCCTGTTATTTTCAATGAAACCTTATATCTGAATCTCTTTTCTAGGCTTTGTTAGAGTGTTAAGACGTTCATGTTGTTATTGTTGTTGTTGAAGTGATGTTGTTGTTGTTGCTTATCCTCCTTGTCTGACGGAGTCAGACAAGATCCACGAGTTCGTTGACTGTTAGGAAGTCCAAGACCAGAAGAGGATTGGTAAAAAGATCCTCCTTAGAGAGTCCCATGCATTCCAAAAGTTGCTCTGGAGAAGCCTGATGATTTTGGCACTTGGTGCAGGTGGCGAAGGTTTTCCTGCTCTCGTTAAAAGTGAAGCACTTGATGTGACCGCTAGCGACTCCTGAGAGTACAGTTCGGGTACGTCTGTCACACGGGAGGTCAAGGGAAAAACTCGGTTTTGAGCCCATGTACCAATTATGGGTGGGGGGAGTTTTCCACTCCTCCGAGATTTTTTAATTTTCCCGGGAGTATAACTCCAGAAAAGTAAGTGCGGAGGAGGGAGTTGATGAAATCCTGCAAAACTCCTTAGCAAGATTATCAGCCATTTCATTCCCGTGGAGATTCACGTGTGAAGGTATCCATTGCAAATGAACATCATGATTAAGTGAAATGAGCTTTAATTGAAGCAGTATAGAGGTGCTGACCTTGTCGCCCACAAGAATCTAATTACTAAGGTTGTGAAGAGAACTACGTCTATCAGTCAAGATCCATAGGTCACCATAATCCTCTTCAGAGAGAATAGTTCAGGATGTGAAGTGCTAGTTGGTATCGCGCTGAAAAGTTCGCTATTTAAGTTGAGAGATAAATTCCAAAAGTCCCAGATTCATGAAGATATCCAGTATCGGTAAAGTTCACTTACATATTTCTAAATGTACTGTATGCGGGTATAGTAGGTCGACGTTATTTTTGCTCTAAAGTCCAAGTTATGGGGCAATTTAAACCACGAAACCCAAACAATTTATATATTTTTTTTTCTTTCAGCGGCATTTGTTAAATTACAAAGGTTCATATTTTTAAAACATCTATTTAGTTGTAGTTTAAGCCACATATTTTTCAGACGTGTAAATGTAGATGAGAGGAGGGTATTATGGAATACCATTTACATTTCTTAAAATAACTTTACTTGTTTTTAATTAATTGTTGACCTCCCCACAAAATCATGATGAGCATATAGTGTAATTATTTGTAATAAATTGTCAATGAAAAAAAATCCAAAAATTTTTTTTTTGTTGTTATTATAAAAAGTTTACTTTAAAAAAAAAAGTAACAAATAGAGGTTAATACGAAATAGTCGGGTAATATGGAATAGGTGGTTTAAACACCTTAAACCATAGAAAAACTAATTAGACTTCATAAAATCTTTTTCAGAGAATTTTCTGTGACAGAAGATACATTCGGCATCTTTATTTTCTGTTTCTTTAGTAGAATACATGAAGTCAATTTCTGATGATACTATGAAATACCTTGTATTCCATAATACCCGACACGCCATCTTTAAAAATGAACTTTTAAATTGATGGACAAAATATTTTCAGCTAAAAAACGACCAATGTATAACAAAATACAATTCTTTGAGCATACATTATGCTTAACATCAATGTTCAAATCACATATGTACTGGGACGCGGTAGCCCAGTTGGTAGAGCGCCGGCCTCGTAATTGGAAGATTGCGGGTTCGGTACTCGAGCCGGCCAAAGACCGTCGTATACACTAATGGTGGCTGGTGCACGTAAAATCTGTCGTGGCCGCAATGTCCTCCATGTTCCCATCAAAAATTATACCTCTGGGGGTCACCGAAGCGGGAGAGCCATCCCTTGCGTGGAGGACCAAAATTGTGATTGCATGTCTCCGGACCACCTCCAGGGGTGTGTCCCAGACCGTCGTCAATCGCCCATCTGCGCAGCACTAGGACATAAAACCCAACCATCCATCCATACACATATGTACTAGTAAGTTGAAATGTTTGAAAACTTGCCTGCAAAAGCTTTTAAAAATCACAAAACATACTTTGTTCTATAGAGAATGGTACGACAGCAACAAGCGGTTGCTTCTTACTGTATTGCTTCATGGGAATCCTTCTTGAGTAATTCATAGTATTTTGAAGAGATAGCAGCACAAATCAGAGCCGAAACCTCGGTATTCCATATTTCCCAACTATTCCATAATACCCTCCTCTCCTCTAATAGTAACTGAACAAAATGATGTCAATTCGAACTATCCCAAAATATTGTTGCACTTAACCAACTTTGTCTAAAATAGGTTCTCTAGTTCCTGTATTCATTGAATGAATGGTTTATTAAGGGGTTACATGAATTACGAAAGAAAAAATGAGCGATTTTTTATAAAATAGTTAAAAGTTCTTATTCAAAATTTTGCGCAAGAGAAACATTCAAACAATAAATGAGCCCATTCACATAAAACATAACACAAATAAACATTCACATTAAATGTGAAACATTCAAACATTATTTTATAAAACTTTCCTTAAAAAATTTAGAAAATTCAGACAGTGGGTTCTGGTTCCGGGGACCCTTCAGAAAGCCGTGGACACGATTTCTGAAAAAAAAAAAAAAAAAAAAAAAAAAAAGAAAGAAAGAAAAGAAAATGAACCAATCTTATTGAAATATTGAACTTTTCTTTAAAATATAATTGATTAATGCTTGGACGAAGGATTTTACTCTTTATTTTCTTCTATATTCAATAGAAGAAAGTATTGCATTCCGAAAAAATTTCGACCTCGGAGTTTTGACGGATTTACACGTTTTGAGAACTGTAGAACACGATTTGACCATTTTAAAACTAGTATGTTGTGGCCACCACAAGACTTTCTTCTATATTTTCCTATACAAATTCACTCAGTAACAAAGAAAAAAAAAAAAAAAAGGATATTTTTTTTTTCAGTTTTTTTTCGTTAAAAGTAAAAAAAAAAAAATTGATAACTTTGTTTTAAATTATCACATAGTTATAGTTCAACCATTCGTTTTAAAGGTATTGACGAGACCTTTCGAAAGATACCCATCTTGAAAATCCCCCCCCCTCGGGGCGTACTTCCCCCCAGGGGGGGGGGGAAGCGATGCCCCCACATGCAGAAAATTTTTTTCCTAATTAACTACTACTATTATCAATAATTCATATTAATTTTACAATCACAGGTTAAGAATAATTCTCATTATGTACATTTATACGAAATTTTGTCCTATATTGCCATGTTAAAAATTTAGAAAAAATACGATCACAGCGCCACCTGTTGAGCGATTGATTCTCAAATCTAATCAGCACCAGTTTATGTCAGGGGCCATCTAAATACCAAGTTTGGTTAAATTTCGTTAAAAGCACAAAAAATCGATAACTTTGTTTTAAATTATCACATATTTATAGTTCAACCATTCGTTTTATAGATATTGATGAGACCTTTCGAAAGATACCCATCTTGAAAATTTACTCCCCTCGAGGGGGACTTCCCCCAGGGAGGGTTGCGAGGCTCTTACACATGCAAAAAATTTTCCCCAGTTGACTATCTCTATTATAAATAATTCGTGTGAATTTCATAATGATTACCAAAAAATAATTCTCTTTATGCTCATTTATACAAAATTTTGCCCTATATCACCGTGTTAACAATTTAGAAAAAGCGGGTTGCAACCTGTAAGACAATTTTTATCGAAAGTTGGTAGGCACTAATTTATGTCAAGGTGCAACTACATACCAATTTGTATGAAATTCTGTGCAGTAGTTCTTGAGATACAGTTGCCACAAAATTTTGTCCCCCAGACACAGACAGGCAGACAGACAGACATTTTCTAAAAATGGTCGAAGCGTGTTCTACAGCTTTCAAAACGTGTAAATCCATCAAAAACCTGAGATTTTACGAATCTAATACTTTCTTCTAATGAATATAGAAGAAAGTAAAAATGTCAGTCTGTCTGTGTGTGTGACAAAATTTTGTGGCAACTGTATCAGAAAAACTACCGCACAGAATTTCAAATAAATTGGTATATAGTTACACCTTGAGATAAATTAGTGCCTATCAACTTTTGGTAAAAATTGTCTTACAGGTTGCGTTGCCATCCCGCTTTTTCTAAATTTTTAACATGGTGTTATAGGACAAAATTTTGTATAAATGTGCATAAAGAGAATTATTTTTTAGTAATCATTATGAAATTTACAAGAATTATTTATAATAAAGATAGTCAACTGGGAAAAAAGTTTTATGTATGTAGGAGCCTCGCCTCTCTCCTGGGTGGGAAGTTCCCCCTCGTGGGGAATAAATTTTTATGATGGGTATCTTTCAAAAGAGCTCACCAGTACCTGTAAAATATCGATTTTTTTTTTTTTTTTTACTTTCTTCTATATGTAATATAGAGAAAGTATTGGATTCGCGAAAATTTTCGACCTCCGTTTTTTGACAGATCTACACGTTTTGGGATGTCCTGAACACGAATTGATAGTTTTTAAAAAATGTCTGTCTGTCTGTCTGTCTGTCTGTGTGTCTGTGTGTCTGTCTGTATCATTTTTTTGTGGACGCTGTATCTCACGAACATATGAATGAAATTTAACCAAACTTGGTATTTAGTTGCACCCTGACATGAACTGGTGCCCATTAGATTTGGGGATCAATAGCTCAACAGGTGGCGCTGTAATCGCATTTTATGCAAATTTTTAACATGGCAGCATAGGACAAAATTCCGTATAAATGGGCATAATGAGAGTTATTTTAAACTTGTGATTGTAAAATTAATTTGAATTATTGATGATAGTAGTAGTTAACTAGGAAAAAAAATTTGTGCATGGGGGGGGGGGCATCGGTCCCCCCCCCCCCCCGGGGGGGTTAAATTTTGAAGATGGGTATCATTCGAAAGATCTCGTCAATACCTTTAAAACGAATGGTTGAACCATAAATCTGTGATAATTTAAAACAAAGTTATCGATTTTTTTTACTTTTAACAAAAAAAAAAAAAAAAAAAAAAATTCGATTTTTTTTTTTTTTTTTTTTTTTTTAATTATTGTTAGTGATTGAATATGTATTAATTTTCACAAAAAAAAAAAAAAAAAAAAAAAAAAGAAAAAAAAAATTTTTTTTTTTTTTTTTAATATTGTTACTGATTAATATGTATAGGAAAATATAGAAGAAAGTCCTGTGGTGGCCACAACATACTAGTTTTTTTTTTTCCATTTTTAACAATTTTTTTTTTTTTTTTTTTTTTTTTTAAATGTAGTATTGAGAATAAAATGAACTTTTTTTTGGATGTTTAGTGTTATACTACTTCTCTAATATGGAAATCTTACTGAATTATCATGGAAGATAATTTTATTAAATAATGATTTTAATAAATTATTTTTACTGAGTGAATTTGCATAGGAAAATATAGAAGAAAGTCATGTGGTGGCCACAACATTCTAGTTTGGATTACGACTAATTTTGCAAGACTATACGTAGGGCAAATTATACTGACAATTGTACTGTTTTGGCATACAATTCAGCCAAAAAATCAATTTTCCTTAAGGAAAAAAAAAAAAAAAAACTTTCGAAGATCGAGCACTAGTCAATTCTACTTTGAAGAAATGTACAAAATTTTTAATGAGATCGGTGCATTAATTTTTGAGAAATCGTGTCTACTGCTTTTCTGAAGAGTCTATGGAAGATTGAATCCAAAGACTGAATTTTACAAAAGTTTTATAAAATACTATTTAAATGCTTGTTTTTTTATATGCGCATAAACTTGAATAAAATTTTTTTATTTATTATAATTGAAAAAAAGAAATTAGAGAAATTATAATTATTTTTTGCTTTCTCTTAATTATATATAGGGTAATTGCACCAGTGATTGAAACTTTTAGAGCAATCTCTGATGTTTTTAATGTTCTAGTCATCAGAAAATATTTTTAGAAATCTTAAGTTAGTACATATGGTATGGAAGACATTCAGAACCACATATATGTTAAAAAATATACATTTGATAACAATTATTATTTTTTTTTATGAATTTTTATTTGACGCCCACTCAATGTTCCAGTAATTGACACTGCCAGTTTTTCATTTTATCAGTAATTGACCCCCTATGTTTCAGTGTTTGACGCTGCTAGTTATTCATTTTACCAGTTATTAGTACCCTATGCTCCAGTGTTTGACACAAAATGTTAAAATTCTTATACGTAAACTGTATGATTTTATTATTTTTCTTATTTATTAATTATTTCGGTATAAATGTCAATTACTGACCCATGCCAATCATTGGAGCACCTACCCTACGTAGAAAAAATATTGTTTTGCGGTTAAGTTTTCAAAATTGAGTTTTTGTTGTATTTACATGTTTTGAGGGTCCCTGAAGTGAAAAATCATGCTTTTGTCGGTTGGTCTGTGTGTGTGTGAGTGCTATCAGCATATCTCTAGAACAAATAATGGCAGAAAGTTCAAACTTAGTATTCTAAATGTGTATCGCATAGGGATGCTACAGTAAACTTTTCGTTGACATTAATCAAATGGTTCGAGTACAGGGACATCCAAGAGAACTCAAATATATTAATTCTATCTGGAAATTTCTGGTAAGCACAGTGTAACAGCTACACACTGACTTAAACGAAACGGAATGAACATAATTTATTATATTCGTATGGGCATTTTATTAAACAATTGACTAATTCTGAAACAAATAAAAGAATGAATTATAAACAGATGTATGAATCTTAAAATATTTTTGTAACTTTTGTATTTTTTACGACATGTGAAGTTTTTATAATATGTGTAACATAAAGTAAGTAATTTAAGAGTAATTTACTTGCAATATTTCCTCCCAGTACAATCAACACATAAACATATTTATAATCTATATATATATATAGTATACAACATTTCACTTAACAAATAACATGAAATACATTAACATTCTATTAAATTTGTGAAGCAGATTTAAAAAATAAAAAATGCATAACAATATTATACTTACTTGTAATTACTTACAGTATTCGTAACATATAACACACTTTTGCTTAATTAGATATTTCATTTTAGAAATTCTATCTGCGTTAACTACTAAAGCGCAACATTTCATCTTAGAGCAGTGTTGCCAGATTGGAGACTTTTTTTTATTCAATGTCCACCACTAAATATTAAATGTGACGGTTGCCTAACAACTTCAAAGATTAATCATCGATTATGTATATCAAACATCATTTCTCAAATTTATTGGTGACTATTGAATAAAAAAAAGCCTCCAATCTGGCAATACTGTCTTAGTGGCAACTGTCGGAGCAATTGTTTTTTACTTCCATTACGCTACTACCGTAGGTAATGGAAGTATTGTATTCGGTCTGAAAATTCGATATCGGGTTTTTACCAGATTTACACATTTTAAGGTCCGCTGAGTCCAAAAAAGTGGTTTTTGGCAATTGGTCAGTGTGTATGTATGTATGTGTGTGTGTGTGTGTGTGTGTGTGTGTGTGTGCGTGTGTGTGTGTGTGTGCGTGTATGTGGAGAATCTTCTGGCTATTATAGCTCAGAAACTAATAAAGATAGAGCTACGAAACTTTAGAATTGAAATACGCCTGGTGTACAGATGAAATTTCCAAATTTTGGTGAAAATTGAAAAACCGGAAGTGGGACATCGGAAACCGGAAGTGGGACCGTATGTCCGTATCTGAAAAACGGCTCTAACGATTTTCTTCAAACTTGCTATATAAACATTCTATTAGATGTCCTTTCGAATGATATAGTTGGTTAAATCAGGGAAATTGATAGGCGTCCTGTATAAATAGCTCAATTTCAGGCATCGCAATGGCGTTGCTTTAAAAACGGTTGTACGGATTTTTTTCAAACTCGCCATTTTAACTCACTTTTAAATATGCTTTTGTATGTAATTATTGTTTTCCTGTCAATAATTGAGTTTAAACGGAAGTGGGACATCGGAAACCGGAAGTGGGACCGTAAGTCCGTATCTCAAAAACGGCTCAAACGATTTTCTTCAAATTTGCTATATAAACACTCTATTAGATGTCCTTTCGAATGATATAGTTGGTTAGTTCAGGAAAATTGATAGGCATCCTGTATAAATAGCTCAATTTCAGGTCTTCAAGGGCGTTCCTTTAAAAACAACTGTGTTTATGTTATGTCATAGGTTAATGTTTATAATGTGTGTAGTACTGGGTAATGGAAGTCGTGTGGCTGTTACACACCAGATTTTTTCTTTCAGAATGTTGTTTTCGTTTTTCGTCTTCTTACGAATTTTATAGAATTCCGACTCATAGATCTAACTTTGAGTGGTGTTTTGGTCATTTTATAACCCAACTTGGACCAGCGAAAGAAAATGAGCTATTGCTCCTACGTCATTTTCCACGTCACAGACAAACTTTCTATATTTATAGTTGTATTTCCCGATGTTTGAACATTTGCGTCTTTTATACCACTCTTTCATTTTTCTAATAAAATTCCGAATTTTCGGGCTCTGATAAATAATTTTAAAAAGTATTTCATCTAAACAAATAACGCTTTAATTGATAATGGACTTTTACACGAATATTTATTTTTGTAAATAAAATTTTCGACGATGGAATCACTATGCTATAAAAGTAAGATAAAATTAGAGAAGTTTACAAATAATTTGGAAGTATTTTTAATTTATTAATTAATATTTTTATTTTCTACAGCGTCATCTCGAAAAATCTTTCACTATTCGGAGGCGGTACAGCAACAACTAATGAAGTGAATTAAATAAAATTTCATTTATAAGCAACAGAAGACATAGGAAAAGGACTTTAAAAGAAAAAAAAAGTTCCACAAATAGCCGATACAGGAGACTTTGGAGTTATTTTTTTGTACGCATGCACTATTGAATTTGCATAGTCTACCGATTTTGCAACCTTGTTAATGCATATTTGAATTTTGACTGTTGAAAACGAAATAACGCAGTATTAAAAAAAAGTGCTGAAAATGGATTATGTGAAGTTTTAATAATGTTTGAATAAAAATACAATGATATGCGTCATTAACGGCATTTTAAAAAATATATTAACATATTTCATTTTTAACAGCTCCAAAATCATATGTACAAAAAATTCTGCTTACATTCTTTGTAAACGTAATTTAGTACGACAGGACTTATTTTAATTTATTCTTCCATGTAAAGGCACCTCTGGGAGCCGTGGCGGATCAAATTTGTGATAGCATATATCCTGATTATTCTCAGGATTGTGTCCCAGACCATCTCCATTTACCTATAGCGTAGTGCTAGTGCGAAGTTAAAACCCAACCAACTAACCAACCAATCCATATAAAGACATGCAGTAACTGGGAATCATCCCCTATCATCGATTACTGTATTCATTTTTTAAAATTTCTTTGGTATAGCTTTAGTTTAGGAGCCCCTTGGCGGCTTTTAAATTTTATTAACATTTTGGCGATGAAATAAAAGGGCTATCGCAAGTTGCGTAAGTAAAGACCTCGGCGAGAAATATCCCAGCTAATTCGGTTCCAAATTTCAAATTTCGCAATGGGATTCTATACTGAAGCCATTCTATTTCTTTAGGACAATTTTTCTCGATTTTATTTATTGAAATATATATATATATATATATGCACGTTCTTCTTCTTCTTCTTTTTTTTTTTTTGGTCATAAGAAGAAATACAGGGTAAGTCAAAATGAATATAGCGATTACAAACGGCTATAACTACTTAATGAAAAAGAATTTATCGATAAGATTAACACAGAATGTAGACGGAACTTCAAAATTTTGTATACATACGTTATAAATGTTCTATGTGACTTCCCTTGGTCACATGGACATCATCTAGGCGGTAGTCCATTTCACGCCATACATTCTGAAGCATTTGCTCAGTCACCGACGCAAGCGCATTACAAATGCGTACTTTGAGTTCTTCAATTGTTTTGGGCATGGGAAGCACATACATTCCATCTTTTACATAAACACGTAGATAAAAATCGGAGGGTCTCAAAGTACGCATTTGTAATGCGCTTTCGTCGGTGACTGCAGACATGCTTCAGAAAGTATGGTGTTAAATGGACAACCGACTAGATGTTATCCGTGTGACCAAGTGAAGTCAGAAAGAACATCTATGACGTATGTATACAAAATTTTGGAGTTCCGTCTACATTCTGTGTTAATCTTATCGATAAATTCTTTTCCATTAAATAGTTATACCCGTTTGTAATCGCTATATTCATTTTGACTTACCCTGTATATTTACTTATTTATTTTTGAAATCGATTTGTTTTTTCTTTTGAATAACTTTAATATTAAAATGGGGTTTTTACTTAATTTTTTTCGAATCAATTATCCGATTGTACTAAAAAATACAGCTTTAGCTAGATTTTGAACTTATTAATAAGTATATAACTTTTTGATAAAATCTAATAATCCAGACAAATAATAACGACAAACTTTCAACTTTATATATTTTAAATGAAAACAAAAATGTCTGCACGTTCATTCAAGGTGTAATACAAAAACGGTGACAACAAAAAATCGCTGTCTGAAAGGAGTAGTACGACCTGTCTTTCTAATAACTGTTTTTACTATTTTTTTTCTTTGTGGAAATCATATCGATATCCCCGTGTCTTCCACAATCTGTAGATGAAATTTGATTTCATCCGGTTTATTATGTTTTTTTTTTTTTTTAGGACTGAGGGCCTATTAGTCTCAATCTGGGATTTTTGCGTTGTCGATTTCGATAGTTGGACATTTGTCGAAATCTAAAATTTATCGAAAATATAATTGAATAATTTGAAAGCGATGTTATAATTTGAAAAAAAAAAAAAAAAAAAAAAAAAACTAATAGTCCTCCGTCCTAAACTAAATTCTGCTTTTGCAAGAATTTCATCAAAATCTTTTATTATTATTATTATTATTATTGAAAGAAAAAGAAAAGAAAATTAATAATAATCAGTATCGTTACAAGCGATATCGAAAATTTTTTTTTTAATAATTTTGAATTAGGAAATAAAAAGTGCGCGTGAAATAATATGAAATAAAAATAAGTAAAAAAAAATGAATTTAATAATTTAATGTTTTTGTTTTTCGGGGGCTGCTCATGCATATAAAAAATGCGTATTAAAACGAGTCGAAGAAGGAAGCGAAATAAGTATTGAGTTATATTACGATAAACACGATACATAATATGATACGATATATTAGACCTATCGTCCAGGGTTAGTAGGCATTTTCGTTGAAAGAAATAGTTTGTTCGTTCGGTGCAACTTGCACATTAGTCCCGTGAGGTACAACTTTCACATTAGTCCCTTGAGGTACAACTTTCACTTTAGTCCCGTCAGGTACAACTTGCACATTAGTCCCCTTTAATTTTTTTTTTAGAACTGAGGATTATTAGTCTCAATCTGGGATTTTTGCGGTGTCATTTTTTTTTTTTTTTTTTTTTTTTTGGTAGATGCCCACCTAAAGTGAAAGTTATTTTATGGTCACCTTATACAAAAATAAATTCAAATCGCATACTGCTTATTGTATTTTGACAGAATTTTATCAGCAGCCGTTTTATAAGATATATTGGGTATTATAATCAAACTTCTGGAATAAACAGCATAATATATCTAAAACGAACGAGTGAAATTTAACTACATTTGGTGTACAGAAGATTGATCATTTATACGCTGAAGAAATTAAAATAAATAGAAATTAAAAAATGTCTTTTGGGTGGCATAATCATGAATAACAAAGCACATTAGGCTTACGGAATACATATAAACAATTTGGATGTTGATCGATTAGTCTTTGTTCCCTTATAGGTCACCTATCTGATAAATTCGCCATCATGCGAAACGTTATCTGGTGAATATTTTTGAGCTATTATCGTTGTTATGTTTTTATTCTTTCAGCTAATATCGTGAATAGAATATAATCCAAACTAATAAAAACCTGCCAGCATATTTTAACAACAAGAGATGTACGAAATTCGAGATTAGGAAATAAATTTGAGAGAATGCATTCTCCGATGTTAATATTCAATATAAAACGTAATGCTCCTTAAAAGAACCCAGATCTTGATTAAATATTTCTTAGACTCAATAAAATTTACATTTATGTTCTTCATTTAACTCATGCCTAAAGATTTCGAAATATATTAAAGATTTTTTTTTCTTCTTCAAATAAGATTTGAATTAAAAGAACTGATTCCGAGTGCATAAAAGCAAGTATACTTATTTTTTGGACTCGGATAAGTAATTTCAGAAAATATTCCATCTAAACAAACAACGCTTTGATTGAAAATCGTCTTTTACAAGAATATTTATTTAGTAAATGAAATTTTCTATGATAAAACTACTGATGAAAGCAAAAGATACATTTCCTAAACGGAAAAGGAGTTCACATTACCTAAAACGCATTTTTGAGTAGTTTATGTTTGAAATTGTCAAGGAAAGCTTATATGTTTTAACATATTCATATTTCAGCTTAAATTAGTTCTTTAAATGTTTAAAATTAATTTCTTAAAATCTTATTAATGTGGGTTACGCGAACGATTAATTAGATACTAAGATTTTTCAGTGAAAATTTCGATATCTTAACATAAAGTTTGTTAATGTCCAAAAAAGTTTATTTATGTATTAATTGATCCAGTGTTGTACAACTATTCTGTCTTTTATATTATTTTCAGAATCTAAGAACATGATTCGACAAGATTTATGTAACAAAACAGTATTAATTGTACTTTTTTTTAATGTAGGAATTACTGCTAGCGCACGAATAATTTTGCCGCCAATTACCAGTTGCTACAATATTGACCATTTCACTGTTCAATATATCTAAATAGAAATAAATAAACAATAAAGCTCATTTTGAATGAAATTTAAAATTTAAATAGGTAAAATATGTAACATAATAATTTTGAATTGAAGATCTGACTGAAATAATTCTAGGTTAAAAACTTAAATAACAGTAATAATAATGATAATAATAATTATGTAGTAAACATTGATAAGGAACACAAAACAGACGACTGAAATGAAAGAACATGTAGTTAGAATAAAATTTAAGAAAGTGAAACAGATAAAATAAATGGGGTCATAACTTGCAACTGAAGGTTAACTGAATGAATTCTACATTTGAAATAAATGAATAATAATATAGTAACTGCTGCTAAGCAAAAAATACAGCTTCATTTTTTAAAGCGATGAATCAGTCTTTAAAAAATGCTTTTCAACACTTTCCAACAATGTTGAAAAGTGTTAATAACTTCGGTTTGTTTGTATGTCCGTCCGCGCTCTAACCCTCGTAAATATCCATAGGATTTCTTGAAACTGACCCATATTATGTACAAATACGTTATTTTGCACAAATCTTAGTGAAATTGAAATATGTTATTCATACACACAAAAGATTGTTTTACATAATATATTGTGTGATTAGCATTAAGATTTACGGAGCCACACAAAAAATATCCAGTCACATTAAGGGCTATTATTAGAAATTTGTTGGAATTGCATTTTCGTTTACATTAAACATTTTTAACACTTTCTAACAATTTTTAAGTGTGAATATGATTTGAATTAATGTATCTGTCTTTCCGACTGTCCATCGGTATGCCCACCCACCTCCAGTGTCCATAAATATTTCCAAAATTTCTTTAAAATGATATATGTTGTTTAAGGTCACTATGAAATGTTCCCTAATTTAAAATAAGATTAATAGGTCCTGTACAACTGGTTTGTATACAGGGACTTTCCCAAAAATATCAGTGCATTGCATTTCAGAAGAGACATTTTTATAAATCACATTTAAATTACTTTCTGCTACAAAAATCATGAAGGAATTAACTTTTATTACTAATACGATAAAATAATATTTTGTATAGAATATGATATGCTTAATCTTCAGATTTACAGGGCTACACTAAAATATTCAGATACATTAAGGGATGCAATGGGATTTTAAAAGCTACATGCTTGTCTTAAGCATTTTTAACACTTTCCAATAATGTCTGAGAGTGACTATGAATTCCGTTAGTCCATATGTATGCTTTTTTGTCATTCTGTTTTTTCGTTGTGCGACAATGTAGACAAAGAACATTAAAGGTTATACGATACAACGAGTACGTACATCAGGAAAGTGTTAATAATCAATGCGTACCGCACGATTTTTCGTTCTTGTTATACATTTAAATGGAAAAATAACAACACGAAATTAGTTCGAGTTTGAAGAAAATTTTGTAGAAAATCAAAAAATTAAATGAGTAACTTCACGACTCCCAACAGTTCGTAAAAACATATTTAAGTATATAAAATATTTAAGGCTTTTGTTAAAATTTGAAGCTTATTTAAAAAAACCCAGAGTGTCACTATTCTCTGAAATTTCTTGAACTAATATTGAGTTACCCAGTATATTATGCATAACTTATGTACGCACAAAACAATACATTTACACTTAGCACAGGTCACATACACACACAGACGCAAAAAAAAAAAAAAAAAAAAAAAAAAAAAGACATGATTTAACTGTAAATGCACTCTAGACAGAAGTTACTAGTTTGAATCAAACTTGGTACTGAGGTAGCTGCAACCACGAGATGATTTAATCTTTTGCTATAATTTGGCAATTTTATGTTGGACCAAATATTGGTATTATGTTAAAAAAAAAATCGACATTCGACTGAGGCGGGGATCGAACTAAAGACCTTCTTTTCGGAAGTCAAACATTGTGGCAACTCTGTGTGTTTCGTTGATTTTGATAAAAGGGGCTAAATTTTCTAGAGTCTTATCTTAACCCATGGGTGAGTTGTTGCACAAAATTTGCGCCATGTTTTCGACCATACTCTTTAATTTAAGCTTGGTTTTCACTGTAAAAAATATGTCCTATTTGCTGCCAGAAATTCTCTGTAATTTGAGAAAATACGTTCTGACAACGTAATTTTTCCGTAAATTACGCGTCTTTTCTCAAATTACAGAGAATTTCTGGCAGCAAATAGGACATATTTTTTACAGTGTGGTTTCAATATGCATTTTACTGATTGATATTTCCTAGACTGTATAATAGATTTTTCTCTTTTCTTGTAAGCATATACTTCAATACACTTTCTTATAGTAACATATGATTAGTGATCAATTGAATTAAGAACTCTTTCTTTCTTGTAATGAATGTTGGTTTTGGTTGACATAATCACACGCGAACATACTTCACATATTTTATTTTCACTCTCCGGCTTACAGCCGGTGATTTTCAGCGCTCTACTAGTGCCATCTCCTGAATACAAGGGGAATTACAATTGCATGTACTCCGAAATACTTCCCTTGTGAGTAGATGGATGGTAGCTCCAAGTTTTGGTGCAACTGAAATTCAATCGCAAAAGTAAAAAACTAAAATGTGAGGTTGAACCATGTTACGTTATTGCTTATAACTTTACTCCATATAGTGGTTCAAGTTTAGACTGACATTTTTAACAGTGCACCGATCGTAGAAAAAATATAAAAGACATATAAAATACATAAAAAGAGACATAAATTTATATATATTTTTAAGTTTTTCATCCTTTTTTCGACCTTTTTGTATAAATGGTACACTAAAGTGCCACCTCACTAAATCTTAAATAATTACTAGAATGAAGTGGTATGTTTCATTTTTATTGCTTATAACGCGCTTATCAGACACGGCGACTTTTTAAACAACCAATTTTTAAGCCGACTTTAGCGCCAATTTTTCTACGCCGAAAACACCGTAGAGGTTACAAAAGAAGGATGAAATGTTGGATGAAAGAAAGCTAACTTTTCACGCTTATCACTTTTCTTGGCGAGAATAAAATACTCAATGATTAGTGTTAAATTTTGCTTTCATTTGTGTAAAATATCGCACTATTATTTCTACTTTGATCTTTGTTACAACTATTGTCATATCACCATACGAAAATAACAACGATTAATTCAAAATTCTTATCATTAAACGGTAAAATAAACACACTTAACGATAATATTTCTTGTTCAAATGTCCACTTTAAACTATTTCCCTGTTCCACCATCTTAGAAATATGACGTATCAAAATAGCGCATTCTGATTGGATGAATCTAAGGAAAAATTGAGCGTACACTGTACAAAATATGTCCTATTTGCTGCCAGAAATTCTCTGTAATTTGAGAAAATACGCGTAATTTATGAAAAAATTACGCTGTCAGAACGTATTTTCTCAAATTATAGAGAATTTCTGGCAGCAAACAGGACATATTTTTTATAGCGTAGAGACAACTTTATCAAGACAGCACTGAAAAAATTGGACAAGTCCGGCGTGCGCTATCACACTGGGAGTAGAGACAATTTTCTCTGGAAAATCGGCGCTAATCAGTGGTTGCCTCTAAAATCGCTTATAAAGTCGTTGTGTCTGATAAGACCTTAAATGATCTTTATAAATTCATTTTAAGGCTTAAATAAATATATATATATATATATTAAACACATTTTTTGTCTATTTCATAATGCAGTAAGTAAAAGGTTAAACTGTACGGGTACCTACCAGAAATTTCTCCCATAGAGGTAATTATTACACTGAATGCATTTACATATCCCTGTACATGAACAATTTAACATTTAACTGACTTTAATAAAGTTTCACATCACATCCCCGTATGACACATATTTAGAATATAGAGTTAGAACTTCCAGCCGATACTTGTGTTTGCAGAATCACAGACACACAGACACATTAGCATAGACGCCAACATTTTAATTTATTTCGGAGTATTTTTAGCCCCGCTTTTTTTTTTTTTTTTTTTTTTTTTCCATACCACTTATTTTTTAAGGATAAATTTTTCTTATTTTATCGAAGTTTTATATTGGAGAAAATTTTTCTATAAATAAAGTGGTGCGAAAAACGTGATTTTCTGATTCGAAGACCTTGAAACGTGTAAATATAGTAAAATCTCGCTTTCAAAATTTCGATTTAAAATAACGCTTTTTCTACCATTACAGGAATAAGAGAAAGTAAATTAAGTAAAAATTACCACTATTATTTTTTTTAATTTAATATGGGATTAAAATAAAAATTTTGTAGATTTTAATATTTTATAAAAATATATTTGAGGAAATTTAAAAATTTACACATTAATATAATTCATACGCTGACAAATATCAAATAAATATCTGAATGTTTTCTTTTAAATATCAATAAAACAACTAATTATTTGTAATATTTTTATTCATTTGAAATATAAAATGTGTTTAAAATTTCGCATTTGTTAATCTACATATTATTTGACATAAATTTTAGACAAAACCATCTACATATTTGTTTACAAATATGAAAATAGTTATTTTGATGAATATACATTCTTTCAAAGATATCTTAATTAGTTTGTATGTATTAAGTCACTGATTTATGCAAAAGTCATCGTTTTCAGTAATGGAAAAATTCTATTGCAACATAAAATAATAATACCCATACATTTGTTTCTTGCATATTGATAGTTGAAACAGAATTCTTACATTGTTTTCGGTTTTAGTTATAATAAATAGATGAAAGATAGTTCCATCTTAAATATTTTAATGCTTATTTTTAGTTAAAACTTACATAGAAAAATATTTATATAGTTTTTCTTTCTTTCATTTTCTTTCTTTTTTTTTTTTTTTTTGTAACTAATACAATCTACCATGTTTTATTCCGAATTCTATTCTAGAAAGCATATACAATCTACTGAGTAAATAAATGAAAACATTCTTTTTATTTTTTTATTTTTTTTTAATAGCAACTAAAAATTCGTAAGCAAGCTCGATAAATTAAAAAAAAAAAAAAAAAAAAAATTCCGGAAATAGTTTTGGGTTTAAATAATAGCACCACTTTTCACTAAGAGAAAAAAAAAGGCATGAGTGCAGCATAAGAGCAGCCAGGGGCTGAGTTATGAATGGTGCCCAAGGGGAATCAATGAAATTCAGACCCCCCAATTAGTCAGTTGGTCCCAGGAATAAAAATTATAAATAAAAATTATTCAGTTTTAAAAATTAACATTAAATAAAAGTTTAGGAATTGTTTAAATATTCAGATGCAAGGCAAGGTTGAATACCTCGAAAAATAACTTCCCTAATTATTGTGTTTATCCGCCCAGTAACACAAAATATAGTTCATCTACATTCTTGGCGTAACTTAAAGAATGATTTTAACGAGATTTTTCAAAGCCTCGTATGTTACTAATGATCTTATTTTCATTTCTCAAATGAAAGATAGTAACTTCGGTATATACTGAAAGCCATCTAAATACAGTAAACGAGAACGACTGAAAAAAAAAATGACTGTGTTATTAACTGACTTAAAATTAGGTGAGGAAGGTTTTCGAGAAATGAAATCGTTGCTTAATGATGTGCTTAGAAACATTAAAAGAAGATAATGTTTTGTAAACATCGGACTGATAAACCACCCATCAAAGATGAAAACAACACAAATCAAGAAATGCTGCTATTGTATTTTTATCTAATGTGAGTTTGATGAAACGGCTTAACAGGATATGCTAGGATCGTTACCTTTTACGCACATTAACTGAAAGTAAGATTTTAAACAACTGCTTGATACTTTTCCCTCTCGTATGCAATATGTAAAAACAGTTTAAAAGGGATTATTTGCTAAACACAATATATTTTAATTTATGTATATTATTCTTGTCACTGATGGTTTTACAAGCATGATCATGGGAGAAATTTACCTATCGAATTCCAGGTAAAATATAGAACCCACCAGCGGCTGAGTGGTTCTGCGCTCAAACTGGTAGATAGGAAGTGCCGGTTTCATCCCAAGTCTCGCTCATCGAGCTAGCTATTTGGAGTTTTTCATGGTTTTCTCCGAAACTTGTGTAAATACGGGCTAGGACCTCTTAGAAAGACCCCCTCCACGCAGGGCATTCCACCTGTTGGCCTCGGACCCTAGCGTAGTCAGTCGGCCTTAAACCCTATAACCAACCAACCAGGTAAAACAGTCTCCATTTTAATTAAAAAAAAAAAAAAAAATGGTATAAAATAACCACAGTTAAAAATTTCACCGTTTGCTGATTTGAAACGCTTGGCAGCAGCATAAACTCCTGTATTTTCCCGTAAATATTACAGTATGTACCGGTATCTATTTGGAGTGTATTAGGCCGTTGCCATCTAGGTACTATTATCCACAATTTAATAACGATTTGTGATCACAAATAAAGTTGGTTGGTTGGGTTTTACGTCGAACAAGTGCTGCACAATGGGCAATTGGCGATGGTCTGGGACTCACTTCTAGGGGTGGGGCGGAGAGATGCCATCACAATTTTGATCCTCCACAGACACAAATAAGAAGTAATTTACTAAAATAGCCTGTGAATAACAGTAAAACTTGCGTTACATTCCCTTATTGACCATATATACTGTAAAAAAGTGCATTACATCTTACAGCAGAATTTGCTTGCACCTATTTCCCAAGCACATTCTTCTGTTAAGTAGAATAATTCGCAGCAGAAACATCTGTCAAGGGGACTCTTTTTTCAGATATTTATGCTGCAAATTTACTTTATTTGACAGTAAAATGTGCTGACACCCATTTTTAACAGCACATTCTGCAGTAAAAATGGCTGATATTTAGAGGGAAATTGCAATATTTATAGCAAAACTGTAATTTAGGGAGGCATACTATTGTAACAATCGCAGCTGTCGTATATCACAAGTCGGATCGTACACTCCGCAGCAAAAGTATCCGAGCACTCGCAATAATCCCTGCCTAAAAAAAGTACACTTAATACTGCTATGCTAAATAAATCCTTGTTGAATCATGTTCTTAGACAGATGAAGAACATGACTCAACAAGGATTTATTTAACAAAGCAGTATTAAGTGTACTTTTTTAAGACGGGGATTATTACTAGTGCTCGGATACTTTTGCTGCGGAGTGTATGATCTGACTTGTGATCTACGATAGCTGTGATTGTTACAATAGTATGCCTCCCTTATAGTATAATTATGCAGTAAAAAATTGTAAAGCAACAGTTATTTTTTCAGTTCTGAATGCTAAAACGGAATTCATAAAATTGCTGTATAATAACCGTACGACTTCCGTTATCTACACTCATATTTTAAACTCTTTTTGAGAATAGTGTGGTCAGAAGACTTACAATTCAACTGTAACTAATCAGACACATACCGGTTTTCCTGTAGTAAAAATCTAATACATATGTCGTAAAAATATATAAAAGAGATCTTATAAAGCGAGTTTAAAGAAAACCAGTCGGGAGCCATTTTTTTGGTTAATTGGCTGAAATTGGCCTACTTAATCAGGATGCCTGCTAATATTCCTATTGTAAACGATTAATACATGCGAAAAAAATTTATAAAATGTGGTCTTTGTAGCAAATTTGAAGAAAAACTTTCGGGCCATTTTCGAGATACTGAGTATATGTTCCATTTTTTGAGTTTAAACGAAACTTGGAAAACTCATTTGTTTACCAGTAATCAGCATATATATTCGAAAGGTCATCTAAAACGCAGTTAATATCGGGTGTTTGATAAAAATCCGGAAAACAATTTTTTTTAAAACCCACTTGAAAAACTGAAAATTGACCAATTTATTCAGAACACCTGACAATGTTCTGGAAGCAACCACATAATGAATTTGAAAGGACACAGCAACTTTGAAGAAAATCATCAGAGCCGTTTAAAACATATGGATTTACAGTCCAACAACCTCTTGGGGTTTATCCCAAATCGTCGCTAATTGGTTACTGCGTAATTCTAGTGCGATATTAAGCCCATTCAACCTCAGCCATCTAAAAATATTAGGAGCATGTAGATTGACCTAAATTTGGCTCCTCCTTTTCGTTTGATAAAACACTGAATTTTAGTTTTAGCAGTATAGATTCATTACTTTCCTACTATTTTTCTGCAGAGCATGTTTATCTTTCATGAGGTTGAAATAAAAAAAATTCAGAACTGTGATGGATATTCTTAGATAACACTCTTATATTCAAATATTCCTCCAGTGTCATCAAAAATACATTAATATTACATCAAATCTATATTTTATCCTATAGGTAATTCACTAGTCTTCCTCTCTCTAAGAAACTCTGGGAATTATCAATAACAGATATCTGATATAAATCTCAAAATGCAAAATTCCTTTAAGACCTATGTATTGATTTATCACCCATCCCTTAGGAGCAAATAATCAGCTAGAAGTTTGCTTTTCCCCATAAAAGTTACTTCTGAGAACAAATGACGATGAAACGCAGGAGTTTCAAATTTGGAATTTCAAGGTTTTCAAAAAATGAGGAAATTTTTAATATTCCTCAAATTTCTCAATAAACTTTGTTGATAGAAACTTAAAAATTAATAAGTTAGTTTCTCCGGTTGTTGAATACTTTCTTTTTTCTTTCATTGTTTCTTTTTCTTTTTCATTTCTCTTTTTTTTTTTTTTTTTTTTTGGCCAGACATATAATATCAAATAATAATAAATAAATAAATAATAAAATAAAATTAAATAAAATACTTTTAAAATTCCAATTTTAACGGGATTTTAGCAAAAGTATACGGCCTTGGAAATAAAATTTCATAAATCAGTAAATTGTAGTGTATAGGAATACTTCTTCGTATCTCGGTAAAATATATGCAAGTGTTATGCCCTTGAAAATCTATGCAGTCCGTGTTACAGTGCTTTACAAAATACCTATTAAGTTTAAGTTTAATCGAATGTAGCATTTAGACGCTATCGTGCTTAGGAAAACACCCATCCGTATGGAGGACATTCCACCTATTGGCCTAGGATCTTAATTAAATCGGCCTTAACCCAAATAACTATCCTATAGTGCATACTCACTCACATACACACATACATGCATATTTAAGTAACCATAATTTTTTTTCAGTAATAATTTTAACGTATAAATATTCCAAAAATTTCATAGTAAGATTATTTTATAAATAAATAATTTCCTTACATAACATATCATTCAGAAGGTAAAAAATTATATTACTGATAAGTTTTGTTTCAAAAAATGTCGTGGAAACTAGAATTTAATCATTTCAGAAACAAATAATATTCTCAGTTCTATAATAAATAATATATAAAAAACATCCCGGTGTTATAAGCCATTAACAACATTTTGGTAAATTCATAGTAGGGAAAAGTTGGACAAAACGGGATACCATTCTTGTTTTTTTTTTAATTCGGAAAATATGTTGAAGAAAACCACACAATTTTTTTTTATAACTACAACATTTATTGAAGCACACAAAAAAGATATTTTTAACTAATTGTAATGATTTTAAAATAGTAAAAAAAAAGCATTTACCAAACTTTTACACATCCCGTTTTAGCATACCTGGGTTGGATAAAACGGGATAGGGATTACAATGTTTAATTTTTTGTGTAAAACTAACTGAAAAGCATAATTAACTGACAGAAAACTGTAAAGCAAAATTTCCACTTGAAAGAACAATGTCTTCAGTAATCAGAGACTTAAAATAAGAGTTTTGTATGTTTTTATTTACAAAATGGGAAAGAAGACCTTTTATTTCGGCCTATAGCAGAACAAAATTCGCATAAAAAGGCATTAGAACACGCTTCGTGAACCCATTCTTGGCATCCAGAACATTGTATCCAACCTTCACCAGCCTTAGAATCGACGTACAGTGTATTACAATATATGCAGATTCCTCCTCCCTCTCTTTCATCTTCAGACAATGACGACATGCATTCTTGGCTGCTTGCTGAAGGTTTATTAAACTTTTCTATGTTTTGACTTTTAACATCAGAATTAGGCGTTCTTTTGGATTCTTTTATAGGCCTACTTTCAGGTTTCCATTCTTCCTCTTTTCCATTTCCTTTTCTTATAAACTTCTTTTTGGAATTTTTAGAAGGATTTCTTAGCAGCCTTTTCTTCAATTTTCTTGGTTCTTTCTTGTAGTTTTATCATCCTTTATATTTCTTCCATTTCTAACTCACTCTTATATAGAGATGATGTTATTACTACAGTTTCTTTTTTCTCTTATCAGCCTTGTTTTCTGGGCGAGGTCCTTTTACTTGAGGTACAGGTAGAACAAACTTTGGAGAGATGGAAAAGGGTAGCTTAGGTCGATAACAAGAGAGTTCTAATCCTTTCTCCCCTGAGGATGTTGCAGTTTGGTCTGTCCGTAGGCTGTCTCATGACAGGTTTGTTGGCTGGTCTACTCCTAAGATGTCCTTTGAGAAAAGTATATAAAAAACTGTATCCCGTTTTATCCAACTCATAAGTGTCCCGTTTTGTCCAACTCCGACACTTTTCAAAATAAACATGGCTGCTGCCTAAATGTGAAAGGAAAATTAGATAGACTACACATGAGAATATTCGTTAATAAATGCTTAATCAAATGTAATATTCACCGGAATTGTATTCCCATATATGTAGGCAGAATAATGTAGAAAAAAACGCACGTAAATGTAGAAAGGGCCAAGAAAAGAGAATAAAAAAGTTCTGGGAACTACAACTTTCCATTAACTAGTGGTCTCGAGACGGGACGAACTGAGAATAATGTAATGATGGCCGAGAACAAGTTTTTGTCGTCATCAGCTCGATAGCAGTACTAGCCGGGTCCCTAGGCGACGTATCCCGTTTTGTCCGACTATCCCGTTTTATCAAACTTTCCCCTACTATTAATTTTTTTATACATTCAATTTAAAATCTAAGAAAGACTTTTAGAAAGACTTAAAAATAGATATATTGTAAAATATTAAGCTTACACAAGAACTATTGTTCATATAATCACTATGAATAACGCAGAGTGGCATGTGAATATTTTAAGGTCTACTGGTGTAGCAAATTTCTAAAAAATATATCAGTATACTTCTCTTTTTCATCTGAATGAAGTAACTAGGCTACAACGGATGCAATGAGTGAATATTTTTATGCTTCTTTGTAACAGTACCATAAATAATACTCGCATTCTATCCCATAATAACCATACTTTAGTAAAGCTATGTAATATACATCAGTGTTTTCATGGTTTAAATATTTAACATTACTGAAAAGATCACCAAACAGTATAAATCTATCTACCTTAATGTAGAAGTAATCCCCTTTGTACATTTCTAAAAGAACTAAAAGTCCTTCACTTATGAAAATCTATATAATTCTTGGGAAAAGAAAATGGCCTATAACAGCCTAGTCTATTTAATCTTCGTCGAATGTAGCGTTTGAAAACTAACGCACTTCAAATAATTTGAGTTCATAAGCCGTAGCGTATGAAAATTCTTCTTTAAATCCCTGCAAAAATACTGTATAGCCTAAACTTATCAAAATCTACACAGCTCAAGCCACGACGAACTATAAAAAAGTTAACAAATTTGTACTCAATGGATTGCAGAGTTTAAACGCTATTGTTTTCCCACACATATACATGTGTATATCACCGTAAAAAAATAAATAATAAATTCAGTTATTTCCAAACACGTATTTCAAAATATCAGGTGAGCCCAAATGAAAAGGAGACCTTACATGTAGCGGCGCGGGCGCGATATATGGCATGGTGGTATTGTTACATGCACATGCGCAGTCAATGTCTTCGCATCAATATCCTCATTACTGGAGAGTCATTTCCGCAGCTCGTTGCATGATGGATTCCTCCAGATCAGCACAAAGAGATCGGCTGTGGATGAGCTCATACAGCAGAATCGTCGGATCACCACACGTGAAATGGCTGTTGAATTTTCGATAAGCGAAGGAACTGTCAACTGTGGATCACATAATCCACAAAAAGCTTGGTCGTGGCAAATTTTGTGCACAATGTGTACCCAAGCATCTGTCAGAGAATCAGAAGACGGGGAGAATGGATGTTTGCCTGACCCATCTGTTGAGCCATCCACTCCCTTCCTACGCGCTGGGATCAGTGAATCAAATGGCAATTATTTATAGTTGTACTATACCACATATGAACTGTAATTATAATATTGTTATTAAAATTTCTTCACATATAACTTTAGTCTCCTTTTCATTTGGGCACACCTTTTCTGCTGATCTGGAGGAATCCATCATGCAACGAACTGCGGAAATGACTCTCCAGCAATGAGGATATTGATGCTGTTAACTGTGCATATGCATGTAGCAATACCACCATGCCATATATCGGCCAACACATTTACTCACTGGGATTTAATATAACGCCGCTACAGCTAAGGTCTCCTTTTCATATGGGCACACCTTATATCATTATATCTTATTATAGTCGAATTACTACATACTTGCAACGCTTTCCTTGGATAATGTATGTCTGGAACGTAAAATGTTGTATCACTGATCACTTTTATTCTTTAAAAATGACATAAAAACTAGAATTTATTCATTTAAGTAACAAATAATATTCTCTCTTCCATAATAAATAAATAAATAAATAAATAAATAAATAAATAAATAATAATAATGATAATAATAAAAATTGGGCATATAAGCCATTAATAACGACATTGGTAATACATGGTTCTATACTTTTTTATTTATATATCCAATTTAAAATCCTAGAAATCCTTTTAGAAAGATATAAAAAATAGATATTTTGTAAAATATTAGATTCACATACAGAGACTTATGTTCTTAAACTAACTTCGAATTTGTTACCAAAGGGGTATTTCAAAAAGCCTCATTATCACGTTTCAAAAACTTCTGACTTCTACACAATGTTTCGACAATTTTGAAAGAGATTCGAAGAATAAATCTGTTTCCTTAACAAGGTTTCGTAAGCTAGTATTATTTTTGAATAAATAACTTTATTAAGGTTTCAAAACTTTTAAAAACTGAAGCAAGAATGCAAAAACTAGAAAAAGATAGTGAATAACTTATACGTATACACAAAGAATAAAGAATGTTTCTGGAGATGAGATTAAATTAAATATTTATATACATATTTATCCTTTCTTCTATATGTATATATATATTGTATATATGCTACGGTTGACGTAATAAACCCGGTTATTATTAATAATAGCCAACAATTATTAATAATAATCGTCTCTTATGGTGAATGCGATTAATTAATGGAAATTAATCCCTTTAACCGTTTTTTTTTTAATAATTTTATCAAAGGAGTTTGTTGAATGTAATTAAATAATGAACATTAACCCGTTAACGCTCGAATTAATGTTGCAAATTATTATTACCTGATTATTTCACTTCTAAATTAATATAGACAACTGATAGTAAAATATATTAACTTAAACAATTCTTCTGATAGTTTTAAATTTAAAGCGTATCCTCATTTATTGACGTTTAGTGTTCTAGCGAGAAAACGTCGAGATAGCACATTAACTTACTATTATATGTTGACAAAAATCTCCAAAGTAAAGTGTATTATAATATATATTATTATTCAACTTGATTTAAGTTTGTATACCTGCGCAAAAAGCAAATATATGTGTGACGAATGAAAAATCATAAAATGACTATCCATATTATGAAATAATAATTAATAGTAGGCACAAAAGACTTTCGGGGATCATTTAGAGTGACGCTATAAACTGTCACTAAAAAGCAGAAATCATTCCAAGAAACCACAAAAAATATGCGCGCCATTTTATTAGCTGTCCTCAAATGAGGACACTGGGCGCTAACGGGTTAATCGCATTAGCTGCTTTTATTATTAATTTATTCAATGTGATCAATTAGTCATACCTTAGTAATTGAAATCTCTACCTAAACTCGTTGAAAATTATTCACTGAACAAACACTTTTGGTAATTATTATTAATGACAGGTCAATGTGATAAATTCTCAGAAATTATTCACTTTAACCAACTTCATTGTATTGTATATAATATTCCTCTAACTTGGACCAGTTACAATTATATTTTGTCGAAACGATGCGATAGCGGTGAAATTAATAAAATACGCGAGGATAAAAAATAGTATTTAAAAATGAACAATATTTAAGCACGCGGACACAGCTCAATGAACTGATGAGAAAAATGTCGACATTTCTATAATGAAATATTATGACATTATTTCATGGGAAAATGTAATTTTAATTGCTTCTGTAGTTTTCGCTGATTTTTATGCTATTTGGTGTGCTGATTTCGAAAATGACCTCCATTTTCCCGCATAACGTCAGAATTTTTTGTAAAATCGATATCGATATACATATAAATACATTTTTTTTTCTCGAGCAATATTGCATGTACTATTTGGTAACAGTGGTTTTTATCCATTTAAATCTATGTAAAATGATCGATTCTTGGTGTAGTAAATTGAGTTTACAGCAATATTTTTTTTTTTATAGGTTTAAATGGTTGAAAATCATTGTTGCTAGATCGCACGAGCCGCTTCTGGTCGAGAGAAAAACGAAAAGTTCCCTTCATTTTAAACCTTTTATATCAAATTATGAAACAGTTTCTAAAAGAAAATCCCCAACATACTATTTTACTTGATTTTATCAAGGTAACTTACATAAAATAGGCGATTGACCCAGAGGAGTAAATATGTATGTGTTAAAAATAGAAGTAAAATTGAATTTTTCAAGAAAAACTGACGGGATAGAAATTTTTCGTTAAATTTTTTTAATCAGTACTAAAAAATACATAAAGTTCAGCTATCAATTCCCTTGTTTTTTTTTTTTTTCTAATCGCAGGCCTGTGTGTAATCTATTTATAAAACAATTCATTAAATTAAATATTTGATGAGTTAAAACAAAAAAAAAAAAAAATAAATAAATAAATAAATAAATAAACAGATCTAAAAAAGATTTAACATTGACAGTCTGCCTCACACTTACTTTGTCAAAATTTTGTTTTATTGGTAAGTTTCAATTGCCTACAAATTTAGAAATTCAGATACAGTAAGTTATCTAATTTTTCGATATATTTTTGAAAGTTCCAATCGATTAATGCTTTCCTTCCCAAGGTTTTATTTTACAGTTAAAAATCGATTTGATTTTGAACATTTTAATATCCAGGCATCAAAATATTTTTCATAAAGTTTGGAATTTTAATAAATTCTGTAATTATAAACTAGATATCAGATACAATCATTTGTAGAACTTTTATTATTTTTTTTCAAATTTCCGACAACATGTAACCTTAAGAATTTAATTTTGAAAGCGAATGAAGATGTCTTATTTATAAAGACATATGTGCCAGGAATTTCGGATATTTGATTTCTTTATAGCGTTAAATACTCAATATTCTTCATAAAATTTGATGATAGAAGAACTGAGTAAAAGAATGAAGTGAACAAAACCCTACTTTTTCCGGGAAAAAATATCTACTGACGGATATATCCGGTCACTGAATTGTTCCTTTTTCTACAATACACTTATAATTGAAAATTGTATAACTATGAATTTTTAGATTACTTTTTAAGTTTAAAGATTTTAAATAATAGCCATAAGGATTACAATCATGTGCCCGTTTAGATTTTACCATGTTTTTATTAACTTCGATTCTTGTTTGTTTGTTTGTTTGTTTGTTTGTCAGGGACAAATCTTGCAATCAATTTTTAACTAACTTCCCGACTAGCTAGATATTTGAAATTTTCAGGACAGCTCACAACACGGTGACAATACATTTTTCTAATAATTTTAGTCAACTATTTCAAGTCCCGCTGCCTTCGGCAGCGCTTATATGATTCGACAGAAAATTTATTTAACTAACTTCCCGACTAGCTAGACATTTGAAACTTTCAGAATAGTTCAGAACACGGTAAAAATGCATTTTCTTAATACCTTTAGCCAACTGTTTCGGGTTCCTGCTGCCCTCGGTTGTGTTATCAGTACAAAGCTTGCAATCGATTTTTCACTAACTTTCCGACTAGCTAGACATTTGAAACTTTCAGGACAGCTCACAACACGGTGACAATACATTTTTCTAATAATTTTAGTCAACTATTTCAGGTCCCGCTGCCTTCGGCAGCGCTTATATTATTCGACGGCACATTTATTTAACTAACTTCCCGACTAGCTAGGTGAAATTTTCAGAATAGTTCAAAACACGGTGAAAATGAATTTTTAAAATACTTTTAGCCAACTGTTTCGGGTTCTTGCTGCCTTCGGCAGCGTTATCAGTACTAAGCTTGCAATCGATTTTTCACTAACTTTCCGACTATCTGGACATTTGAAACTTTTAGGGCAGCTCATAACACGGTGACAATACATTTTTCTAATGATTTTAATCAACTATTTCAGGTCCCACTGACTTCGGCAGCGCTTATATTATTCGACAGAAAATTTATTTAACTAACTTCCCGACTAGCTAGACATTTGAAACTTTCAGAATAGTTCAGAACACAGTGAAAATGCATTTTTTTAAATACCTTTAGCCAACTGTTTCGGGTTACTGCTGCCTTCGGCAGCGTTACCAGTACAAAGCTTGCAATCGATTTTTCACTAACTTCCCGACTAGCTAGATGTTTGAAACTTTCAGGATAGCTCAGAACACGGTGGCAATACATTTTTTAAATACTTTTAGTCAACTGTTTCAGGTCCCTACTGCCCTTGACAGCGTTCATATGATTCAACAGAAAATTTATTTAACTAACTTCCCGAGTAGCTAGACATTTGAAACTTTCGGAATAGTTCAGAATACGGTGAAAATGCTTTTTAAAAATATTTTTATCCAATTGCTTCGGGACCCTCTGCCTTCGGCAGCGTTTCCAGTACAAAGCTTGCAATCAACTTTTATCTAACTTCCCGGCTAGATAGCCATTTGAAACATTTATAATAGCTCAAAAGACGATAGCAAGGAATTTTTTTAATACTTATCCAATTACTGGGGTTCTGGCTGCCTTCAGTAGCCTTTATATGATTCAACAGAAAATTTAAAAACATGGTTTATAATTTTTTTTTTTTTTTATCTTATAATTATTTAATCTCAGATCTAAATAAGCATTAGTTTAGTACAATGAAAAAGCTGTGCAATGAAAACAACATTACAAAAGGCGGTCAGAGGGTTAATCGTGAAGTAATAAATTAATTTCAACACAATTGCACAAACTTATTACTTTGAATGTTGTATATTAGAGCGATGATGCCAATAGTGATTCCTAAATAGTAAAGCAGGCAGAAAACAATATCTTCGGGATAAAATTTTTGCTGAAATATATGAAGCATAGAATATTATTTAACATGTCCAAAACCTTAAGATAATTCATCAAGAATTTTTATAGATATTTATCAAAACGCCTAAAATCGAAAATATCCGGTCATTTAGGATAGGGTAGTGTATATATGTATATATGTCCTTCTCTTAAAGAAAAAAAAAATAATAACTTTATATCATCTATTTATTTTTGTAAGCCTCGTGATATATTTTGTAGTAAGCCTGGAGTTTATAATTCTTGCTCTTAAAATAAAATAGAAAAATGTATATATTATACATTTATATACATTATTCAATCCGTACTGACATAATGTTATGAATTAATGTTATTAATGTTGGTTTGTTTGGTTTCAGGAAGCCGTAAATTGAAGGAACACGAAGTATAGATAAGATAGAGGTTTGCAGTATTATTAACGTCTAACATTTAAACGTTATAGTGCAAGGAAATACACGAAGAAATGATGTTACTTACGGAAAATGATAGCACTATTGTGAGCTGGAAAATTAATTTTCAAATTGGCCATAAGTTCTCCTCAAATGGTCCAAGTAGTTGAGGACCAACGTTCACGGACTATGATGCCACAATGAACTTGAAAAACTTTATCCTAATAGATCAAAGAGCAACCATCCAAATGTCCACAAATAAGACAGGTCTTAGTTGAGGATCCGTATCAATAATTACTCAATTTACAAAGATATGACAATTTCAAAGATATCAGCATCCCATGATTACTGGCTCCGTTTCAGAAGCAAACATGTCACAAGCTGTCAAGGGGCATGTTGAACCTTCGAGAGGAAGATGAAGAGGATTTCTTTGGTCGCCTTGTGACAATGGAAGAAAGATATATACACTTGATCCAGAAACCAAAGATTTAAACGAGGAATAAAAACACAGTGACATCCTCCCTTCAAGAAGGCTAAGGTGCATATGTCAGCAGGGAGGGTTATTTTATCTGTATGTTATACTGTCGTTGAGTCACCTTAACAAGTGTTTCGAAAAAGGTTCAGACTATCACTGGTGTCTATTACTGCACACTGCTGAACAAATTGCGATATGCTCTGATCAAGAAACAGAAGAACTTTTTTTTTCAATTCAGTTAGGAACAAAATATATCCATTGCAGAAGATTTTTTAGAATTTGATTAATTTCAAATGCATAGAAGCAACCTTTCCCTCTCCCCTCAAATTTATTTAATTATTGTTTATTTATCTATTTTTTATTTAGTCCAGAAAGACTATTGATTTTAATCTGCGATATTTATTTATGACAAATGCCAGGCTTTAACAATAAAGTCATCAGCCTTCTGGCCTCCCAATATTTTTGAACAATACAATTAAAACTTTTGACACGTGTCAATATGTAAACTGCCCATTGAGGATCCAGAGTCACACAGAAAACAAACCGGAGAGTCCTTTAGTCCAATTCTAAAAAGATGGTCATTGAGACAATCGTGTCCTACTGAAAGACGGAAAATGGCAACAGCAGAACTTTGTGGGAGGTCCGGAATAGACGTTCCACTATCATAGAGATGTTCCCAGGTCTTTCTCCTAGCTAATGTAGTCAAATCCAATTTAAGTTTTTTCTCAAATTCCATTTTGATTTGAAGTTTAGCAGAATGAAAAGTCAAAGGAAGACTTGGTCTCTGCAAAACAGTAGTACATTTCTTTGCGAGGTAATTAGCTCTTTCACTACCTTCACAGTGGGAGGGAACCCACTGCAACACCACAAAATGAGCAAGAGATTTTAAAAGAGACCTACAGTCAAAAAGACGTTTAGAATTACAGACTTTATTATTGGAGATGGCCTGAAGTACAGCCTTGGAATCTGATAGGATAACTACGTTAGTGAATTTTTGTTTTAAGACTATAATTTGTTTCAGGGCAATAAAAATAGCCTCTAGTTCTCCATCGAAATTTGTAGTATCCCTTCGTACAGCTTTGTAGAAAACAAAGTGCTTACAAAATACACCAGAGCCAGCATCATTACATGATCTGACAGGCCCCCTCGTGGTGCACCTTGGATAACGCTAAATCTGTCACAGAAATATCGTTTCCTGGCTCCCTGTAGGTTATTTTTTGAATTTACATTTGGACTTTAATTATGTCCGAGGTTCTTTTAACTGTACTTCAATGGAATGCTGGAGGCCTTTTCCAGTCTAAAAGATCGCAAATTTTGACTGTTCCTTAATCTGCGATATAAATGTAGTCATTAGCCACCTGGAATGAAGTAGGATGAAACACTTTCCTATAATATGGGTTATAATTACAGTTACAACTCGTACAAAGGAAAAATGGAGGATTTTGTTTTATGTATGTATACATATCTACACGCGTACAAGACAAATCTTTATTATAGTTAATCCTTTAACCCTTTGAGTGCTGAATACTCGCGGCCTATGCGGTCCATACGGACGGCGCGCGGTTGGCGCTGACGAGTTGTCTCATTCTTATCGCGGACGCGCTTTATGCGAGTGTTGCATAGTACACTGATCATATTTGCCGGGCGCGTATTTGCGTCCATAGTCCATACTGATAACATCTGCTAAGCGCGTATTTGCGTCCATAGTCTATATTAATGACTTTCGCTGGACGCATATGTGCGTTCATAGCACTCAAAGGGTTAATAAAATAGCAAGAAATTAAAATCATGCATTACTTTAAAATTATGAACGCTTTGTACGAATTTGTATTTGTAAGGAAAATATAGAAAATTATAGATGGTATTACACTAAAATCTGTAGGAGACAGAATCATATTTTATTTACATACTGCTACATGTTCTCGCATACGCAGCAAAATATTCAGGCGTCATTAACAAATTATGAAACAATTTCATATATCTGTAGGGAAAAAATTGGTCATCGTGAGTTAAGCTATTTAAATCTCTAGCGAAAAGTCTTTGATTTTGGCTTTCAGTTTTTTTTTTTAATTTTATTTTCATATTTGGGAAGGAAATAAAAATTGTTAATAATTTATCATATAATAGTATAAAATATTACTTAATTTATCAAATAAATTCATGGAAAATATCGAATAAAAAAAAATGATGATGAGTTTAAAAAACCGAATTTAGAAAACTGAGATATTCAAGAAAAATTTACAGGAAAGAAAATTACTTATTACTAAAAAGAAAGAAGGAAAAATCATAAATCATTTCAGAACCATCAAATATGCTCCAATAAAAATGCCGGAAAAGAAAAATTTTTTTTGTGGAAAGGAGACAAAACCATATTTCTTTGTTGAATGAGAGCGTCAGATAATTTTTTTTTCTTCAAAGCAGGTACATCTATTTTCTTTTTGAAAGGAAAGCAAAATTCTTAATGCGGTAATATTTGTTTATGCTTGACAAACGATTTTCTATTATGTGATCCACGTTAAGAGAGAGAAAGAAAAAAGAAAGGAATTTATTTTTTGATCAAGATAAACTGAGTTCCTTTATGAATTAGTTTTTTAAAGATCCTATGTAAACAGAAAAAAAATATAACAAATGCTTTTGTTTATATTTATTATTTTTAGTAATTTCTTTTGTTGTGTAAAAAACTGACCTAGCATTATCAGAATTTTTTTATGTGATTCAGAAGTATATAAAATATTAGTACAAATAAATATGTGTAAGCACATGTATACATGTGAAAGATAACAAATAATTAAAAAGCAAAAAGGTAATAAACTATTGAATTCGCTCTTCAAAATGAGAGCAATATTAAATCCCATATTTGTCCCATATTCTAACATTCACCCAATCAGTTTCAAAGCATGAAACCAAAGTAATGCTCAGTAGCGCTCTAATCTAGAGTTCTCAGGAACCGAGTTCGAAATGTTCGTAGTAATTTAGTACCCATATTAAGTTCTGAATTCCGAAGCATAATGTGTAAAAAATAGCCGTATTGTGGCAATCCAACCTCCCAATCTTTACCCGAAGTATTGCTCAAGTTTAAAAATTAATCTTGAAAGGTAAGCATCTTGCAATCATGTACACGGTAGTTGTATCCAATTGCATAAAACTTCATCCTGGATATATTTGGGGTCACTCAAATCAGGTCTATCATTTCTTAATAAAAGTACCAAGCCCTTAATTAGAACTCAACGTCTAGCGGTGATATACTAATGTGTTAAAATGTAAGTTAAAATGCCATAACCCTACTTGCAGAGAAAAATTCCACCCCCTTCAATACCTGCTAAATAAATCTTCCTTTGTTTTGCGGAGGTCCTTGCAATTTAACTGATTTAGAGTTCAAAATACTTCATACTCCAGCCCGTGTTGTGTATTTAAGATGAATAAACTAACAGTCAGTTCTCTATAATAAAATCTTTGTTTTATTAAATAATCCACCAGCTACAAATATTCCGAATTTAATACATTTAAATCGTTAAAAGATTGAAATATCGTTAGCCCCATGTTATATACAAATAGCGACCCATAAATTTGTAAATAGTTTAAAATTTAATAAACATTAATATATATATATATACTTTAATGCGGTTTACCAAACTGTTATTTTAGCTAAAGGATATTTTTTAAAGTAAATTGAAATTATTAATTTAAAATTTTGTCACTAGAGGGCATTGGGCGCAAGAAATTATAGAAGCTATAGAAACTGAAGTTCTGTAAAATGGAAGATATAGGACTAAGAGATCATTTGTGATAGCGAATACAAATTACAATAAACTCCTAACTATCCGCGAGAAGGTAATCCGTAGCCACAGGAGAGGGACGGGTTGGGTTGTGGGTATTAGGGCCTATTGACTGCTCTAGGTTCCTAGGCTTAAGGGGGAGTGCCCTCCGTGAGGGTCTTTCTAAAGGGAAGTGGCGGGATCAAGACAAAGGGTTCATTTAACAGGAAACAAAAACAAATTATTGTTTTTTTTTTTAACCCTAGAACACTAGTGTATGTAAATTGTTTTCAAATATATTTTTTAATACAAACAGTTATTTAGTTAATGAAAAGTTAGTAATATTGGGTAAGACAGCAAATAATTTAACATATTTAAAAACAACATTAATGAAATATAAGCATATGAAACGAATTTTACATGAGCATGTGAATTTTACGTATCTCTAGTGACAGCGGCAGGCATGAACACGCTGGTGTTCTAGGGTTAAAGAATTAAAAATGCAAATCTAAAGAACTGTTTTTTTTTTTTTTTTTGTACAGCATAATAGGACATGCCAGCCAACATGCCAACAGTATGCCAGACCTGCCAACGTTTTTTTTTTCAGAGAATCACTAATACACGTCTTTTTTTTTTTTTTTTTTTTTTTTGTCCACATACCCTTTTTTCTAGAGTTTTTTTTTTTTTTTTTTTTAATTTATTTATAATTGTAATTACATGTTGGAAAAACTTCACTACACTAAAGTAATGTGTAAAAAGGACGGTATTTACACGATTCAGAATAAATTAAAATGTTGGCATATCTCCGGAACAGTTTACTTTAGTGCACAAACTAGCTTACCAGATTGCATCACGGTTTCATCGTAAGAACATTTTTTCTGTTTATTGTTTTTACATTCTATAGCACATAAAATACAAATATTTTTACTAATTGTGAATAGTTTCATTAATTGTATTATGTTTTATATATAACACAGTCGTATTTCTGAGCTAGAATATACATATTTTTTTTTGTCTCATTTAAGCTCATTTTCAGCCTTTTTGTGGTTTACCCACGATTTTCATTATCACTGAAACCCGTACCACTCAAATTCATTGATAATTTGGAGTATACTGTATTCGAAGAAATTAACAGGAATATTCCTTCGAACAGGAATATTCTTTACTCAAACATACTTCATCTGTTAACGTCATTATCTCTTCTTTTCAGTTCCCAGCAGTTGCTTGCTGAACGTGAACATCATGAGATTCTCACTTCTATTTCATACTTGATGAACATTTTCCTGATAAAATTTCTCTATAGGGCAAAGTATGGCGATGATTCTAAATTTTAAATTTTGCAGAATCCAGGCAAGAAATAATATTGAAATTTAATAATCAGGCAGCTTACCTGTCCAATATACGAATTTCGTTAATTCATGAGACACATTTTTTCATGATAAATATAAACGAAGTCTGTATCTCTGATATATAATGTCATGTTAAGAAAATCTATTATATTTCATGGCAGTTTTAATACAGAAACTAGGATTGCTACTTATGTAATCATTACTTACATATCTATACTAATATTATAAATGCGAAAGTTTGGATGGATGTTTGTTACTCAATCACGCCACAACGGCTAAACAGATCTGGATGAAATTTGGTACAGAGATAGAAAATAGTCTGGAATAAGACATAGGCTACTATTTATATCAGGAATTTGATTAGATTTTTTTAAAATTAATTAAAATACTATACTAATATTATAAATGCGAAAGTTTGGATGGATGTTTGTTACTCAATCACGCCACAACGGCTAAACAGATCTTGATGAAATTTGGTACAGAGATAGAAAATAGTCTGGAATAAGACATCGGCTACTATTTATATCAGGAATTTGATTAGATTTTTTAAAATTAATTAAAATACTGTACTAATATTATAAATGCGAAAGTTTGGATGGATGTTTGTTACTCAATCACACCACAACCGCTAAACAGATCTGGATGAAATTTGGTACAAAGATAGAAAATAGTCTGGAATACGACATAGGCTACTATTTATATCGGGAATTTTATTAGATTTTTTAAAATTAATTAAAATACTATACTAATATAAATGCGAAAGTTTGGATGGATGTTTGTTACTCAATCACGCCACAACGGCTAAACAGATCTGGATGAAATTTGGTACAGAGATAGAAAATAGTCTGGAATAAAACATAGGCTACTATTTATATCGGGAATTTGATTAGATTTTTCAAAATTAATTAAAATATGAAAATAATAAACTGGTAATTACCTTAATATAAGCCATTTAAATTTTTATTTGTTGCCAAAAAAGTTTACGAGGTATTATTTATTTATATATATATTTTTTTTTTCAACATAAAATAAGATATGCTTTCACACGAAACATAAAAAAATTACTGAATGTTAAATTGGTGAATGAGAAAATGACATATTTATAACTTTAAAATGAAATAATAATAATAATACAAATCTAGCATGTTTCTTCTGAATTTTATTTCATAGCATTTTTTTTATATACCTCGACTTTAGAGTTTTTTTCTTTTTTAGCACGGATGAATAACGCTTAGCATAAAAGCTATTCAGCATTATATTAGAGGTATTTACTTATTGATAATTCTGGACATTTTTTAAAATTTTGATGCTGAAGTAGGCCGGACCCAAATAGAAGTAAGCACCCAAATGGAAGCAAACGGGTAAGCCATTGTCGCAGGCAATAGGGACAGGCACCGGAGACTGCGAGGACGAACAAGTCGTTGCCGAAGGCAGTGGGAATCCAAAGCGAGCTTTTGAGCGATTTCGGTTCTTCTTTTTTTCATAAAGCTATATAGAAAAAAGAGTTTAGATATAAATATAATGACCTTTAAATATAATGACCAGCGAAGCGGGCAAAGCCTGCTAGTATTCTATATATTTAAAAATGTATAAACATATTCAATGTCCTTTTGTTCAACTTTTGCTTTCATTCGTATTTTATATATACACATACGTATATACAGGATGGTTATAATTAAATTTCCGCTTTAAACAACATTCAGCAGCTATGACGATAATGTAATGTATCTGAATTATCTTGGGTGTCCCTGCACACGAACCATTTTTCTTGATCTCAACGAAAAGCGCATTGTAGAACCGCTATATGATACAGATTTAGAATACTGTTTAGACTTTTTACTACTGTTTGTTCGTGAGCTATGCTGTTAACAGGCACATACATAGACCAACTGCTAGAAACTTGATTTTCAGATTCAGGGACCTCAAAACATGTAAATATAACAAAAACTCAGTTCCAAAACTATAACTCCTAAACAATTATTTTCTCTACCATATATGGTTAAGAGAAATTAAAAATGTAAATAAGAAAATTATTTATGCGGAATGTATCAACAATTTATACATTTACTGAATAGTTTTTGATTCCATGTGGGCCAAATCATTTTTTAAATTCGATATTTTCCCATGCAATGCAATACCCCGTGGATATTTCATGAACTAGATTTTTTTTTTTTTTTTCAAATTCTTTGATTACATTTCTTGAATCGTATAGGTACCAAGTTTGGGAGCAATCTGTACTGTCGTTTAAGTTTCAGGATGCTGTTTCTAGCGGAAGTTTATAGTCACATTGTACATAGTATAATATTTTATTTGTATAATACTGTATACAGAAAATCATGAAGAAAAACCCATTGAGTTATATGAGCAGTTTCTTCATTACACCAAGTGCAATTTGTTAACTTGGGAAAAATAAGTTCCCCTCTTCTTCAAGTTAGAATATAGTACATTTTTAATGGGTTTGAAAGAATATTTTATCTAATTAAACATTTTCAAAATAATATTTCTAAATTGTATTCTGTTTTGAAAATATGAATAGAATTGGAAACTAACCATTGAATCACCCCCCATAACTTCAGCATTTTGATAATGAATCAATATAATATTCATTAGAATAAAAACTATTTGGCATAGTGTACTCAGCTCAGTTCTCTATCATTCGTTTCTTCTCATAAATTTCTAATATAGTACATATTATATTCATGTTACGAAAAATAAATTCGATCGCTTGGCACTGTTGCAGTATAAAATGCCTCACCCACTAGACTACTCTCTCCTTCCGCTTCGATACATTTACTTTATCCTAATTTTTTGATTAATTTTATTTGGGTCAATTTTGTATTTTATTTTTCATGCAACCATAGATTGTTAATATTTAAAATACTTATACGCAACTTAGCGTTTAATAAATCTTTAAAATGATTAATAATATTTACTAAATATGAAAATAAATTCTAGAAATATAATTTATAGAATGTTTACTTATCGCATATGATTAGTCTTCAGAATCAATAATAATATTTACTGACAACGTAATATATATATATACACACTAAGCGACAAAAAAAAAAAAAAAAAAAAAAATGCCGCACTTGGATATTTTCCTTTTCGCCTTCTACAACCGCCAATTTTATCGTTTAAAAAGCAAATTTTCGAACAGATTTTATTATGTTGTCCTCCACATACACATTAGTTTTCAGTCCAGTGTTAAAAACAAAATGCAATTGTTAGGAAAATTGTAATTTTAGAAATTATTTCAAAAATGGTAAGAATAAAGCAGTTCACAATGCCACAAAAAGTATTAATTTTTGAGTGAAAATCATAAAACATTTTAATACGTGAGATGGCAAATAATTAAATGTTAACGAAATATTGGTAAAAGGGTTTTTAGCAAGATATAAAATTTTTTGGCCGTTTAAACTGGAAATTTGGTTTTAGGCGGTCATGTTGCTCATCCAAGAAGATGACCGTAAGTTAAAAAGCCATTGCTTATCAAATCGGTTTGTATTACATTTAGAACATAAAAGAGAATTAGAAAAAGTGTTTAGCAGCATAATTTCTTTAACTACAGTACAGAAACTATTAAACAAAGCAGGTTTAAATGACAGAAAGTTTGAAAAAATTCCATTCTTAGTGAAGAGAATTAGGAAAGCAAGACCTCAGATGGCTAAAGAAATTAAAAAAATGATTAGTTAATTATTGGGCTGAACTGATTCTCTTTGATGAGTCAAGTTTAACTTATTTCGAGCTAAAGAAAACAAGCAGATCTGACAACGAAAATATGACCGACTTAATGAAAATCGCACTTTTAAAAAAGTGACACATTCTCCGTACATTATGGTATGGAGGAAAATAACTTTTCAAACAGTTGGGCAAATTTTTATTCTCAAGGGATCAATTAATTCGAAATAAAACACAATTTTCATAAAAGTGGTGCTTGACCGACTATTTTGGAGGTATCTTGGACATTTCCGCAAACAGCATTTCAAGATGATAATGCACCTTACTACACGGCATCTGTGGTAAGTTTATTCACTTCAAATTGTCAAAATTTCCTATCCATTCCCATGAGAACCTATAATTCTGTAAGTAATCATATCTTTTTTCGCTTTAAGTTAAATCCTACAAAGGATAAAGTAGAATTTCTTCTTTACCAGACACGGAAATAGTCCTAATCGCGATCCGCTCGAAAATGTTTCGTCTATAAAAAGGCGGGGGAGAGGGGGGGTGGTGGTGGTGGAGGATTCGAAATTTGCAGCCTATAACTCTGCCAGAACTAGAAAAATTTATTTGTGATATTTGGCCCATTGAAATTTCTGAGATTTATATTAAAACACTGTATAAAACTATGCCATTGCGCATTAAAGCCATAATTCCATATAAAGGTGGAATTAACCCAATGCAGAATACATATTTTTAATAAAAAATTGCTTAGATCTAACAAATAAATAGTTTTATTTCATATATTAAAATAAAACTTGTTTATTTCATATAAAAAATCATAATGGAATACAAAGTTATGGTAATTGCATTATGTTCAAAAAGAAAGTTTTATGGAGATTTTAAAAAATTACTTCGTAGAGTGCAATAAAGCGAATTATTAAATCGAAAATGTTCATAGGTATCATTTCATCCCTTTGGTATTATGCAAACAAGACAGTTTTATTTGTTTGAAACATTAATTTTACAGTTATTACAAATAAATAAGGTATAAGCCATTTTTTCTGCAGTGCGGCTCTTTTTTTTTTTTTTTTTTTTGTCGCTTAGTGTGTATATATATATATGATTGAGGATATTTGAATGAAATATTAATTGATTTTCAACATTAAAAAAAAAAAAAAAAAAAAGAATGTATAAGATAAACAGAATTTAGGAATCTCTGGGGTAATTGTTTGTTATAACCTGTAGTAACCTTACGGCGATCTTTGTTAAAAGCTGAGCTCTTGGCATGAGATTAATACAATTAAGCCTTTGGTATTTTCATATTAACAGCATACGATTGATTAATCGTCATTATGATGAAGCGTATAATATGAAATAGAAGTAATCATCATTATGAACTGAAATAAAGTAACTAATGAATTAATTTCAACATATATTTTAGAATCCCTATTCAATGTTTATAGCAACTTATGTTTATTTTGTTATAACCTGTGGTAACCTTACGGCGCTCTTTTTTAAAACCTGTACTCTCGTCATGAGATTAATACGGGATACCGTGACTTTTATTTTACAATAAAACATACGATGAAGATATAGGACACTGTAAGTTATTCTTTCTTTTGCGATAGTCAAAATAATATTTAATTCATTCATCATTTTTATGTATAATGTAATAAAAAGGTTTTACATAGTGGAAACGCGAGCTCTCTTCAATCTTTCCACATGCAGATCATGCCGCCATTCTCGATATTTTATCCCCAGAAGAATATTTTTTTGAATTAGTAAACAACATGCTATATTGAAGCAATTGAGGATTTACTGGATATATTGCATGTAAAACAATGTAAAAGGTAATTTAGTAGAGACGTGATTGTCAAAGTAGTAAAAACCCACGCAGTTCTTTGCTCTCAACATGAGAGCAGCATTTAACATTCTATCTACGGCAATCAGTTACTGGCTATGGGGTTAAATAATAGAAGGGGAAAGTCAGGAGGAATTCTAATTTTGGCCAACTGCCTGAATAGAAATTAAGTATAAGTATAAACACGGTAAATGATGAACGACTCGAGTTATAAATCAATCGGGTTGATGCCGCATAATTCGTGAAGGCATGTTTATTTCTTCTTCCCACCAAAATTTATTTGGGAAAAATTTTTTATGCATAATTATTTAGACATTATCATTTAATATAAGCCACAGATTATTTTATGGATAAATTACACTTGAACTTTTTTACAGGTCATCAACTTCATTAAGAGTTACAAGTTTTGCAAAAGAAAATACGTAAAAATAAAAACGTAGTTGAAAGAAAAATAGAAATTTATTACCTGCAGAAAGTTTTAACTTGATGATTTAATTTAAGATATATATTATTATATTATCACATTTTTTAAAAATGAAATTATAAATTAAATCACGCGTTCAGCTATAATATGTTTAAATTATCACTATATCAGCCTAATATGCCTAAGCATAGTTATGAACACATGACACTCACGGTACAGTAAATATTTTTTTGAGTATGCCTATTCAGTTTAAAACAAAAATTTAACACTAAAACTGTGGCAATCAACTTTGTTCTAAAAGTGGTGTGATTGAGCAATAAGATATATCTATTGACATAATTTTCTTCCATAATTATTATCTATGAAAAAAAAATGATCGATATTTAACATCTCAAAAAGAAAAAGGACAAAACTCAAAAATATAGTGTTTGAGACAAATCAATTCAAAGAAGGGCAAATACAGAAATTAAAATATACAATAAAACTGATACAAATGCCCTCATTTGGATAAATAACGAAATGTAAGGTTCTTGCGCATGTCGGTGCACTTCATGCACGTTTTTGAATAACAGAAACTGAAAATAATCACTTTTTGACTTGGGTCACTTTTCTTATTGCGGTGCGATAAGGTGTGAAGCGCATGTGGTTAGAAAATCTCTGGCTGTAAGAATGTTACACATTAATCCTTTAACGTTCACTACTTAATTTATTTTAAAAATTACTAAACTAATTTTAAAAATGGCTTTTAGACACATAGCTGATCATAAATATTTAAAAAATAAAAAATTAGCATTGTTCCTTTTCGAGAAATTTTCGGTTTGAAATATATGTAAGTAAACCTTATTAAATTCAAATAATATTTAATTTAATAAATGAAACACTTTTTAAGTAAATATTATCGACTACAAAACTCGTAAAAGTTGTTTCAGGTGAAAATAATAGTCCAGCTCTTCATTAAATGAAAAAAAAAAAAAAAAAAAAAAAAATAGACGTGAGTGCATCATCAAACCAGCAATTCTCACTCGCGCACACTAAGAAACTTCAAATGACTTATGCATTTAGCTTACTTTGAAACATTATTTGTTAAATTTTGGAATAATGCTGCTATCTACCGAACAGAAAAGAAACAAAAGTTTAAAACCTGATTAAAACAAGGTGTAAATGTTAAAAAACTGCTGCATAAACAATTGTTAAATTATGTCAAATGTTTGGTTTCGCTGCGAAACCAATGAACGTTAAAGGGTTAAGTGTTTGATGTAATTAAGCTGAAATATACATCGCTTAAAATGTATATAAATATTTGATTGAATGCTAATAAGAAATTAAAAGTGCTTTGCCCAGTTTTGTGTTTTTTCAACATTAAATTGAACACTATCAACATTTCTCGCAATTTTAAAAGAATTTCATTAACCCCCTTTAAGGTGGCTTCCACATAGGTTCCATAAAACGTACAGTTTAAGAACTAGGGATTTTTATTTATTCCTAATCACTGTTTTTCTTGTTGAAGTTTCCTTTTGAAGAAGAATATTAAAAGTTTTCTATACTACCTTCATTATTAGTAATAGGATATACTATAATTACAATGTAATTTAATTTAGTTTTTGAACTTCGAACACAAATATTTGGAACTTGAAATAAATGCTACGGAACTGTCAATAACTTTTCACTGTTATAAAATTACATCGTAACTAAATTATGCCCTATTACAGAAAACCTCTTAGAATTTTCACTTTTCATTTGATTTATAGAAGAGAGTAATAATCATAATGCATAAAAAATTAAATGATGCCATGCAGCCTCAACTCAAAAAAAAAAAAAAAAAAAAAAAAAAAAAAAAATCAGTCACTAAGTTAATATTTTTTTAAATATTAAAATACAGTAAAATTTTTTCAAATAATCTGTCGCAAACCTTCTCCTTTTTTTAACAATTTATCTTAAAAATTCTTACTTAAAAATAAAATGAGCTTTCTCTCTTGTTAACGAAAAAAACTTTCAGCTTAATTTGAAAAACCTTTTTAGAGATTAATCTCAGATATGAAGCTTAAAATATATCATGATCCCTCAGTCTATTAAATTATCTATTCAAACATAATAAATTTAAATAATAATAATGATAATAATAAAACTCAAAAGAAAAACTCAATTTCGCGTATAAAACATTTACTTATAATTTCAGTATACACACACGCACAGAAAAAAAAAAAAGAAAACAACAACAACAACAACAAAAAGAAATTAACACTGTTTCAGACATATCACATTAATATCACCATTACATCACATTACATCACATTATCATTATGTAACATTATATGATTATTTCGGTTAAAAAATGAGAAAAAGGAAATATTCAAATTATAATTTCTACAACGTGCTTCTATTTTACCAAAGGAAAAAAAAAAATGTTTGATTACCTTTTTCTGAAAAATCATCTAATGATAGTGGATCATTTACCCGTTAATTAGTTTATATATTACATCATTACTTCTACTGAATGTACCTCCAACCCCATAATATCCCGCAACATCAAAATGCAATGCTATCTAATTTTCCCAAATGAGCCAATCCAATAACAAAGCGCAACAAATTTGTTACAATAAGTATTAAGTGAAGTAAATGTGTTTTTATACCTTTTTGTCTTCTACACGTCTTTTTTTCTTAAGTACTGAAGTTTATTTTGGTAAAGGTACTAAATAAAAAATATTTATGTTTGAGAGATTGTTTTTGACACGTAATATCTCAAATTTATTTAATTTGCAAATAATCTTCATTGTTATTAAAAAAAAAAAAAAAAAAAAAAAAAAATCCGATTTTCTTAACATTTTTATTAGGTTTTTACATAAATTTGTGCGGTTTTTTATTGCTTCACTTCATAAAAATACATCAAATGAAGTGACAATTTTTAATCAAAATACTCTCCATTACTTTCTACAACCTTTGACCATTTTTCGGGTAACAAATGTATACCACGGCGATAGAAGCTCTCGTCTTTGGAGGCAATAAAATGATCCGCGTCCGCACGAACTTTTGCAACAACCTAATATTAAGGGTTACATACAAACGGAACGCTTGCAACTTCGATGACGTAAATTCTGCAAGTTTTTTGCAAATACAGTCCGCAGCAAAAGTATCCGAGCACTAGTAAAAATTCCTATGTAAAAAAAGTACACTGAATGTAGTTTTGTTAAATAAATTTGTCGAATCCTGTTCTTAGTCTGTCTAAGAACACGATTCGACAAGGATTTATTTAACAAAACAGTGTTAAGTGTGCTTTTTTATATAGGAATTTTTGCTAGTGCTCGGATACTTTTGTTGCCGACTGTCGTCATACATTTGGAACGCTTGCAAACGGCTGCAAACGGTTTTGCAAACGGAAGTGTTTCATTTGTATGTACCCCTATAGGTTCATACGAAATTATCCTCTTATAAAAAAGTTTTTTATGAAGCAAAAATTGATACAAAATAAGTAAGTTAACCACCATTACAGAAAACGACATTTAAAAAAAAAAAAAAAAAAAAGGGCGGACAGATATATATATATATATTTTTTTTTTGGGGGGGAGGGGGGGTTGAACAAATTCCTTTAAATAAAAATCATTTGCTTTAATAAAGAACTTTATCTTGTTAACGAAATAAATTTTTAGTGTATTGGATTTCACATATTATTTTGAGAAAAAAAAAAAAAAACATTTTAGGAGTTAATCTCAGATATGAAGCTAAATATAGGGGAGACTGGGGCACAGTGCACCACCCCTATTTAAAATTCTTAATATTTAACTCTTTTAGTTTATATTGAGACTCATAGATGGAAGCATGGTACTACTTGTATACATCCAAAAAACCACATGGTAAATGCTAAGGTAGCCATTTTATACAATTTTTATGTTTTGAGGTGCTCAAAGTAATTTTTCAAGTTTGAAGTTTTTTTTTTTAAATTTTATCAGGACAGAACTATTGACTACAAGTATTGGATATCTGTTAACCCTTTGCGGCGCAAGACAATTTGAAACATTTAAATTATACTGCCACCGGAATTCCTGAACTATATTAAACTAAAAGAAATTTTAAATTTTAAGGTTTAAAAAACCGGCTTTTTCTGATATGTTATAAACATGAATTTTTGCTAAAAAATTTCCGGGATGAATTATTGTAGGGTCTTAAATTTTGTGTCCTCGCAGCGAGCACAGCGCGCGTTAAGGGGTTAAGAAAAGGTAAGATATTGCTGTTTTTTAATTTATAAAAATTATTGGCATATTTATAGTCTATATATAAATTTAATATTATTATTTGTTTTGTCTGAACATGGGGCACAGTGGACCGCCTTCCAATGTGCCTAGAAGTCCAAATTATATATAATACCTTATTTATTTTAGTTAAATTTACATATACGAGTAAAAATGTACTGTGACTCAAAATAATTAATAAAAAAATATAATAATCTTAATGTTATAACAAAATAAATTTCTGAAAAAAGAATATAGTTGAATCGTGGTATAATAATTATGAATATCTAAATTTAATAACTATTTGAATTGTTTAATATTAAAAAAAAATAAGTAAAATGATTATGCGATATAATAAATAGTAGGTTATATAAATTTATTGTTGTTGTTTTTAGAAATAACATGTAAAAGATAAAAGTAGAATAATTTTAGTTAAACTTATCTTACAAATATAATGTAAATGTAAAGTATTGATATCTCAAAATAATTAATAAAAATGTTTGAATAGTAATATAATGTTTAATTAAATATTACATAATTTTTATAACTATATAACGTTAATAAACAAATTAAAAATATATCTTATTGTTTTTAGTGATGGCACGTAAAAGACAAAGCAAATCTGATATAGGATTCTTCCTCTAATTTGATTTCTTATTTATTTTGATTTTCTTTAAATTTTGGTAATTATATTTCATAAAAATGTTCGAATTATGTTATTTAGACGAGAATTGCATAAGAAACTAATTTTAGAAAAAAAAAAATGTGTAATTTATATTAACTGAACATGAACAACAGAGGTTGGTCCACTGTACCCCGGGTTCTGGACCACTGTGCCCCGGTGATGGGGCACAGTGGTCCACTTTGTGAGTGCACACAATTTATTTTTTTATTCGTAATATATTAGAAGTATTGTTATAAGAAAATTAGGAGATGCCAAGAAAGGTTTAAAGAATGTTTGCTAATTTTTTCAAGTACCTTGCTTTTTTATTTTTGGTGAAAAAAAAATCAAAAGTGTAAAAGTAGTCCACTGTGCCCCGGTCTCCCCTACCATGAGCCCTCAGTGTTTTAAATTTTTTATCCAAGATTATTAAACTTGGATAAATATAAATTTATATAAATTTAATCGAAGTAAAAAGGAATGCAAAAGGAAAACTCATTTCCATATGCACAACATTTACTTATAATTTTAGCAAATATACACACACACACACACAAAAAAAAAAAAAAAAAAAAAAAAAAAAAGAAGAAGAAGAAGAAAAAGAAACAGGAACAGGAACAAAAAACGTAAAACTCTGTTTCAAACATATCGCATTAACTTATTATTTTGATTAAAAAACGAGAGAATTGAAATGTTCAACTTTCGATTTCTACGCGTGTCTCTATTTTTCCAAAGGCAAAAAGTTCTGGTTACCTTTTCTGAAAAATCATCTAAAGATAGTGGATCATTTATACGTCAATTAGTTTGTTTGTTTATATATTACATAATTACTTCTACTGAATGTACTTCCAACCACATAATAACCCACAATAGCAAAAAGCAATGTTATCAGATTTTCCCAAATGAGCCGATGCAATAACAAAAGGTAAAAAAAAAAACCTTGCAATAAGCACTTTAGTGAAGTACTGGTAAAAGTATTTTATTCGGGTTTTGCCTTCTGCACGTCTTTTTCTTAAGTGCTTAAGTTTATTACGTAGAAGATATTAAATAAAAATTGTTTCTGCTGAAGAGATTGTCTTTTGGCAAATAATAATATTAAAGTTCATTTGAATTACAAATAACACTGTTTGGTATGAAAATTGCTTCTGACACCATTTCTACATATTCTTATGTAAAATGACCTCCTGAATCCGAATATGACGCCTATTTTGCCCTATCACCCACCATTTTTTAGGAATGGTACCCTATTTTTATCATTTTTCGGTGATTTTATAGCTATAAATTTGATTTTTAGGAGGGGAGGAGGAGGATTATTTTAACCGTTAAATATCTTGTGAGCCCCTCAGAAGATATTTTTACGATGATGTATGCATGTGAATGAACACAATAACGTCTAGAAGCTTTGATTGATTGAGCTGACAGTTTTTAGGTATGTTATAGGTCACCATTTTACGAACTGTATTGTTATTCACGAATCCAGCACTTACAGTTCTTTTACAGGGACACAAAAATTTATTTATCATTATGGTCTTTGGACTCAAACTATTTAAAGTGCGATATCGTCTAAATGTGTTTTTCGATTGAGCTAAAAAAAAAAAAAAATGTAGGTAGGTTGTAGACCAATATCGCAGGATTTCTACAGATTCTGATGGGTGTAGGGAAGGGATATAGGTCCTTTACAGAGACACAAAGAAAAATTCTGTGCCATTATGACTTAGGGTATCAAACTATTTGAAGTACAATTGCGTGTAAACTCTACATTCTATAAAAATATAAACAGTAGAGATTTATGTATGAGTGCAAGACTTTTCAAATCTCCTCTCCCCCTTTTTTTTCTTTCTACATGTACATAAAGTAGAATTTTCATAGATTGTGGTCAATGGTCTAAAACTGTTTAAACTTCGCTTTTTCTATAATTCTATTAAAATTACATAATACGTTTTTGTTGAGGGCCATATTTCTTTTTCATTGTTACTTGTTAATATTATTGACAGAGAACGAGTTACTTACCTTTTGTGTTGCTAGTAGACTTTTATATAAAGGTGGCTACCAAAAGTGCAAAAGTGGCGACCATTTTTTAGAACTTTGGTCGCCAGTGGCTACCATTCATAATTGCTAGTCTAGAGCATTATCTGAGGGGCTACAGAGTTGGAAAATTGTAAAACATGGACATTTGCGACAAGGGAAAACATTTAGGGTTATTTACCCCTGAAATTATGTATTACATATCTTATATTTTTTAAATCTGTTACTAATGTTATTTTTAAAACTTTATATATATTTTTGTTTTTTGGTGTTAAATTAATTCTTTTTCATTCATCTAATCAAATTCATGGTCATAAATTATCGAACAGGGGAAAAAAATGAAGAAGGGGTGGTGATTCTAGAAAACAGTGGATGACTGGGCAAAATGGGAGTCATATTCGGATTCAGAAGGTCCTTTTACATAAGAATCAGCAAGGATGGTATCAGAACTCGAATGTTTTTTTTTTCCAGAGTAGTGTAATCTTTATGGTTAATTATTTTAGCTGGATATTTTGGTTTTTTTTTTTGATACAATAGTTGGATGCTTATTTATCACATCGAACATTTAAATGCATCTGGAAAAAATTTATTAAACAAACTATTTTCTGTTATAAAAGTGCCAACAAGTCCAAAATTTTTAAGTAGGTGAAATTTATTTTATTTACATAATACAGTTCCCGCCGCTTATTAAAATCACATTCGTTTAGAGCCAAATTGATTTTATTAAACGGCTGATTTTTATATCCGGCAAACGTTCCTGCACTTAAGGAAAAGGTATTACTTCCCTGAAATTGGAAAGAAACGTCAAAAAGTGACGAATAATGGAATTAGTAAACAATATTAATTAATTTTTGATAGATAATCAATTAATTGTTTCTTCGATATAAACAAATTAAACGCACTCCAAGTTCCCATGCACTTTCGTTTGAGGAAAATCATTATTACTTTACCAAAATTTCACGTTGTTCTTATAAATTTAAAATCTTTTCGTTTAAACCTCATGAATTATAGTAATTTTAAAATAAGAACTAGAAATTGCCTTTCAATAATTCGAATAATAATAATATATATATATATATATATATATATATATATATATCATTTCAAATCAAATTTGTAACTTATTACTGCGTTTTGGAGAATACGTTCCTTGAAATTGTTACGGAGATAAGTGATGGGGCGCGTTTAATTTGTATCTGTGCCGCAAGTATAAAATCTTCGACAATGAACGATAACGGAGGGATTATTATTGTTGTGCTTTAATTTCTTTTCTTATTAAGAAAAAGAAAATAAAATCACAATGTAAATAATTTTTTTTTTTTTTTTTTTTTTTTTTTTTTTAATGTGCTTAAATGATATTTTTGTCTGCTGAGGAGATATTTTTGAGTTTATTAACCGGTGATGCTGATTTTATTAAGCGGTGGCTTTAAAAGTAATTTGTATTGATTTGATTCAGGTCCTGGCAATTCGATCACATTAAGCGGCTGATTTTATTAACCAGTGAATTTATTAAGCGGCGGTCACTGTATTTCTTAAAAACAGAATTATTTTAATTCCGTTTTGGCTTGCCATTAAAGCATTACGTATATCTAACGTTAAAAAACAAAATTGTTACACATTAGATAGCAGAACTGACAAAACTTACTCAGTTAATTCTAATTAGGGTAAAATGAGGTAAAAATGTGTAACCACGGAGTTAGTGTGACCTCGCCTTTTCACTCAGTTGAGAAGATTGACGTAAGAAACATCACATCTGTTTGTTTGGACATATATACTTTTAAATCGGAAAATCGAATCAATTGTGAAACTCTTATAGTTTTCGAAATTCGAAAAATTTCTTACATTTGCAACAGAGTGCCAACATCAAAATTGAGAAATTTGCCATTGCTGTGATTTTAAGTGAACTTTACAATTTTTGTAAACAAACTAAGTTTTCTGCGTAGATTTTGAATTCAACTGCAAATTTTTAGTATGACCGGACTATTTCTTTCAGACAACGATTTTGCCATTTATTGTATTATACCTTATTTATTTATTTACTTATATTTATTTAAAGGCTTCAATGCTATTTAATTTAGAAAATAAACTAGTTGGCATAGGTGGACTCTGCTCAGTTCCCCATCATATTTATGTTCTCATAAATTTCTAGTGCGAGACATATCATAATCATGTTAAACGAAATGAATTTGACCAAAGCTTGATATTATGACAGAATGAAATCCCCGCCTAATAGGCTATCCACCGTTAACTTTGATATATATATCTTATTCTAATCTATTAATTTATTTTATCAGGGTCAGTTCCGTTGTTTAGTTTTCATCCTATTATTTCCAATGCAATAATCCTCAAAATTCCTATTTATATTAAAAATTTACAATTTCGCTATGTTGATAAAATCGTAAATTACGAATGATTTACGAAATTTTCCTATTAGAATATTTGTATTCAATCATGTTCAAACAAATATCATAAATGTAATTTTGAAGTTGTCTAATGTATTTACGATCCTCAAAATGGAAATTTATGCTCAATTTTGCCTTATTCTGACATGTTAAGTAAATCGTAAATTCCAAATAACTTACGAATTTTTTAAATTGGAAAAATCGTAGTCTATGATATTCATGCCAGTATCCTAAATAATATTTCGAAAGTGGTTTGACATCTTTACGATGAAAATATCCCTCAAGATTGACGTTTATGTGAAATTTTGCTCTATTCAGCCATGTTAAGAAATTCGTAAATTTCCAATAACTTACGAAATCATTATATTGGAAAATTCATAGTCATTAATAATCATGCCAGTGTCCTGAATAATATTTCAAAAGTAGTCAGACATCTTTACGATGAAAATATCTCTCAAAATTGACGTTTATGTGAAATTTTGCTCTATACTGCCATGTTAAAAAATTCGTAAATTTCCAATAACTTGCGAAATTTCCAAAGTAGCATATTTATAGTTACTGATGTTCATTCCGGCATCAAAACTGATATTTTAAAACTAGTCTGACATTTTTACAGTAAAAAGTTTCCATTAAATGCACGTTTAAGTGAATTTTTATCCTATTCTCCCATGTTAAGAAAATCGTAAATTTCTAATAACTTACAAAGTTTTTAAATTTGAATGTTGCAAATGAATAGGGTTCTTGCCAGTGTCGAAAGTAATATTTTAAAACTGATCTGACCTCTCTGCGATCATTTGTTCGTGAGCTATCGTGTTAACAGACTAACAAACTAACGGACTAACACACTAACGGACTGACACACTGACACACTAACAGACACCCTACAGACAGACACCATAGAAATTTTGTCATTTTCGGATTCCTCACACCTGAAAACGTGTAGAAAAGTCAAAAAACCGAGGTCGAAAATTTTCACGATTACCTAAGTTCTCCATACCTATAGTATGATGGGGAACTAAAAGCGCACGAGTAGAATGAAATATAATGGTACTGGTAATTTAATTTAATTTGATTTATAAAGATATCAATGATATAGGAAAAAGCTTTAGCCATTTTCTTTCTAATAATAAACTGTACGGAAAACGGATAATATTTTACCAGGAGACATTTTGGATATTTAGATCAATTAAAAAATGGTTTTCATTTTTTCCTTCTTGCATTAAGTTAAAAAAAATATTTAAAATAAAATTGAGAAAAATCGTGATAAACCAATGGAACAGCTTGGACTTCTTGGAGAAATTTGAAATTTAGCGTCGAAGCAGCTCGGTCATTTCTCGCTAAGATGTTTACTTACGAAATTGCGATACCCATTTTAATTTATCGCTAAAGTTATACCAAATAATTTTAAGAAATGAATATAGTAACCAATACTAGGGAATGAAGTACAGTTACTGCATGCCTTTATATGGAAGAATAGATTAAAGTAAGGCCTGTCGCACTAAATTAAATTCTATGTACAAAGAAACAGAATTTTCATATATATATATATATATATATATATATATGTATAATCCAAAACATTTCAATTTCACTACAAATAATTTTTTCTTTGTTTTTTCAGTTTTGCCTTTTAATTTTCAACCAAAACTAATATCTTGCTTTTTTTTTTTTTTTTTTAAGGTTTTGTTAAGAGTGTTTAAGAATTAAATGAGCTAGAAAATGTGTAAGGAAATCGAATCGTGTGGCGGGTGATATGCTTAAGAAATATTTAATATGCCAGAAAATATCAAATATCAAATGTCTAAGTTTAAAGTGTCCCAATCTCACAATTCTCCCTGAACATAGATGATCCGTAATTAATTCAATAAAATATTTTTACAAAGTAATATTGCTTAATTGCTAAATTTTCTTATAAATCCCCTCCCCCCCAACTTAAAGTGTTACGTTTAAAATTAAACTATAACAAATACATATTTTAAGTACAAGAATCCATAGATGTATGCAAACTAAAAACACAATCGAACCACTTCATTTTGATATCTGTCATTGATTGTAAAATAGTATAACTCCATATTTTTAAAATATGTATTTCTTTTTATTATATCACATTTAGTCATATCTTTCCTTATAAAAATGAAAAAAATCCCAATAATTAAATTAAAACCTCTTAAATGACATTACTTGTTTTTTCAGAGAACTAAAACTTCTAAATATTTACTGTAAAAGTGAAGAGATTTAAGTACTTCAAGTTAATTTTTTATAGCTTATAAATTCGAATAACCTCTGATTTTTATTAATCACTAAAAAATCGATAACACTGACTGAATACTTATATTTTTTTTTTACTACAGACAGATTTGCAGATCGTTATTTAAAAATCCATTTACAAGATGGTAATCTACTTTTACAATGAACAATCCATAAAATATTTAGTTTTTAGATGCATATTGTAGGTACACATTTTTTTGCAAATTTCGTGTAGTGCTCGCAAAAGTATAAATAAAAGTTCATAACAGTGTAACAAGTTGAAATTTTCTAAAAATTTAAATAGCCTCAGATTCGAAAAAAGAATTCATTATATGAAAACACACAACATATCTGTAATATGTATGGGTATAATAAGCTGAGGTTGCACTTGTCCCAAACCATGGGGCAAGTGAAGTCATGAAACAGAAAAATTTCATTATTATTATTATTATTATTATTATTATTATTTTCAAGGGGCCCATTGTAAAATTACAATGAGTTTACGTACTTTTAAAGACATTTGGTTTTAGTTTATCCCTAAAAATTTTCAAAAATTGTATGTATAGTAGAAACTGAGCAAAATGATGTCAATGCCAAAACATTGTTACACTTACTACCACTTCAAGCTACTTCGCAACATAATTGACAGTTCTCCAAATAATAATAATAAAAAAAATCTGGAGTGACTCCACTCGACTTTCCGAACATTGAGTAATTAACAGTTTTGTAGATAAAGTAAAGAAAGAGTAGTTGTTAAACAAACAAAAGAGAGAAAACCATAATAGAGTGTTTGAGTATTTTTCTCCATCTATTACACGTTGTTTTATTTAACGCTACTGAACTTTGAGCCCATAGATCATAATGACAAAGAAATTTTCGTTGTGTCCCTGTAAAAACCTATAAATGTTAGATTCACCAAAATGCTTATAGTTAGTGTAACAGTGATTTATAATACTCATATAAATTTTCAGCTGAATTCAATAAGGCGTTTAGATGCTATCGTACTTTTAAAAATTTAGTCCCATAGGCCATAATGATAAAGAATTTTTCTTTGTGTCCCTGTAAAAAAACTGTAAGTGCTAGATTCACCAAAATCTATACAGTTAGTTCAACTGTGATCTATAACATGTGTACAATTTTTTTGCTCGGATTAATAAGGCGTTTAGACACTATCACATTTTTAAAAATTTGGCCCCATAGGCATAATGATAAAGAATTTTTCTTTGTGTCCCTGTAAAAAAACTATAAGTGCTAGATTCTCCAAAATCTATACAGATTGAGTATTTGTGATCTATAATATGTGTATAAAATTTTTGCTCAATTGAATAAGGCGTTTAGATGCTATCGCACTTTTAAGATTTTGCTCCCATAGGCCATAATGATAAAGAATTTTTCTTTGTGTCCCTGTAAAAAAAACTATAAGTGCTAGATTCACCAAAATCTATAGGGTTCGTACTATGGTGACTTACAATATGCGTACCAACTTTCAGGTTAATCGAACGAAGCGTTTAGACGCTAGCGTGTTCACCCACAGACATACACACATACACACACACATACATACATCATCGTAAAAATAGTGAAAACGGACTCAGGGGACCTCAAAACGTATAGAAACATCAAAATCTCGAATTCGGATTTTTGACATGATTACAATACTTTCCTCACTATAGTGTTCGGAAAGTAAAAAGTTACTGCCGTTGGTGTCAAGCTTTTTTGTCTGCGACCGCATCTCTTCGTGAATGAGAATATCCTTAGCGTCATGAGAGATGTTTGCCGAATGCTCCAAGGAAGACATTTCACTTGGTTAAAAATTTCTATCACTTTAATTAACGAAGTTATTAATTAAAAATCTCGCGTTAACAAAGGTACTTTGTTCGTCAACTTGCAAATAGTTTCTCTTATTACATTGTTTTTTCAGAGCCTAACATTACTTTCCCCAGAAAAAAAAAAAAATCTGATCAGTTGTGTAAAAAATAAATAAAATGAAATAAAATAAAATAAATGTCAATGTTGACATAAGTAACAAAGAAGATTATCGTCTGCAAATAAATAAAAAGCATTATTTTAAATATTTTCAATGAAAAAAATTAATTTAAGAATGGAATTTATCGTCTGCGTTTTGTATTTACTTTTAGAAAACTGATTGAAAAAAAGAAAAGAAAAGAAATTGAAAAATTGGCTCCTTCAAGATACTCGAGAGAAGAAAAGAATTATTTAGAATAGTGAAAACATTTAAAAATAACAGATATTTTAGAAATATTAAGCAAAAATTTAATAAACTCAAAACATATTTAAATGATCGGCTAAATGGGAGCATCTTTAGTACGACCAATTTAGCGATTTTTAAAATTTAGAATTGAAGTAGTTCGAACGTTTTTTCGCCAAGGAGTTCATTTGCATAATCACGATAGCCATGTTAACTCTATACAAGCCTTAGATATATAGGTAAATAATAAAATGGTCCAATAAAAGTAATAATAATAATAATAATTAAATGTTTAAAATATTTACAATAATCACATAAGTTATTTATTTTCAATGTGTCTGTCTAATCATAGTCTAGAAAAAATTAACTTTAAAAAGCTGCATTTGTTGTGCTGCAAACACCGTTTTAAACCTAATTTGGAAATAAATATAGAGTATTACACATTGTCCTAAATTAATTTAAAAAATACAGTAGAGACAAGTATAGGCAATAGAAGAAAGAAAAAAAAAAACTTCATAATTTCTTTAAAAAAGCAACTATCCGCGTTTGTAATGATCGATAGATGGCGCTCTCTGAACACTGCAGTTGTTAGTAAATATAACAGCCACGTGTAATTATTATTCTTTCTCCGCCATTTCATCATGGAAAGTCGATTGCATAATATGAGGATATGCAGTTGTGTGATAATTTCACCTTAGCCCACCAGAGGGCGAGCATTTCATTACAATCGCGGATACCCCAAAATTCATCGCCAAATAGCGAAAAATATTTAAAAGTCTCCGCAAGGGGGTCATCTACTAAAGGTGTAACGCTAAATGGTTAAAATATTACGAATTTCTCTCTGTTCTAAAAAGAAAAAACTATATAGTATACTAGCAGGCTTTGCCCGCTTCGCTGGTCACTATATTTAAAGATTCGATTACGTTCTTCTTCTGTTTCCGATGATCTTCCAGCAGCGTGTCTTACAGCATCTTCTTGAAGCCTTCAATTGCGTTCTTCTTCTATTTCCAATGATCTGCGTGCGGCTTCTCTTTCAGCATTTTCTTGAAGCCTTCGATTGCGTTCTTCTTCTGTTTCCGATGTTTTTCAAGCAGCGTGTCTTACAGTATCTTCTTGAAGCCTTCGATTGCGTTCTTCTTCTGTTTCGAATAATCTTCGTACAGCGTTTCTTACAGCATCCTCTTGAAGCCTTCGATTGCGTTCTTCTTCTGTTTAGCGTGTTCTTTGTGCTTTCTTTCTTTTCGCATCCGAAGATTTTCCAAACGAAGTACGTTTCTTCGGTGGCATTATGACTTATTTCATGTGTATTTTGTATTAACCGCACAACACAACGAAATTATGTACTCTACGAAATCGATAAAACGATACTCATTACTTATATTCACAACAGATGTAAGTACATTTGTGAAAGATACGGATATAAATAAGAACGTAACCAAATTTTAGTAGAAACCGTATTGGATATAAGTAAGAACGTAACCAAATTTCAGTAGAAACAGTATTTTTTGATCGATGTTTAAGAACACAGTTCGCAAGAGTTACTGCCGCTGTTGTTTGTTTTGTGTCTCTAGTTATCTAGCATATGTCTGCGTTCAAAATAATGGCATATTATCATTAAGTTGTCGAACGTTAAAACAGATTTTTGACATATAAACGGTAAAACGATATAAAATTAAATACTGTGTATTTTAATGTAATATCAAACATGGGGAATTTCTATAACATTGTCCAGCTTCTGTCTTGCGTTATGTGTTATTAATATTCGTATTCAATGAAAGGCGAAGCTGTGAATAAGTCAGTAGATCCCCGCAAGTGTTAATGAGCGAAGTGAATCGGAGGGGATGAAGCTTCCCTCGGGGGTTGGTGAGTGGAGCGAGCAGGGGGCAGATCCACCTAGTGATTTAAATGAAAACAATTTTCAATTCATTTCGGTAAATTTTAGGAACATCTAGACAGTTAAAACTAGTTGTTATTCGAGAGACGGAAAAAAGATTCTAATAACTTCGAAACGTAGCTTTATGTTAATAATTAACTTTAAATAGTGCAACATATAAGCTATGTTTTGTGTTCACTTTATCAAATTAGAATTATCAGATAAGAAATATTTCACAAAAAATCTTTAGAAATATCTAGTAAATATTTCATTTTAAATAGGGCCAACTTATTTCTTAAATTTAGGTCAGACTTTGAAAAGAGCCGTTATTCGGAGCACAGTTTTAAAACTGGAACGATTTTAAATTTATTCCAGTAGTTTTTCAACTCTTATTCATATCTCGATAGTTAAAAATAGCTCTTACTCACTAAACGGGAAAATAATTCTAATTTCTTTTAAATGTAAGTGACATTTCTTTTAATAACTACCTATATCACTTCTTGGTAGTTAAAATTAGTTGTTCTTCACTAGAAGGAAAATTTTAGGAAAAAAAAAAAAAATCAAATTTCAGGTTATCTCGAAAAATGAAAAGCAATCTCTTAATAACTATATTTAAATAGGGCAACATTCCCACTGTGATTTGGGATCATTTTGACAAATGGTAATTATAAGACATTTCATAACTATTCATAGCAGACAACCAGAGAATAAGGGTTTATTTCCAACGTGTTGACTTCTTTATACATATTTAATATACATATATATATATATATATATGTTTCTAGGTCGTGTCATTCAAAATGCTTTTCGTTTGCTTTATATTTTTCAAGCTGCTGTTGAATTTTATTGGCAGTTAAGTAAAACTTTATCCATATTTTGACACTTAACAGTATTGATTATTCAACCGACAGCAAAATAGAGAAAAAGTCTAAAGTCTCTGGTTATTTCAAAAAGCTGTTTTCGTAACTAATTTTAAACAATACAATATTTCAATTATTTTGTTTTGTTATTACATTAATTTTATAATTTTCAAATTAAACGCACACTGAAGATTATTGGTAAAAATTAGTACTTATTGGTCTATGTGGTATTCAGCGTCATTAATTCATTTGTTACTCTGGTTATTTCTGCGTTTTAAAAATTAATTTACTGTATATATATACACTGCTCAAAAAAATTAGGGGAGTTTTAACGAACGTTTTAACATCGTTTTAACGAAATTAAGTAAATACTTATACCTAATAATTAAGTAAATACTTGTAACTAATATAAAATGAAACATCCAAAGTTTAAAGCATGGTATAAAACAAACGAAGAAAACTTTATATGCAAATCAACGTTAATGACGCCAAAAGCTAGAAAAAGAATATAAATGCAGAAATTGTGATTACGCAGAAGCTTGTTTTTCTCACTGTCTCAGTGGTGAAATTCAACCGTTCGGCTTTTGTTTTGAGAAAAGATGACTTGAAAATGTCATGGCAACGTGATCTACCGGAATCCATGGCTTAGCATATTATCGGGAGACGTGTACACGGTCAAACTCAAAAAAGTGTAGCGGATGCTGTTGGAGTGGCAAGAAGTGTCATTTCAAGAGAGTGGAAACGATTTCAAGGAACAGGGAATGTTAGACGTCGACCAGGACAAGGAGACAAGGTCGTCCACGTGCTACCACAGCAAATAATGACCGATATATCCTGTTAACAGTTTGTCGAGACAGAACAAATAATGCTACTCAGCTGTAAAGACAATTTTTTTTGGAAGCAGGACGAAGGTTCTCAAGCCAAATAATCCTAAATATGCTTCCTCAGGGTAGTCTCTATGTACGTAGGCCAATGGTGTGTATTCCGTTGACAGCAAGACACCGTGTGGACCGAAGAAGGTAAGTTGTTGAATATCGAGATTGGATGCAAAGTGATTGGAGTCAAATGCTGTTTACGGACGAGTCCCGATTCATTTTAGAGGATGATATCAGACTTGTTTCGGCTTAATAAGAAAGGGGAACTCGAAATAATCCTATATTCGTTCGAAAAAGATCACATTTCAGACGAAGTGGTTTGATGGTATGGGCTGGAATCAGCATAGGCGACGTACGAACCTGTATATCATTCGGAATAGCAATTTCACGGATTAAATGTATGCAGACGATATTCTGAGACCTCATACCGTGCCTTACGTTGCAGAAATTGGCGATTCCTTTAATTTAATGCATGATAATGCCAGACCTTATACAGCTCGTCTTGTGAAGAACTTTCTTGAAGCTGAAACAATACAGCGTATGGAGGAGCCAGCATGTTTTCCTGTTCTAAATAAGATCGAGGATGTTTAGGGCATACTCAGACGAAGCATTGCTGCAAGACCAAGGCCTTCTTTTACTGTCCAAGACTTGGAGATCGCACTTCTTCAAGAGTGGAACAGTATTCTCCAGTCTTATCCATAACCTCATCGCATCCATGCCAAACAGATGTGCGGCAACCTTAGAAGTTTCGGGGGGGGGGGGTGGAACACACGTCATATTAAACATCCTATATCATTAAGTTTTTTGTCAATTACATGCATCCAAACTGTTGCCCTGAAGACTCATTTCATGTTTTTTCTACCATTCCAAAGAATTAAAGTTCCCATACAACTGTTTTTTGCTTCTTTTTTTTCTCTATTGCATTTTGTTACACTTGTATTCTCCATTTTATGCCCATACATAGCTATCACGCAACGGTTTCTTCACTTTTTTGTTTGCGCCCATAATTTTTTTGAGCAGTGTATATATATGTAGTATATATGTATATTAAAAAGCTTCTTCTTTTTTTGTCTCTATATGTTTTGTATTCTCATTGGAATTATTTTAAAGTGAGTATTATTTTTCTTTTTTCAAAAATATAGTAAAATATACTGGTCAAATTATAAAAAAAAAAAAATAATTAAGTTAAGTAATTACCAAACTGACTTTTGTGGAATGTTGTGGCAAATTATTTAACTGTTTATATTCGTTTACTATTATTCGTTTACTTATTGCTATCATAATATGTATATATATATATTCATATACCAGGTGTTTGTTCCCACCGGTTTAACTGCTGGACGGCTGCAACTATAATAAATAATCTGGTATGTCACTCACACGACTTTCTCTTACCCTGAAATTTAATACTATAAATACAGGTTGCAGATTAAGAGGTAAGATAACGAGTACTGTTATCTAAACCTGTGTTAAACAATTCAAATTAGGCTTCGGAAGAGTTTTATATGATAATTAGTTCTGTGTGAGGGGGGCTACCGCCCCCTCAACCCCCCGTTTTATTAATGCACCTACATTTATATAGAATTTAATTCGGCTATTAAAAAATAATTCTGTTTTTAAAAAATAATTTATTAAAATTATTATTTAAAAAAAATATCTTTTATGATAATGCAGATGATTTTCATATTAGAGAAGTAGTATAACACTAAATATCAAAAAAAGAGTTGAATTTATCCTCAATATTACATAAAAAAAAAAAAATCTATTAAAAATGAAAAAAATCGATAACTTTATTTTAAATTATCACGGATCGATGGTTCAACCATTCGTTTTAAACGTGTTGGCGAGCTCTTTTGAAAGATACACAACATGGAAAATTACTCCCCTCGAGGGGGACTTCCCCTCAGGAGAGGGGGGAGGAGGCGAGGCTCCCACATACACAACATTTTTTTCCCAGTTGACTATCTCTATTACAAAAAACTATATATTCGTTTCATTTGGTTTAGTGCAGTCTATAGATGTTAAACTCTACTTGCCTGCAATTTCCTCCATAGACGTATTGTATTTGAATACTTTTGAGTGTTCCTGTACACGAACCATTTGCTTCATCGCAACGAAAAGCTTACTTTAGCATCCCTATGTGATACACATTTAGAATACCGAGTTTGGAATTTCTGCTACTATTTGTTCTTGAGATATGCTGATTACAGACACACAGACATCCACACAGGCCATTCGCTAAAAACATGATTTTCGTATTCAGGGGACTCAGAACTTGTCAATGTAACAAAAACTCACGTTCGAAAATCTGACCCTAAAACAATACTTTCTCGACCCTATGGGTAAGAGAAAGTAAAAATGTAGTATCTAAGTATAGTAAAGTGCCTATTAGCTACTAGATGCGGCCACTTACAGGACTGTCTTGTGGAAAATGGCAGAATTAGTATTTCTATTTCGAAAGCGGTACGAGATAAGAGAAAAAAGTAAATTACAAAGTTTTAGAGCATGATCAATTTATGGCAAAAAAAAAAAAAAAATATATATATATATATATGTATATCCTAGAAGTATAGATGCTAAAAATAGAATGTTTAACTCTTTCAGGAGCAATTAAATTTTTTCATTTAAAATCAACAGCCACCAAAATCTACCAACAATATTAAAAGACAACAGATAAATGACGCTATTCTTCTAAGTTATAAAAGAAAATTTTTATAGAAAATTTCTGGGGCCAGATTATGCAATTTTGAATTAAAATTTGCGGTTGCGCTATGCAACCATCGCCCCTGAAAGAGTTAAAACGTACATTTGTTTGTTTGCAATTTTCTACACAGTGACGTAGTGAAACGATCTTGTTAGAACAAAAAGACAACAATTTTCGCCAAATGCCTTGATTTACGATGTTCAAACTTATATCCGTCAGCTGAAAAGCACGTTTGGACTTTTGTTTTAAATTTCCGTTGCATATGTTGTAGCGTAGCGGTAGGAGGTGTTCTACATAAAGTTAAAACAAGGGTTTAGATGTGTAAATTGCAGCTGATGGACAGAAGTACATCGAAATAAAAGTATGTAGTTGTTTTATTTATTTATTATTTATTTTTTTAAGATCGTTTTCTCATGTCACAACGTAGGAAGCCGCGAACAAACAAATACACTTTTTAAGTATTCTGTTTTTAACATTCATGTCTACAAGGTGTCTTTTAATGCTAAATTGATGATGATCTATAATTTTGTAATTCACTATTTTTCTTTATCTAGTACTATTTTTGAGATAAAAAAGCTAACTGCAATGTTTTCCACCAGGTGGCATTATAAGCAGTGACATCTAGTAGCTCATATCGACATTACTATACATAGACACAAATTTTATGACTATAGTTGCACCCTTTCAGCAGTTAAAAGGGTGGGAACGAACTTTTGGGAGTAACCTATATATACGAACATTATGTTATTTCAACCAAATTTTACAAATTTTTAAAACGTATTGTGCAAATTGTATTTCATTCGCAATTTATTTTTTAAACCGCAAAGCTTAAAAGCCTACTGTGACAGAATAATAATTAAATTTCAATAATTTGAACGCTTAAACTGTACAAAGAGGAATCAACTCTCAAGCCAAAATAGAATTCCCAAATTTTCAGAAGAATTTATAAACCGCAATGTAAAAAAAAAAAAAAGTCCTGTTTGCTGCCAGAAATTTTCTGTAATTATAGGAAATATTCGTAAGCTACAGAAAAAATATGTTGACAGAAATTATCTGTAACAGAGCAATGCATAAAATATTAGTAGATAGGTGTTTTGCATAAGAAAAACTTGGTATTAAAAAAAGTACCAAATCACTCGGCACGTTAACAAAACATCTATCTACTAATATTTTCTGTATTATTCTGTTACAGAAAATTTCTGTCAACGTACTTTTTCTGCAGCTTACGAATATTTTCTGTCATTACTGAAAATTTCTGGCAGCAAACAGAACATTTTTTACAGTGCAGAACTAAAGATATAAAAATTCAAATCCTATTAAAATCCTATTTATTATTTGTTTTAACGATTAAGTTATACAATATTTAGGCCACGCTTTATTATCACTTTAACAAGTTGTAAAAAATCCACATGTAAAGCATCTCGCCCGCAGTCATTATAATGATATAAAAAAATCTGGAGTGACTCCACTCGACTTTCCGAACATTGAGTAATTAACGGTTTTGTAGATAAAGTAAAGTAAGACGAATTGTTAAATAAACAAAAGAGAAAATTATAATAGGGTGTTTGAGTCTTGAGTCGTATAGTCGTTTTTTCAAGAATCGCGAACCATCTGGTCGCTGAAGGCGGCTAGTTAATAATATAAGTAAATATAAATAAATAACAACAACAACAACAACAAAAATATTTTTTTTTTTTTTTTTTTTAATAAAAATTTAGTTGGACCGGGCATATTTATGAATAACAAAAATAAATAAATAAACAAACAGACTGAACTAAACTTTTAGCTTTCGTACTTGACTGTGATAATAATATAAGTGAATATAAATAAATAAAAAACAATTATTCGCATTTTTTGTAAAAATTAAGCTGGACATGGTACATTTATGAATAACAAAAAAATAAACAAGCTGAACCAAACTTTTAGCTTTTGTACTTGACTGCTAATCATTTGTTTGGGAAAATGGCTGAAAATTTCTGCCACACGAGCTTCCATTCTGTACATGACAACGCAGACATTGGTGTAACATAAGCAGTTTTAAATAAAAAGAAATTTGAGTAGAAACAATTACAATGGAAGGATTTTTTTTTCTTCCATGGTCAGAAGTAAGGGGGCGTCCATTAATTACGTAAGGCGGTTTTGACGATTTTTTGGTAAGATTTCGTGAGATTTGGCTCGACTCCCCTCCCCTTTACCCTAATATCACGTGAGATTTTTCAAAATTTGTACTTTTACTGTAAATTACTCAGCTGGTACGCTGCAACATTCGTCCAGTCGCGCATGTGGCTGGCCAATGGTGTCTAAAACAATTGAAAGGCTACTGTGCTGCTTCGCGGCGTTCTGATAGCTACGATAAATACTGTCGTGTCAGATTTTGAATTTAACTCATTTTTCTCGCAATTTTACACTGTTTTTTGTGGGAAAAAAATTATGTGATATTTGCCGAGACTCCTCCCCCCTCTCCTCCACGTGAGATTGGGTGAGATTCGGCTCGACCCCCTTTCCCCGTGAACACCTCACGTAATTAATGGATGGCACCTAAAGGAAATGGGAAGCGCGTCATCTCTACGATCCTATTTACCTAGAGCCCCTAAATAAAATAATAGACCGGCGCATCACCGCCATTTTTTTTGCCTCCGAAGAGGACAGCATTCCCGCTTGGCGTCCTTATCGCTTCCCTAATGATTTTAAGAAATCTTGATCTCAAGCTAATCCGGTCAAGATAAGAGCAATAAGCAACTATAATATTCCTAAAAACACATTTTTTTCACAGTATGTCATTTTATTCTGTGGATATCCTATGGATGTACTGGGGTAAGACGTTAGGGCGGTTTCTGTTTCTTTCACAAAATGTCGCCAAAACTCAAATGCACAGTAATAGAAGGTCTGTGAACACTTTATATTCACTTCTTGAATGATTATAGCAGTTTATCGCTAAACAAACTTCCATATCATAGTTTACTTAGCTAAAATTTTGAAATATAATAAAACAACTTACTTTAAAGTAACGTAAGACGATAAAAAAAAATGTTTGTCGTTTGTTTATCAGAGAAACGCGCTGGGTACACGTGGCAACCCTAAGGCAACAAAATGCCTGGTGCGCCAGCTCGTATATATAGGAGCCTTATATTTACCGCCACATTGCCATTGCCATCAAAATGCGTCTTCTTATCACAAGATGGAGACCTAATCTTTCAAATTGCTGCATTCTTACCATCAGAAAAGAAGCATATAGAGCTAAAGAGGTGCAGCCTAGAGATCTTATATTGAGAATATGGGGCTCTTCTCTTACGATACCATAGATGTAAAATTTATAGAACCAGTGCGCAATTTTAAAGCTTAGGGACGCCTGTGGAGATGAAAAAAAAGAATATTTCTGTGGAGATGAAGTAAAAGAAGCATATTCAAAGATTTAAAGTGCTATTATTTAGTTGATTATAATAGGTGATAATTTTACATCCTGGAAGGGAAGTACTCGCCTGAGGGTGAAATTTTTAAATATGGAAGTTTTACGAACGAATTTTTCAGTACCTTTAGAACGCATGATTGAACCATAGATCTGCGATAATCAAAGTTATCAGTTTTTCACTTTTAATAAAAATTAAAAATAAATAAATAAAAAGTATTAAAAAACCCCTCAAATGTCCGAAAAAAATTGACTTTTTTCTAGATATTTAGTGTAACGCTTCTTTGAGATTAAGATCGTCTGCATTCATTATGGAAAATAATTTTAATACATAATTTGTAATGTGTGAATATATCAGAAGATATACAAGAAAATCTTGCGGGGGTCACAATATATTAGTTTACGCCTAGCGCCGATAAAATATTTCCTATTTAACAATGATTTTTTTTAAATGTATATGTCTATGTCTATTATCATCAATATATCGTAATCGAATGGGGATGTTCGAATACCAAGTTGCAATTGCAAATCACTTCATCCAACCACCCCCTTTTCATCTTTTTCTTCTAATTAAAAAAGATCTAGTCTTCACATTCGTTGATTCAATATAAGAATAGAATTTAAAGCATATACTTATTAAAAATAATAGTACATTATGATGCTTTTACACAAAGTTAAAATAATTAAACAAGCTTACTTTTAATTTACAATCGAATATGAACACAAGCATTAAAAGAGAGAAAGCCAAAAATCGGTTTATGATTTTTGCTTTTATCTTCCATCATTTCTTTCTTAAAAAAAAAAAAAAAAAGTTTGCGCAGTGTTTTTATTTTTTCGCTGCCCTGCTTTTTCGGATGCCCTTGACGACCACCTACGTTGGCCTAAGGATAAAGCGGGCCCTGTGTCCTAGCCCCTATTTAAGCGAGTTTTGGAGAAAACCATGGAAAACTCTGACCGGCCAGGTCAATGAGCGCGATCCATGGAAATTTGGATTTTTTTTTTTTTTTAATAGTCTTGAAGAAATTTTAATACACTTAGCATACTTATATTTCAATGCACATATATGCTTTTTTTTAGGACTGAGGGCCTATTAGTCTCAATCTGGGATTTTTGCGTTGTCGATTTCGATAGTTGGACATTTGTCGAAATCTAAAATTTATCGAAAATATAATTGAATAATTTGAAAGCGATGTTATAATTTGAAAAAAGAAAGAAAGAAAGAAAGAAAAACTAATAGTCTTCCGTCCTAAACTAAATTCTGCTTTTGCCAGAATTTCATCAAAATCCTTTTATCATTATTATTATTATTGAAAGAAAAAGAAAAGAAAATTAATAATAATCAGTATCGTTACAAGCAATATCGAAAAAGTTTTTTTTTAATAATTTTGAATTAGGAAATAAAAAGTGCGCGTGAAATAATATGAAATAAAAATAAGTAAAAAAATGAATTTAATATTTTTGTTTTTAGGGGGCTATGCATATAAAAAATGCGTATTAAAACGAGTCGAAGAAGGAAGCGAAATAAGTATTGAGTTATATTACGATAAATACGATATATAATATGATACGATATATTAGACCTATCGTCCAGGGTTAGTAGGCATTTTCGTTGAAAGAAGCAGTTTGTTCGTTCGGTGCAACTTGCACATTAGTCCCGTGAGGTACAACTTTCACATTAGTCCCTTAGGTACAACTTTCACTTTAGTCCCGTCAGGTACAACTTGCACATTAGTCCCCTTTAAATATAGTGGCCAGCGAAGCTGGCAAAGCATTCGTTGATTCACTACCTCAATTTATTTTTATTTAAAAAAAAAAAAAAAAAAAAAAAAATATATATATATATATATATATATATAGTTTTAATATGGCAATTTACAAAGGAGTTTTATTATGTCCTTCGTTCTTTTAAAATATTTAATTATTTAATTTTGCTTCAAATTCTTATGCCATCTTGTGCAAAATGTATTATAGTGAAAGTAATTATTTTGATTGATAACTTTATATAGTATATGCATTTAAATATATACTTAACATAAAGAAGCACTAATAATAAAAAATAAAATGCTAATTATCTCGTAAAGTATTAAAAATTTGTTTTAATAGCCATACTTTTACTAGTGAAACACTTAAAATATGTTTTATTATCACTTTAACAAGTTGTAATTACCATATAAAAGGCACTTCGTGAATATTCATTGCAGACGTTCAAGGAATAATTTTCGATTCCGATTTTGATCAAAGTGTCAGTAAGGTCATATTTTAACAGTAGTTGAATTATTAATTTATTGGCATCAGTGATCTTTATCATCTTTTTGCATGTCACGTAAAGGAAACTCATCCATAATGAAATTTCATTGTTCATCTTTATAATGAATGAGTAAAGATCGTGTAAGTGGAGATTTTTTTAGTTTTATCAAAATTAATGATTTACTGCAATTTTATCTTTTTTTTTTTTCAGGCATTTAAAGAAGCAATCAATTCTATCATGACAAAAGAAGTAAATATGTTTAAAGTAATTATGGAAATGAATGATAAATTTTCGATAGAGATGATTCATGTGATACTCCTATCGATATTTCATTAGTGATATTTTCTTAAAAATATTTTTAATTTAGGATATTCATAGTGAGGTAAATGTATTGATCTCTTTGATGGGACAATTGATTATTTTGTGTTCTTTAAAGATGGTGTCAATAAGTTTATGTAATGATTTTGCCTTTCGGTATAAATTGAATTAAAAAAAAAATATTAGTATGAATTCAGAATAAAGTTTAATTATCGTCTGCATCTTTAAAAATTATTTTTTTTTTATTAAAATATATTAATAATAAATTTAAATGAAAAAACTATTTGGCATCAATTGGGAATGAAGTTTAATTATCGTCTGCATTGCTTTTTTTTTTTTTTTAATTAAAATAGCTTAGGAAAATAAACAATGAATCTAAACGCATTACAAAACAAAAAACTATCATTTGATTGTTAATAAAAAGAAAAAAAAAAAAAAAAAAAAGAAAGAAAGAAAAACTTGATTTTAAATTTTTTTCTGGCAAAATAAGTGATATATCATATAGTTAAATACAACTCAAGCAAGTGACTGCGGCAATTAAAAAAAAAAAAAAAAAAAAAAAAAAAAATCATGGTCGATGACATCTGACAAAACTTTTGTTAGAAGTGATCGTACATTCGTCGATCATGATTTGCATCATACGTTTTAAAAGGAAAATCTAATCTCCCGAAGGATTCATCAAACAGTCTTTGAAAATCTTTATAACACCTCTAAGAAAAAGAATGCTTGTGATTTTTAAATAACGCGATATATGAACGGTGATGACATTTATTTATTTTTTAAAATTTATACTAAGATTAATTTTATATTGGTGATAAATTTTTTTATCATTATAATTGAAAAAATGCAATATGCAAACGTTCGTGAGAAGCTTTGGATTAGTACGGTCATTCATTATTTTAGGTATAGCTATTAAAAGTATGCTACTATTAGTATTACTACTACTCATAGATATAGTAATATATATAGATCTATCATCCCCATGTTATCGTGCAAAGATTTTTGATGCTGAAAAATAAGCTTTGGAATTAGCCATTAAGTGGTATTGAATACAAAGAAAAAAAAAAAGAAAAATGAATTTGAAGCTGTATCTGGAGTTTTTCATTCACCTTTAGTAAATAAATTATTCATAAATTTTATTTGTTAAAATATTCGTGTGTATTCCCGTGTGTATTCACTCGGGGAAAGACGGCCATCTTTTCCCAAGTGAAAAGGAATCACTTTTTTCTCCCCAATGATCAATCTATATATTATTACAATATCTATGCTACTACTATTACAACTACTGTTAACAACATTGTTCTATAACAATATTGTAAATTAAATAAAAGTAGCAAATTTGTATGGATTAGATGCTATGAAAATGATAGTCAAAAGTGAAAATTATCTCTAGCTTTCCTTTTACAAATGTTGATTGTAGAGATTTATAATACAATGTTGAAGAATCAAATCATTTCAAGCTAAGAGAGAGAGAGGGAAGAAACAATACATTCAAGAGGTTACAAATGTTGCTTGATTCGATTTTATAAATGAATATTTATATTTAATCTCTTGTTATCATTTGTTTATAGCTTGGTGTTATTTATTTCTTGCTTTAGAATGCTTTGAGTTTATATGAAGTTTTCTGACAAATTTTGCTACGTTTGTCGAGAAGTAACTTGTTCTGGTCAGCGACAAGCTACCATGACATTGATTAAAGTAACATAAAATCTTTATTTTAGTTGTCTAAATGGCGATTAATATAAATTTTGATGTTGAATCATATTCTGGGAAACACTTGTGCCGCAGTAACTTGCGTAATCGGAGTAATGGTAAAAGCTGTGTAGTGGTTTTGGACAAAATCTAGCACATCGGTCAAAATGTCCCGGTACTAACCCACAAAGGGTATCGGAAATGAAATATTTCTATGCGGGTAAGGTAGTACTAACCTTCAAAAATACGCGTCAGTATTTCAAGGTTTTCCGATCGTTCGTTATCGAGTTATTAAAGTGTTAGTGACTTTACATTTGATATTTTTAAAACGATGGACAAACTGAATTTCGTGTGTTGATCAAAAATTCTCTTTTGATTGACAAAAATACTGTTGAAACTTAGCAGTATCTTAAAATATGTTACAAGGAATCAACAGTATTTTTGCCCGTCAAAGAACTGTATTTAACCAACACACGAAATTCAGCTATGTCCCTCGTTTTGAAAATATCAAAAGTATAGTCACTAAATGTCGTATTCACCACTCTTCATTCATCGAGGATCAAACCATGGATCAGCAAATCCGAGAATCAAAGCTAACACTGGACTAAATTCCTGCGGTATTCAACATCAGCCGATTACGTAATCCATAGATTAACTGGAAGAGAAATAAAAGCTTCGTTTCTGATTGGCCATGAACGAAGATAGCCTTTATTCACCGTTCGGCTTCAATCGGATTTGAAGATTAGAAAGGGTAAAAAGCAAATTGGCAACACTGATACACGGTTCGCTCTTGTTTACTTCGCTTTTGTTTACGCACGGATTAAGAATCAATTTTACTTTAGAACATTTTTAAAAAGAATTATCACTCAGACGACAACTGTTTACGCTACGATTTAAAAATTTGATTGTTATGGAAAAGAGAAAAAATTTCTCCGAACTACGCCCCCCCCCCCCCACACACACACAAGCAAGCGACTCCTTCTCAATGATCCGAGAAATTGAAAATACGTCTGTACCACGAGAAAGAGCATTTATTACCGATTCTTACGATAATTTTTTTTTTTTTTTTTTTTAAATACGGATTTTTATATTTAAAAAAAAAGTTTTAAAAAGGGTCCAAAATTTCTCTTTTTCTCGAACGTCTTTTTTGAATCGCCCTCTACGAAAGAGAAATTGTCCCATTTCTTAACAGCTGGTATATTTTGAAAGGTCATTTGATTCTCTTTCGAACCATATAAAAATTTTAACAAAATACTGATTAGCGATCCATATTTTTAGATTTTACGAAACATCGATTTTTTCACAAAACATTTAATTAAAAATCTTTATATATATATAGATATATATATATAGATCTCGATGAAACGAAATAGATCTCAAAAGGTTGAGAGATTATTTCAAACACTGAATCAATTATAATTTTTTTAATTTTCTGCATAATTCATAAAATTCTCAATACCAGCATACCGCGTTTGCCAATCGATTCGTATTACAATACTTGATATTTTGTTTACCATGGCAACTCCCATTCACGGAGATAAAAGAAGAAATGTTCTTAATTCCTGTGTTTTTTGACTGGGATTAAAAATTGCAAATTTCAAATTTCTCAAATTTTTCTCTCCCGCGCACAAAACTTACTATACACCGTGAACATCACAAGACAAACTTGCAGTTCAAATTTCATCGATTTCCGTCAATAAACAAAAAATTTACATTTTAATTCACGTTTTAATTGCAAATTTAATTTTATTAAAATTTCAATATTTCAAATACTAATTATGATTAAATTTTTTTTTAATACATCATTCGAAAGATATTTTAAAGTACTTTTATATTATCGAAAGTGGGATTCGAGATTTAACTTAATTTACATGTCTTAAGGTGTCCTGATTAGGTTTCTTTTGTATCTCAGCTACTAATTAAAATAATTTCACAAGTAATACATCATTTGAAAGCTTTGTTGATTTGGAATTGAACAGTAGATTACAGAAATTTCTACCGCCAGATGGCGCTGTAATATTTTAAAATAATTTCAATTTTTCAAATTCTAATTATGATTAAATTATTTTTAATACATCATTCGAAAGATATTTTAAAGTACTTTTATATTATCGAAAGTGGAATTCGAGATTTCACCTGATTTACATGTTTTAAGGTGTACTGATTAAGTTTGCTTTTGTATCTCAGTTACTAAATAAAATAATCTACCAAGCGGGAATTTATTACAGTTAAAATTTTCAATAAAACTATTTGCACTATATGTCAATAAGCTGTTGTAGGTCCTGAAACGGGAAAAAGGCGCCGCAGGCGCCACCGAGCGGGTGTTTCATACGGTAAAATAAAAATATAATAAAGTAAAATAAAAAATAAAAATAGTAAAATAAAAAATAAAAATATAATAAAGTAAAATAAAAAATAAAAATAGTAAAATAAAAAATAAAAATATAATAAAGTAAAACTTTTTTCCCAAATGACCTATTCCGCGCTTCTTAACTCAAATTAGGAAGAATCTTTTCCTTTTTTTTTTGAAGCATCCACACGACTTCTATTACCCACTATTACACGTATTATATACATTTTTTGGAGATAATGTGGTCAAAAGACATAAAATTGACCGAATGAAGAAGAAACTTAAAATTACTTAAAATTTTTCCGGTAAGAGAAACTTATACACGTGTAAAGACATATAAAACAAAGTTTACATAGCAAGTTAAAAGATAAGAAAAAAGAATGGGAGAGTTATTTTTTGAAACACAAATTTCCGAGGTCTAAAACTAACCTACTTAAGTAGGATGACTGTTGATTTTCCTGTAATTACCATGTAATGCATGAGATAGGATATGTAAAATGGATTTATATAACAATTTACAAGAAAATCGTTAGAGCGGTTTTTGAGATACCAAATTTTACCAAAAATTGGCACACTCAATTATTGACCGGAAAACAATAATTAAATGTAAAAATATATTTAAAATGGAGTTAATATGACGAGTTTGGAAAAAAATCCGTACAGCCGTTTTTAAAGCAACGTACTTGCGAGACCTGAAATTGAGCTATATATACAGCACGTCTATCAATAGCGTTCATATAGCAACTCTGAAGAAAATTTTTGGAGCCGTTTTTGAGATACTGACTTGCGGTCCTACTTCTGTTTTCAGACGTCCCACTTCTGGTTTTCTAGTTTTCACCAAAATGGGGAAAACTCATCAGTATACCACACCTGTCTCATTTCGGAAGTTTCGTAGTTCTATCTTTATTAGTATACGATAACCAGAAGATTCCCCCCCCTCCCCCCACGCACACACACACTGACCAATTGCCAAAAGCTACTTTTGAACTCAGACGAACTTAAAACGTGTAAATCAGTTGAAAACTTGATGTAGAACTTTTGGACTGAATACAATACTTCCACCACCTACGATAGTCGGGTAATGGAAGTAAAAATGAAAAAAAAAAGAAGTTTTGTGTCCAAATGAACAATCTTGTATTTCTCAACATAGAATTAGAAGAGTATTCTCCCAAATAATGAAGAAATGGGATGAAGATATCTAAAGTAAGAATAGGCCATGTACGTATAGCGATCCAGGTGCAATCGGCGCTGTGAAAAATAAGAAACGATCTCTTTTCTTCTTGATAAAATCCATTATTCTTTATTGAAAATGACCACATTAAGAATGAGATGCATAAATGAATTTCTTATAAAATACTTATTATGAAAGCAACAATGATAGACAGTTTTTGGAAGAGTTGCAAAGTTTTTTTTTCTTAATTGACTTGAAAATACCAAACCGAAAGGAAGCCATTTCGATTGATTAACAATTTTGAGAATCTTTAGAAAACAACACATGAAGAACAAGTTATAACTCTCCATATTTCGCCAGATAATCTTTATCTTTATATATTAAAAAAAAGTTACTGTCACTGGCGTCAAATTTTTTTGTCTGCGACAGCATCTTCTAACGGAGGGCAGGGTCCTTCGCGTCATGAGATGTATGAATGTGTTCGAAGTACCCCAAGGAAGACATTTCAGCCGCTTAGAAATTTTTATCATTTTAATTAAAGAAGTTATTAACTAAAAACGACAAATTTATGAAGGTACTCTATTTGCCATTTTGAAAAAAGTTTCTCCCAGTGACGTTGTTCTTCTGTCATGAAGTTATTTTACATGAGAAAATTCAAATACGATCCATGGTTGTACGTAGGTAGGTAGGTTGATTGGATTTAACGTCGCACCAATACTGCGCTATGGGTAATTGGCGACGGTCTGGGACGCACCCCTAGAGATGTTCCGGAAACATGTCATAACAACTTTGAACCTTCACGGAGGGGATCCCCTCCGCTTTGGTGATCCCCAGAGGTATAGTGGGGATGGGATCATGAAGGACTTTGCGACCACGACAGATTTTATGTGCACCAACCACCATTAGTGTACACGACGGTGTTTGGCCGGCTCAAGTATCGAATCGGCAATCTTCCAATTACGTGCTCGGCGCTTTACCGACAAGGGTGCCGCGGCCCGAAACCATGGATGTAAAAAACAAAGAAAATAAATATAAAATTTTTCTCTAGTTTTAGAAAATTAATCTTCTTACATTACACGGGAAAATTAAAATATGATCTATGGTTGTAGATAGGTAGATAATTAGGTAGGTTGTGACTGACGTCGCACCATTACTGCGCTATGGATAATTGGCGACGGTCTGGGGAGCACCCCTGCGGATGTTCCGGAGACATGCCACCACTGTTTTGGTCCTACACGGAGGGGATAGCTCCCCAGCTTCGGTCCCCAGAGGTATAATTTTGATGGGAACACGGGAGGATACTGTGGTCCCGACATATTTTACGTGCACCAGCCACCATTAGTGTACACGACGGTCTTTGGTCGGCTCGAGAACCGAACCCACAGTCTTCCAATTACGAGCTCGGCGCTCTACCGACTGGGGACCGTGGTCCGGATTTAAGGTTGTAAAAAAGAAATAAAAAGGGTCATATACTAAAGCTGTAATGCAAAATGGTCTAGACATTATGATTTTCTTTCTATTAATATACATATATATATATATATATATTATATTTCAATTTGAAATTGAATATGAGGATTTCCAAAATAATTTTCTGCTTTTGTCTTGTAATATGTACTATTAATATTCCTTTTCACTGAAAGAAAGCAGAGAAAAGACGGGCAAAGTTCTACATGTGTTAATAAGTAAAGTGAGTCGGGGAGGAGGCGAAGCCTCTTTCGAGGGTTGGTGAGCGGAGCGAGCAGGGGGCAGAGCCCCCTAGTATTGCAAATTTCTTTGAGAGATAATGATAAAAATAATATCTTTTTAGAATGACAAACAGCAAACTAATTTTTTGAGAATCTTGTTTTAACATGTTATTAGCATGAGAGAAAAGGGGATATGTAATTTTTCAACATCACACCCCCTTCTTTTTTTCTGAGTACCGTTCGTATGCTCGCAATTAAAAAAAAAAAAAAGAAGAGAAAGGAAAAAGACATGGAAAGAAAAATAGTTTTGTATTCAAATGGCCCATCCCGGGGCTCTTAACACAGAATTAATAAGAATCCCTTTTATCAAATACCTTTCGTAGTTTTTTGAAAAAAAAACAGAAACAAAAATAGTTTTGTTTCCAAATGACCCAACCCGCAGTTTTTAACACAGAATATTAGGCAGAACCCCTTTGTTCTTTAATACTTTCGTCACTTTTTAAATTGAAACGAAAGCAAAATATTTTTGTGTCCAAATGACCCATATCGCGGTTCTTAGTACAGAATTAGGAAGAATCTTTCTATTTTACTAACGCTCGTAACTTTTTTAGAAAAAACGAAAGCAAAAATATTTATGCGTCCTAATGACCATCCTGTGGAGTATATATTAGGAAGAACCCCTTTCTTCTTTTAGTACCATTCTTAACTTTTTGAGATAAAACGAAAATAAAGCAGTTTTGTGTCCAAATAACCTGTATTCTGGTCAAGAAGAATTTATTATTATTATTTTTTTAAACTACCGTTCGTAATTTTTTGAAAAAAAAAAAGAAAAAAAAAGAAGGAAAATATAGTTATGCGTCCAAATGACCCAACCCGCAGTTATATTTTTAAATGCTAACTTATTATTAAAAGCATTATTATAAGCTCGATAACCCAAATCGTATGCAAGAAAGAAGGAAAAAAAAAAAAAAAAAAGAAAAGCAAGTCATTACCAAACTTTTTTCATTGCAGTATTAAACTGAATAGCGTTTTTGGAAGCTCTACACGTAATAATAACCTGCAATTATTTATTAATCAAATCTCAGTCCTTTTAATTCTTTCGCGAGTGATCACATTGTTGTATTTTTTGAAATGGGATTATCAGAACTGCGTCTTTTATAAAGGTCCAATGCACTTCTAAGTCATTGCCTTAATTCTTGCTGGGCCCTATCTTAATTGCTACAAACGTGAAGGTGAGATAAAAGCATAACTAGAATTCTTTCACTATTAATTACTAGGTTAGTCTAATGACCCACAATTTTTTATTTTGTTATTCTATATTGTGATAGAAAGATAGAGTGATAAAACTGGTTGTGAATAATTAACTTTTATAAGATACGAGGTATTGAGACTAATTTCGTTTCGGCTATGTCGGTGAGGGATATTTTGTAGTAAATATAATTACATAATTCCTTTTATATTAGTTTTATGTTTCTGAATAGGATTTACTAGTCAGTAAATTCTTATTAGCCTGTCATGTTAGACATATTGAAGTAGTTCAAATAAAGTGATAAAGTTTTTCTTTTTCTTTTTTCTTTCTTTTATTTTCTGAATACCATTTATTGCGTTAATAGTATAACAAGTTATTCGTAGCTATTTATAAAACCCTGTAATTAAATAATTAATGACATAGTTTAAATTATTTCAAGCAAGTCTGGTTAAATTTGTTTCTTAAAATATAAATTAAACTGTAAAAAAAGTTGATATTTTCAAAGTGTGTGTGTGTGTGTGGTGGGGGGGGGGGGGATGTATTAAAGCAAATTCTGGACTTTCCACTACAAAATGATATTTTATTTAAAATATTTTTTTTATATCCTAATTATTTAAAAATGTTTTGCAATCATCTTTTCTCCTCCTTTCTTTCTTTCTTTTTCTTTTCTTTTTTTAATTTCTGTTTTAACTTTGCCTAGCAGATATATTTTATTAACTTTTAGTCATATAGAATAATTAGGTTTAAACCAAGAGAAATGATAATTGAGACAAAAAAGGCTACAATGATTAGCCTATAAAGTTAAAATGAGACAGAAGATTCATAGCTGACAACTACAAAGTAAATGTGTCAGGGAATCAAGAAGGGGCACAGTCTAGTCGTTAAAAGATCTGTGACTTCACAGGTTGAGCAACATCCAACCGTGTCAGTACTTTGATAAAACGGATGATGACGATGATGGCGACAAGAATGGCCAAATTGCTGTTCTTCAAATACGATACTTAGAACATGGTACCACTCTACAATGGGGTATCACTCTACGATTGTTCTTTGCACATAAAGGCTCATTAGACCAGGGCCCATAGCTTAAAATGGATTTCTAACCATTCCGAACATCCATTCCTGAGCAGCACAATTACTTACAGCCATATCGACTACCAGAGAGATATGAAATTGCAGCATGTGTGGAAGTCGACGCAAATTACTTAAGTTTTACATGCTATTTAAGTCCCGGCTAAGGGTTTTCCGTAGATTGCATTATGCCCCTTAAAAATAAAAATCATAAAATTGTAGATTTTGCTTTAAAAAAAAATATCTCAGAAGAAAATAAAATTTTACATCATGGAACTTGAAAATTTGAAAATTCTATGTTTATAAAATGCGCTCAAATAAATTACATTTTTTTCATTATAGATCGAATCGTATTTTTAAATAAATTATTATGGTATAGAATAATTTTTTGATTTTATTTTTATAAATTTTCACTCTAACAATTAAGTTTTTCTGAATAATATTATAACTAGCTGGAACCCGTCGAATTCGACGGTCACTTTATTGACCGTAATGTTTCAAAAATCGTCGTTCTTCGATTGTTCCTGTCCATTTTTTAAATCCGCGAATATTTAAATGTCACCAAGGTCTTTAAAAAAAAAAAAAAAAAACGGACAGGAACAATCGAAGAGTGACGTGGACGTGAGATGACTTATGACAGAAAGCAAACAAAAAATTTCGCACTAGTTCAGCTTACTTTAGCAGCTCTATGCTAGATGGCGATGAAATAAATCTTTAAAATTTGTTTTTAACTACCTTAAAAATCCTTTAGCTTCAAAATCCTTTAGTTGCACTTTCCCCCGCCAGGTGGCATAGTGTGTTCTGTACGAACGTCACCAACGGTCAGGAAATACCAAGTCCTTTAAAATAAGGTGTAACATGATAGGGTCATAAACCATGTAACCCGGGTAATAATGGTATGTAAAGGCAAGTTTATTACCTTTATTATACGTTCCAAGACCTTTCAAATAAGGTGTCACATGGTGGTGTCAACTGCAAAATCTTTTAGTTGCACTTTCCACCGCCAGGGGGCGCAGTGTGTTCTGTACGAACATCACCAACGGTCAGGAAATACCAAGATCTTTAAAAAAAGGTGTAACATGATACGGTCATAGCCCATGTAACCCCGTTAATAATGGTATGTAAATGTAAGTTTATTACCTTTATTATACGTTCCAAGACCTTTCAAATAAGGTGTCACATAGTAGTGTCAACTGCAAAATCCTTTGGTTGCACTTTCCACAGCCAGGGGGCGTAGTGTATTCTGTACGAACATCACCAACGGTCAGGAAATACCGAACCTTTTAATAAGGTGTAACATGATAGGGTCATAGCTCATGTAACCAAGGTAATAATGGTATATAAAGGTAAGTTTATTATCTTTATTATACGTTCCAAGACCTTATAAATAAGGTGTCACATGGTGGTGTCAACTGCAAAATCCTTTAATTGTATTTTTTCGCCAGGGGGTGTAGTGTATTCTGTACGAACATCACCAACGGTCAGGAACTACCAAGACCTTTAAAATAAGGTGTAACGTGATAGGGTCTACAGCAAAATCACCTAGTTCCATTTTTCACCACCAGGGAGGCGCATTATATTGTATACAAACATCCCCAGTCGATATGAAATTTTAAGACCTTTAAAATGAGGTGCTACGTGTGTGGGTCTAGAACGGATTTCCCCATCAAACTAATTTCCCCCTTTCCCCTTCCCCAAATCTATTTTTCCCCCTTTTCCCCCCCATTAAAATCGAAAATTCCAAATTTCGAAAAAATTTTTTTTTAGTATCCGAGTCTAGTCCCCCCATGTACAATTTCTTCACCATGAAGTAATTTGGAGCTGAGTTAAGCTCGCAAACGTGTTTTTAACCCCCTCCCCCCCGAGCGACATTATTTTATTTTTCTCTTTTGATGACACATCTACAGACCAAGACCCTTTTTTTAGATACCTCAACCAAATTTTTACACCTAGCCGTTCTTTCAACTTAGTGGAGACAGACAAAACACGTTTCAAATTAATATATAGATAAAAACTATTTATCTGAAACAAAAAAAAAAAAAAAAAAAAAAATTAAAGTAATTGCATTAATAATGCATATAATGTAAAATCTGATAATAATCATATAGATTAGCTATATGTTATAAAGCCAGTTTCTGTATTTTTTGATTAAAAACATTTTAAAACATTTTTCTTTAAACATTTTTCTTTATTCCTCCTTTACGATATTTATCTCCTTGGCACTAGGGAGTTTAATGGTATTTCCAGAGTCGGTGGAATTTTGTTTTGAAACAAGAAAAGAAACAGAAACAAAAAGAAATTTGATTATTACTCTTTGAATATTTAAAATCCAATCATTTTGAAATCCTAATGTAGAATGTATTTTCTAGTTACGTGACAGAATATTAAATCAATTGCTATAACATTTATGTAGATTGTAAAAATTGTTAAAAAAAAAAAAAATCTTTATTGAAAGCTTATCTTAAAAAAGCTTTTATATTAATTGAATTAAATATGGTTATAATAATTTTTTTTACAGAAAAAAAAGTCTCATATTTCGAAAGTGACTAGCAAATATTTTTAATTGGAAAAATACACTGAAAGCTTTTGTCTTGAAATGTTTTGACGAAATCTAAGTGGAAATTTCTGGGTAATAAATTAGATAATTAGTGTCTTAAAAAATGCAATTTTTTTAAAATAAAAGAATTAACATTAGAAAAAAATTATCTTAGTTAATAACACTTTATATTTTTTTCCTCTTATTAAAAAAAATAATAATAATAAACAGTTTATAAAAATTCTTAATGAATCTCTGAAGAGTTTGCAGTTGAAATTACGAGCGTTTTTGCATTGGTATTCTTTAAAATAAAATTTATTGGTTTACAAAACAGTATTTCTTACATCGTATTTCTTAAAAGTATAAAAAAAAAAAAAAGGAAAAACATATTTTGTAAAATTTAAAGCTTTTTTTTTTTTTTCCAGTTTGAATAGGACGTACAGTCGGTAACAAAAGTGTCCGAACACTAGCAAAAATTCCTATATAAAAACAGTGCACTTCATACAGTTTTGTTAAATAAATCCTTGTCGAATCCTGTTCTTAGTCAGTGTAAGAACATGATTCTATAAGGATTTATTTAACAAAACCGTATGAAGTGTACTTTTTTTACATAAGAATTTTTGCTAGTGTTCGGACACTTTTGTTACCGACTGTACAGACAGGACTATTTTGCTGTTCCATGAGCATTTGTCTCTAGCACCCCACATTTCAATGGCCCCTAAATTGTAAGAATTTTATAATATGTTTTTATACATGATGATTATTCAACGTATAGAAAGCCAAAGGGAATAATGAAAAATGTAGACAGCTGCTTCGGTAGCAATGAGTCTGCCGCCATTAGTACACTGATGCTTCATTCATGCATTGATAATAATACACACATTTTTACCCTTAATAATAATAATAATAAATAAAATAGTTGTTTTAACAAAGTTTTATGTAGTTTCAACAAATCATATTGTTGAAATACCAAAACAATTTGTTAAAGTAACCATTTTTTTTCCCTTTCTGTTAATATAGCCTTAATAAAAATACAGTTGTTTTAACATTTTTTTTCTGTGTACTCTGAATGTTACCGAAACATCTGTCTGCATTTTTCATTATTCCGTTTCGCGTCCTATGCGTTGAAGAATTTTCCTATGTTTATTTATTTAGCATCAAATCCCTTTTTAATGATATATTTTATCTCCACCAATATTTTTATTTATTTATTATAAAAATTACTCACAGAGAATTGGTTTTAAATTGAGATTATTTTAGAAACTGTAAAATTTTCGTTTATTGAAATTCTGTGTGAAACGTAACATTTTAAATATTGTATATTTTTCATCTTATGTGTATGGAAAGAGGATGAAGAGACAAAAAAGTGCCCAATAAATTGAAAATACCAATCATTTTTAATATAGTACAACTGCAGTAAAGCTGGCCACTTACGCTCTAGCTCTATATGTGCCCAGCTTTACTTTAGAAAATATGTAGATGTATTTTAAACTTACATGTAACACAAAGACGTGGGAAAAGGCAGAAAAAGTTATGTCCCGGGTTTCCTGATGTGTTGTCTTATATATATATATATATATATATATATATATATATATGAACTCCGAAGGTGAAGGACACAATGTCCATTTTATGAAACCAATTAACATCATGTCTTTCATGTACATTTTTTCTTTATATAGAGACATTATAAGCATTAATATCCAATTACAATAAAGGAGATAAGGTTGTTGAAAATAAAACCATGTCCATTTTCTTTATTTATAGCAAATGTATTTAATTATAGTACATGAAAGACATGGTGGTAACTCTTTTCACAAAATGCACATGGTGTCTTTTATATCAAGTGAAATTTGTGTTGTCTTATATATAGATATATATATATATACATGAACTCCGAAGGTGAAGGACACAATGTCCATTTTATGAAACCAATTAACATCATGTCTTTCATGTACATTTTTTGCTTTATATAGATACATTATAAACATTAATGTCCAATTACAATAAAGGAGATAAGATAGTTGAAAATAAAACCATGTACATTTTCTTTATTTATACTAAATATATTTAATTATAGTACATGAAAGACAGGGTGGTAACTCTTTTTACAAAATGCACATGGTGTCCTTTATATCAAGTGAAATTTGGCAGACGGTTTTTATGCCAAAAGAATTTTTAAAAATTCTCACTGAAATGGATTGAGAATGTTGAAATAAAATATAAAGTAAACTAAAATTCGTGCATTGTCAGAACTGTTGACGGTGTGAATCGAAGACTATTTAGCTAACAAATGAGGAAAAAAAATAAAAAAATAAAGAGCATCAAACGGTTTGTGAGAACACCAGTAAAGGTAATAATTTTTTAATAAGGATTAAGTGGATTAGGTGCATATAAAGTGTTTTAAGTAATTCAATTTACTAAATTTATTTTAATGAAAGGTAATTGTTAATGAAATTGTTAATCAAACAATTGTTAATTTAGACAAAAGTCAATATTGAATAAGTATTATTAAGAAAAAGGAATTTACTGTAGTTATCTATATCATTATATAAAGCGCAAAAAATTGTTTGTTTGTGGAGGGTAATCTCTGAAACTACTGAACCGATTTAAAAACTTCTTTCACTGACCGAAAGCTACAGTATGCCATATTGTTATAGGCTATATTTAATTTTGATAAAATAAATTTTAGTTTAAAATCTGAGCATTTTAATTAAAATCCCCATAGAAGCCGTAATAGAAATGGAAATAAAGAAATATTAAAAAAATTAGCTGCTGCCAACATAAAAGAAACATTTACATATTCATTTCGTTTTTAAAATATCTTGACGTGAAAAGAAAAGAAATATATTTGCACGTGCATTAAATTGAAATTCATATAAAGCTTTTTTAATTGTTAAACTTACACGTTAAATCTGACGTCATTATAGAATTAAAAGTGTTTATTTTTCTAATAATTTAATTTGATATGATATGATATAATATCTAAGCATCAATGTTTAAACCACGGAGTCTTTATTACTCCGTGGTTTAAACTGATGTGTGTAAACGAAATTGGAATTTAAAAATAAATAAATAAATAAAATAAAATAAAATAAGAAATTCTATTTTATAATATTATTTATTTTAATTTATAATTGTTGCCAAAAAGATTTACGAATTAATTTATTTTTAGACATATAATAAAATATATTTTCACGCGAACAATAATATAAAAAGTGAACTGGATTTTTTGTAAAAAAATAATAAAGATCGAGGAAAATTATTTCCCCATTTTAATCCCCATATTTGGATAGAGATATGTATTAGTTATCATGTGCGCCCGTTAGATTAAATTGTTTTTGTTGTAAAATTGATAAAATTGGAATTTTAAATTTCAAAACTCTAGAAAAAAAAAATGGCAAATTTCCATATTCGATTGAAAACATAAACATTTCATTTCAAAGGATGATATTTACACAATAAACATCCAACTAATAAACTAATTAAAAGGGAAAGGATAAATATTCTATCATAATTTGAAGTCAAATTTGTTTTCAAATGTCTAAATAAAGTATCTGATATAATATACTAATATGTTGCAGCGGAATAGATTTGATATCCGTCATCCTTGGCAGATAAAAAAAAAAAATATCGCCAAATTATCTGGCGAATATAATTTAATTCCTTTCAAAAATCATGGTTATTTTAAAAACTTACATTAAGAGTGTAACGAATAATATGAAACAATATTTCGTACAATACATATTACGAAAATATACATCTGGCATGTATATTTTCGTATTACGTTTTTGATCGCCAAATACAAAAAACGCCAAGGGTGACAGTTTTGAAATTTAAAATTAAAATTTTGTCAATTTGACAGCAAAATAAGTCAATCTAACGCATGCATACAATAACTAATACATATCTATACCCAAATATGAGGATTAAAATCGGGAAATAATTCTTCTAGAATTAAAAAAAAAAAAAAAAAATCCAATGAGCTATTAACATGCAAAATCTTTTTCTTGCATCCACGAGCGGTCAGTGATGTCATACTTCGCTTGCGTATTGAGATGTTTAAATTTATTTGGCGACTATTTTTAGCAACTAACAGTTATGGCAAGTAGCTCAATATACATAGCGCATACAGCCATTACTGAAATGTAAATAGCATTTATGTATTTGAGTTACATTATGTTGACTGGAAACCTATTTAATATACCAATGCTCTATAGCTATACTAATATAAAAAAAAGAAAGGTTTATATCATATGTAGAGAACGATCGCTAGAACTAAAAAGCCAATTGCTTTTTTTTTTTTTTTTCTTTCAATAATCAAAAGTTACACTACACTGTCTCTCTCTAAGTGCTAGAAGCTATAATAAATTTTGGTAAAATAAATTTTTAATTAAAATTTTCAATATTTTAATTGAAAACAAAGCATAGATTTGATATATATCGTCATTGGCGATTTTTGTATTTGGCGATCGAAAACGTAATACGAAAATCTGTATATTATCTATATATTAATAGGCAAGCATAAAATTTGTTGTCCCTTTTTAACATATTAATTACGCGAGTAGAGGGTTGAAAATGGTATCATTCGAAAGGTATGGTTAGCCGGAAGGTGCGAATACAAATATTATTTTCTTACGATGTCAAGAAGGTATTTAAAAATACATTTATTTTTTATTCATTTTCCCCCATTTTTCCCTTTTATACACGTATTCCTTTACATTAAAAAATACCTAAAAGTAGAAAGTTGTTAAATCTGGCAATTTCATAAAGCTCAAATAAAACCATAGACACAGTAATTTGTATAATGTAGCACCACTATACGCAAGCAAAGTGATGACGTCGCTGTCTGTCCATGGAGCCATGAAAATGATTTTCTATGTTAATCTTCCATTGGATTTTTTGTAAAAAAATTATTAAAAAATAACGGAAATTATCTGCCGATTTTAATTCCGATATTTGGGTATAGTTATATATAAGTTACTGTCTACATGTGTTTGATTGAGTTATTTTTTCTGTAGAATGGATAAAATTTTAATTTAAAATCACAAAACTCCAGAAAAAAAATTGGCAAACTTCCAGTTTCGAATGTAAACATAAACATTTCATTTCAAAGGGTGATATTTAAACAATAAATATTCAACTAATATGCTAAATAAAAGGAAAATGGATTTGTTACTAACTGCTGCATGTATAAGTAGACGATACGGAAAAAAATCCGATTTCCGTTTTTTGCTGAATTGACATGTTTTGAGCTTTCTTTACGTTTCAATTTCCTGAAATTGGCTACTTATTTTTTAAAAAAGTGCCTTTATTGATAGCTTTTGTGGGTGGCAGAAGCAAGTAGAAGATACATAAAAACTTTTGATTTCCGGTTTTCGATGAATTTACAGGTTTTGAGATTCCCTTGCATTTTAATTAAGTGAAATTGACTACTTATTTTTATTTTTTAAAAAGTGGATTTATTATTTTTTCCTCTGCATATATAAGTAGAAAATATAAGATTCAGAAAAGTTTTTAGATTTTCGGTTTTCGATAAAGTTACACGTTTTGAAATTTCTCGAACTCAATTCGACCATTTTTGAAAAATATCTTTTTTTTTTTTTTTTTTAGTTCAAACACTGTACTTTATGAACCAATCGAATTAATTTAACAGAATTTGATACTTGGTTGGGCCTTGGTTTGACATGGTACCTATTAGCTTCTGGGCTGTATCACACAACAAGGGGCGTTTTCACGTTGCGATTTTCTCTCATTTCAGGAAAGGCTAACATCTACAGAGAGAAATAGTTATATTAAGTAAAACTCTGCTAATTCAGTTAGAGTGAATATCGACAAACAATTGCTGCAGCTGTGTTGCAATTGCATTCCGTTTAGGACAAGGCAATAACTTTGCTTTGCCTCGCTTTGCAAAAAAAAAAAAAAAAAAATGGTCGAGTTTCGACCACTGGGCGATACTAGTCGTAGTAAATACGAGATGTATGTGTTTACTTCAATTACCCTACTACCGTAGGTAGTGGAAGTATTGTATAGGTTTTGGCAATTGGTCAGTGTGTGTGTATATGTGCACGTGTGTGTGTAATCTTCTGGCTGTCATATCTCCAAAACTAATAAAAATAGAACTACTAAACTTCACAAGTGATTCAGGTCTGGTGTACAGATAAATTTTCCAAATTTTCGTGAAAATTGAAAAACCGGAATTGGGTCATCGAAAACCAGAAATGGGACCCTAAGCCCATATTCAAAAACACCTCTAATGATTTTCTTCAAAGTTGCTATATAAATAATATATTAGATGCCCTTTCGATTGAAAAGTTGCTTAGTTCAGGAAAATTGATAAGCGTCCTCTATAAACAGCTCAATTTCAGACTTCGCAAGTGCGTTCCTTTAAAAACGCCTGTACGGATTTTTTTCAAACTCGCCATGTTAACTTCCTATTAAATATCCTTTTGTATGTAATTATTGTTTTTAGGTCACTAATTGAGTATGTTATGTTTTGGTAAAAGTTGGTATCTCAAAAACGGCTCTAACGTATTCTTGAAAATTTTTTCTTTAATCCAATTTAGATAACCTTTCTCAAGTATTACGTGCTTATTACAGGAATATTAACGGTCATCCTGATTAGGTAGTTCAGTTTTAGATCTCGGAAATTCGTGTTTAAAAAAATAACTATCTATTTTTTCCCCCTTATTTTTTAACTCGCTATGCAAACTCTGTTGTATGTGTCTTTATACGTGTATCAAGTTTCTCTTACTCGAAAATCTCAAAAAATGCAAGTAATATCTCCAAAAAATTGTATATATTACGTGTAATAGTGGATAATGGAAGTCGTGTGGTTGTTTCACACCAGATTCTGTAATAGTATATATTGTACGAATATTGTTTCATATTATTGATTTCTCCTTTAATATACATTATTAAAATAATAATCAATTATGGAAAGAATTAAATATATTTGCGAAATGAAAAAATAAATAATAATTAAAGCTATTATGACGTCAATTTTATCAAAAACGTTTTCATGTCATAGGTTTATTTTTCAATATTTTTTATTCATGAGTAAAGAAATGTTTCTTTTTATGAAATAAATAAATAAATAGCATTAAGTAAAAATTGCCAACATTTAACAACTAATTAAAAAGAATAATTGTAAAATTATATTTTGACTTTCCAGTTAATAATATTGCCTGACTATAACATATAAACTGATATATTTCTTGATTTTTTACATATCAATCCATCTTTAACTAAAATTTGTTCATCAGTGCGAAGCCGGACGGGTCAGCTAGTTAATTTATATTTTTATTAAGACAAAATATATGATACTACAATAAAATAAGCTACATACAGTGTTATGTTGAGAAACGAGTTCTGGTATAAGGCTATAAACGTCATAACTTCACGTTTTAATTAAATTTATATAAAATATTATTATTAATTTATACAAAATATTCTTATTTTGTCAACAACTTCTAGCGATTAAAATAATCTGGTGTGCCACTCACACAACTTTGTCTTACCCTGAAATTTAATACTATAAATGCAGATTGGAGATTAAGGGGTAAGGTAACCAGAACTGTTATGTAAACCGATTTTAAAACAATTCAAATTAAACTCCCCAAATGTTTTATCTGATAAATAATTTTGTGTGTGTGGGGGGGGGGGGGGGGCGACCGCCCCCTTTAGCCTCTGTTACATTATTGTGCCTACATTTATACAGAAATCAACACTGTTATAAAATTCGAAAGTTTATTTAAAATTTTTCAGACAACTTCCACTCGCAACATTCCTTGAAACTTATCAATCTTGATAAAACTTTTCTAGAACAAACGTATTAACTTCAAAATACAACATTTGAATCGCCTGAAATTATTTGTTTTTAATTTACTCTAAGAGACACAGATAATGGTCAGACGTTAAAAACTTGACTTCGGTATTCAGGAAATCTCAGAACGTGTAAATATACAAAAAAAAAAAAAAAAACAATCCATTAATACTTAGCTTAATAAAATACGTTATTTACCATATGGCTACGAGGAATTAATTTCAATTTCTGACCAGCTTTCCTTTACATGTTAAAATATTATAGCTTCTACTGATAATAAAAAAGAATGCCATGGCTTAAATATCGGCAGCCCTGTATATCTTCTGAAGGTTATATACACACCAGATGGTGCTAATATATATAAGTACAACTTGAAATACACTTCCATCCATTTTTAAGCATTGTCGCACTATAATCTAGTTATTTTTTTGTGTAGTCCTGTAAACGAACAGTGAATGATTTTCATACCATATTTTACAAGAAGCCTGTTTTTACGCATATTTGTTTGATTTGGTTAAGTGCTATTATTTCTACTTGAGAGATGCTGATAACAGATAGACACACAAACACATACACACTGACACATAGGCCACCTGCTAGTAACATGATTTGTGGATTGAGTGGATCTCAAAACGTGTAAATGTAAAAAAAAAAAAAAAAACTCAATTTCGAAAATTTGAACCAAAAGGAAAAAAAGAAAAAAAAACTTTCTGTACCATATGTATGGGTAAGCGGAAGTAAAAATGCGATAGTTTTGTGAATTTTCTTTATAAAATAAACGCGGCGTGATGTGATTTGCGATATAAGAAGAGGTGAATATACTGTTATTGGGTATACAAATTTTACATTTGTTTACGCAATATTGTCACTTATATCATATAAATAAATCACATTATGCATTTGGAATATTTGAAAATAAGTGTATGTTTCTATAAAGTGTAAAATTATAGGTTTTGATCTATTGTTTATTTTTCAGAGAAATTTTAAAGTAAAGAATATTTTGAATGATGCAATAATAAATAAATCCTATTTCAAAAGTTTTTTTTCCCACCTAAATTTAATTCCTTGATATAAATCAAAATCGTTATATGATTGAGTGTACGCTCGTTTGCGATTTTATTCACTTAAAAAAAAAAAAATAATAACCTTATAGGGTAGGTACTCTATTGATTGGCATGCTCCAGTAATTGACAGCTATCCCTAAATAATTAATAATTAATAAATAAGTAAAATAATAAAATCATATATTTTACATAGAAGAATTTTAACATTTTATGTCAAACACTGGAGCAAAGGGTGCTAATAACTGGTAAAATGAATAACTAGCAGTGTCAAACACTGGAACATAGGGGGCCAATTACTGATAAAAGGAAAAACTGGCAGTGTCAGTTACTGGAAATTGAGTGGGCGTCAAATAAAAATTCATAAAAAAAAAATAATAATAATTGTTATCAGATGTATATATTTTAACATATATGTGGTTCTGAATGTTTTTCATGCCATATGTATTAACTTAAGATTTCTAAAAATATTTTCTGATGACTAGAACATTAAAAACATCAGAGATTGCTCTAAGAGTGTCAATCACTTACCCTACATAGATGTTATTTTAGGATTTTATCAAAACAAAAAAAATATTTATTTATTTATTTTTTTTATTTATAGGGTTATAACGGATTAAATCTCTTTTCTGATTCAAATGGACTTTTGCAGTGAAAGTCGATTTACAGTGAAATTAAACAAAGAAGCCTGTTACTTTCTTCCAGTCAGGTCGGTCTTGGCGACGAACTAGGCGAGAAAATTTAGCAAAAACTGTTATTTTAGAATTTCTGAAATTTCTAAGCTCTGTACTGAACAGAAACCGACTTCTAGAACTTTCGGTTGGATTTTAACACAAAATTCACAAGAACCGTGCCAAATTTCGGCTACCAATACTATAAATAAGAATAATAAGAATAAGAAAAGATCCCCTTCCAGTGAGTGAATTGTGTTCAGAAAACCTTTCTGAGCGTTTCCTTCTGCTGGACTCTGTTTCAAGTGATGATATTTTTCCGAGAATCAGCAAAATTCCTGTTCTATAGAATATTTAATGCTGCTTGCTTTACTCTTGTGGAACAAGTGACTGTTCTTTCATACTGTTTCCAGAATATTCTTTGAATACTAACTTTTTTGATACGAGTAACAGTTTTATTGGATTTTTTCGAGAATAGACTGTGGTTAGACTGTTTAAGAGTATGCATTGAATAAGATGTATTAATTGACTGGAACCTGCCCCTGTTTCTTTACAAACTATATTCCACACAGAAGAAAGTAGACATTTTTTGTAGCAATAGTAAATTTTCGTTACAAGTAAAAAATCAGTTTCGTTATGACAACAGAAAAAAAATTTATTAGTAATAAATTTACAAAATTTCAAGCAAATTTCTCTGCATTTGCTAATATTGCATTTTTTTTTAACTTTACCATATATATATAATATATATATATATATATATATATATATATATATATATATATATATATATATATATATATATATATATATATATATATATATATTTATTTATTTATTTGTAATTAAAAACAATTTTTTGTAAGTTTTTTTTTTTTATATGCAAAACAAATCTATTCAAATTATTCTGTTTATCTAATCAAAATTTTTATTGAAACACATTTAAACTGAACTTTTTGTAGTCCCGAACAAATTTTTGCTAATCCAACAAATTTTTTTCTTTGGGTATAAATCCTTTATATTTTGACTTGAATACATCTTTAAAAAATACTTAGAACTTTAAAAATCTCTAAAATATGTAAGATCTATAAACGTCTATAATACGTCGTCTTAAACGCTTTATAGAAAAAAGCGTTAGTGCATATGATGTAGCACTTTGTCATGCTTAGGTGATTTGTCTATCTTGATTTATGAACTAGAAGATCGCCGATATCAAAGATAAACTATGCATAACATGTTTCTTTAAATATGTAAAAGGGAAATCTACAGCCGTCGCCTTGAGATTTTCTCGTCGGTTTATCGTCATCTCAGTCGTTGAAAAAAGTTTATGTTGCTTATGATATGCAGAGTTTTAGTTTTAGTTTTTGTTCATTTTACTTTTTTAAACCTGGTGGAATGTACAAAGAATACGAAGAATGTGACATATGGTATTTTTCTTCTTTCAGTATATACATATTTAATATTTGCATGTAGAGTATTTTTAGAGTATTGTTTTATGTAATTTCGTTTACTGATGCTTGTCATTCTGGTATAATTTAATCAGAATACATAAATAGTGTATCATTTAGAGATTGTCATAATAAATCTTTTAAGGTCGTTTCAATTTGACACTTTTGGATCAAAAGGGCTGAAAATTTTTTCAAGCAATTACGTTATTTTTTTTATAACAATTACGATATCCAGTATTCACACCGGAATAAAATTCTCATTTAAGCGCATTTATAAAAATTAACACGTTGCATTTGGGTACTTAGTTTACGCAATTTCAAGATAAAGCTCCGCCATTTTAAATTATAATTATTTCTGTCCTGTCATGTATATTATAATTAAAATATAAATGAATATATAAAGCAGTATTATGCAGTATGAAGCATTGTTCTTTTCTTTTTGTATTCTTTTTTATTTTCACTAAAAAAAGATTGGTACAATATTTTTGGTAGCTGTTGTTTAATAGGTTTACTGAAATTGCAACAGGAGTACTTTAGAGCGTTTAGACTGGCAGGAAACATTTACATTTAAAGCGGTTTAGAGCGTCAGGGCTGGCAAAGGGTTAAATTGATACGATAACAAGGATACTATTGCAAACAACTAGCTCATGGTACTTAGTAATTTGTAAAGTACGTAATGATATCAAGTATGTCATTTATGGATAAAATTATAAGGTTATCCCCTTATAATTTTATCTATAAATGACTTCTTTAATATTATTACATACTTTTCAGCATTTTACGATATGCACAAAAACTTTAAGTAATTCAAAGTTTGCAAAGAATGTGACACTATGGTATTTTCCTTTTATAATAGACTAGAAAACCCGTGCGAAATATTCGAACTTTATTTCTTTTTTTATTTACCTTTAAAATTTGAAACTCATAAATGTTATACCAATATCACCACCTAATTAAAATTTTAATTTACCAGAAGCCAAATTATAATTGAAACCAAATTAATATTTTACAATAGTGAAACCAAAATCATTCAAAGAGATGTTTCAAAATAAAATCCATGGTTCAAAACCCAGTTTTCATACTTCTACAGGTAGTGCAGTTTTAATATAGGACTCCCATGACTCCTTCTAAGTTTTTGCCGTCACTTTGGCGATGAATTTTTATTAATTTTGATATACATATATATTTTTTAAATAAATAAATAAAATAAAATAAAACAGTTCCTATTTTGATTATATTTTTTATGATTGCGTTTTTTAGTCAATTTATGGCACAAAAGTTCATATTTTGTTTATATCTCTAAAATTTTGCTAGGTTTAAAATGACAATTCCAAAGATTCTAAAGAAGCAACTGTTAAAAATTCATTTTTTCGTAATCTCATCAGATAAATGTCCTTATTTTTTCTTATTAGTTCATTAAGTCCGCGTGTTTAAATATTGTCCCTGTATAAATACCATTTTTTATCCTCGCGTATCGTATCGTTTTGACAAAAAATAATTGAAACTGGTCAACGTTAGAGAAATATTATATAGATAGTAGATGTTTAATATTTTCAGAGTACTTATGAAGTATTTAATTCGATTTATTTTTGTTTTTACGACTTATAGTATGGTTCTGACTTAAAAGTTAATTATATATGCTTTTTTACTTTCTCTTACCCATAAGGTAGAGAAAGTATTGTTTTAGGGTCATATTTTCGAACATGAGTTTTTGTTATATTTACACGTTTTGAGGTACCCTGAATCCGAAAATCATGTTTTTAGCGGTTGGTCTGTGTGTGTATTTCTGTCTGTATGTGTGTTATCAGTATATCTCAAGAACAAATAGTAGCAGAAATTCCAAACTCGGTATTCTAAATGTGTATCATATAGGGATGCTGCACTAAGCTTTTCGTTGCGATGAAGCAAATGGTTCGTGTACCGGACACTCAAGAGTATTCTAATACATTACGTGTATGGGGGAAATTGCAGGTAAGTAGAGTTTAACATCTATAGACTGCACTAAACCAAATGGAATGGATATATATTCTTTATATGCGTAAAAACATGCCTCATGTAGAATACAGCAGGGAAATCATTCACTGTTCGTTTACAGGGCTACACAAAAGAGCTAGATTATAGAGCGACAATAGGTGAAAACTGATGGAAGTGCATTTCAGGTTGTGCTGTATATTATTACTATAGGATTGTATTTAGGTGCATTATGTGGTTTGTACATATTCTTCAAAAGATATACAAGATTGCAAACATTTAAACGATAACATTCTTTTTTATTGTCAGTGGAAGTGGTTTACTATAATATTTTACCATGTCCAGGAAAGCTGCTCAGGAATGGAAATGAATTCTTCATAGATGTATGATAAATAATGTATGTTTTTAAGCTAAATATTCATCGATTGTTTTTGGTGTATTTACACGTTTTGAGGTTTCCTGATTACCAAAGTCAAGTTTTTAAAGTTTGATTATTGTTTGTGTCTCTTAGAGTAACTTAAAAACGAATAATTTCAAGAGATCCAAAAGTTGTATTTTGAAATTATTATAAATTTGTTGCTGGAAAAGTTTGATCAAGATTGATTATTTTCAAGGAATGTTGCATGTGAAAGTTGTCTGAATAATTTTTAAGTGAACTTTTAATTTTAAAAACAGATTTAAATTCAATATAAATGTAGGTGCAGTAGTGAAACGGAAGGGGGGGGAGGGGGGTTGAAGGAGCCCTAGCCCCCCTCACTCAGAACTAATTATCACATAAAACTCTTGGGAAGCCTAATTTGGATTATTTTAACATAGGTTTACATAACAGTACTCGTTATGTTACCTCTTAATTTCCAGCCTACATTTATAGTATTAACTATGTATAAAAAGGATATTTTATAATTTATTACTAACCTAGAAACGTGGTAGCGTTCCGCCCCGCCAAGCTAAAAAAACATTAAGAAAAACAAATGAAATTTACAAAGTACGAAAGTAAATGGCGAAACGCTACGAGTGTATATTATGTCGACATAGCATCTCGGACTTTTCGAATACCTGTATCTCAGCTCCCTTGTCCCCAAGACCTATGATTTTTTTGCACAGGCTTTGAGCATACCCTTTAGACTAAGCATACAAATTTGCATGTCGATTCGAGTTAAGGGGCCTGAGTAATATAATTCGCGGTTACATTTACCCGAAGTTCGCCGGTTACATTCTTCTTCTTCTTCTCCTTGATAAGTTTGAGAAGCATAGAGCCTAGAATTCAGAAGCTGTTGAGCTGAAAGTTTGCATGGACATTACTTCCGACCGGTATTAATTCCTTTTGTAACCAAAATTTTTTTTGGTTAATATACAGGGTAGCTACTTTGAATTTTGTTATATTTAAAGCAAAGATTTCGTGAAATCATCAAGAGATGGCACTCATTTCTAATAAACTGTTTTTTGACTTTTAATGAGACCTTAAATAGTAATAAATACTGATTTTTATTTCATTTTATTTATTTATTTATTATTATTATTATCTATATATTAATAGGCAAGCATAAAATTTGCAGTCCCTTTTTAACATATTAATTATGGGAGTAAAGGGTTGAAAATGGTATCATTCGAAAGGTATGGTTAGCCGGAAGGTGCGAATACAAATATTATTTTCTTGCGATGTCAAGAAGGTATTTAAAAATACATTTATTTTTTATGCATTTTCCCCCATTTTTTCCTTTTATACACGTATTCCTTTACATTAAAAAATACCTAAAAGTAGAAAGTTGTTACATCTGGCAATTTCATAAAGCTCAAATAAAACCATAGACACAGTAATTTGTATAGCATCCTTATACGCAAGCGAAGTGACGTCACTGGCCGTCCGTGGAACCACAAAAAAGATTTCCTAAGGATTTGATTTATGAGAAATCATTTTTTTTTTTCTAATTTATTTATGATCTAATTTCTTTCTTTTTTGTTTTATGATTTATGTCAGCTGTAATTTAAAGAGATATTAGCCGTACGATAAATTTCACGTTTGTGTATTAATATGTAAATAATATATATTATTTAATTTTTGAAACTTCAAATGTTCTTTGTTATTTGTCTTTTGGCAACAAAAAGTGACTATATTTATTTATTTATTTAAATATTTGTTTCTTTTATCGTTTGACTGACAAAAAAATTGTCTATCCGCGATTGTAATGAAATGCTCGCCCTCTGGTGGGCAAAGGTGAAATTATCATACCACTGATAGCTTTCACGCTGAAACAATGATAGAACAAAAGAAAGAACAATAATAAATACACGTGGCTATTATATTTACTAACAACTGCAGCTGAGAAAGCGCCATCTATCGATCATTACAAACGCGGATTAAATGCTCATTTAAATCCAAACGTTCTTTACTATTTGTCTTTAGTAGAAATATGCATCGTCATGTGAATGAAGATAATGATAGTGATATTTTTTTGAAGGATGCATTCAAATCAGCATTATGTGTAGTTCCAACGAATTTTAATAGTTTTGATATTGGATCAATGAATTTACTATGCAGACATTGCAGCTGCTATTTTATTGCTGCTAAATTTTAAATTTCTAAATTTATTTATTTAGTGCTAACTTAAAAGAATTCTGAGATTTGAATAAATTTGTGGTCGAATTTCGACCACTGGGCGATACTAGTTATTATTATTTTACAAAAATGAATAGAAATATGTTAATTAAATACAATTTTTTCTTAAAATTTTAAAAATATTTACACGAAACATGTTTTTTAATAAGAAAACAATTGATAAAAAATTGAACAAAAATTCGCAAAGGGATTTTTACCGCCAAATTTCGTAATAAATAAATATTTAAAGGATACGCTAAATAGGCTTTTAATAAAAGTAATGTGAAGGAGTAAATAAAAGAGTTAACTTAAAAAAAAATATCGTTAACTTTAATCGTTAACTTAAAAGAATTACAGATGATAGAAGAAAACGTACAATTAAATTCTGATCACATATTATGTAAGAGAAATATTGCTATCATGGAAGAATTCAAATTTGACATTCTAGTGCTTCTGTGAGTTTTGAAGTCTCCTGAATTCATTTTGTATTTTTTATAGTGATGAAGGTATGCTTGCATGTTCATGAGTGAATACGATAGCGTCTAAATGATGCAAATTCGATAGGTATGCTAGAGGTGACACACGGCTACATAGATTTTTAATGATGGAGATTTTTTTTTTTTTTTTTTTTTTTTTTTTTTACGCGGATACAAAGTAGAATTTTTATAAAGGATGATTTATGGTTTGAAATCATTTGAAGTTCGTTTAATAAGTTTAGGGGGTTTTCTTAATTCAATTTCACATTTTTTTACAGTGATGTCTGCATTTATATGTATCTGTATGCATGTGAGTGGACGCGATAACGTCTAAATACTAAATTTGATTGCATTGGAATATGGTATGTCTATTATAGTTCACTATCGTATGATGAGTATAGGACTAATGCGCATAAGCATGGGAGTGAATGAGCAAATGATGCATTCCATTGAACTCAAATTTAATATGTGTATTTTATGTCACCATAAAATGAAATACATGAAGCTGAATAAAATAGGACTAATGTGTATATGTAATTGAGTGAGTTAACAGAACAGCGTTTAAATACTGCATTCGATTGAACACGAACTTAATATATATATTACAGGTCATCATCATACGAAATATGCAGAGTTTAATGATTGTAGGATTAATGTGGATATGCATTAAGTGAGCATATGCGATTGCGTGCAAATACTGAATTTTCTGTTGAGCTTAAACTTGGTAGGTAGGCTTAAGGTCATAGTTGCAAGAATTATTTACAGAATTTTATTCATTTGGAGCTTATGGTAGTATTTCAAGCGATACGAATTAGATTTCTTTTGTATTACTATGAACGCATATTATATGAAATTTGTTTTTTTAATGTTGTTTAAAACAGAAAAATTGATTTTGAAATTGAATTTTTCATTTGTCCATTATTAAAGATAGCATGCTTACCAGTCATAGTTCTGTAATAAAGACACACAAAAAATTCGAATAAATTGCGTTCCATTATATTCACACACGAGCTTAGGTAGTGATATTCAGATTTTACCTTTCCCTTTTGGGTACTTTTATATAAGACGATTTTCGCTTGACACTCTTTCACGGCCCATGCGATAAACTGCCAAATAAATTTAGAAACATTTAGTTATATTGAAGGCCGTAGGTAAGGGGAGGTTGTTTGGGGATTCAAAGAACCCCCGAACATTTACAGATTTGTCGACATTTTTATTATTATATTTCATTTTAAGCACTCAATATTATATTCTAAATATTGAACCCTTTCTGAAATTTTTGGCTAAATTAAAGGCAAAACTTTAAAAATTGTTTATGAATTACACGAGCGAAAAGAAACTCAAATGCTTTGTTCTTCAGATTCAACTATCGTTGGGTCACTTTGTATGCATGAAACGCCAAATACACCAAGTGGCATGACAGTTTTCTGATGAAAAAGTAACAACAAGTAACAAATAAAACAAGCCCCCGACAGGGAAGCTTGCGCCCCCCGGACCCTGCCTGGTGCCACCCCTGAGTGAAACAAATGGAGGATAAAAAATATTAGTAATCTAGAGTCGTACTATCTTATTCGTCAGTAATTTCTTACAATAAAATACATCAGACCTTTATTAAAGATTAGACCAAAATAATAATAATTTTTAGAAATATTCTGTGCGTAAAAGCATAAAATAATTAGGCGTAATATAATTTCCTGCAAAGTAATTTCACTTTTTTGTAATGCAAATTAAAATTCTATTAGTTTAATATTATTCGGAATTATAGTTTTTTGAACTTTTATTCAAAAGAAATTTATCTTTTGATAACTGACTTTTAATATTCTTTGATCTGAAATCATTTTTGCATCAAAGGTTAAAACTTTATTATTATTTCCTGTATTTGCATAAAAAAAAAAAAAAAAAAAAAAAATCATCTTTCATTTAGTAATGAAGTTTAAAAATCATTTTATTTAATTTTAATTTTGAGTTTATTACTTTCTCTTGCTCATAAATGGTAGAAAAGTATTGATTTGGGTCAAATTTTCGAAATTGATTTTTTGTTATATTTACACGTTTTGAGTTTCCCTGAACCAGAATGTGTCTCTATACGTGTTATGAGCATATATCTCAAAAAAAAAAAAAAAAAAAAATGGAGTGACTTCACTCGACTTTCCGAACATTGTGTAAGTAACAGTTTTGTAGATACAGTAAAGAAAGATGAGTTGTTAATTAAACAAAAGAGAGAAAACCATAACAGAGAGTCTGAGTATTTTTCGCCGTATATTACACGATGTTTTATTTAACGCTACTGAACTTTGAGCCCATAGATCATAATGATAAAGAATTTTTCGTTGTGTCCCTGTATACACTTATAAATGCTAGATTCACCAAAATGCTTATAGTTAGTGCAACAGTGATTTATAATATTCATATAAATTTTCAGCTCAATTGAATAAGGCGTTTAGATGCTATCGCACTTAAAAAAATTTGGTCCCATAGGCCATAATGATAAAGAATTTTTCTTTGTGTCCCTGTAAAAAAACTGTAAGTTATAGGTCTGACCGGGCCGAAATATTTAGGGCCGGGCCCGGCCCGGCCCGGCCCGTTGGAAAGGTTTGCTTACCCGGCCCGGCCCGGCCCGGTATGAAATCGAAAGAATTGGCCCAGGCCCGGCCCGGCCCATTTCTTTTTTATGAGTGTACGGCCCGGACAAAAAGCGATAAAATCGGGCCCGGCCCGATTCACAAATATGTAAAATTACAAAAAAAAAAAAAAAAAAAAAAAAAAAAAAAAGCCTTTCTACGAAAAAGATTTTTAGCATGTGTTTTTTGCAGAGGTTTTATTTTGCTAAGCAATAGAAAGTTCTTTAAAAAAACTGCTGAATGTTTACAAGATATTCATATATAAACAGTATTTCATTATTACAGACGTACAGAAGCACAAAGACAGACAGAAAGTCAAAACGAAAATATTAGCATTCTCAAACAATATAGGAAGATATTTAAAATGGTTAATAGTACTGAAAATACACTTTCAACCACTTCCTGTTATATACCGTAATCCATACAAATCTTTCATGTGATCCGATAAAAAAGCTAAGCAATAGAAAGTTCTTTAAAAAAACTGCTGAATGTTTACAAGATATTCATATATAAACAGTATTTCATTATTACAGACGTACAGAAGCACAAAGACAGACAGAAAGTCAAAACGAAAATATTAGCATTCTCAAACAATATAGGAAGATATTTAAAATGGTTAATAGTACTGAAAATACACTTTCAACCACTTCCTGTTATATACCGTAATCCATACAAATCTTTCATGTGATCCGATAAAAAAAAAAAAAACTTTAATGCTAATCCAACCATATTCTATAGAAAAGATGCTTTTGCACATGCTAAAAATGATGCTACTTTTATCCAGTGCCCCGGAGAAAAAAAAAGGAGCCTTAGAGGTAAAGTTACAGCGGAAGGATGTTTATAGCCTTCATACCACCTAAACACTACAGACCATAGAAAACAAAGCCTTATATACAGTAACGTACTTAATTTCTTTTGTTTGTTACATGTACGCAAACTGGTAATAACATGCATATTATTTTGAAATGGAAACCATCCAATATTACTTTAAATAAAGTATATTAATTTCGAGATATGTTTAAAATATTTGGGGAAAATCAGATCACGAACAGACAAGCTGATAGACAATTAAACTGAAGTTACAGACATCTTTTAACAAAATAAAATTTTATATGACATACCAGACTGTAAAATTATGTAAAATAAATTTCTCCTTTTTCGTTGATTAACGAGGAATCTAGAAAAAGATTCGGGCCAGGCCGGGCTCGGACTTAAAATTTTCTCCAGGCCTGGCCTGGCCCGCGTACACATAAAAATATTGAGCCCGAGCCCGGCCCGCGCAGACCTCTACTGTAAGTGTTAAACTCACCAAAATCTATACAGTTGGTGAAACTGTGACCTATAACATGTGTACAAATTTTTGCTCAGATTAATAAGGCGTTTAGACGCTATAACACTTTTAAAAATTTGGCCCCATAGGCCATAATGGTGCTCCTGTAAAAAGACTGTAAGTACTAAATTCACAAAAATCTATACAGTTCGTGCATCTGTGACCTATAACATGTGTACAAATTTTTTGCTCAGATTAATAAAGCGTTTAGACGCTATCGCACTTTTAAAAATTTGGTCCCATAGGCCAAACTGATAAAGAATTTTTCCTGGTGTCCCTGTAAAAAACTATAGGTGCTAGATTCACCAAAATCAATAGGGTTCGTACTATGGTGACTTACAATATACGTACCAACTTTCAGCTTATTCGAACGAAGCGTTTAGACGCTAGCGTGTTCACTCACAGACATACACACACATACATACACACATACATACACACATACATACATCATCGTAAAAATAGTGAAAATGGACTCGGAGGACCTCGAAACGTATAGAAACATCAAAATCTCAAATTCGGATTTTTGACATGATTACAATACTTTCCTCACTATAGTGTTCGGAAAGTAAAAAGGTAGCAAGGTGCCCAAACTTGGTGCTCTAAATCAAACAAGAATGCTACAGAAAACATTTCGTTGAGGCGAAGCAAATGGTTCGTGTACAGGATATCCTACAGAATTCTCATACATTATGTCTATCACGGAGTAATATTAATAGGAGTTGAAGGTCCTATGGGAGAAATCTACGAAACTGTGATGTAAATTTTTGGTAAATATTGAGGGCGCCACTTGTCATTACTCCCTATCTCGGCGCGGATATAATTGTGTTTTCAATAGAATTTTGCCGGAGTACATTTTAAATTTTTAATTTTAAGCAATTTAATTTTTTTGTAAGTGCTTAAAACTGCATAATTCAGATGTTTCAAAATAAAAACTTGCTCAACAAAGAATTATCCTAAGCTTGATGTTGGTAAAAGGAATTTAATTCAAAAATCAAATCGCTAGAAACTTATTTACTACAGTTTTTATACGTCAAATATACTAATAATGAAAAATTATAAGACCTCTATAAAATATCCATAATAATCTACATTTTCAAACGACACAATACAAACGATCTCCATTCTTCGGTTCACAAGGATCGTCATTTTTTAAAAGTTCTCTTTCAAAGTAAAATTAGTATAAAATGGCTCTTAAAAAAAAACATGTCGCTTAGAATACCCTATTTAATGAAATTTGCTTTCAATCGAAATTTTTTCAGCTTGATATTATTTTAAAAAAAAATTAAAACGAGACATTTCCCCATTGAATAACATTGCGAAAGGTGCAGAGAAGGAAGTATTGTACTCTGGCGCCATCTGTAAACATTAGAAAACAACATCACAAAATTTTAGCGTTACCTTCTTCTCCTGTCTTTATTACTCCGTGATGTCTATGAACGAAATTACTGGTGGGTACAGTATAACATCCATAGGTTGCATTAAGGAAAACTAAACAAGCAAATATTTTTTACGGAATGGGCCGTTTCGGCGCGGCCGTTTCGGCGCGACCGTTTCGGCGCGGCCGTTTTGGCGCAGCCGTTCTGGCGCGAAACCCATTTCAGCGCGGCTGTTTTGGCGCGGCCGTTTTGGCGCGAGATCCATTTCGGAGAGGCCGTTTTTTCACAGCCTGTCCTTCACGAAATGGCCGCGGCTTTCGTCTCAGCCTTTTCGGTTAAAATTTATTTAATGATAGATATGATTTCTTATTTATTTATTTTTTATGCGTGAACAAAAAACTATTTTAAATTATTTACTAAATATATTAATGATGAATAGAATTTTGCTTAATTTAAAGGAGCCAATGATAAGATTAGAAACTTGTTTTTTGCAATTAAAACTTATTAAACTTAGTCATCAGATGGTAACACATACGCAGCAATTCTAAGAATTCTAACCTATTTGGTGATGGAGGTTCTTTGGGAAATAAAATAAACAATGTAATTTCTGATTTTTTTTTTTTTTTTTTTTTTTTTTTTTAAATGCTTGAACCAAAAAAATATTTTTAATTTTTTATTAATGACATTAATGATGAATAGGATTTTTCGTAATTTAAAGAAGTCAGTGATAATCTGAGAAAAGAACTCGATTTTTAACCGACTTCAAAAAAGAAGGAAGGTTCTCAATTCAAACCGTATGTTTTTTTTATGTTTGTTAGCTCATAACTTCTGAACGGATGCTCCGATTTTGACACTTTTTGTTTTGTTGAAAAGGTCTTGGTCTGAAATAGGTCCCATTCTAATATCTTTACAGTCTAAGGAAAATACAAGGTGCTCAAAAAAATCAGTCCCAACTCTTTTAACTGCTAAACGCCTGCAGCTATAGTGTTAAAAATGGTATGTAAGTATAGCAAAGTGGCCATGCAGTACAAGGTTAAACCGCTTGCAGCGCCACCAGCTGGAAAATAGCGGAGTTAGTGTTACTATCTCGAAAACGGTTCTAGAGAAAAAAGTGAATTAAAAATTGAAAAGTATCATCGATTTACTACAAAAAGATTGTTCAGACATTCATGCTAGCGTTCCTACCTGGGAAACGGTTCAAGACAGGGGCAAAAAGTGAATTATAAAATTGCAGGGAATCATCGATTTAGTACGAAAAGATAGTTTAGACATTGATGCTAAAAATACAATGCTAAAAACGTGCATTTGTTTGTTCGCAATTTCTTACACTATGCACACTTGAGATACATTGCACACATTGTAGCGTAGCCGGTGAGACATACGTTATATATTTGAAAATATGGTTACTTGATACTTTTTGTTTTGTTGTAAAGATCTTGGTCTGAAGTAGGTTCCATTGTAATATCTTTACAATCTAAAGAAAATAAAACGCCATCTGGTGAAAAACAGCGGAATCAGCGCTCCTATCTCATAAACGGTTCAATATGGGAGAAAAGTTAATTACGAAGTTGTAGAGCATCATCGATTTACTACGAAAAGACAGTTTTTAGACATTATTGCTAAAAATTGAACGCTTAAAACGTGCAGTTGTTTCTTCGCAATTTCCTACACTTTGCACACTGAAACTACGTTGCACACTTTGCAGCGTAGCGGATGACACGTATACTCCGTGCTTCAAAGTAATGTTACTGTAAGCGGTCACATCGGTTAGCGCAAAGTCGTTTTCAACCAACTTGAGAAAAGAAAGTGTTCTTAATTCGAGCTGCGTGTTGTTGTTGGTGTTTGTAAGCTTATAACTTCGTACGAGATGCTCTAATTAACCGACTTGAAAAAGGAGGAAGTTCTCAAATCAAATCGTATGTTTTTTTGTTTTTATTTTTGTTTGTTAGCTCATAACTTCTGAACAGATAATCCGATTTTGGTACTTTTTGTTTTATTGTAAAGGTCTTGGTCAGAAATAGGTCCCATTGCAATATTTTTACGATCAAAAGAAAATACAGAGTGCCCAAAAAAGTCAGTCCCGACTCTTTTAACTACTGAACAGCTGCAACTATAGTCATAAAAGTGGTATGTAGGTATAGTAAAGTGGATATGTGCTGCGTGATTCAACCGCCTACAGTACCACCTGGTGAGAAACAGTGGAGTTAGTGTTCCTATCTCGGAAACAGAACACTGGGGGAAAAAGTGAATTATAAAATTGCAGAGCATCATCAATTTAGCGCGAAGAGATAGTTTAGACGTTAATGCTAAAAACACAACGCTTGAAACGTGCATTTGTTTGTTCTACTATTTTGTGAACAATTGAACGACATTGCTTAGCGTAGCGGGTGAAATTTATGCTATGTAAAATTCAGAGTATAGTTATTGTAAGCGGTCACATCGATTAACGCATAGACATTTTAAACCGACTTCATAAAGGAAGAGGTTCTCAATACAAACTATGTTTCTCACTGTTGTTGTTGTTGTTGAAATTTGTTAGCTTATAACTTCGTAAGAGATGATTTAATTTTAATACATTTTTTGTTGTCGTAATGATCTTGGCCTGAAATAGGCTTTATTATCATTTCATCAAGGTATAAACAAATTACAAGATACTCACAAAAGTTCTCACTCTAGCTGCTGAACGCATGCAGCTACGCTGGTAAAAGCAGTATGTAAGTATCGATGTTGAAACTTCTGCCCGTCAGCTGCAATGCATATTTTGCTCTTTGTTTGAACTTTACGCTGCGCTATTTTCAGTGCAGCGAGTGACACGTATTCCCTATAAAGTTCAATATATATGCCTAACAGGATTTTTGGTTACGAATACAGCGTATCCGTTCTTTACATTTCTAAAGACTTTTTAACCTAACGTATGTTCATTCAAAGGATAGTTTTTTGCCCATATCCGATAAAGGCAAGAAAAGTGACACAACTTAAAAATGCAGCATTTGAGAAAAATCAGTTTAAAAATAACTTGACTAGAATAAAACTGGCACAACTGTCTCTCGAGTTGATAATTTTCTAGATAGAGATGTAACTTCATTGTTCACATTGGGTGCATTTCATGTATTTTTCAGTGACATAAACCATTTTTTTGAGTTATGTCCCTTTTCTTGGAAGTTGTGATTTGTGAAACTGCCGTCGAACGTCTTTTGATGTTCTGTTATATGAATAAGTTTTCACTGAAAAGAGAAAAATAAAATATTTTTGTAAAAAAATAGAACCGACTCCAAAAAGCAACTACCATTCAAAAAAAAAAAAAAAAAAAATGTATGAAATGAAACTAAATTGCGCCTAAAAGTATAAAATAATTTCCTTCGTCAAACAACCTATAACACTACAATTAATCATAACTTTTGAAGTCGGCGCTAAATTAAATAAAAATTGATACCTTTATTCAATACAAAAATCGAATCCTATTCAAAATACACATCTCACATTGTCACCTGCAAAACGCAGCCGAAAACTATTTTGATTTAAAAAAAAAAAAAAAAAAAAAAAAAAAAAAAAATAAGATTTCGTAAGCAGCAAAAGTTGTCGAAGATGCTGGTATCTGAAGTCCTTGGTGAAAGAAAATCGAAACATTATCTGGCAAACATATTTAATTTCTTTGGGATATCATTATTAATTTGATACGGTATATTAAGAGAGTAATCAAGAATATGAAACAATACTTCGTACAAAATACATTACGAAAGTATACATCTTGCGTGCATATTTTTGCAATACGTTTTGAACGCCAAATCCAAAATCTACTATGGTTGATAGTTATCAAAGTTATACCAAATTTTCAAAGGAAACTCTAACTTCGTAGAAACATAAATACCGCATTGTGAAGAATGTTCACTCTTCTGTGTAGATGCTACCAATCGACCAATTGTATACAAATACAGTCATAAAATAATAAAGGAAACATGAAAATAGATCATTCGAGACGACAGCATTTGTTGCTACCGATCTAAAAATAAACCTTTAAAAACTAATTAAATTTTATTTAATTTTGCGCCGACTTCAAAAGTTATGATTAATTGTAGTGTTATAGGTTGTTTGACGAAGGAAATTATTTTATACTTTTAGGCGCAATTTAGTTTCATTTCATACATTTTTTTTTTTTTTTTTTTTTGAATGGTAGTTGCTTTTTGGAGTCGGTTCTATTTTTTTACAAAAATATTTTATTGTAGTTAAAACTTATTAAACCTATTGTCGTGCGGTTCTTTGGGTAATAAAGAACAATGCAATGTCTGACTTTATATATATATATATATATATATATATATATATATATTTTATGCGTGAATAAAAAATTATTTTAAATTATTTGCTAAAGATATTAATGATGAATCGAATTTTGCGTGATTTAAAAGAGCAAATGATAAGGTGAGAAACTAGATTTTTACAATTAAAAATTATTAAACTTAGTCATCAGATGGCAACACATATGCAGCAATTCTAAAAATTCTAACTTATTTGGTGATAGAGCTTCTTTGGGTCTTTGGGTTAATAAAATAAACAATGTAATTTGATTTTTTTTATGCTTGAACCAAAAAAATATTTTTAATTTTTTATTGATGATATTAATGATGAATAATAGGATTTTTCGTAATTTAAAGAAGCCAGTGGTAATCTTAGAAGAAAACTCGAATTTTTTAGTTAAAATTTATTAAACTTATTGTCGCGCAGTTCTTTGCGTAATAAAATAAAAAATGAAATTTCTGATTTATTATTTATTTATTTATTTATTTATTTTTTTATGCGTGAACAAAAAATTATTTTAAATTATTTACTAAAGATATTACTGATAAATAGAATTTTGCGCAATTTAAAAGAGCCAATGATAAGATGAGAAACTAGTTTTTTTGCAATTAAAACTTATTAAACTTAGTCATCAGATGGCAATACATACGCGGCAATTCCAAAGATTATAACATATTTGGTGATAGAGCTTCTTTGGGCTAATAAAATAAAAAATGCAATTTCTGATTTTTTAATTTTTACTTTCTCTTACCCATAAGGTAGAGAAAGTATTGTTTTTTATTTATTTATTTTTACTTTCAAAATATTGTTGTTAGAAATGGATGAAAGAATGGAAATTTCATAGTAAATAATATTGGGAAGATGAGAACTAAAAATTTTTAAATATGTCCCGAAGGTTTTTGGGTCAAATTAAAAAACAAAAATAAATAAATAAATAAATAAATAGGAATTTTATTTTCTCTGAAGGTGGTAAAAACCATGGGAAAAACATGTTTTGGCCAAGATAGTAAAAACCGGCAAAAACCATTACACGGTAAATACACACCTGCTTTTTTTTTTTTTTTTTTTTTTTTTAATAACTTACTTAAAGCTCGCATTGCTCTAAATTTCTGAAACTTATTACACATAGTAGAATAGCTTCATACAACTTGTTAATTTTTAATACCATTTTCCCCCCTCAGCTTACTATATTTACTTTATTTATTGTAACTTAGTAACTCCCCACAGTTAAAATGTAGACTTAGAATCATTAATCACTAAATCAGTAAAAATCAACTGTACAAAAAGAAAAATGAGCAATTTACGTTTATAAGTGCCAGATGAAAATATGTACTTTTAAATCTCCACCAGTTATATATATATATATATATATATATATATATATATATAAAGATAAAAATAAATAATAACTTCCAAAAAATTTTCATTATCTTAAAGTTATCACTGCTATTCTTCTTCTTCTTCTTCTTTTTTTTTTTTTTTTTTTTTTTTTTTGTTACACAAAATTTAATTATTAAAGATTTCTGTATATTTTTATTTACAGTTTGTGTATTAAAATTTCTTATATAATAAAGCTTGTTGAGATAAGATAAAAGTTAACTTTAGCAAGAAACAAGATGAAGAAAATGTATGCATTCTTAACCAATTCTTAAACTGCCTTCACCTAAACAAAGTCAATAATGATTAACTCGCGGGTTTATTTTAATCCATATAATGATAAACAGTTATAAAATTCTTGAATATTCCCGACTATTTATTATTTTTACGGGAAAAAAAATTCTTACACTCAAAAAGTTCGGAATGTAAACATCTGGCGCCGAAACGGCCGGCGCCCAAACGGCTGACGCCGAAACGGCCGGCGCCGAAACGACCGCGCCAAAACGGGTGTCGTAAGAAAATAAATTATAAGTAATATACAGGGCTGCTTAAAATTAATCGAAGATATTTTTTTTAATGAATCTAATTGTTGGAAGCGCTTTACTACATTTTACAATCTGCAGAAAAATTACTGAGAAATGAAAATTAATTTCTGATATCATGTAAAGTAGACGAAGTACTTTTTTTTTTTTTTTAAGTTCAATTTTTAATGCTGGTTTTATGTATAATTACGCATTTTGAGGTTCCTGCATACGAAAATAAGTTAGCGGATGAACTATGTCTGTTATCATCCTAACTCAAAAGACAAATATTTTCAGAAAATTTAAATTTTATATTTTGTAATTCAAATGAGGCTACCTCCTGCAATGTTTGGTGAAGATTGGTAAGTGTCAAGGAAAAGTGTGGGTAAAAGTTATGTGAATAATTTGGAATAAACTTTTAAAATTGATACTGGAATAGAGACTTGAATCTTTTATAAAACGTAAGTACTATATTCAAATGGTTGCCACCTTACACAAAGTTATATATGAAACAAATTAGTTTCTAAAATTATTTTGAATTGTTTTTTAAGTAGGTTCATTTACAGAATTTGTTATTTTAATATCTATAATCTGTCTTTATATTATTGAAATACTGAGTAAGCAAAATCTGTGTGAGTGCCACACCAGATTATTCGATATGATATTGTGCTATTTATTATTCTGTAATTTTCCAATTTTTACCCCCCTCCCCCCCATACACATTAGCAAAAATTGCTCTGTTTTTTCATTTTGGCATTCACCTGCGTTTAAAAATTTAGTTATTTTAAACAATTAGTAATATTTTGAAAAATACATATAAATGAAAATTATAAGTTTCTTATACTATATTATTTTTTTTTATTATTATTTTATTTCACTTAAAAAGTATTAACAGAAATATATTTTGTAAGTGTTAAAATTTCTCCATAAATTATACCAAATTTAAAACAAACAAAAAAACTTTTTCTAATAGAATAATCCCCATAATGCAAGTTTACTTTTGTAAAATATTGCTCTATCCTATCGTATTATACCATTAAAGTAGAATGCTTATCTATACATATAAAATAGTACTTCCACTCACTCACTCACTGACTCATCAACGCACAGCAAAATCTACTAAAGCCACTGACTCGAAATTAGGTCAGATTATAGAACATATAGTGTAAGCACCCCCTAAGAAGCGATTTTGCGAAATTCGCCCCCCAAGGAGGAGTAGGGGGCAAAATGTGATTTCACAAAAACCTCCATATCTCAAAGAAAAAAACAGATATCCGTAAAATTTTTGCTTTAAAATATAGCTAACACAAATATCTAAAAACCAATTTCTTGAATTTTAGAAATTCGGTTCCCAAGGAAGGATAGGGGACAAAACATCATTTCACATGCGCAAAACGTGGTTTCACATACTCCTATGTATCTCAAACAAAAAACAGATATACGTGAAATTTTTGCTTTAATATATAGCTAATACAAATACCTAAAAACCAGTTTCTGGAATTTTAGAAATTCAGCCCGCAAGAGGGGGAGCAAGGGGGCAAAACGTGATTTGAAATAATCCTTTATATCGCAAACAGGAAAAAAGATATATGCGAGATTTTTGCTCTAGAATATAGCTCTCACAAATACATAAAAACTAATTTCTTTAATTTTAGAAATTCGTGACAGGTGGGGCGGGAAAAAGGCGGGGGGCTGTGGGGCAAAAAATAAAAATAAAAATAAAAATAGAAATACAGTTAGATCGTTCAAAATTGGTACAGATAGGTTTTACAGGCCAGCGAGTGAAATGAGGATATTTTCGAAAGTGAAAAGTTATTAGGAGGGTCAGAAAGCCTGGGGGAGCGGAGGGGCAAAAAAATAAAAATAGAGTTAGACCGTTTAAAATTGGTACATAGAGGTTTTTGATACTTACAAAGCGATTGCGGATATTTTCGAATTTGTAAAATTATTAGGATAGACGGGAAGAGGTGTGTATGGGCAAAAAATAAAAGTAGAGTTAGGTCGCTCAAAATTGGTACATGGAGGTTTTTGATACCTACAAATCGATGCGAATATTTTCGAATTTGTAAAGTTATTACGATAGACGGGAAGGGGGGTGAAGGGGAAAAATATATAAATAAGAGTTAGAGCGCTGAAAATTAGTGTTGTTAGGTTTTGAGGCCCGATAAATATATTGCGGATATTTTCGAAAGTACAGAATTATTACGAGGGGCGGGAAGGGGGACGGGTGCAGGGGTACAAAGAAAGAAATTCAGATAGAATGCTAGAAATTAGTATTATTAAGTTTAAAAGCCAGATAGAACGATTGCGAGGATTTTTAAAGTGTAAAATAATTTGGAGGGGTGGGAACGGTAGGTGAAGGAATATGCATGCCGTGCGCGCCTGTATACGCTGTCGTAGGAAGTAGAGGCCCGGACCGTTTATTCCACCGATGGGAGAAGGCTGTTTTTTTTTTTTTTTGTATTTTGTATTTATGTTTTCCCCTTGCGATAGTATAGTCATTCATTAAGAGTGTCGAACATAAATGCGCGCGCGTAGCGCACAGTGGCATGCGCTGCCGAAGGCAGTGGGGACCATGTGTGACATTTTTTCCAATCAGGATATTTTTCTCTTTTTTTTCACATGATAAAATTAATGCAATTGTGAGAATTCATTAACTATAGTGATTCATTTTAAAATACTGACCAGCGAAGCGGGCGTAGCCTGCTAGTAGTGAATAAAATTAACGCCAGAATCATAAATGATACTTAAAAATTGATCTGATATCATTTCAAAGAAAATTTTCCTCATAACGCACATTTATGTAAAATTTTGCCCTATTCAACCATATTAAAATATATATATATATATATATATATATATATTTTTTTTTTTTTTGAATAAAATACAAAGTTTTAAAAATGGAGCATTAATATTTAATGATGTTCATGCCTGTATTGGAAATCATATTTTAAAGCTTTTCCAAATGTTTTATGATACTAATATTATAGTTTTAAAAAATTAAAGAGCACGCTTTTGTAGAAATATGAACTAAAAGCACAAAACATCTATCTTAGTATTATAATGCAGGGTAAGAGAAAATCGTGTGAGTGACACACCATAATATTTACATACATTTAAATCTTTAATTAAAATAATTTAGAATTAAACAAAATCCATTTTTAAAAAATCTCCCCTGACTGGGTTCGAAAGCTAGACTATTGGGCTCGTAGCGCGTTGCTTTACCTCACGGCTATAGCGCTCACGTAGGGATATATATATATATATTTTACAATATAGATTTTTGTTTGTTCCCAGAGCGGTTACAAACATACAAACAAACATACATACAAACATATTATACATACCGGTGAAGCTAATAAAAGCGTGTTAAAAATAGTAATTATAATGCTTACCTCATGTTTATGAGAAAATTTGCTCTATTCTGTGATGATTATAAAAATCTAAAATTTCGAAAGACTTTGTAAGTTTTAAAAATGGAATTGTTCATAAACACTCGGGTTGTTGACAGTAGCATAAATGATAATTTAAAACTGATCGACTTCTTAACAATCATTCGTTTTTGTGAGAATGTTTCCATAGCCTAACAAACTAATTAACCGATGATCTGACAAACTTTCATACGAACACTACATCGTTTTTGTGATTTTCAAATTTTTCATACCTTAAAACACGTAAAAGTGCTGAAAATATGAGGTTGAAATTTTCACGAAAATTTAAGTTTCTTGCTACACATTGCTAGTCGGCCCTATTCTGCCTAACGGTCGATATTTCCAAATAATATTATTATTTATTATAATCAATTTTAACTATGTTTTGCTCTAATGCAGCTTAATTTTCTATTATAATCAATTAAACTATTTTTTTTTCTAATTTAGTTTAATGTTTGGATTGTAATTTGTCCGTTTTTAGCGTGGGCCAAGAAAGAAAATCGCCAAATCGTCAAGATGCCGCTTTTAGTTAGAACTAAATCTATTCTTTTAATTTATTATTATTTATTTTATATATTATTTATGTTACTAAGGGTTCAAATACAAATTTTTGCGTTGTCATACGTATGAATTTTGCTATTCAAATTAAATGTTAAACCTGTAAATTGGTTTGTTACTATTTAAGTATTATTACTAACAATTTTAGAACTAATGATCTAAAAGTAAATATGAAAACTTAAGCGAATAAATTGAATATCAGGTAATAAAAAATGAGTTTAAAAAAAAAAATTAATTACAATAAAGCAAATATATTAATTAATGCTCAGTCTAAATGGGAGAATTCTTATTCTTTTCGTTTTTCTTCTTTTTTTAGGACTGAGGACTATTAGTCTCTATCTGGGATTTTTACGGTGTCATTTTTCGATAGTTGGACATTTATCGAAATCATTTTTATAAATATAATTGAATAATTTGAAAGCAATGTTATAATTTGAAAAAAAAAAAAAAAAAAATAATAATAATAATAATTGTCTTCCATCCTAAACTAAATTCTGCTTTTGCCAGAATTTCCTCAAAATCATTTTTTTTTCTTTGGAAAGAAAAAGAAAAGAAAAGAAAGTTAATAATAATCATTATCGAAACAAATACTATCGAAAAAGTTTTTTTTTTTTTAAATAATTTTGAATTAGGAAATAAAAAGTGCGCGTGCAAAATCAAATAAAAATAAGTAAAAAAATGAATTTGATGAATTAACTTTTATATAAAACATGATCGCGTGCTATCTTAAAAAGTAGATGGATTTTTTATTTATTTATTTATTTATTATTATTATTATTATTTTTTTTTTTTAACTAACCGAATATTTAGCATAAAATACTGTTTTAATTAAACCTTAATATACAGTATTTTACAATATTGTTCATTTATTTTTTTTCTCCTGTACGTCGCACACAGACAGACAAATACTTTCTTTTAGAAGCAGACATTTTCCGCCTCACCGGTCACTATATTTAAATAATAATAATAATAATAATAAATTAATAATTGAAATGTTTAAATAAATATATTTAGATTAGCGATTATTACCACCAAATCAAAATCATGGCCAATTATCTTGCTATATGCCCGTCAATGAAGTGTAAGTAACATTTAATTTTTTGAATTTCATTATGTTGATTAGAAACACGGCTAATTTAAAATAAATCAAATATGCATTCATATTAGTGAACAGCTTTTGTATAAGGACCATTTGGCGAAATTTGAAATTTGGCACTGAAGTAGCTCGGATGATTTTCACAGAGGTTTTTAAGTTGGGTCCACAATTGCCCGGGCGGTAATTGTAAATTATTCGAAAATTTTCGAAAAATTTTTATTAATTAAAACTAATTTTAAATTTAATAGCAATAAAACTATAAGGCAAAACTTAAAAGCAATATTATTAAATCCAGATAATTAGAATAAGTTAAAACATATTTATAATACCTTAAACGAACATTATTCATTTATTTTATTTTATTTTATTTTATTTTATTATTATTTTCCTCATTGTTTTAGAAAATTACGCTAATACGAGAACCACTTTTTTTTTTTTTTTTTTTTTTTCGTTTAGTACAATCAAAGATATTTACTAATGTATGGGAATTGGAAAAAATAAATAAATATAAATAAATAAATAATAATAATAAAATAAATATTTGCAAAAGAAACTGACAGGCTTTGTATAAAATTAACTTTTCATAATCATCTTCAAAAGTTAATTCAAAAGTCTAAAGGGAAATTTGGTACTTGTAACACTCCGCTAAAACAGCTTGATATAATTTCTAAATTTAGTAATAATTAATTATGTCATTTAGATTTTGATCTACAGCTGCTTAAAAATGTAAAGTTTTTCTGAATCACGCGTCTTTTTTTTTTTTTTCTGAAAATTTGTAACTTATAAAAAATAGCCCTCAATTTATTTATATACATTTTTTTTTCAATTTACAATTTTTTTTTTTTTCATATTTCTAAGTAGGATAAATATAACAAAAATGTATATAAAAAACTCCGTATCATAACACTTCAAAAGGTTTTTTGGTTGATTTGATGGGGAATGATTTTTTTGAAGTGTTATTGATAACTCGTATCATTTATTTTATGTGAGTAATGTAAAAGTAATTCACAACGACAAATTTTGTAGAAATTCAACTTTTATTCACACAAACACAGCATGTATAAAAAAATGTACACTAAACGTTGATCACAGAAACAACGAAACACCTCTCAGGGATTACAGTGGACCACAATAATTAACTCCAGAAAACAAAAGCGTTCTAATTACAACCATTAGCAAATTAACGAAAAAGAGAGACACCCGAAAACAACTCTTTTCTTTTATACCATAACACAATTTCTATACTCTAACTTTTATATTCTTTCATAATAACGCTTCGTTAAAAATTAATTCACAAATAAAACTGCGGAAATTAGATTAACAGGGATTGCGTGTGTCTGTATCAAATGTAATTAGAATCGATATCAGTTTTCAGACACAAAAATTTGAAATTATGTAGGTAGTAGTGTTTTGAGTATAACAATGGTACTTACGATGATCGATTGGGATTTGGCTAATTCTTTCCTTAATTATGGAAACAAATAAATTAGAGAAGAACATGTATGGCCTTTGTTGTTAAAGGATTTAATTGAATAATGTTTGTGATTATTTGTTAGTCGTGTACTTAAAAGGATGCAAATGAAACAATTGATGTTAGAAATAAAGGTAATTAATTAATGTAATTGATAATGATTTTGCTAGAAAAAGCTTTTGCTGACGCTAAGTATTTGCTGATAAATAATTATGTGTAATTACATAAGAATTGTTGGAGTAAAGAGCGATTATGTAAGATTTAGATACTACATGAAATATTTTTTTTTTTTTTTTTTTTTAAACTCGTAAATTTCTGAGATATATTTTTCTAATATGTATATTTTGAGAAGTGCAATTAGATAATGCCTCTTTCAAATGGAACCCTTGGAAAATATCAAATTAATTGTAAATCACAAGGAAAAAAGTAATATTAATATAATAATATCGAATGTAAAAGCTTATAGCAGAATTCAAATTAAATAACATTTTTATAATTGTGATACTTAACATTTTAAGGAATAATGGTTTTAAGAAATGAAATAAAGAAAATCTTATGGAATAGTATACTAAAATATTTGATTTAATTTTAAAAATATATGTGCACTGATATTTGAAACTTATAGAGATAGTTTTGTGATTTGGCGCAACGAAATTTTGAACAATTTTATTTACAGAATGAATCATGCAAGATTATGTCACAAATTGTATCATTCTCATACACGAATAAAATTTAACGACTTTGTAGCAAATTAAAAAGAAAAAAAAAAAAAAAAAAAAAAGAAGAAATCGTATCTTAATCAAAATATGATCACCGATTGTTTTCACATTTACATTTTTAGAATGTAAAAAAATTCTAATGTTCTTTAAACTTTTTAAGCACTGCCATTGGAATTGTGAATGTGAAAATATCCTGAACTCAAAACTATAGCCAGAAAAAAATTTCGGAGGGAGTTCAAACTATAGTACAAAATATTCTTAAAAATTATGTATAATTCAAAAATTTCCGACAATTTAGCGCCCCCCCCCCCCTGAAACTTACTTATAAATTTAAATTCAGTTACCACTTGAATAAGAAAAATTTACATAATCAATATAAATAAAAACATTTATCCAAACTTTTAAATTATTCAATAATTTTTACTATTGATAAAAATTAGATTTTTCTCTATAGTTTCTAATTTCAGTAATACTATAAGACTTCTACATTAAAACGTTAATAAATAATAAATTTATATTTCATCTAATATTATATCAAATTTATAAATTCGTTATACATCAATAGTTCCAAATTAAATGGCATGTACTAGATTATCTATCACAAGTTTCCTAAAGGTTCTTTTTAGGTAATCTGTGAATCTAAATATCTAGATTTCACAAAAATATAGCGATGTTAGAGAAAAGAAATATGTTCAAGGCTTTTAACTGAATATAAATGGAAATTTATTTCTAGAATGCGAAATATATCTATAATACATTTCTTTAAGTGCTAAAATTTCTCCAGAAAAATTTCCGTCAATACAATAATCGATATGAATGTGCTTTTCTTCATACGCAAATGCCTATAGGTACATGAATTATACATGAACTTTTTATGTAAAATCGTTTCATTATATTTCTACTGTCTCTTTCCAAAGTTTTGCTTTAGTTTTGAGATGTGCGGCGTAATCTAATCTGCATAAGCGAAGCGTTTGGTTAACAGGCAGTTCTGTCAAACGAAAAATGGGTTTTAAATTTCTGAGTGAGAGTTTTAGATGGCAGGTGAAATCGCGCGACATTTTTATTTATTCAGTTATTTTTATGTACATAAAAAAAAAAAAAAAAGAAAAAAAAAAAGAAAAGAAAAGAAAAAGAAAGAAAAGAAAAAAATCAGAACAGTGTTAGATAAACTGCATGTGAAGTTTTCTAAGAAAATTTACAACAAATAAAATAAATAGTAAACAGGATAAATTTATTTTTATTTGAAAAAATATTTAGTTGTCTTTGTTTAATAAATAGCATAAAAATTCCACAAACATTCACTTTATTTCCTTTACTTTTTTCAAGTAGGGAGCAATGTTTAAGTTAATCGCGCGTCATATATTTTTCTGATAGACATGAAATATTTAATTTATAAATTTATTATTATAATTTCACTCGTAATGATAATCGAATAAAATCGTCATGATTAAAAATATCGTTATTTGTTAGCTATTATTAAAAGAAACTTGTGGTTATAATGAAATGCTCGAATGATTTTATTCGTTATATTTACTCGTAATGCATACGATATACTGAATAAAATATGTAAATAAAAACTAATATTTGAAATGCAATATCAGTTATCAATCTGAATTCCAGCTACGGATTACAGTAATCTAATATTTAGATGCAGAATCCGCAATCTTAGTTAGTTCACAAATGCCAACATTATAAATTACTCCAGACCATTGTTAGTACTCGACCTTTTATCACACCATTTTATTTGTAGTGAAATTTTGTGCAACATATAATTATAATTAAATAAGGCGTAATATACTCTTCAAGAAAAGTGGTATGAAGAAAGGGCGGGTACTAACAATGTTCCGGAATAAATTAAAAATGTACTGACACATTTGTTGGTATACTTTTAGTATCCTTTATTAAATATACGCTATTCGTTTACATTCAAAAACAAAAGTTTTTTTTTCACTTTCTGGCAGTTTTTAACCCGTTAGTAGTCGCATATCGGTCTTTTTGCCGCCCATCGCTTATAAATTCCTTCTACAGATCACCCCTTAAATATAAAGTGGGGAAACTCTGTGTACCTAACCTTTGGGTGGATGTCATCTAACATAGTATGTTTTCAAATCATTCCTGCTATTTTTTGAGCAGTTAAAACATTTTACTTCTCAAATCGATCTATTTGACCGCGACGCGACCACTAACGTTGATTCGTTTTTCTCCCCATTTCCGGTTTTTCAGAGTTTTGCGGAAAAAACTTCGCGTGAATTAAAGGCACTTCATCTTTCTCTACTGGCTTTCTTTCGGCTTTCCCCCAACACTAAACAGCGGCGGCAAAAAGACCGACACGCGACTACTAGCGTTATAAAAAAGGACGCGACGACTCTCGGGTTTAAAAAAAAAATCATACGCGATTAAAAATAAACGAAGTTTAAAAAATGATTAATTTCGAACTCCTTATAAAATCTCTCCAATTGTAGGTATATCACAGTTAAAAATGTTCTCTTAGAAATTTGCAAAGAATCCTTCAATAATAAAACAAAACGTAATGATTGTGGATAGTTTCAATATACATCCTTTAATGTGGAATTGTAACTTCGATAATGTTGACATATAGTTATGTATTTTATCCTTTAACACAATGTGTATATAATGTAAAAGAAGAATTCAAATGTGTATTATCCTTCAAATTTTTGTAAGTTTTTAACTAAAAGAAAAATGCAGTCATCGTTTGTAAATCTAAATTTGAAATTCTCTATATAATCTTCCATTATTCAGTAACGCAGAATTATTTGTTTTTAATTAAACAAAAGGAAAGTTCTATTTTTAACATTAACTTTCAATTTAGTATTAATATTATATTAATAAATTAATATTTTTTAAACAGAAAATGTAAACAACACAATTCAAAATATTTTGATATTTTGTAAAAGTCTGAAAAAATTGTTATTTATTTCGTTATATTTGCAAATTTAAATTTAAATTTAAAATTTATTATCTAGTAGTTCTTTTTTTTTATATTGATTATGTTACATTTTTTCTTGTGAAATTTGTATGCTTTATTCAAATATGCAAAAATGAAGAAAATGATGATTTTTTTTTTAAATATATGTATATAGCCTTTAGGAATAATACTTTAAAACAGATCAAGTATTAGAAATTACATGAACTTGAACTTAGATGAAAATGCTTCCATTTAACATATATGATAACATCGCATGAGCAGTTGAATGCAAAAATAATGTTATACTACATTTTAATATATTTATTAAATTAATAAAACTTTACTTTAACTTAACCCTATACCACCATGTTATACATTTTAATAGGTACCTTTCTTTTTCTTGTTTATTTTATGGGTATTACACCAACTTTAACCACCTATTATTAGATTAAGAACAAATTTCAGACGTTAGTATTTTATTTACATCATTTTTACATTCAAAGGTTAATATTTGGAAATTCTGCATCATCAAATTAATTTTTAATAACACAATTGATAAAAAAAAAAACCTCGAACCAGAAACAAAATCTTTAAAAGTGATTTAAATATTTTTTGAGCAATTATCAGTCTAATCAGTCTGACATGGTTCACAAACCCAAGGAATGGAAGAAAATTATCAAATATTAAGAAAATTAATTATCTTCAAGAAAGAAAAAATAAAATTGAGTATGTGTCATTATACAAAAGAAAAGTGGCAAAAACTTTCTTTCGAAAGAAATCATTATAGAAAGTAATGCCAGACGATTTATCAAAAGAAAAAAAAATGATCGTATAAAAACATGCATGAATAAATCTTGATTAGATATTTCAACAGTCCTTTTCTTCACATTTGTTCTCCTGTTCAATTCATGAATGGGAACATACAAGTTTTCTATGACTTGAAATTGATGGCCAGCTTTTTGGACTGTGATTTTTATTTCTGTCACTGGTTTCACTTTTGTAAAAGAAGAAGAAACCGCAAACGCATGCGATTATGATTTGGACCATGAAAACAATTGCTCCGATAATGTACAATGTCGACAAAGAAACACATAAGCCTCTGGTATTCGCCATGACGCGAATTTGATCTGGAAAGAAAAGGAAAATGAAATAATTAAATTTAAGTGTTTAATTATTATAAAGATAACTGAAAAGAAAATATGTGGCACATTTTACAATATAATAGCTTAATATTTCAATAGCTTAAAATTTGAAATTAGCTTAATATATGAATAGTAATCAAGTTTTAAGATTTAATTTCAATTATGGGTTTTGTTCATTAAATTGTTACTTAAATTTCGCTAATTTTACCAAAAGTTATAAACAAAAGTTAACAAAAGAAAACAGAAAGGTGAAAAGAAAAGACGTTTTCATTTAGTTTAATTTTACTGGAAAAAAAAAAAAATCTGAACAAAAAATAAAAATTTTAAGTAAAAAATAATGATGATAATAATAGCACTAAATCCTTTTAATTTTTTTCTCTCGTGCAGTTCTTAAATTGAATTTGGTTTTAAACATAATTTACTTTTGGATGAGAGGTTTATTTATTTATTTTTTCTTCTTGACATTACACTGCCTTTTCAATTTGAGGAACTTCTTTGGTAATAAGTTTTTATTACCAAAACGTTTTTATTATCACTTTGGTAATATTTTTTAAGAATTAGTATTAGTCAGTAATATGGAATTTTCAATATTCTTTTAAATATCATTAGCAGCGGTGCAGGTAAAGCCCGCTAATTTTTAATATATATATAAAAAAAAATTAACTTAAAAGAAAAGAGTAATAAAACTTAAAAAAACATAAGATGTTTTGAAAAAAAAAAAGTTTCAACTTTATTTAATTTTTTTTTTTTTTTTTTTTTCATTTTTTTTTTTTTTTTTTTTTTTTAAAGACGAGTATTTTAAAGTTTTTGTGATATCGGTTTGACTATCTGTGTGTCTGCACTCTAATGTCTGTGAATGTTTTTAGAATGTCTTGAAACTGATATATCCTCTTGTGTTATGTGTTGAAAATAAAGTAGATGCATTTTAAGTCTTACCAAACAGAAACAGTATATGCAAACGATGAACTTCTTTAAATATCATTATTTATAAATAAATAATTAAAAAAAAAAAAGATAAAATAACAGCAGTTAACACCAAATCCACAGTACAAACTGTATAGAATTAACCATAGACCTATTAAATTCTTTCGATAGTGTTTGTTTCGATACCGATTATTATTCGTTTTCTTTTCTTTTTCTTTCAAAAAAAAAAAAAAAAAAAAAAAAAAAGTGGTTTTGATGAAATTCTGACAAAAGCAGAATTTAGTTTAGGAAGGAGATCTATTAGTTTTTTTTTCAAATTATAACATCGCTTTCAAATTATTCAATTATATTTTCGATAAATTTTAAATTTCGATAATTGTCCAACTATCGAAACCTGGTATCGTAAAAATCCGCAGATTAAGTCCTCAGTTCTAAAAAAAAAAAAAAAAAAAAAAAGAATTTGGAATTATATCTGGAGTTTTTCATTCCCTTTAGTACATTAATTATTAGTTTATTTGCTAAATTATCCATGTGAATTCCAATGTGTATTCCTATGTGCATTCACTCGGGGGAAATGTCCATTACTGCATAAAATAGCCGTCTTTCTCCGAGTGAAAAGGAATCATTTTTCCCCGCGATGATCAATCAAAGCCTTATTACTACATCTATGGTCGTTTTATCTATCATATCAGTTTTAGCATTAGTTTCGGGAAACTCGGCCTTCTATTATTTGAAGAGATTTTTTTCAATGAAAATATTTTCTTCACAGAATATCTCCTACTTTTTTTCCCCACCATCAATAACAATTCATTTTCCCTTGTGATGACCATAACGTTATATATACAAAATAACGTTATATATGCAAATAAAGCTTTTCGCTGAAAGAAACTAAGTTAAACCCATTGTGCAAACAGTTATTGAATAGGATTATATCATATTCTTCATTGTTTCGAGTAAAAAAGAACAACAAGGTGTCCATAATGTTTAGAAAGATTTAGATGTACATATTTGCTTATAAAAAATACAACTTAATGAAACAATGTCATATGATTATCTATGCTAGTAGGTAAAAAATGTTGGTTAAGAATAATACTAAAGCATCGTGCTCATAATTTCTCGAATGATGCTAAGAACTGGAGAAAATGTTTTAATTGGTCTTTCCATTAGGTTAGCTGTAAACAATAAACAGGGGAAGCTTGAAAAGAAGTACGGAGTTAAACAGATAACTAACAATTGTTCTCGTGCAAAATCGAACAAGTGAAAGTGAATTCGAAAGTGGAACAAACAAAAGAAAGTACTAATCGGTGAGTGATGGTAAGCGAGATTAATTTCAGTACTCTATTAATATATTTTATGTTTGAAGGGGGGGGGACGAGCGACGGTGGCTTAATCTTCAGCTCATTAACGATTTCCATTGTGAATAGCAGTTTGTTAGATGGTTGCAATAGCAACAAAAAGACATTTCAATTGGCAGAGGATGTCAGAAACGTCATCAGGCAATTAATCACAACTCGGGCGTAACAAGTGATCTATTCTCAGTTAGTTTTATGTCTTCAGGATTAAAAAAGAAAGATTTCATTTTTGGAATGGCATCAAACAAGTGGTGTATGATGTCATTCGAATTTAATTTTAAAGAGAATTAGGCAGTAATATGGAAGTTGTGACACGATGTTGAGTCAAATTGCAGACGAATCAGATATGCTCCATTGAACTTATGTGATTGACGATTACAAGAATATTTATTTTATTGAATTTTAATATTCCTTTATTGTAAAAGAGGATATTTAAACTGAAACAAATGATGATTATCTGGGGGAAAAAAACAGCGAAAGAAAGATTTCATACTTCAGTTGTTATAAATAATAACAATAGAATTATGATGAAATTGTAATAAAAAAAGTTGCTTAATACTAAACTGAGTTTGAGGTTGAGTAGGTTTTAAGTCGTACTAGGACTATGCATCGGGCAATCAGCGATAGTCTGCGATTCACCACCTAGGGATGATCTGGAGACATGCTATCCCATTTTAATCTTTCACGGAGGGGATGGATTCTTACCTTCGTTAAACCCAAGAGGTATTAATTTTACGGAAAGTGTAGGACATAGCAGCTACGGCGTATTTTTGTGCACCAAACACAATTTATGTACTCCACACGATGGTCTTTGCCCAGCTCTAGTATGGAACATGCAATTATCCGATTATGAGTTCGACGAGGCCCTCGAAAACTGAGAAATTCATGAAATGAAACCTTTTAAATATTTTTTGAGGATGTCATATTATTTTCTTTATTACAAAATTTATCAGAAATACTAAATGATATGTAATAAATATTTGCAGTGTATTTAAAATTTTTTTAACAACTGCAATTATTTGCTTTTATTCCTTATAGCACTCTCACAAATGAAAAATAAATAAATAAATAAATGAATTTAAGCAGAGAAGAAAAGAAAGAAAGAGAGAGAAATATATAAAGAGAAATAAAGAGAAAAACCTAAAACTTTTTGATTCTAATAGCAAGACTGTACACAATAAAGATAATGAGACAAGTAATGAAAAATCCCCGTTATTTCGGACACATCATATTCTTCAAAAGAAGTTTTATGTAAAATGCTACATTTACATTCTAATATCATCATATAAGTTGTTACTGAATTACTTTCTATTTTGAAAAAGTGTGTAATAATTTCTTTCTTTTGTTTCCTTTTTGTTTGTTCCTTTTTGTTTGTTCCTTTTTTTTTTTTTTTTTTTTTTTTTGTCTTGTGCAACAATATCGCATTACTGTTTTTGCAAAACTATCGATGGAGTTTTTTTTTGGATTATTATTTTTTTTTCCTAATAAAGGAAATTTTAAGAAGTTCGTAAAGGTATATTAAAAAAATATATATATATTTAGGATGTAACTTGTACCTTTGAGCCAAAAAATATTATGTTACACTTAAATCTTTGTTTCAAAAGACTTATTTGAAATTACAAAATTCTAGGTGAAAATTAGCAGCAAATGCGAAGAAAATGTTATCAGGATTTTTTTTTTATTCTATAATTAATTCAGAATTTTTTTTTGAAAATGGGTGAAATATTAACTGTTTCAGTGCCATACTTTTTCTATGGTGTAAATTAGCCAACGTATATTCTATGAAAATCTCGCGAATGTAAAATTTGCGAATGTTGAGACTATCTTCCAGTGGGAAAAATGTGGTCACATTCCAGAAAATTTTACTTATAATGATAGGCTTTCTAATAAATAAAGAAATGAGTTTATTAAGAAGCTTACATGAGTAACCTGTATTTACATATTGAATACAATAAATAAATAAATAAATAAATTAAAAATTTAAAAAAAAAAAAAATTGATCAACAAAAAATGTACTTATTTTAGAAAATAGTAAACTTAAAAAATGTAGAAAATAATACATATCCAATTTGTTTTCTGAAATCATAAGGAAGTGTGACGTCACTGATCTTCCGTGGATGCAAGAAAATGATTTCCTATGTTAATCGCCCATTAGATTTTTTGTAAAAAATTATTAAAAATCGAGGAAAATTATTTCCAGATTTTAATCCCCATATTTGGGTACATGTACGTATTAGTTATCATGTGCATGTGTTAGATTGAGTTATTTTAAACTAACTGACAAAATTTTAATTTTAAATTTCAAAACTCTGTTGTCCTTGGCATTTTTGTATTTCGTGATTAAAAATGTAATACGAAAATTTACATGCCAGATGTATATTTTCGTAATATGTATTGTACGAAATATTGTTTCATATTATTCATTACTCTCTTAATACAAGTTGTTAAAATAACCATGATTTTTGAAATGAATTAAATTATGTTGGCCAGATAATTTGGCGATACATATATATTTTTTTCTGCCAAGGATGACAGATATCAAATCTATTCCGCTGCAACATATTAGTATCTTATATCAGATACTTTATTTAGACATTTCAAAACAATTTTGACTTCAAATTATGATAGAATATTTATCATTTTCCTTTTAATTAGTATATTAGTTGGATATTTATTGTGTAAATATCATCCCTTGAAATCAAATGTTTATGTTTTCAATCGAATATGGAAGTTTGCCATTTTTTTTTAATAGAGTTTTGAAATTTAATACTCAAATTTTATCAATTTTACAGCAAAAACAACTTAATCTAACACATGCACATGATAACTAATACATATCTATAACCAAATATGGGAATTAAAATCGAGAAATAATTTTCCTCGATTTTTAATAATTTTTTTTACAAAAAATCCAATGGGCGTTTAACATAGGAAATCTTTTTCTTGCATCCACAAAACGGCCAGTTACGTCATCACTTCTCTTCCATATTGTACTTGGAACACAACTTAACCTCTAATCTAAAGTAACAGGTGAAATATAACGGTACTATTTTACACACAAGAGTGTCTGTCACTTTTAAGTGAACGGTATAAAGGGATTATTGCACAATTCACTGTGAGTAACTAAGGCTAAAATTTGCTTATTGTAACAGATTTCGCACTAGATTCATACTGCTGTCCTATAGCCTCTTTTGAGCATTCTCACCTTAAAATTGGGAAATAGGTACTATTTCACTATTTCACAATTTTTTTCGCTGTGTGAAATAGTATCTATAAATAGGTACTATTTCACACAGCGAAAAAATAAATTTATTCGCTTATTATTCGCTCAGAAAAGTGATTGGGCGTGAGAAAAGAAAAAAAAAAAAAAAAGAATCACGAATGATCGAGACACACTCTCGAATTTTTTAGTTAAGTTTTGTTGAACTTATATATTCGCGAATAATCAAAATTCGCAAATATTAAGAGACTGCTGTAGATAAACATACAATTTTATCTTAATTTCAAGTAGATGCGCTTTTTCATAAAATCGTAATAGCAGCTTCTTTGTTAGAGATAAAATGTAACCAAATTTAAATAGTTCCTACCTTCAGAATTATCCATTGATTGGAACTGATTTTGGTTCCGTCTGGTTCCCAATGTCGGTATGTCGCTTTCAGCGGTCGGTTTCAAATTGGTGACCAGAAAAAGAGGACTCTCCATGGTCACATCAGTCACTACATCTCCAGGAAGAAGATCCATGAACTGGGCGGAGGCTGACCTCTTTCGTCTCTTCTTCCCATAAGAACGAGTATGAGACGATCTTGGGGATTCACATTCAGCCTGAAACAGTGAAAGTAATAAATAAATGAACACGACACTCTAATGAATGAAATAACTTGAAATGAACACAGTGGATTAACTAAATGAAAGGAATATGAAGTGTAGGAAATAAATATGCAGCAAAAGTACAATGGACGTGATATCAAAGAAATTAAATAAACACGAAGTGTAAATGAAAACAGAATATAATATTAAAATTAATTACATTATCGCAATAATTATTAATACTGCTTTATTGGAAAATGTATATTACTAATTACTGCAGCAATTAGTAATATGTACTTTTATTAAAATGAATAAATCATATTCAGCGTATTTAAATTATCGGGAAAAAAATATCTGCCAGGGACAGAATTTAATTTAGTACGATAGGACAATTTTTTATATTACAAAGTTTATTTTATTTTATTTCATTTATATATATATATTTTTTCTGTGGATCTTTCTATATATGTGATAACAGTACACACTCGTACAACCCGCCGTTCGCATACCTTTCTTGAAAAAGATTACGCCTATTAGGGTTTTTTTTAATTAGCTCATAAATCAAGGTTCATAATTTTTAATCCTTCTATGAATTCTTTCCCGCTTTCTGAATTAAAATCAACATGAAAATCCTCCCCGAACAAATAAACCAAAGGAATAACATTCGAATTCATTTATTATTTATTTAACTATAAGAACGTCGGAAAACAATTTATTCTGTGATATTTAATCTGATTGGCTACAAAAAGATTCAGTGAATGAAAATAAAACAAAAAAATATATATTTATGATGCTTGTATGAAAAATGTCTAATCTGAACATTTTATTGTATTTATTTATTTTTTTTTAATCTAATTTTTTAACGGTTTGAATTTTTTTCTTCTCAGAAATATAAGATTTTTGTTTAAAATTATTATTTTATTATTATATTTTTTTAAATCTAGCTTTTGAACGGTTTGAATTTTTTTCTTCTCAGAAATATAAGATTTCTGTTTAAAATTATTATTTTATTACTTAACTAGCAGGCAACGCCCGCTTCGCTGGTCCCTATTTTTAAATGAATCGCTATAATTACTGAATTCTCAAAATTGCATTAATTTTTATCACGTGAAAAAAAAACAGAAAAAAAAATCTTATTAGGAAAAATGTCGCACCGGGTTCTCACTGCCTTCGGAAAAAATTCCCAAAATGCTCTAACTCTTATTTCTATTATTTCCCCCTTCGTCCCCCCTCCCGTCTATCCTAATAATTTTAAAAATTCGAAAATATTCGCAATCGATTTGTAGGTATCGAAAACCTCTATATACCAATTTTGAATGCTCTAACTCTATTCTATTTTTTATTTTTTTTTGCCCCTCCGTTCCCCCCTACCCGGCTCTCCTAATAACTTTACACTTTCGAAAATATCCTCATTCGACTTGCTGGCCTCTAAAACCTATCTGTATCAATTTTGAACTGCCTAACTGTATTTCTATTTGTTTTTGCCCACCCACCCCCTTCCCGCCCCTCCTAATAATTTTACAAATTCGAAAATATCCGTAATCGATTTGTAAGGATCGAAAACCTCTATATACCAATTTTGAACGATCTAATTCTATTTTTATTTTTTGCCCCCCCCCTCTCCCCTCCCCCTTCTTGCCCCTTCTAATAACTTTACACTTTCGAAAATAGCCCAATTCGACTTGCCGGCCTTTAAAACCTATCTGTACCAATTTTGAACGGCCTAACTGTATTTCTATTTGTTTTTGCCCATAGCCCCCCCCCATACTGCCCCCCTTCCCACCCCTTCTAATAATTTTACAAATTCGAAAATATCCGCAATCGATTTGTAAGTATCGAAAACCTCTATGTACCAATTTTGAACGATCTGACACTATTTTTACTTTTTTGCCCCCCCCTTCCCCCCTTAAAAAAAAAAAAAAAAAAAAAAAAAATCGGAAAAAATCAAAAAATGAGTTTTTGCAAATATTTTCAAGAAGACGCTTGGCGGCTTTTTTTTTTTTTACATCTTTGAGCTATTACTTTTACTCGAAAATCCGTATTTTTCTAAATTTGCCTCCGAAAATCATTTATACCCCCTTCTCCCGTTAAAAATCCAAAATTCCAAAATCACAGGAAATAAATTTTTCGTATTCAAGTCTAGTCTCCCCATTTGCAATTTCTTCACTGTGAAGTTATTTGGAGCCGAGTTATACTTATAAATGTATCTTATGCGCCTCCGAAAATCCTTTTTACCCCCTCTCCCCCCTTAAAAATCCAAAATTCCAAAATCGCAGAAAATGATTTTTTTTTACTTAAGTCTAGTCTCCCCATCTGCAATTTTTTCATCGTGAAGTAATTTGGAGCCGAGATATGCTTATAAAGGTGTTTTTGCCTCCTGCGCCTCCGAAAATCATTTTCACCCCTTTTCCCCCTTAAAAATCCAAAATTCCAAAATCGCAGAAAATGATTTTTTTGTATTCAAGTCTAGTCTCCCCATCTGCAATTTCTTCACTGTGAAGTTATTTGGAGCCGAGTTATGCTTATAAAGGTGTTTTTGTCTTCAGCAACTCCGAAAATCATTTTCACCCCCTTCCCGCCTTAAAAATCAAAAATTACAAAATCGCAGAAAATGATTTTTTTGTATTCAAGCCTAGTCTCCCCATCTGCAATTTCTTCCCTGTGAAGTAATTTGGTGCCGAGTTGTACTTATAAATGTGTTTTTGCCTTATGCGCCCCCGAAAATCTCATTTTTACCCCCTACCCCCCTTAAAAATCCAAAATTCCAAAATCGCAGAAAATGTTTTTTTTGTATTCAAGTCTAGTCTCCCCATCTGCAATTTCTTCACCGTGAAGCAATTTGGAGCCGAGATATGCTTATAAAGGTGATTTTTGCCTTCTGCCCCCCCCGGGGGGGGGAACGGTGGGGTATTTCGCAAAATCCCTTCTTAGTGAGCGTCAGGGTCCTAAAATCAACCTGCTCACCAAAAATTGCGACTCTATCTCCCATAGGATCGCCACAACCGTGTTGAGTCAGTGAGTGAATCAGTGAGTTTACTCTTTTATATATATAGACAATCCAATTGGTAGCAATCGATTTTTAAATATGTAAAATATTTATAATTGTCTCATCCGTCTACTTAGAAAATTGTTATATAATAAATTTTTTCACCATAAAAAGATATGTACTTATTATTCACATACGATTAAATATATTTTCTTACACAATGGAAAAAAAATCAACGCGTTATGTTTTTGGCATCAAATTGTTTTCCCTTTCTAATAACTTAATCAAAATGAGGATTTTAATTTAATATTTTTTGAACCAATTGAACAAAAATAAATAAATAAATAAATAAATTAAAAAAAATGTGGCGTTAGCTAGTTTTTACGCAGATTAAGAAGTGTACCAATTACCATAGCGGCGATTAGTTGAACAGTGTAGCTTTGTATAGTGAAATACTTTGTTTATTCAAGACGAAACACTGAAAATGAAGACGACGTGGGATGTCTGACTGGAAATAATTATTCTGTTGTACTAATAATTATATTTGGATTTTTCAAATTTAATTTTTCTCTATAGTTTTTGATGCGGAAGTTTCACTGGCAACAATATTATACATACATATATATATATATATATATATATATATATATATTCAACAAATATTTAGCATATATTGCTATATTACCTCATTGAAACTGCACTGACGAACTTTTCTAATGAAGAAATAATTATGAATGTGGCAAAATAAGCCATCAAGAAATTACGCCAGAGAATCTGTTTATTTCAAGATATTTTCTACAAATGTGTAATCATACATTCTTGTTGCAATTTAATCTAAAAGTTGAAAATAATTTTTTTTCGAAGCGCCATTCGACTGCACCAAATCAAGTCTTCTTCAATTTCTGAAGAAAGTGTGTATTTTGCGTGTACACGATAAATCATTTCTGGCGTAAATCCCAAACATTTATCGTAAAATTACTCATCTGTACGTAAATATGACGCCCCTTTCTCTCTTATTACAGTCGGTAACAAAAGTGTCCGAACACTAGCAAAAATTCTTATGTAAAAAATGTACACTTCATACGGTTTTGTTAAGTAAACCCTTATCGAATAACAGGATTCGTCAAGGATTTATTTAACAAAACCGTATGAAGTGTACTTTTTTTACATCGGAATTTTTGCTAGTGTTCGGACACTTTTCTTACCGACCGTACATCTAAAATATATGGAAAAAAAATAGCGAAAACATATAGGTTTTAAGCAATTTGCAAAAAATATTATAATTTTTCAGGAAATAGTACGAGAAATGTCTGCAATACTTTCTCAGAATGGCAAAATACAACATAATGTGTAACATAAAAAGCGGATGACGCTATTCTAAAAAGTCGAATTCTTTGAAAAGTCGTGGAACAAAATATGTAAAGTAAAGATAAAACAAAATCGCAAAAATTCCCGCTTTTTAACAACGAAGAACATTTCTGGGGCTGTTACAGTCATGCATCGGAAACTTAATTTTGTTGTGGTTTTAGCTATTATGGATGTCATCAATCCTGCTTTTATCTGATACGACGTATTTTGCTGATAAACGTGTCATTTACGATGCTCAGAATCTATCAGAAAATTGAAATAAGATTCGACTCAGAGTATTTTATAAGCTGGATAAGTCTTGATCAATTACGATAATGGATAAAATTAGGGTTATATGAAAGCGATCTGCTAGTTGATCGTGACTAGAATAAATTTTTAATACGCCAAATCGGATTAGGAAAAAAATTAGATGTTAGGATTCTAAAAATATTAGTGGGTTATTGTTACTTATGACAAAAATGTAATGTACGAAGTAAAGGGAATTTGTTATTACATATTTGCCATTTTCCCTAATATTACTTTAGACAGTATATTTTCAGTTAAGACTTCTGAAAGTGAAGTAACATGAATCCTCGTTTTTTATGTAAAGAAAATACTAACGTTAAATAGCAACATCACATATCTTATAAATTTATGTGTATTTTCTGGCTTCATGTATTTAAATCATGTTACAAAACTATATAAAAAATGTAGTAAAAACTGACGAAGTAATAAGCATAAATTATCCTATTATTTATATTTTTTATTTCGTGAAATTTAAATCCTAATCACCTTATAATTTCTTGTTTGAATTTAAAATTATGAAAGTAATGAGAGTTAATTTTGTAATTTTGTTAATAAAAAAGAACTTGTACGTGTTTTTACGACCTCTTAGATGTGATTTCTAGGCGTCGTTAATTGCCTAGCTTCAGTGAAAGTATAAGAAGCTCGAGTGTAACGTTACTAAACCTAATCCAACCAAAGCTGAACAAGATTAAATTTATAATTAAAGAATAAGGTAAGATTTTTTTTTTTTTTTTTTTTTAATAAGGTGACAAAAGTTTATAATTCTAAGAAAAGTCTCATTATTATTATTTTTACTTTCCGAACATACATATGTAAAGAAAGTATTGTAATCATGACAAAAATCTGAATTTGAGATTTTGATGTTTTTATACGTTTTAAGGTTCCCTGAATCCGTTTTCACTATTTTTATGATGAGGTATGTACGTGTGTGCGTGTGTATGTGTATGAGTGAACACGTTAGCGTCTAAACGCTTTGCTCGAATGAGCTGAAAGTTGGTACGTATGTTGTAAGTCACCGTAGCACGAACCCTATTCATTTTGGTAAATTATACACTTATAGTTTTTTTACAGGAACACCAAGAATAATTCTTTATCATTATGGCCTATGGGGCCAAATTTTTAAAAGTTTGATAGCGTCTAAACACCTTACTAAATTGAGCACAAAATTTATACACATGTTACAGGTCATAGTTGTACGAATTGAATACGTTTTGGGGAATTTATCACTTACAGTTTTTTTTACAGGGACACAAAGAAAAATTCTTTATCATTATGGCCTATGGGACCAAATTTTTCAAAGTGCGATAGCGTCAAAACGCCTGATTCAATTGATCTGAAAATTTATATGAATATTATCAGTCACTGTTGAACTAACTATAAGCATTTTGATGAATCCAGCATTTATAGGTTTTTACAGGGACACAACGAAAAATTCTTTATCATTATGATCTATGGGTTCTAAGTTCAATAGCGTTAAATTAAAAATCGTGTACTATATGGAAAAAAATACTCAAGCAACCTATTATAACTTTCTCTCTTTTGTTTATTTAACAACTTCTCTTCTTTATCTACAAAACCGTTAATTACTCAATGTTCGGAAAGTCAAGTGGCGTCACTCCAGATTTTTTTTATACTAATAATATTTTTTTATAAAGAAGTTTCTAATTAATTAATATTTTAAAGGGAAGTACTTAAATATATATATATATATATATAAATAAGATTACATATTTAAAATAGAACGTTGCACGTTATTGAATTCTAAAGTTCATATTATTATTTTCGTTTTATACAAATATGTTGCCATATATACACATATATATATTTTAAGAACTTAAAGTAAGAATATATGTATGAATTTTTAAGTGTTTCTAAAATTAGAAGTAGTTTTATTATGCATAACAAAAAATATTGAAATGCATGAGGCTTGAAGTAAAAATATTTATAGATATATATATATATAATAAAGAAAAACATTATAGACTCACACTGTTCCGCTTCATTTATAATTTGGTGGAAAATATCTCTCTCTATATATATAATGTTAGAAATTTTTTTGAAATTTTCCAGGCATAAAAATGAACACGAAGGGAAAAAGGAAGAAACTTGGAAATATATCCAAAGACGTTTTTTACACGAAGCTTCGGAAAACATAGTTAAGTATAAAATAGAAAAAGAAATATATATATATATATATATATATATATATATATATATATATATATATATGAAATTTATTTTGTTAAACTTTTTTTTTACAATTTACGAGTTTTAACAACATTTTTTTCCATTTTAACCGGCAATTATTTATAAATACTGAGCTAAACTGTTACACTTGAATTATCATCAAGTTAGTAATGTAAAAAAAAAAAAAAGAAAGAAAAAAGAAAGAAAAGAAAGAAAGAAAAATAACGCAAAGAAATGCATAAATCAAATAACTTTTTTATCGATTCATTTTTTCAAAGTTTTCGAAGCCATTTTTTTTCCTCACGGTTAAAATATTCAAACTTATTGCAATTTTTTTTTTTTTTTAATAAATCACTAAATAAATGAAGAGAAGAAAGAATTTGTCGCATTACTAACTTTCCTAAATTTGGAATACAAAATCCCAAATTAACGTATTAATAGTAATATTTAAAATTTTAATATTGAAAGGACAAAATAGCTGTAAAATAAGTACCAAGATACTTCGATGCATTTACCTTATCTTTATTTGCTACATAGTTTTACTGAAGTCTGTTTGGTATTTTAGTTTTTTTTACAATTCCATGCTATGTTTCGTGAAACAATCTTCATCATCCTAATATATGTGAAATCATGCCCTATCTTGTTATAATACTAAAATTTAAATTTTGTATAATTTACAAAGATTTTAAAATACATTATTGGCATTCATTATTGTTTATTACCAGTATCAAAACGAATATTTTAAAACTAATCCGACATATTTATGATGAAAATAGAACTCGCAGTTCACGTTTATGCAAAATTTTTGTCCTATTCTGCGATATTAAAATTTTTTTAAATTTATATTATTTGACAAAATTTTTCAAGTAGCGTGTTTAAACTTAAAGGGTTTTGGTTATAGTATCATAAATTATATTTTAAAATTATTCTGACTTCTTTACGATGAGACTAATGTTCATCATAATACATGTATATTGGAAAAATTGCTACATTCTGTAATTTATTTGTAGCGTAGATACTAAAAACAATGTATAACTTTAGTACAACTAATTCAAATCATCTTTATTAAAAAAAAATCCAATTAGTTAAAAAATTACTGAGCTTTCGACTCATATTCGTAGAGTCTTCTTCATAGTTTAAAATACTATAAAAACATTTTCGTCAAAAATATATAAAATAAAAATATAATCGAAATATCAGTCCATAAATATAAAGTTCATTTAAAAAGTAGACTAGTTCATTTAAAAGGTTCAATTAAAAGGCAGATTACATATGTCTCGTTTTACTATATCAAAAGTTCATATTTATAATTGAACATATCTTGGTACTGATAAGTATTTTCGAGAATTACCACTGAGTACTCTATATGCACATGCTTTATCATTCTAAAAATTTCAACATTTAAAACTTAATACTTGTCTGTAATGACGCATTTCATCAAAAAATATCGTTAAATTTTCACATAAGTCTTATTTACTATTCAGATTTTTTCTTTTCACATTTATAATTTAAACACTCTTCTATAACGACGGATTTCATCGACAATTATCACCAACCACTTGAAAAAAATGACAAATGTTATATATTAGTTTTTCAACTAATTGGTTTTTCTTTTAATAAATATTATTTGAATTAGTTGTACTAAAGTTATACATTGTTTTTATTATCTATGCTACAAATAAATCATTTTATACAATGTAATCCACCTAAAAAATATTACATTACGTGTTAAGAAAATCATGAATTTGTAATAACGTATGAAGTTTTGAAATTAGAATATTAGACTTCTATAGGGATTTTTTTTTCTAGTACCAGTATCATAAATGATATTTCAGAACTGATCTGTCTTCTTTGGAATAATTCTTTCTTGAGATAATGCTTATACAAATTGACAAAATGACTAATGCACAGACGGAGATCTTTTCCATTTTGCGATTTACCCATACTTGCCAACGTAACCCGGAAGTTTCTTAGTTCCCGCCCCTTTTTGTACACCACTTAATTTTTAGAGGAATTGTCTTCAAATATATTTACGATTAAATAAGAAGAAAAGTACTCTAAAAAAAGGACTGGCATGAAAAAATAAGCGGAAATGGCGGGACTAACAATCTTCCGGGTTTGGTTGACAAGTATTTTTCCGGATTTTTAAAAATTCAAAACGTGTAATAACGTGAAAAAACCGAGGTCAAAAGATTTCACAAATATCTAAGTTTCCCATATCAGTAATATAAGGTTAACCAAAGCATGTACAGTCGGTAACAAAAGTGTCCGAACACTAGCAAAAAGTCCTATATAAAAAGAGTACGCTTAATACAGTTTTACTAAATAAATCCTTGTCGAATCCTGTTCTTAGACTGACTAAGAACATGATTCGACAATGATTTATTTACAAAACAGTATTAACTCTAATTTTTTTTTTTTTTTTTTTTTTTTTTTATAGGAATTTTTGCTTGTGTTCGGACACTTTTCTTAGCTATTGTAGAAATTAAGCAGTGAAACGCCAATGAAAATGTGTCCGTACGATTGGCGGCTATTTGGTAGCGATAGGCGTCATATATAATATTTAATTCATACCGGAAAATTTTAGAAAAAACTAGTTGGCATAGGTAGACTCTGCTCAGTTCCCCATCATATTTATGTTCTCAGAAATTTCTAGTGCGAGACATATTATAATCATGTTAAAAGAAATGAATTTGACCAAAGCTTGATACAGTGACAGAATGAAATCCCCGCCTAATAGGCTATCAACCGTTCACTTCGATATATTTATCTTATTCTAATCTATTAATTTATTTTATCGGGGTCAATTCCGTTGTTTAGTTTTCATGCATACTATTTCCAATGCAATAATCCTCAAAATTCATATTTATATGAAAAATTTACAATTTCGCTATGTTGATGAAATCGTAAATTACGAATAATTTACGAAATTTTCCTAGTAGAATATTTGTATTCAATCATGTTCAAAGAAATATCATAAACGTAATTTTGAAGCTGTCTAATGTATTTAGAATCCTCAAAATGGAAGTTTATGCTCAATTTTGCCTTATTTTGACATGTTAAGTAAATCGTAAATTCCAAATAACTTACGAATTTTTTTAATTGGAAAAATCATAGTCTTTGATATTCATGCCAGCATCCTAAATAATGTTTCGAAAGTGGTCTGACATCTTTACGATGAAAATATCCTTTAAGATTGACGTTTATGTGAAATTTTGCTGTATGCTGCCATGTTAAGAAATTCGTAAATTTCCAATAACTTACGAAATTTTTATATTGGAAAATTCATAGTCATTAATATTCATACCAGTGTCCTAAATAATATTTCAAAAGTATTCTGACATCTTTACGATGAAAATATCTCTCAAAATTGACGTTTATGTGAAATTTTGCCCTATACTGCCATGTTAAGAAATTCGTAAATTTCCAATAACTTGCGAAATTTTCAAAGTAGCATATTTATAGTTACTGATGTTCATTCCGACATCAAAACGGATATTTTAAAACTGGTCTGACATTTTTACAGTAAAAAGTTTCCATTTAATGTACGTTTAAGTGAATTTTTGTCCTATTATCCCATGTTAAGAAAATCGTAAATTTCTAATAACTTACGAAGTTTTTAAATTCCAATGCTGCAAATGAATAGGGTTCTTGCCAGTGTCGAAAGTAATATTTTAAAACTGATCTGACCTCTCTGCGACAATTTGTTCTTGAGATATCGTGTACACAGACTAACAAACTAACGGACTAACACACTAACAGACTAACACACTAACACACTAACAGACACCCTACAGACAGACACCATAGAAATTTTGTCATTTTCGGATTCCTCACACCTGAAAACGTGTAGAAAAGTCAAAAAACCGAGGTCGAAAATTTTCACGATTACCTAAGTTCCCCATACCTATAGTATGATGGGGAACTAATAAGTACGTCATTATTACTTTGCCTTTTTAAGTGATTACATATAATTTTGTAATGTTGTGTTTGGCTAAAATTTGATTACTTGTAATCTTTAGCATAAGGGATAGGAACAAAAATATCCGAGTATTTGATGGGACATATTATTTCTCAAATTAGATGACTATTTTAAAATTATTTCTTTATTTCTAATGGTAACTATTGATGACTTATTCCATTTTGTCGTTTCTATCATTTTTATATAAAAAGAATTAAAAGAATAATAAAAAACATTATTCTAATATTGAAGGGGCAGACAATCATGTATAAAACAGACATTTAAGAACAATTTTATCCCCAGTGGCTATTGTACTAACAAACTAAGATAGAAATTTACATTAAGTGATAAGTAATTAAAAAAAAAAAATCATAAAAAAAGAACTATTTATGTAATTTATGTTTATGTAAATAGAAAATGTTTTATTCAAAAATGTGTCATATATTTTAATTCAGTTAGGAAATGTTATTAAAATGCTTTTCCACACTTTTTGTTTATTTGTTTGAATAAAAACCTCTTTTTATATTTCAGAAAGGGAAAAATGTTAATAATAAGAACAAAATATTCCCAGACTTTCATGATAATGCACTCAAATTCATTTAAAACAAACATTTTTATGGAGAATAGTCGTGATATTCAGAAGGTAGATGATTCCTTATTTAAAATCAATTTTTAAAACATTCAAGTTTAAACATATTTCCTGAAAAACGATTTATGTTCTTGTAAGTGTTATTTTAAACAGCTTCGTAAAAATTACGTATTTTCATTTTGATCAAATTTCTTTATTATCAGCATGACAACAGCTGAAATAAATGCTATTTTAACAAACAAACACTACCACATAAAGTGATTACATATTTTATTGTATCTACACTTGCATCATTTCAGCGGTAATATTACGAAATAATTCACATACACTTTGAAATAATAATAATGCTTCTTTCTAAAACATAATCTATTTTTACGCGAATTGCTGAATGTTTTATTCAAAAAACTTCTATCATCCTTTAGTGTCGTACAAAGAAAAAAAAAATATTACATTATATTGTTTACATATTTTTCTTTTCTTAAGCATGTGTTTTATTTTACGATAGAAAAAAGCGTTAAAAATATGCATAAAGCGCATTCCAAAGTTTCTTGATAATGATCTTACACTTACTTAAAAACAATCTTTTTTATGGAGAATATTTGCGATATTGAGAAAATAAAGATTCCTTGTTTAAAAATCAAGTTCTCAAACTTTCCAGTTTTAACAACTTTTATGAAAAAGGGTTTATGTACTCGTAACTGTTATTTTAAAAACATCATAATAGCTACCGCTTTCCATGTTGCCTAATTTCTTTCACTATCAGCATAACAACAACTGGAATAAATATACGAAAAAGCACTACATCTTACGGTTTACTGACTGAACCTAAAATTACATTATGTGAACGCTATTTTAACAACATAATTCACATACACAAACACATAAAAATCTTGTTTCTAAAATGTAATCTATTTAAAAGAATATTTTATTCAAAAATTTATCACATACTTTAAGGTAGTTCAAAGAGGTGATTACATTGTTTTCACTTTTTTTCCTTGAATAAAAATATACCTCATTTTACTATAGAAAAAATGTTAAAATTGTGAATAAAGTGCATTCCAGTCTTTCCTGTTAATACTCTTACACTTACTTAAAAACAGCCATTTTTATGTAGAATATTTACGATATTCAGAAAATAAAGACTCTTTGTTTAAAAATCAAATTCTGAAACATTCCAGTTTAAACACCTTTCCTGAAAGAGCGTTTATGTACTTGTAAGAGCTATTATTTAAAACGACATCGTAAAAACTACCGATTTTCATCTTGCTTGCTTTTTTTCTTTACTGTCGGCATACTAATAGCTGGAATAAATACACTAACAAGCAAACAAACAAACACTACACCCTGAAGTTTACTGGTGTAGAATACTAAATAGAGAGAAGAAGAGATAAAAGGGATAAAAGATCGTTCAATGACACAAGGAAGAAATTTTCAATTTTACGATCATCCTAAAACAACAAAGTAATTTTTAAAAGAAAGTTTGTAGTAATCATTTGAAAAATAAATGAATAAAAGCTAGTTGAAGTATCTATCTTGTCATCAGTAGAGTTTTTATTGACAAGATTAAAAATAAAAAAAATGCCGGTACACATTTTATCACTAAATCATTCTGTTCTTCAAAGTATGCTCATAATGACAACGCAAGTTTTCACATTACATGTAATTTTTAAGACTAAATATTCAGATTTATTTTAAAACATAAAATAATAATAATAACAATAATAATATTGTAATTTTAACACATAAAAAAAATAAATTTCAAAATGAAAGTTGTTCGGAGTATTTAATAAAAAAGCACCACAAAACTGGCGTTGTAAAAATTATTACTTACAAACTTTGAATAAACACCATAAAGTGCAATAAACTCGCAACAATTGTTTCGGGTCGAAAAAACACACGACCCTTCATCAGGCGAATAAAGTAAGCACGAGTGCTGCAGTCAAAGCCCCGAAATAATTGTTGCGAGTTTATTGCATTTTATGGTGTTTATTCAAAGTTTGTAAGTAATAATGTTCGGAGTATTATTTGGAAAATGTAGGAATTAAAACAATTACCAATATTGTTATCGAAAGATCTTCTATTCATCCGAAAAAAAAAAAAAAAAAAAAAAAAAAAAAGAATATTCTCAAAAACAAATACTTCTAATTTTACTTATTCTTGAAATAGGTCAGTATTCACACCAATTACTAATTTACTAGCTGACTTCGTCCGCTAGCGGGTCAGTATTTTCAAATGAATCACTAAAAATAATGAATCACTAACAGAAACTTTTAGTGTTAAGAAAAGAAATTAAAAAAAAAAATCATTTCTGATTGGGTAAAAAGAAAACGAATTCAGGACACATCAAAACGTGTAAATCTGTTGAAAACTTTGAATAATATAAAAGAACTTTAAAATATCTTTCGAATCATGTATTAAAAATAATTTAATCATAATTAGAAATTGAAATATTGAAATTTGAAAATATTACAGCGCCATAAAAGAAAATTGAATCAGGACACCTCAAAACGTGTAAATCTGGTGAAAATTTTCGATAATTTAAAAGAACTTTAAAATATCTTTCGAATGATGTATTAAAAATAATTTAATCATAATTAGAAACTGAAATATTGAAATTTGAAAATATTACAGCGCCATGAACGAACACTGATTCAGGAGACCTCAAAACGTGTAAATCTGTTGAAAACTTTGAATTATGTAAAAGAACTTTAAAATATCTTTCGTATGATGTATAAAAAATAAATCAATCGTAATTAGAAATTGAAATACGCGTATTAGAATATTGCAAAAATATCCGGCGTGTAAAGATAAAATTTAATTTGCAATTAAAATGTAAATCTTTTGTTTATTGACGAAAATCGATGAAATTTGAAATGCAAGTTTCTTTTGTGGTGTAAATATTATATACTAAATAAAATGTGTAAAATTTGAAAAATTGAAGAAAATAGAAATTTGCAATTTTTAATCGCAGTACGAAACACGTGACTTCATTAAATACCAGATGTGTTTCCGTTGAAGACTACTGTAGACGAAAAGTCTGCAAAGCTAAGATTCTTGTGATTTGTTGCCAATATTTTTTTATAGTTTAGTTAATTTTAAAAAATCTAATTGTCCGATCGATAAGCCGTTTAAACCATCGGTTTAAGAAAAAAATGCCCTTTCCAATGGTATCTTGTTTGTAACGATACGACTGATATTTCTAATTTATTTTCCACCTTTTCCGTAAAAATGTCGCTTTTTAAGCATTTAATCATGAATTCTGGGTCATTTTTCGTTAGACAATGGTCGACATTTTAATTAATATCTCCGCTAATTAGGGTCGCATCGTTTAGCAAATTACATATCGTACATCTGCGATAAATTCTCTGTCCGACGGTACCTGTTCGAAGTCCGTGCGACCGTTAGCGGCGGAGCCTTATCCGTTTCAAGCCGTTTCTCACAGACACACACACAGACAGACAAAAACACACACGCGTACAGATTTTAATAATATAAGGAGACTAGCCCGCTAGCGAGTCAGTATTTTCAAATGAATCACTTAAATTAATGAATCACTAACAGTAACTTTTAGTGTCAAGAAAAGAAAAAAAAAAATCATTTCTGATTGGGTAAAAAGTCCGCCCGGGTTCCCACTGCCTTCGGCAGCGCTGCCCCGTGCGCGCTGCGCGCGCGTATTCCTTCCCTGACCCTTCGTGCCCCCCCCCTCAAAAAAAAATTCTGATCGGGTAAAAACTCACACCGGGTCCCCACTGCCTTCGGCAGCGCAGACCCATGCGCGCTGCGCGCGCACGTGTGAGAGTATACGTGCACTGCGCGCACATATTCCTTTTCAAATCAAATTTTTATTCTGAAGAAAAGAAAATTAAAAAAATCATTTCTCATCGGGTACAAAGTCGGACCGGGTCCTCACTGCCTACGGCAGCGCAGTCCCGTACGCGCTGCGCGCTCAAGTTAAGGAATACACGCGCTGCGCGCGTATTCCTTCCCTGATCCTTCGTGCCTCCTAAAAAAAACATTTCTGATGGGGTAAAAACTCACACCGTGTCCCCACTGCGTTCGGCAGAGCAGACCCATGCGCGCTGCCCGCGCACGCGTGAAGGTATACGCGCGCTACGCGCACATATTCCTTCTCAAATCAAATTTTTTTCTTAAGAAAAGAAATTGAAAAAAAAATCATTTCTCATCGGTTAAAAAGTCGGACCGGGTCCCCACTGCCTTCGGCAGCGCTGTCCCGTGAGCGCGGTGCACGCCTATATCTTCCCCACCCTTTCAGCCCTTCCTAATTAACCTACATATATCAATTTTGAACGGTCTAACTGAATTAGCTGAGATGCAAAAGAAAACCGAATCAGGTGACCTCAAAACGTGTAAATCTGGTGAAAACTTTCGATAATATAAAAAAACTTTAAAATATCTTTCGAATGATGTATTAAAAATAATTTAATCATAATTAGAAATTGAAGTATTGAAATTTGAATATATTACAGCGCCATCTGGCGGTAGAAATTTCTGTAATCTACTGTTCGATTCCAAATCAACAAAGCTATCTAATGATGTATTACATATGAAATTATTTTAATTAGTAGCTGAGATACAAAAGAAAACCGATTCAGGAGACCTCAAAACGTGTAAATGAAACGAAATCTTGAATCCCACTTTCGATAATATAAAAGTACTTTAAAATATCTTTCGAATGATGTATTAAAAATAATTTAATCATAGTTAGAATTTGAAATACGCGTATGAGAATAAAATTTAATTTGCAATTAAATTGTACATTTTTTATTTATTTTGGAAACCCGGTGAAATTTGAACTGCTACTTCGTCTTGTGATGTTAAAAGTGTGTAGCAAATTTGAAATAATTTTGAATAAAATTGAAGCATTTTGAAATTTGCAATTTTTATTTCCAGTACAAAATCAGTAAAGCACGAAGTAAAATCTATTTATTCTTTCGCCCGGCGCCATGGTAACCGAAATACGTCTATTGCGAAATTAATAAAACTCTTATGATTTGTTGCCACCTTTTTTTTCATACTTTAGTTAATTTTAAAAAATCGAATTGCCCTATCGATAAGCTGTTTAAACCGTCGGATTCAGAAAAATCGGACCTTTCATTTGATACATTATTTGTAACGATACGACTGATACTTCTAATTTATTTTCCACTTTTTCCGTAAAAATGTCGCTTTTTAATCATTTAATCATGAATTCTGGGTCATTTTTCGGTAGACAAGGGTGGACGTTTTAATTAATATCTCCGCTAATTAGAGTCGCATCGCTTAGCGAATTATCGCGATGTCGAGATGAAGAAATTCTGCGTCTGTCGACACCAGTTTCGAGGCGATGCGACCATTAGCGCCGGAGCTTTAGCGGTCACAAGGCATTTCTCACAGACAGACAGACAGACAGACAGACAGACAGAAAGACAGACGCGCACAGATTTTAATAATATAAGGAGACGCACAGATTTTAATAATATAAGGAGATGGCCATTCGAAATTTAGTGATAGGTGTCTCTGTTTGATTGATGAAAACGCTTGCTCTTCGGTTTCATATAAGTTATTTTTTTATGATGGTAAATTAAGTGTTTACGTTTTATGTAATTTTTGAAAAAAAACGAAACATTTAAATTTCATTTTGCAAGGTAGCTAAGACATTTGTTTCAATAAAAGAATAAAAATTTAAATAGCATTTAAAACTAATTATAAACTTGCTGTAATTTATGATTAAAATTAAAGAAATGTTTGGTTGTCGCTGTTTTAATTAAACAATCTGTCCAGAATAAGGCACGTATTGTAGTAAAATTTCTATTTTTTTAACATTACACAAACATGTGTCAATTTTCATTCTACAGTGATCATATGCAACTAAGTAAAATAATAAATATTTATTTGCGTACGTGTAAGTTACATCACAAAACGATAATAATTTTTACTAGCAAAGACAAGCACATAAACTGCTAATATGCAGCTATAATAAATATAAATGTTTAAGTATTTTTATTTGATTATAAATAATTTTCTAATCCTCAAATATAGTTATTAACAAGAAATCTAAAAAAATCTAGTATTTCTTATAAAATACTTAAGTTTTTACTTTCTCTTACCCATAAGGTAGAGAAAGTATTGTTTCTGTGTCAAATTTTCGAACCCGAGTTTTTGTTATATTTACATGATCGGAGGTCCCATGAATACGAAAATCATGTTTTTAGCAAATGGTCTGTGTGTATGTCTGTGTGTCCCTGTTATCAGCATATCTGAAAAACAAATTATGGCAGAAAGTTCAAACTTGGTATTCGAAATGTGTATCATATAAGGATGCTACAGTAAGCTTTTCGTTAAGATCAAGCAAATGGTTCGTGTACAGGGACAATCAAGAGAATTCTAATACATTACGTCTATGAGGGAAATTGCAGGTAAGTAGAGTTTAACGTCTATAGACTGCACTAAACCAAATGAAACGAATATATATTTTTTGTAATAGAGATAGTCAACAGGGAAAAAAATTTGTGTATGTAGGAGCGTCGCCTCCCCCCTGGGAAGGGACAGTCCCCGCTCGAGGGGAGTAAATTTTCATGATGGGTATCTTTGAAAAGAGCTCGCCAATACCTTTAAAACGAATGGTTGAACCATCGATCTGCGATAATTTAAAACAAAATTATCGATTTTTTTTACTTTTAACGACAAAAAAATTATTAAAAAAATCGTATTATTATTATTATTATTATTATTTTTAATATTGAGAATAAAATGGACTTTTTTTGGATATTTAGTGTTATACTACTTCTCTAATATGGAAACATCTACATTATCATAAAAGATAATTTTTTTAAATAATAATTTTAATAAATTATTTTTTAAAAACAGAATTCTTTTTTAATAACCGAATTAAATTCTATATAAATGTAGGTGCATTAATGAAACGGGGGGTTGAGGGAAGCAGTAGCCCCCCTCACACAGAACTAATTATCATATAAATCTCTTCCGAAGCTAAATTTGAATTGTTTAACACAGGTTTACATAACAGTACTCGGTATCTTACCTCTTAATCTGCAACCTGTATTTATAGTATTAAATTTCAGGGTAAGAGAAAGTAGTGTGAGTGACACACCAGATTATTTTTAATATTATTATTTTCTGCACTTGTGGCAAAGATTCCCAATATTTTTTATACCCTTATTTGGGTAAGTTTATGTATGCCGTAAGGCATGAATCCAGACAGGCATCTAAACCTTTTAATACATAATTGATTTGTTTTTAGTATATTTTTTATAGATTTGAAATCTTTAAATTGCGTTTTCTCCGTTTACATTTTTTCATGAATTCATGATCTTCAAAATGTTAAAACCTCTACAGACATTTAAGAAAAGACTTAATATATATATATTTTGGATATTTAATAGAACATATTTAAAAGAATCAGGTACGGATTTTGAAATTTATTCATCAGTTTTTTGGGGGAAAAATAAAAAAGTTCATGTTTATATAAAAATTTTGAATAATAATAATAATAATATTTTTTATTGATTTTTTTTTTCTTTTAAAGGTATTGTAAAATCCAACCCTGAATTTTTTAATAGGTTCTGTTAAACATTATATATATATATATATATATATTTTTAATATCTGTAGAAGTTTTGCATTTCGAAGATCGTAAATTCATGAAAAAATGCAAACTAAGAAAACGAAATTTTAAAGATATGTAAAAAAAAAAAAAAAAAAAAAAAAAATAATAATAATAATAATAATAATAATTAATTAAAGACATTTTCTATTAGCTTTATTCGCACTAAAAGTTATGAAAAGATTAAAATGAAGTGTTTCCACCTAAATTTCATATCTTACAAGGAGAGGTCACGACATGGAAAATTCAGATCGGGACGAAACTCCGCAGGATTGTAGTATACTTTGAGGGTAACAACATATTAAAGCAGTAGGACCCACTATCCACAAAATTTCGAGAAAAAAAGCATTTAAAATTTCAGTAATCTTTACATATAAGTTATTTCGCAACCGAACAAGCGCCCCAGTGGTGTGATCCTAAAGCGCGAGTCTGCTGGCTAGACGACTTGGGTTCGAGGCTACCTCGAGACTACTTTTTTTTTTTTTCTTCTTCTTTAACTTTTTATGCAATCTAAACTTTTTATTTATTTTTACTTTATTTTATAATTCAATTCAAAATTTGAAAATTATAATAAAATATTATTTAATTTTTTTGAATATAAAATAAATAAATTTTTCTATTTTTAATATTTATTACTTAAAAGTACAATAATTTCTATAACTTAAAAAATAAATTTTAGTTTTATTTTAACTGTAAAATAAGGTAAAACTAAAGAAACTGTTTTTGATTATTTATCGATATATATATATATATATATATATATATATATATATATATTTAGGTATGCTTGAAACAATAGTACATTTTGTTTTTTAAATTAAAAAAAAAATAATAATAATACAGAGAAATGATCATTTTAATTGCATATATAATTACTATCCAAATTAAATAATTACTTCTCCAATCAATACAGTTTCTTGAAAGATTATAGTATAGGAATACGATGCTATTAAATTATTACAGGTAAAGAAATGTTATCTTAAATGTAGATTTTAAATTTTAATGAGTATCGTTTCTTTTTCGATAACGACTTCCTTTTTTTATCCTTCCTTGCACAAAATAAAATTCCACCTGCCCTTTATTATTAAAACAAGCTAGAAGCGTTTACGTAATTTATACACATTCAAACAAAATCAGGAAGCACAAACCATGATTTAAGTAACACCTGCTAACTACTTTACACTTTTTTTACAGCTGGCTTATTTTTTAATTATTTAAATATTTGTCTGTTTTTTTTTTTATGTTTCTTATTTAGGGTTCTGTAAAATTAAACTTTTTTTTTTTTAAGTTATAGAAATTTATTGTATTTTTAAGTTATAAATATTAAAAATAGAAAAAGTTATTTTATACTCAAGAAAATTAAATAATTTATTAAAATTTTCAAATTTTGAATTGAATTGTAAAATAAAGTAAAAATAAATAAAAAGTTTAGATTACATAAAAAGTTAAAGAAAAAAAAAAAAAGTTGTCTCGAGGTAGCCTCGAACCCAAGTCGTCTGGCTAGCAGACTCGCGTTTTAAGACCATACCACTGGGGCACTTGCTCGCTTACGAAATAACTTGTATTTAAAGATTACTGAAACTTTAAATGCTTTTTTTCTCGAAATTTTGTGGATAGTGGGTCCTACTGCTTTAATATGTTGTTACCCTCATAGTATACTACAATCCTGCGCAATTTCGTCCCGATTTGAATTTTCCATGTCGTGACCTCTCCATGTTAGTTAATTAAAAAAAAAAAAATCAAATTGTCGTATGGAAAAACTGCTTGTCCCCTTGGATTCAGAAAAATCGTCCCTTTCATTTGGTACCGAATTTGTAACGAGCCACGTACTTTTTAAAATGACTGAAATGAATTAAAATGAAGTGTTGTCACCTAAATTTCATACTTTTGTTAATCTTTAACAATCTAATGGTTGTGTCGAAAAACTGTTTGCACCCCTGGATTCAGAAAAATTGCCTCTTTAATTTGGTAACGAATTTGTAACGACAGGACTGATATTTTTAAACTTATTTTCCCCTTTTTCCGTTTTTAACTCGGATTCGGCAGATTTATGACAGAGAATGTAAGCTAAAAAAAATAATAATAATAAAGAAAAATTAATCTTACATTGTAAATTGGTCACGTGTGTAACTTTTTTGTTTCCACCTAAATTTCATACTTTAGTTAATTTTTAAAAAATTAATTGTCGTGTCGAAAAACTGTTTGCACCCCTGGATTCAGAAAAATAGCCCCTTTCATTTGGTACCAAATTTGTAACGATAGAACGGATATTTCTAATTTATTTTATGTGTTACACAAAAGTTGTTGCCACCTAAATTTCATATTTTAGTTATTTAAAAAAAAGCAAAATTGTGTCGAAAAACTTTTTGCGCCCATGGATTCAGAAAAATCTCCCCTTTCACTTGATACTGAATTTGCAACGATAGGTCTGATATTTCTAATTTATTTTCCCTCTTTTCCGTTTTTAACCCGGATTCGATAGAAGGATTATGACACAGAAAGTAAACTGAAAAAATAATTTTGATAATAACAATCTGTAAAAATATGTATCAAAAACCATAAGAATTGTTGTCTGAGTACATATTTTATTAAACAAACCTATTATAAATCCATTTATAAATATTAAGTGGAAATATAAGCTTTTTAAATGAAATCTTCAGTGGTGGCAAGTGAAATGCGTTAAGTTCTTTTAATCTATGAATCCAGGTCGATACTTAAACTCTTTAATACATAATTGTATTAGACCTTAGGAAAACAAACAAATATATCTTAATACACATTTCTCATTATGTGAATTTATCATTGCTTTTAGGTACAGTAAATGATGATATGATTAAAAAATATATATATACTGTTGTCTGAAATTATAAATTGGAGTAAAACTGAAATTTCCACATTACCGGAGGTCAGGTATCCAGACAATAAGAGAACATCAATGAATTTCACTGCAGAATTAGAAGCAAATTTAAAAGCTTTTAAAGAAGACACAAGGTATTTCGAGCCAAGAAGTCTATCCAATGCTTGAATTACACTAGGTTCAACACATACTTGCCAACATCCTAATTAATATTCCGTAGTGTTGTTAGTTCCGCCCTTTTTCTCACACCAGTAAATTTGTAGAGTAATATTCTCCAAATGCAATTACGAGTAAATAAGATGAAAAATACTCTAAAAATATACTGGTGTATAAAAGAAGGCGGGGCTAACAATTGTACGGAATATTAATTAGGATGTTGGCAAGTGTGTCAACAGGACATCTGAAAGAAGATAATTTACAATAATTTGGTTTAAGAATCCTAATTAATAATAAAAATAAGGTAGCATCTTACAAATATTAGACTAAATTGAAAAAGGTACACAATTTTAACAAATTGATTAAAACTTTATGAAGATTTTCAAGATAAAAATGCGAGTAGTGGCATTAATATACATGGGATATTTAAAATGGTGCACATATATACGCTGAAAAGTACATATTAAATCAGAAATGGGAAAATTAATTCAGTAATAAGAAATATAAGTGCACACTCTAGATCAGTTAATTGATCCTCATCTATATAGTGTATATATATAAAATAAAGGGTGCCCACTATTATACACCTTAGTAATTAGGACGGTGGTTATGAAGCAATATATTTTCCTGTGGAGAGGTATCAATGGAAATTTTAACAAATAATTGATAGAGGATATAAATCTGAGAGAGATATTACTAGAGATAGAACTAGATTTATCAGTAAATATTATAGAATTTTTGAATTTCACATGATTAATATAAAGTAAAATTGGAAGAAATTTAAACTAAACAATTGATAATTTTGATTGATAAGCTGTATTAATTGACAAGAGCAATTGTATTAATTGAAAATAGCTATTATAATGTTTGAAATCGAGATATTTATTTGCTTGAAAATCGATGAGTTTCACCAGAATGACCCTATAGGTACATAAACACGAATACACACACAAAATAAATAAATAAATAAATAAATAAGTTGCAAAAATTATAGAAATACAAAGAAATACGGAATCAGTATAAAGAAAATACGTCTATTTTAACTATAGCAGAAAGACAAGCAGAAAAGAAAGGATAACCACCATGAAACTTACAAGTCAAAGGTTCTGATACCATAGAGAAAGGAATAGAGTTAAAATGGCAATGATCTGAATGTATTGCAAAGAGGTGAGATAATAGTCACTTGGTATCCCAGAGATGTCAAATGTCCGAGAAGACAGCCTGAATTGAGATAGACTGACGTAATAAAAAAATGTCCAGTATTAATTGAATGACTAAAACACTAGACAGGAAACAATGGAAATACCGTGAGACATACATTTTTATTACACTACGTATAACAATCTGCTAAAATTGACCAGTTTGAACAATGACTCATATAATTCTGTATGCCCTTTGAGAGATAAATTATGATTTCAATATTATTTACGTAATTAAATTTAAAATTTTCATGTTTTATTCTGTATATTATTTTCATATCGTACTTCCTACCCAAGGTTTTAATTTAAGAATATCCGTTTGTTCTCGGATAATTCATTAATCGCTTTTAAAAGTTTTGTTTACATCTCTCTTTTTAAAACTAGTAACCATCATAAAATTTTCTTCTATATTTTTCTATACAAATTTACGCAGAACAAACTATTTTTTATTTTTTTTATCCATCATGAATTCAGACGATTTTCAGCTTAGAGAGGTATTATACTAAATGTCCAACGAAAATGAGTTTTTACCGTGCAGATGACATACTTCCCGTTATCGAAAAATTGCAGTATAGCAGCGCTACATAATGGCATATATGCACCCAATTTAATCAACAAAATGTCTCATATTGAAGTTTCATACAATAGGTTTTCTTCGATTATACGCAGTAGAATGTGGCATATAACCTCTCCTTAAACTGCGGAAATCACCGTATAGCAGCGCCACATTTTGAAAGATTGACACCAAATGTTGATATCAACTAACATATGTGAATGTGCATATACATATAAATTTACATGCAATTTTGCTGAGTAATGCCTGAGATAGTCAACACAAAATTTTCTGTCTCTTTCTCTCTTTCTCTCTCTCACACACGCAGACGGACAGACATATATTTTCAAAAAAAATGGTCGAATCACGTTCTGGGGCTCTCAAAACGTGTAAATCCACTAAAAATAGGAAGTCAAGAATTTTTACGAAACTAATTCCTTCTTTTATTAATACAGAAGAAAGTAAAAATTTAACATATTCGAAAGTGTTTTTGACTTCGGCATAACTAAATGTCCGACCCTTTCCCAATGTGTCGGTTTATCTGTCGGGCATTTTAATTTTATAAATTCAATAGATAAAGCTTAAATCAAGGTAATTAGTTACTATTTTAAAGCATATATGTTACTGATGTCCACAACAACGTGTTCCTCATAAGAAACTGCGTCGGAATATACATGATGTTTACAGGAATGGCCAAAATAACCGGGATGCATTTTGATATATGGACAATGTGTGTTTAAAGTAACATTTCAATATCATCTAAACCACTGACAGTGTCTTTATTTCTTACGATTTATCTATCTATCTATCTATCTATCTGTCTATATATATATGGTACGCATGTAAATGCACTTAATTTAATTCATAATAAAATAACATTTAACATTTAAATGTTTACAAAAACATCTAGAAGAATATGATTTGTTTTAATTAAAATTCATAGCTTAAATACATGAATTATTCAAACATTTTGCAATTTAAATAAATAAGGAATCTGAAGCTATAGATAAATTACATTAAAAATGCTTTAAAATAAAAATTAATATCGTCAGTTAAAGTTCAAAATTATTGAATTAAACACCTGAAATGATAAACAAACTTTAATGAAATAACTAATTTTACTTTAAAGAAGATTAAACATTTATAGAATTTTAGATTGTAAATGTTAATTAAATAGAGAATTTTCAATTCCAGAAAAATATGAAAATCTTTTCAAGTATGTTTATTTACACGTAGAAGAACCAATATTTTTATCGTCAAGAATATAAGAGCCAACAATGTTTAGTTTCGTTGCTGCCAATACATTTTTGTCAATTCTTTTTCAGAAATAGAAAATTAAATGAAAGTTTAAAAGACATATAATTTGTCTCTCGAGAGACCAGCCCTGAGGCAAAGATGTTGTCAGGTGGGTTCAGTCAAGAGACTTTCTTAAAAATTGAATTTGTTCAACTAAATCACAACAAAGCAAAAGGGAAAAATCATTTTACCAATATTTAGTATATATACTTTTTTTTTTTTTTTTTTTAACTTAAGATGCTTTCGGCATTATGTATGTCGTAGATAGTTTTCTTTTGGAATATAAAGAGAATTCGCTTTAGGAGATGTAATTTGAATTTTCCAGCAGCATTCCATATATAATGATCGTTTGGCAAATTCAATAAAAGAGTTGGTGATTATAAAGTTTAGGCGATTAATATTTGCATCTGCTTCGTTAGATGCATTTATGTACTTATTTATTCTTCTAGATGTTCCATTTATAGAATGTATGTTTACAACAATTTATCATTAAACGAAGATTCTGAATAAAATAACTGCTATTTATAAACACATAAAAATATAACTAATTTTCTTTGATTATTTATTCCTTATTTACTAAATAACTGAATGCAGGAATGATGAAAAATATTTTTTATTTCATTGTTTGTGATTCTTAGTTCATTCATTTATTATTTATATTAACATTCTACCTATGTTCAGAATTCTAATAACTCTGAATTTTGACAATAGATGGCAGCACTATGCAATTTTATGACTCTTTAGAATATAAAACTTTGATTTAAATTCATTCTTTTTATTGATATTTTAATGTGTTTTAAACGCTAAATTAATTCTTTTTTCTTTTATTATTATTTATTTTATTTATGTTTTCAATTAATTGTTAGTTATACTTTAAATAATTTCTTTTCAATTTGCTGTGAAGCAGTTATGTTTCTGCAGACCTATTCTAGTTTGTTCTTTTTGTTGTGAATTTTTGGTTGCGTTTTCTTGCGGTAAGCTAGAAGAATTCATTCTAACGTATGAGCTGAAATAAAGTCAATAATTCATGTTTGTATTCAACTCGGTTTATTTATTCAAGCTTTTATTCATTGTTTCTTAAATATGATGTTATTAATTCAATTGAAAGGAAGGTGAGTCCTTCAAATTCATTTTAAACTGATTTATGATTTAATATAATTTAAACCAGCGATTTTTAAAACCATACAGTCCACAATTCTATTCAAAATCCCTCCATATTTTTGGCCGTCTAGAGCCGTAGATATATATATTAAATTATGAAATATTTTAGAAAAATTAATATTTTACAAACTTGAGAGAAAAAAAAATTGTTCTAATGGCTTCGAAAATTGAAAAACTAAAAGCAAAAAGAACTATTATTCGGTCGTCAGTGACTAAATTTGAAAACAAAGCGACAAAAGCTTTGGAAGCGGATCCTTTAGACATTCAAGAAATAAAAATTTTGAAAGGTCATTTGCATGAAAGGCAAACTCGATTAGAACAAATTAACAATGAAGTTGAGGAAGTTATTTCTGATTTAGATGAATTAAAAAAGGAAATTGAAGATAATGAAAAATGGACAGAGAAGCTTACTCGTATAAAATATGAGATAGAGTCAAGATTAGAACTTTCTTGTTTTCAGAACACTAAAGTTGTAACACAGGTTAATGAAAATTCTTATTCTGTTTCGAAGCAATCTATCAACCTTCCAAAATTCGAATTGCCTGTTTTCTCTGGTAATTTGGAAGACTGGTTAAGCTTTAAGCAAATATTCGTAACCACTATTCATGAGAACACTCAGCTTTCCGATTTGCAAAAATTACAATATTTAAAAGCGTCTGTTATTGGATCTGCCAATAAGTTAATAAAAGGCTTTCCAATAACTGAAGCAAGTTATAAGGAAGCTTGGGCAACACTAATTTCTAGATTCGATAATAAAAAAAATCTAGCTTATGCCCAGTTAAACAAATTCTTTAATTCGAAATCTTTGAAACCAAATTGTCGGAAATCTATGCTAGATTTATTAGATAGCTGTAATGAAGCAATACGTAACTTGAAATGTTTAGGATTTGAATTTAATTTATTTGTGGATTTAATTCTTGTTTATAATTTGCAAACAAAATTGGATGATAATTTAAAGAAGCAATGGGAATTATCTTTAGATAGTGATTCTTTTCCCACCTATGATGAATTTATTTTGTTTCTTGAAAAACAAGCGAGAAGCTTGCAAGATATTGTTGATAGTACTTATTATAAATCTGAAAGTAAACAAAAAGTAGTATTTAAAAAATCTGTGTCTAATGCTGTAATATCTAATTCAGATATAAAATCCAATAATTCTATCTGTTCAGAATGCTCGGAATCTCATGCACTTTTCAAGTGCCCACACTTTCTTAAAAAATCTGTTGAAGATAGATGGAATATTGTGAAGGGTAAAAAGCTATGCATAAATTGTTTACGTGGTAATCATTTCGTTAATAAATGTTTGATTTCGACAAAATGTCGACAGTGTAATGCTAAGCACCATACACTTCTCCATTTCGAGAAAAATAAAGTTAATTCTCCACATGTTATTGAAAATACTAATCTCAACATTGAAAGTCCATCCTTTGTCAACTCTAGTTGTTTAACCAGTACCCAAGAGAGTTGTCAAACTTTGTTATCGACAGCTATGGTTCTTGTAAAATCAAATACTGGAAGGTTTGTGCCATGTAGAGTCATGGTGGATTCAGGAAGTCAAAAATCATTAATTTCCAGCTCTTGTGCTAAAAAATTAGGTTTACCTATGAAACCCACAAATCATAGAATCTCGGGTGTAAATAATATTGTTGCAGAAACTGCGCTTTTTGAAGTTAATATTATTTTAAAGTTTTATTATAGTAATGAAATCTTTGATGTGAATGCTTTAATAGTAAATAATGTTACAGTAAATCTTCCTAATTTTGTTGTTCGAAAATCTTCATGGCCTCATTTGGAAGGTCTATCTTTAGCAGATCCTAAATTTTATGTTTCGAGTCCAGTTGAAATTTTGCTTGGTGCAGATTTATTTCCCTTAATAATTTTAGGGCAATCTATTCTGGGTCCTAAAGGTACTCCATGTGCTTTAAATTCCAAATTGGGATGGTTACTCTCTGGTGTCATACATTCAAACAATTTTCAGCATTCAAAAACTGTCCTTAGTTGCCATGCTACAGTTCAGTTAACTTATGATCTTCAGAAATTTTGGGAAATTGAGTCCCTTCCTGATGCAACACCAATTCACAGTTCTGAAGAAAAATACACTAAAACTGTTAGACGAATTCAGTCTGGAAGGTACATGGTGGATCTTCCCTTTAAAGAAGCTCCAAATTTAGGTGACTCACAATCAAATGCTTTAAAACGGTTTTATTTGTTAGAATCCAAACTTAATAAAAATCATGAGCTTAAGGAGCAATACCATGCCTTTATGCAAGAATATATTGACTTACATCATATGGAACCAGTCCCAAATTCTGAAATTGATTCTAAAGATTATTTTTACATGCCTCATCATGGGGTTTTGAAAGAAGATAGTACAACTACTAAATTGAGGGTAGTATTTGATGCCTCGGCTAAAGGAACATCAGGCCACTCTTTAAACGACTTTCTTGAAATAGGTCCAAAGTTGCAACCAGATTTGTTTAAACTTCTTCTTAAGTTTAGAACATATTCAATAGCCTTAACCGGAGACATCGCCAAAATGTACAGACAGATATTGGTAAACCCCAAACATGTTGACTTTCAGCGAATCTTTTGGCGATTCCAGCCACATGAATCTATTGCGAGTTTCAGATTATTGACTGTAACATATGGCACAGCCTGTGCCCCATTCCTGGCTATAAGGACATTGCACGAACTAGCCAAAGATTATAGTTCAGAATTTCCTATTGCTGCGCAGTCAATTTTTGAGAACTTTTATGTGGATGATTATCTTGGTGGGTCGCATTCAATTGATGCAGCAAAACAATTGGTCAAAGACCTAAATCACGTTTTAAATCAAGGAGGCTTTACACTTAGAAAATGGGCTTCCAATGTACCCGCAGTCATTGAAAATCTACCAGAAGATCTTAAATCCACTAGGCAAAATGTAAAATTTTCCGAAGATTCCTCCCAAAAAATCTTAGGCCTAGTTTGGAATTCGGCAGAAGACTTATTGAAAATTCATTTGAATGGCGTCAAATCGGTGCATACCAAGCGAGAATTGCTATCGATGATAGCTCAAATCTTTGATCCTTTTGGGATTCTAGCTCCAACCACGATCATGTTAAAAATCATGATGCAAGAGCTTTGGAAAGATAAGTGTGCTTGGGATGATCAAATCCCAGATTCAATTTTGAAAACTTGGCAAGAATTTGATTCTCAAATTGAACTCTTAAAGTCCATTGGCATACCAAGATATCTGAACTGTGAAACATCTCCAGAGAACCACATAGAGATCCATGGTTTTTGTGATGGATCTGGCAAGGCCTACGCTGCAGTGGTATACCTTCGGACACTATCTTCTCTAGGTGAGATTTCAGTTAACTTTGTCGCTGCAAAAACCAGAGTTAATCCTTTAAAACATGTCACGCTTCCGAGAATTGAGTTATGTGCTGCATTCTTGCTTGCACAATTAAGTTCCACAATATTAGAATCTTTAACCTTTAATGTAAATAAAATTTATTTGTGGTCCGATTCACAAATTGCTTTAAATTGGATTGAATCTCCTCCAACCAAAGGAAATCAGTTCGTAACAAATCGAGCAAACAAAATCAAATCACTTGTCCCACAAGCAGTGTGGACTTATGTTGAGAGTTCGTCAAATCCGGCAGACTGTGCCTCAAGAGGCATTCTACCGAAGAGTCTTTTGCATCACAAATTGCGGTGGCTTGGGCCTGAATGGCTTAGTGCTAGTGTCAAGTTACCATTATTCCTAGTCAAATCTTCAAATGTTAAGTAAAAAAATTCTGAAGAAAATTTAAGTCATGTTGCAACATCTAGTCATAAAACCTTTCCTGATTTTCTACTCAAATTCTCTTCTTTTTCAAAACTTTGCAGAATCCTTGAATTGTGTTTGAGATTCATTTATAACATTCGTAGTTGTAATCGTAATTCTAGACGTATTGGACTTGTCAGTACGCCTGAAGTTTCAAGTGCTATTACACATATTCTTAAATTGATTCAGGAACAAGAGTTTTCGGTAGAACTGAATTTGCTCAGGAAAAATCAACCTTTACCAACCAACAACAAATATTTATCCTTAAATATATTTCTAGATGATCAAGGTTTAATCAGAGTTGGCGGACGGTTGTCCAGACATCAGTCACTTAATCAAGATCAGAAATATCCAGTGCTTTTATCGAGAAATCATTTCATTACAAAATTAATTGTTGAGCAATATCATAAAAAACATTTTCATGCTGGTGCACAATTGATTCTTTCCCTAATTAGACAAAAGTATTGGATACTAAATGGTCGCTCTTACATTCGTCGAATTCTCAATGAATGTATTTTGTGCAAACGTTTGAAGAAACAAACTTGCCAACAAATTATGAGTGAGTTGCCAGTCGAACGTATAACTCCAACTCGACCTTTTTCAAAGGTGGGACTAGATTTTGCTGGCCCACTCATCACTAAACCAAATGTGCCTCGATCTAAAGTTAAATTGAAGTCATATATTTGTGTTTTTGTCTGCATGTGCACAAAAGCGGTGCACCTAGAGGCTGTTTCAGATTTATCCTCATCAGCTTTCTTAGCATCCCAAAACGATTTGTTTCTAGAAGAGGACTGCCATCAGACATATTCAGTGACAACGGAAAAAATTTCAGAGGAGTTGCTAACTATCTTAAGCAACTAATTCGAATCATTAGTTCTGAAAATGTTCAAAATTTTGCTACCAGCAACTTCATCAATTGGCATTTTATCCCACCATATTCCCCTCATTTCGGTGGACTATGGGAATCTGCTATTAAATTGACGAAAAGTCATCTAATTAAAGCTTGTAAGGCTACCATTCTAAATTTTGAAGAGCTTACTACTCTTTTATGTCAAATAGAAGCCTGCTTAAATTCCAGACCATTAACGCCACTTTCTTCAGATCCATCCGATGTTAGAGCCCTCACTCCCGGACATTTCCTGATAGGACTTCCACTCCTTGAGATTCCAGAAAGTGGAAATTCACCAAATCTCACTTTATCTTCTCGTTGGACTCTAATCCAGCGAATGAAGCAAGACTTCTGGAAGCGATGGTCTAGAGACTATCTACATCACCTGCAAAATCGACCTAAATGGTTCACTCCACGAACTGATCTTCAAGTTGGGGACTTGGTTGCTATTCATGATTCACAATCTATTCCTCTTCAGTGGAAGCTGGGTAGAATTATTCGTACCTATCCAGGACCTGATAATAGAGTTCGTGTAGTCAGCATTTGGACTCAGAGTGGTGAAATTCAACGCACCATTGCTAAAGTGACACTCCTTCTCCCGGTGGGGGAGAATGTTCAGAATTCTAATAACTCTGAATTTTGACAATAGATGGCAGCACTATGCAATTTTATGACTCTTTAGAATATAAAACTTTGATTTAAATTCATTCTTTTTATTGATATTTTAATGTGTTTTAAACGCTAAATTAATTCTTTTTTCTTTTATTATTATTTATTTTATTTATGTTTTCAATTAATTGTTAGTTATACTTTAAATAATTTCTTTTCAATTTGCTGTGAAGCAGTTATGTTTCTGCAGACCTATTCTAGTTTGTTCTTTTTGTTGTGAATTTTTGGTTGCGTTTTCTTGCGGTAAGCTAGAAGAATTCATTCTAACGTATGAGCTGAAATAAAGTCAATAATTCATGTTTGTATTCAACTCGGTTTATTTATTCAAGCTTTTATTCATTGTTTCTTAAATATGATGTTATTAATTCAATTGAAAGGAAGGTGAGTCCTTCAAATTCATTTTAAACTGATTTATGATTTAATATAATTTAAACCAGCGATTTTTAAAACCATACAGTCCACAATTCTATTCAAAATCCCTCCAACCTAATATTAAACATTGCACTATTAATTCAGTCATTTTTACCCTTCTTTAGAAATCTGTGTCATGTTTAAAAAATGTTACGCCCTGTATGTCCTGATTTATTTTAAGAACGAAAAAATAAATAAATAAATTAACTAAATATTAATTAGTACAGCTCCTGTGCCCTCCTTGTTATTGTAACGATCAGAAATTTAAAGATTATAAATGAATCTGGTGATCAATTGCTATAGTATGCAGTTTTTTAAAAAAAACATTTTTATGAAGTTTCTTGGCCCACGTACTCGCATTTTTCTATGCATGCTAAAGGCTTTCAACTATAAGCTTCAAATAGTGGATATTTAGGTATATATTTGGGGGAAAGGAGGGCACTACTACTCCACAAAAATTTTTAAATTACTTTTATATTTGATTTCATTTACTTTTCAAATGATATTGCAGTGTTGTATAAATCTTGCGACAAAAAGTTTTTTTTTTTTAATCTCTATACACCGCACCAGACCATCCTTACGGGTGCGTCCCAGACCATCGCCAATTGCGTAGCACTAGCACGACACAAAATCCACTCACTATTTATAAAGCGTGTTTTGAAATCTAAATTTATGCATCGTCCTTCCAAATTTTTAAATATAAAAATAAAGATCTACATAAAAGTGCCAGATGAATGTTAATGCTGGTTGAATTAAATACAATGCTTAGAATTATAAGAAACTTTTACAATAGAAATAAAATCCTGGCTTTTTCCATATAAAAGGGCATAATTGGTAAGATTTTAAAATAATGAGCACATTAATTTTGACAATGAAATGGTTGCTTTAACGTTTATCATATTTTAAATAAAGAACCTAAAAAGTATCATCAGTGCATACTCATGTAAAGCTAGACAGTTAAGATTTTAATATTTAAACTAAGTTAACTCAAGCATTCAAAGTAAAATCGTAATTTAAAAAAATGCTCAAAAACATTTGCTGCAATATAATATTTTGAGGCCAATCTTATTATATAAAGCAATACTAAAGCAATAAGCTTTAAAATTTAATAATATTTTTCTTACACTTATTTTCGTTACATAACAAAATGTGTTATTAAACGTATATGCCCTTATTTGTAGAAAACACAACAGGAAAAAAATGAAGCATAATATTGTCACATACGTGTCGTGAAGAGTCAAAGTGAGCACTATAGAAGTGAAGTAACAAACGTAGTTTATTAGCAGAACAAACATGTAGCACAGCTACACTCGGCTGAGAACATACTCAAACTGAGGAACAAGTCGCTTATATACGATATTCGAATATTCCAGAATACAAGATTAACATAAATTAGAATATGCTAGAAACTGCTAGAATAGGAGATTAAATATGCAAAGATAATTATAAGAATTTAGAAATAATTTTTAGAGTCTTGCCCCCAGCTGGAACCGTACCGAAACCGTCTGGGTGACAGCCCTAAGACATACCTTTACACCACGGCGGCTGTAAAGAAAGCTGACCTTGTGGCAATATATTTTATGAAATATTATAGAAATAACCAAAGCCAAAAAGTTGAAATCAAAGTTAAGGAAAAGCGCAATATATTTGTGAAACTGTTACTTAAAGCATGATGAAATCGTATACAGAAGTTTAATAAGTAATTTATAACCTATTAATTAGAACACAATGCCCGCGTCATTTCGTACAATACGATTTACGTGCGGCAGTGTATAAGTATTTTATTCATAGACAGTTAAAGAAGCAGATCATTAGTTAAAGACGACAAAAAATACGAATCCAAGCTATCTTAATAATGAATCAAGGTGGTATAAATTAAAGCAAAAAAAAAAAAAAAGTATATAGTTAAGAGAAATATTACAAGATAAAAAGAACTTTTTATATGCCATGGTTTTAAATTTTCTGTTGAATCATATAAACGCTACCGATGGCAGCGGGAACCCGGAACAATTGGCTAAAAGTATTAAAAAAATTCATTGTTGTCGTGTTTTGAGCTATTATAAAAGTTTCAAATGTCTAACTAGCCGGGAAGTTAGTTAAAAATCGATTGCAAACTTTGTCCTGGTAACGCTGCCGAAAGCAGCAGGGACCCAAAACCGTTGTTAAAAGTATTTAAAAAATGCATTTTCATCGTATTCTGAACTATTCTGAAACTTTCAAAAGTCTAGCTAGTTGAGAAGTTAGTTAAATAAATATTTTGTTGAATGATATAAATGCTGCCGAAGGCAGTAGGGACCTGAGACAATTTACTAAAAGAATTAAAACAAAATGTATTGTCACCGTTTTCTGAGCTATCCTGAAAGTTTCAAATGCCTAGTTAGTCGGGAAGTTAGTTAAAAATCAATTGCAAGATTTGTAATGGACAAACAAACAATCAATAATCGAAGTTAATAAAAACATGGTAAAATATAATTATCAGAAAAATAGTAAGTAATATTGTGCATAAAGTATTAATTTTAATAAGTTTTCAGATATTCATTGCATATGTTTGAGTATGAATGATTTTGTGAACAATTACATATGCATGATCAATGCAATTGATTTATTAAAATACTCAAGTTTTATTCCATTAGCTAAGTTTTAATTAGTTAGCCTTTGACGAGCAAAAGCCTGAATATACATAGGAACTAGATGTTACAGTTTTCTTTTTCTTTTTAATGTATTCATATGTATATGTTTATTTATTAGCAGCATATCTTAACGAGATTTGTTTAGAATGAGTTCTAAAAAAAATTATTTCTAACAGAATATATATTTAAATTGTTTAAAGTAGAATTAGGTAACAGTGCAAACAAAAAAATGAAGCCTAAACACACATATTTTATACAGAAAACATGAATATAAGCACAGCAGTAATGTTCGCTAATTTCATTTTGTTGAATGCAGAGTAACGATGTTAAAATGCGTTTGAACGAAATTCACTCCATAGGCCGCAATGATAAGAAAAAGTTTGAATGGTCCGTGTACACAATCCGTAAATAATATAGACATAAAATATTATACAGCTATTTATATACAGAGTTCAAATGTGTATACAAATTTGAAAGTCAATCGGGGGATTTTTGCGGCCGCTATTGCGACACATGCAAATCCAGTCCATAGACCGTAATGATAAGAAAAACTTTGGTGTATCCCTGTACATGAAATACAAAGAGAATACACACCCAAAACGATTCAGCTAATTTTGTGTGTCTTATAAATATGTGTACCAAACTGCAAGTCAATAACGTGATTTTTTTTTAGATTATAAATTTCGTAATTTTCGCGGCGCTATCGCGAGACAAACAGACAAACAGACAAACACACAAACACACATAACCTATACAGTAGAATCTCGTACAACGCGCTCCCACAAAATGCAATTTCGTATAATGCGACGAAAAATCTGCGACTATTACTCATATAACGCGATAAAGAGTCTTGTATAACGCGTAAGATAAAGGAGGAAGCACGTGACATCTTTTCTACTTTCAACCTGTTCAAGGTTACTTACTTTTTCATTGCAGATAAGGATTGCTCCGTTACTATGCCAACACCTGGCGCTTTTGGTCTCATTGCGGAATGAAATCGTCTGCTCAATGTATGTCTCCTATAACACGATTTTCTATTACGCGGAATATATCCACCGCGTTATTCGAGATTCTACTGTATTTTTCAGTCTCCACATGGAGATCTCTACGAACGTTTCGGCTATAAATATGAAAAAAAAAAAAATGTTTTAAAGATATTTCGTAGCAAAGTAATTTTAAAAAATAAATATTGACTATTATAATGTTGTGTTTGAGATAACCTTTAGAAAAAAGGTAGCTTAAATACATAATAAAAATTAAAGAAAAAAAAGAAATAGAGGACTGAAATAGCAAAATCAAATTATACCTGTCAAGTAAAAAAAAAAAAAAAGAAATCAAACTAGTAATTAAAAGCTTAAAAAATAAACAAAACTAAGTGCAATAAATAAACAATGATATGAGAAATGAACTAGAAAAATTGGAATATATTCGAGAGCGCCCACATATATAAAAATATTGTTACATTAACAAATTTTCTTCTGAGAAAAACCTTCTTGTACAAAAGAATGTAATTTTCATTTTTACTTTCGTAAGATAACTTTTTATGTTAACCATCATGAAAAAAATCATTCACATTTTAGAAAGACGAAGGAAACTAAACTATTAATATTAAACGTCAAACAGATATATTTCTTCAAAAGACTTATTTATTTCACTTTCACAAGATTTTTCCAGCGATGATTACTTTATTCTTTTTTTTATAATTATAAACAAATGAAAGTTCAAAGTTTAAATATTTTCAAAATTGCATCAATAATAAGATTTTGCTTTTTGTTTTAATATTTATTTTTATATATTTAATTAACTAAATTGCGTTTAAAAAATCATAAGCAAAAATTAACCTATTTCATTTCTTTTGCAATATTGTTCATATATAATATTTTGACTGAATTTATTTTGAAGGATTAAAAAATTTAATAGTCAATCTGAAAAAAAAAAAAAAAAAAAAAAAAATGTATGTGAAATGGCGAAGGATCATAAAAATATTACTTCTTTCTAAAATTAAACAAGTTATTATTTTTTACGAATCACAAATTTTTATTATTAAGCAATTTTTATTATATTTTTTTATTAAACTATCTTCAATTTATGCGAGACGCATTAAACCCTCGACGATAGCTTTAGGGCCCCAGCGCGAATTTCTTCCCGCTCTTCGATGACTTATTCTAGTAAATTTTATCTTTTGTTTCTTCCGGTGTTAGCCTTTAAAATAATAATAATAATAATATTGCGTGTTTTTTTTCCGTTTTCATCCCATGCTTTTTCTATGGATTTTTAGCCTTTTCCCCCTCGTTTTTTTACATTCTTAAATGCGGTGGTCTTAAAATGTGTAGCAAATGATAAATGTGGGTTAAATGGGTGGTCTTAAATGTGAGATTAAAATATATATATATATGTGTGTGAAATTATGTTAAACTTACTGGATTAGATTTTTTTTTTTAAACTAACTGCAAAGGTTAATTACTCTTTCTACATTTTGTATTTGGATTTGCCTTTAAAAAAAATGTAAATTTTAAATATTCTGTTTTCTAAAATAATAATAATAATAATAAGATTCATATAGAAAGCATTTGTAATTGTAACTTAATTAGATTTTTTTTTTAAAGCTAATTGCAAAGGTTAATTATCCTTTCTACGTTTTCTTTTTGGGTTTACACCCCCTTTTTTTTAAGAAAAGAAGGTAGAAGAAATAAAATAATTTTTTCACCATTTTATTTGTTATGTATTATTATTATTATTATTATTATTATTATTCAGAGCATTCTGGTTTTGTTTTAAATTTCCAAGTATGGCGTATATTCGAAGTATTTACACACATTATTTCTTCATTAAATTAAACATGTAATCAAATAGAATACTCAAAAAATTTGATTGGTCGGAACAGGATTGATTTGGATGATAAACAAATTTTTATAACAATTATAACTCCCTTTAAAAATTAATTTCTATATGAAAAAGAATGTATTTGTGTAAACAATGTGAAACTTTTACGAGTAACAAGCGGAATTCAAATATAAGTTCCAAATATAAGTTAGAAATTTGATAATTCATAAGTTTGGATGTTTCGCAAAATTCTGAATGCAATATCATTTTTTAAGCATTCTACAATGTTATAAATTTGGTCCACAAAATAATAATAATAATATAAAAATTAAGTTGTTTTTTCGAATAACATTAAACAGCTAAATTAGTAATTTCAACAATATATATAAAAAAAAAAAAAAAAAAAAAAAAAAAAAAAAAAAGTAAGCTAAAAAATTGCGCAAAAAAAAAAAAAATTATATATAACGGGTGTACCAGAATAAAATAGACTATTACTATATGTATGTATGCATAGAAATTTTATATTATATAGACATATAACGTTTTTTATAGATTCCCAATCACATTGGTAAAATCCGTTCAACAACTCAAAAGCAAAAATTACATTGCTACTACAGGATAGTATGAAGAGCAAAGAAGTACAAAAATTGGTACTTTCCAAGTTCAAAATTGGAGGATCCATAAGCAAAATATTTCGTCATTTGAAAGGTGTTTTAAGTTGTGCCACTGTTTTCAAGTGGTGTAATATGATTAGAAGTAGTGACAATATTAAAACATCTCAACCTCCAGACTGTCCACGCATTGTCCGCACCTAAAGTCTGATTCAAAAAGTGAAGAGTCGCTTGACACGTAAGAAGAGCATATCCATAAGAAAACTTGCTAGGGAACTGAAAGTATCAAAACCATCTGTACAGCGAATACTTAAAAATGACATTGGATTAAGACCTTACAAAAAACGAATACAACCTAAACTCATAGAAACCCAAAAGCAGAAAAGAATCAAATTCGCTAATTGGGTGCGACACAATTTCAGAAAAGGTTAAACTAAGAGAATCCTTTTTTCTAATGAAAAAAGGATTTAAATCCACTGGAGTGCAAGATTTAAGATAAAGTTGTGCAGCATATGAACTGGGATGAAGTAAAATGTTAAAAAATATTGATTTCAGAACTAAAACGAGCTGTATAGAGAATAAGAAAGGACGTAATAATGGAAAATTGTCTAAGTTTCCAGACGATGTCCAGACGCTTACATCGAATGGCAAACAGCAACGGGGATTATTTACATAAATTAATATGTTGCATTTTGTTTATTATATTGCTTATCTATATTATTTATGTGTAAAACCAAGTTGGGTTTCACTTAAATAAATTTAGTTATACATCAATTTATATCAGTCTATTTTATTCTGGTACACCCGTTATATATATTCATAAACAATGGATGGTTCAAAAATCACGGGAGAAATTATGCATAAATTCAAGAAATTTTACTAAGATAAGTAATTTCAATTAAGATAAGTAATGAAAACGGTATTTATTTAACCACTTTCAACATTATTATGATTTAAGTTCGTGTTTTTCTTTTCTTTCTTCCACGTTATGAATTCCATAAATATGCTTCAGTAAATGCCATATATTTTAGGAATTTCCTTAAGGTTTATTATGGTATTTTTCTCTTTAGGGACAGCATTAAAAAAGGTTTTACTATTTTTATAGAGACACATTCAGATCCATTAGTCTATGAAACACAACTTTAAAAAATTTCTTTAATGAAATTGAACTTGATTGATTTGACGTCAGTTATTGAGAACGAGGCGAAATGTAATCCGTATAAATTAATTTAGAAGAATTCGTGCTTATCCATTAATGGAACACTTAACGAAATTTCGAAATATTTTAAAACATATGGTTAACTGATGATAATTATTTGTAACTGATTTCAATACCCTAATACAAACTTAAACATGGATAATCTGATTACATTATTAGAGTTCAAATAGCTAGAGAATGCATTTTGAATTTGAACTTTCATTTAAGAATTTAACACCTCTAACCGTTATAGTTTTAAGATATTTATTTTATTAATTGTATTCCATTCAAAATGTCATCCTAAATGCATCAGTTGCCAGATAAAGTGGGTCCATATTTTTCATCGTTTAATTACATAAAGTTTGTACGCGCTACTGAAAAATACATAAAAATAAAGCAGAAAATTATGACAAGGTATTAATCAAAGAAAGTATTAAACTTTGATTTTCTAATGTTAAAAGAATACATTATTTAATAAACTGTTTGAAACGCACATAAAAATTCATCAAAATGAAAAAAAAAAAAAAAAAAAAAAATCTATATACAATCGAGTTTATTTGTACAGTTTTTATTTAAAACTACTTTGTTTTGTAAATTTTTCCTGATAATAGAAATAGATAAATGACGAAGACCATATTTGCGCATATATTAGAATATTAGTATATACATATATTAGTATATTTTTATTTGATATTTACGAAAAAATAAAAGCAAATACTCACATTATTAGACAATAAAACAACGTAACAAGTGAAGACTACATTTATAAATAAACAAACAAAATTAAAAAATAAAGAATAAATAACTATACCTCCCCCCCCCCCAAAATAAATAAATAAATAAAATAAAATAAAAGCGTAAAATTAAGAGTAGATATTTCAGGCAAAAATGCAGTACGAATTCTGTTCTACTAAGAAAATTAAGTTTATAAAACGCACATTATACTGAACTTGTGTTTCTTCAAATCCGCTAATTACATTTACCTGAAAAGAAAAAAAAAAAAGTTCTTATTTTTGAAACAAAGCCATATTTTTTATTTATTTAAAGTAAAACTGAATGTTTCATATATCTTAACATATTTTAATGAAAGAAAAATGTATAAATATCTAGAAGACAAAACAAGCAATAACTTTTTTGAAAACAGTTTTGAAGCCTTTCCTTTACAAAGCACAGAACAAATACACTTTTTTTTTTTTTTTTGTAAACTGTCAATGTCAGATAAAATATTCTTTGAGAAATACAACTATATTTATTTTTAATTTAAACTAAATCTGAATAGAATAGATACAATAATAGAAACAAAAAAACTAAAAGCAATACGTTAAAATTTTTTATAACTATATTAAGCAATTGTTATTGAGTACAACAAACAGTTTTTAATTTAAAAAGAAGCAGTATTTTGTAGGAAAAATGTAATTTCTAGCTTTGCTTTCGTAAAGTCGGTTTTAATGAAAAAAAAAAAAAAATAAATAATAAATAATAATAAATAAATAAAAATTCTTCTTTATAAAAGATAAAGGAAATAATCCACTAATATGAAATGTCAAGTGAACGTACTTTTTTCGAAAAAAGATTTTATTTTCAAAGGATTTCCAATAAAAACTATTATTTTTGTGTATTGTCCTTTTAGGAAAAAAAAAAGTAAAGTTCAAACATTGTTCAAAACTTTCCGTGATTACTCTAATAATGAGATTTCATTGCTTTATGCTAATAATCCATTTACTGTTGTTTGTAGATTAATCAAATTTATTTATAACAAGATTAGGAAAAATTAAAAAGGTATTCGTATTTACATCGAACATAAGAGTTTTTCATTTATTTATATTTAAAAAACGATATCTTTGATAGAAAATACAAAACTTTTTTTTTTTTTTTTTAATTCTGAAAGATGGAGAAATTAGATGTTTTAAAATATGCTTATTAAAGATTTATGTTTTTCATATCTTACGTTGGTAGCCGAATGGTTCGCGCTATGACTCTTGGTTTCCAGGTGCTGGGTTCGATTCCCAATTCAGGTTTGAGTGTTCATAGTGGTTCAGATTTCTTTTTAAGCCGTACGTCCTGATCTAATGAGCTTAAATTTTTTAAAGCTCAGTAATTTTGCACAGAAATCAAACATTTAACATTTTTATGCAACATTTTTTGAATATTGTATCCTTGTTTTATTCAATTTTTAAATCTTTGTCCTTTCTCTGTTTGTTAAATAGCAACACTATACCAAAATTTAACAAATAATGCTTCAGAGGAAGCCATATGCAGTAGTTACACTAACTGGTCGTCGAAGGGGGGAAGTACTTCTTAAGTTGCACAAACGGTTGGGCCATCGTATGCAAATTGTTTACTCCCATGTTGGCCAATGGTTAGAAACATCCGCTTTGCCAACCGACTCTCAACAACAAATCATTTTTCAATTGAGGTTTCACAAGTTTTTTCAACTATAGCGCTTGGAAACTGTTGGGCCTCCGTTAGATCATGGTAAATAAGCCAACCGTTTCTCAACAGTGGTCCAAAGAAATTGTTTTCAGTTTGTTAATTTTCTATCGTCATGTCAACCGAACAATTTACTAACGGTTCTCCAATTTGCCAACATTAACGCTGTCTGCTACTTGAATAGAAATCGTTACCAAAGTTTGAAGCATTTTTTTTTTTAAATAATAATATGATGTCGCTTAGAAATTCGAATAAAAAGTATAGGAGCAATGTTGAATAATATAGGCGGAAGAAAAATTGAATCGGTGTCTCTAGAGTGATAGGCTATAAAAGAATATTTCAGGTCTTGTGCTATCAAATAATTTATGTCTTCAGTGATTCGAAGTAGTAGTGTATATTTTTGTTTGGACGATGAAAAATAAACCGCCTATACACTAAATTTAATTAATACCTCAATCATTCATATTTTAATAGGTTATTTCAGATTAATAAAAAGCATTTTGTTAATTGAAGAAAAGAATTCTCAGTTAATTTTTTACAGAGTTCTTACAATTTTCTGCCTCATACAAAAGGAGAAAAAAAAAGTAAAACAACAGATACAGAAAAGATAGTAGTTTGAGATTTTCAAGAGCAAACGGGTTTATTTAATTTATAATGTGTATAATCAATAAGTTATTATTATTATTTGGATTTATGGGAGGATTATCATATTAAAAAAAAAAAAAAAAAAAAAAAATGTCCCTTTTTTTTCTACAAGGGCATGCATTGTCAAAATTTTAATTAGGAAAATCTAATTATTATGCACACAATACAAAAAAAACAGTATTAAATCTACTTTTTTATATAGGAACATTTGCTAGTGTTCGGACACTTTTGTTACCGACTGTACATAATATATATGGTGTAAAATTTACTCAATAATAATAATAAAAAAAGTTTGTGTCGATATTTGCAGATATAATAAATTGAGGCACACTATTACAAGGTACACTATTCTTACAAGGAAACATTCAAAAGGTGTCGTCTTCAAAAAATATTGAAAACGAATAAATACACGTTCTTCCACTCTTCATAAAACACCAGAAAGTGAAAAAATTATCTGCTGAAAGGAATTACAGCGATCACAAAAAATTATCAAAACTAAGCATTTTTGGCGTTTTAGCGCTGTTAGACGATAAGTTTGATAGCACCAAGATTGCCGTGCACGAACAGAAGAGTGTTTTACTTCTCTGCCAAGTATTCAAAATTAATCGCCCAACAGTGTGAAATCGCCAAGTATGCTTAATTTTGATAATTTTTTCTGGTCGCTGTAATTCATTTCAGCCGATAATTTTTTCCTTTTTTGGTGTTTTATGAGGAGTAGAAACACACATATTTTTTTCAATATTTTTTGAAGACGACACCTTTTGAATGTTTCCTTTTTAGACTTAAATTTAAATATTTCGCTTTGAGAAGTACACACACACATTTTTTTTATAAAAATAATAATATGATGTCGCTTAGAAATTCGAATAAAAAGTACAGGAGCAATGATGAATAATATAGGCGAAAGAAAAATTGAATCGGTGTCTCTAGAGTGATAGGCTATGAAAGAATATTTCAGGTCTTTGTCTCAGTCATATATATAGAAATTTTAAGTTCAAATATTGTTGAAGAAACGAATATAGAGTTGTACAGTTATTGTAAATGTATTGTACAGTTTTCTATACCAACATGCAAAATAAATATTTAAATCGAAGAACATTATATCTATCTATCTATCTATACATAATTTTACAGTTTTATTTATGCTAATTTTTGCAATCAGTATTTTTAAATTCATTTAGAATATTTTTAAGTAAGATCGGTTTTGCAGATAAAAAGCATTTTTTAAAAATAAAAAAATAGTTTCCAGTACACTTTTGTCTTTTATTAAATAAACTTGAAATTGTTGCATAACAATTTAATTGAAAAATAATAAATCAACATTTATGTTGATATATTCAAACATTTCTTTTTTCAAAATAAACAACTATACACACATGTTTCGTTTTACAGACTTATTGGTATAACAATATGCAATTATTTATTTTTTACCCTTATTTTTAAATAATACGCAATAGTTTTGCAAAGTTTCCTTTCTTTAAACAAACATGAAACTGTAGTATTTTAATTTACTTGAAAAATAATACGAATGCGATGTTTTTGAATGATTGCTTTCAGATATTTGTTGCAAACAAAGATTTAATGAAACTTCATTGAATATAGTAGTACAAAAACTGACAAAATTAGATTTGTACTAATAAAAAGAGACTTTTTAGTGAGATTTTAAATAATAAATATCTGCAAGGATTTTTTTACCTAAAATTTGTAATCAGAAAATGAATTAATTAAATTAAGAAAGGTATCCTTTTTTAAACAAAAACAATCCTCACACGCCTGCATGTGTTTACATATAATATAACTATTACTCAAAGATCTTTAATTTATTCCAAGAACATTTAATTTTTTTTTCTAACCAGTGTTATTTTAAATTGAATAATTGCAGTCTAAGAAAAATGTGAAAACTACTCAACGCTAAGTAATCTTAATTTTGTAAAAATTCTAATTCTTTACTCTAAAGAAAATAACACAAAATAAGGTAATTTTCGTTTTACTTCTTAAAAGAATTTACTCTTTAAATATAATAGAAAATTTCATTTACTTTTTAAAAGGCGCAAGAGAAATAGATCTTTATAAATTGCTATACAACCACAATCAAATTTATTACTTCACAATATATATATATATATATATATATATATATATATTACTTTATAAAAATTCCTAAAAACTATTGTACTATTTTTAGATCAATTTGTGTAAAAAATAAAATAAAACAAATAAATAATCAAAATTTCAGACACTTTGTGACTATTCAAACAATATGCTATCGTTACGTATACGGTTAATCCACTTAAAATTGTTTGCAGAAAATTAAATCTAGTTTAAAAAGGATAAGCAAAATTAAAAGATTTCCATATTCATTTACGAATTTGTTTTATGTATCATGACAAAGCTTTTTTAAATTACAAATAAAATATGATCGAGTAGATAAGTAAATTAAAAAATTAGTTTTTTGCGAAATATTTTATAAGTGATTCAATAAAAAAAAAAAGAAGTTAAATATTAGCATTTTTTGTGTTAAATTTAAAAAGAATCACAAAACGTTAATCTATATTATTTAACAATAAATTAAATACAATTAAATAAATAAATAAATAATAACACAAATCTGATTTAACCTTGTATAAATTCCTGTAGATTATTATACTAATATTTGCTCACTTCATGGGGAAAAAAAAAAATAAATAAAATATCAAACTTACAGATTTAGTTTTTATTTCTTACTGATATTTGTTTTTGAGCGTTACTGACACACAGAGAGAGGCTAAATGCTAAAAATCAAGGAACCCCCTCCCCAAACGCGTAAATATAGAAAAATATAGCTTCGAAATGTCTACCCCAAAACAATACCTTTTTTTTTTTGTATCATACATGGGTAAGAAACAGTAAAAAACATTCTAATCATGAAATAGAAAATTAATAAATTAATAAATTAATAAATAAAAAGTAAATATATGAAGAGCTAATAAATAAATAAATACAAAGTAAATAAATAATTGCCTTCAAAAACAACCCTACAAATTATTTTGATCTAGAAACTCGAAAAAGTAAGAAAATCCAAAAAGCAGAGAAGAACTTATTGAATAACGAAAAATGAAAACTTTATAAACAAAAGCAATATATATATATATACAGTGAACTCTCGTTAAGACGGCCCCGTTTAAGATGGCTTTCTCGTTATTACGTACAAAAACAGAATCCCCGGCTAAGGCCTATTGGAATTGCATGTAATAAACATCGCTTTATACGTACAATTCATTCGTTAAGATGGATATTTTTTTTCCCTCAATGCTTACTTTCTTCGAAAAAGAGTCAGTTCCCAAAATCTTTTCAAATTCAATATATATATATATGTATTTAACATGAAAAGGTTCAATAATAAAAGGGTTCAATAAAAGGTTCAATAATAAATCTCTTTCACTCTGTGCTGTTACACTGTGGGAGGTAAATAGTATTGATTGACAGTGACAGTTAAGGTCAAAAATTTGCACATGTCTCCACTTCTGTTGTGGAGACATAGCAAAAGATTTCGTTATCAAGTTGCACTATATGAAGAAAAGAAGTTTTGAAAGTAAGTATCGGTTTTCATGATTTTACATTTTTAGTGAATAAAAGGGTTTGAGGAAAAAAATTTTCATTCGTGTTTTACTGTGTATGTGTACATAATAGTGATAGAACTTTAGTTTAAGAACTCCTGTTATAATGGACTCTCGTCAATATGGACAAAAACTGCTGGCCCTTGATTGTCCGTTTTAACGAGAGTTCACTGTATATATGTGTGTATACATACATACATACATATATGTATACACACATACATACATACATATATATATATATATATATATTATACATTTTATTTACAATATATTGTTTCTTTAATAAAGCTATTACATTACACAAATAATATCATATAATGTTACTATACTTCTAAATTTGACCCAATCCCCCTTTTTTTATTCTTTCAGTAAAAAAGTTTTCTTATCCCAGTGCACTACTTTATTAATGTACATTTAATTTGGCCATCAAGTAAAAAAAAAAAAAAAAAAAAAGTAGATATAGACATTTTAATGGTATCGGTCATACCTTGTTTGCTTGACCAATATACCAAATAGAAAATATATCAGTCATTCAAACAGACAGATGTTAAAGTGCAATCAAAAGCCAATCAGATGCTGTTAAGCGTATCGGAATGAGCCTTATTTGATAGAGAAAGGATACTTATAGAAACATAGCTTTCACTTTCTTTTGTTTAATTTTGTAATGATAGTAAAAACTTCGAACGATTTCGAATATTTGGAAGATCAAAGAAAGTTTAAAGACTTGCATCTTTTTTTTTTTTTTTTTTTTTTTTTTAAATATAAGAATGGTATTTAATTTTTTTTTTTTTTACACATTTAATTGTTAAAGATATTTCATTTACTGAATGATTATAAAAAATAAAAAAGTTAATTCATAATTTAATATAAATTACAAGATTTACAAATAATTATATTGGTCTACAGTGGTTCGGTAACAACGGTCAAATTATTATTTTCATTATTAATTCCAATACTTATATATCTTCAAGTAAAAATGTCTCACCGCATCACATTTTTCTGTTACAGTATCAGAAAATAGCAATTTTTACGATTTTGTATCATTTTCACAGTATCACAGGTGGTAACCCTTCCTGCTGGCAACCCAGAGTCCTGGCAACTCAGAGTCCCAGCACCCATGTTTGTTCCCTTTTTTTTGTTAAAGTATCAGAAAATGGCAAATTTCACTATTTTTTTTTTTTTTTTTTTTTTTTTTTTATGATTTTTACAATACAGTCGAGAGCAAAAGTATCCGAGCACTAGCCAATAATTCCGATGTCAAAAACGTACATTTAATACTATTTTGTTAAATAAATCCTTGTCGAATCATGTTCTTAGACTGACTAAGAACATGACTCGACAAGGATTTATTTAACAAAGCAGTATTAAGTGTACTTTTTTTAGACAGGGATTATTGGTAGTGCTCAAATACTTTTGCTGCCGACTGTATCACACATGGTAACCTTTCATGCTATCAACCCTGCCTCCTGACCATCCTCTCTGCTGGCACAGATTATTATACAGATAGGACATATATTCTTCGGTAACCAAAATTTGACTGCAATGACCCTATTGTCAACGGCTGTAAGTTTCTCGAGCTCTCCAGCTTACGTAATCGCTCGTCTTATTTTTTTTGTATCTATGTTCATATCGTAATATTAGTGCAACGTTAAACCCAACATCCAACCAACTAACCATTGTATTGATGTTTACTTTTGGCATTGGCAACTTTGTTATTGTTTACGAACTTGATTGTCAAAAGCAATTTATTTTAAGAAACAAGTGCTAAATAGTAAGAAAAGAAACTCTGAAAATATACATAAAATAAAAACATTTTTTCATTTTAAAGCATTTTGTATTATTTAAACCAAGCAACGTTAAATATTTAATGATTTCATACTGCTATTTCAGAATTTCAGTTTGTAATTTTAATTTGTACTTGAATATGAATATCTTTGACAAAGCATATTTTTAAACATTGTAAAAATTAATTTTTATTTCTTAGAAGAATAGCTGTGAATGTTTTGAGGATAATTTTGTGAATTCAAAAACAATAGAAAGTGAAGAAAAGGAAAACTTCCCATACTAACCTGCTACTAACTACTCGTGAAATAGAAAAACAATTTTCGATCAAAGATGCTATTCATGTAGACTTAACACATGTAGTTCCCCTCTGTTGACACTAATGTGCTACTATATTACCGGTTCGCATTTTAGCCAAAGATCTTTGTTTTAGCTTCACTGTCCTATCTGTATGATAATCTGTGCTCTGCTGGCAACCCCTGTTTGGCAACCCTGTATTCGTACCTTATCTTTTTTTTTTTTTTTTCTGGTATTCTAGTTAACAGATATTCCTTGTTAAGTGTGATTGTGCTGTTTTATAGAAAGTTTCATGTTCAAAATGGCAAGTTTTCAGTGTAGAACTTGTAAAACCGTACGCGATAAGTTTTGCTGTATGTGTGACTTATTCATATTAAAATCACAAGGTAGACATTTAACACAAGACGTAAAAAAGCCTATTTTTTGTATTTTGGTTTTAAAATAACAAATAATAACAATTCAATCATTTAGTGTATTTTCCATGTTTTTATTTTCTACTTAGTCTGCAATATGTATATTATCTTATTAACAGTATTCCATGCTAAATTAATAATATTGATAGCAATAATGCATGTCTTCTACAGACTTTTTTACATTGCTTCCAGTACAGATTAAATAATCGTAACAAAAAAACTGTACGTGTTACATATTTCGACTAGTGTTATATATGCTGATATTTTCATAATGTTTTCTATATATAACGAGAAAATATTAGTGTCGTGAAAAATTTCTACTCAAAATTTTAATGAATTTACTGGTTTTGAAATATTCTGAACATCATTTGAACATCATTTGAACATTTTTAGAATTTTTTTTTATGTATATCTGTTCAATATCTATGCCTGTCTGAAAAAAAAAAAAAAAAAAAAAAAAAATTAGACGCTGTATTTCTCGAAATAAAAACATATTTTCGCGAAACTTAGTTGTTGAAACTTTGCTGAAACTTCATACAAAATTGTCCCGATTAGACTTTGGCTATGACTCAGCTGACTCAGCAAGCATTGCTGTGCTTTAACTTTGCCATTTATGGGAAGACTATATTCCAGTACCTATAACGTATATGCGCACACAATGAGATATGTACAGGCAGGAGCATAGACCTTATATACTAGACAACGCCACCAATACGGCTGACCATTACAGCGAATGTCTTCAACATGAGGGTGTAATCTGATACCTCCATCCTTTGTTCTGAGTCTCGGAAGTCACGTGATCTTGGCCTAGGGGTGATTCCTCTCTCTCTCTCTCTTTTTTCCCGTATGCAAGCATAATCTCATACTTCTCTGACTGAAGTAAGAATTCAAACGCAATTTTTTCGCTTGCAAAATGATTTATCATAACTTTTTTTTCTATGTAATTAATCTATGAATGTTTAGCTTTCCATCCATGTGTAAATCTAAATGCTAAAATAAAAAGTGCGTGCACAATAAAAATATTAAAAAACACAAAATTCGTTCCTACAGAAAAATAACATAGTGATCATTCTCCACTCTTCCTCTAGACCAACATCACGTGACAATTTTGCTGGGGAAGCTCGTTCATGATGCAGTCAAATAACGAAGGGGAATGCGTTGTCTAGTATATAAGGTCTATGGGCAGGAGCGTAGGAAAGGGAGTGGCTCAGGGAACTCAACTCCCCCCCCCCCCCCAATTGGTTATTACGAAATTTACTTTTAATGATAAATAAAAGAATCACCAAATTAAAAACAAAATTAATCTGTTATAACTGTTCATAATTGGTAATATTTTATAATTAATACTAATAATTAGTGAATACTAATTAACATCTAATTATTAATTGATTTTGTTAAGATTAATTTTGAGTAATTTTTAAAATGAAATTTTTTGAGTCCCTTCCATGATTTTTGAATTTTTACGCCCTTGTGTACAGGACAATTATGAAAAAGTAGATTCATTCAGTTTGGATGCATATTGGCTTACATGTGGCACGGTCATGCTGTAATTTCCCTATTTAATGGAAGTCTGAATCTCAGTTTCTATAGCATAAAAGTACAGTAAATTTGGTATGTGAGAGGCACATTGTAAAAAAACTATGCCGATTTAATTTGGGTGTCAATTGCACAACAGGTTGCCCTGTTATGCCGCAATTTCAGTACGTATGGAAATCTGTATTTGAGTTTCTATAGCGTATAAGAGCGCTAAACTTGTGTGTGAGATGTCTATTATAAAAAAACTGTCCAAGTTTAATTTGGGTACATATTATCCAACAGATAGCGTTCAATGTCCCCTCTGTTTTTGCAAGAGAGTTGATTTATGAAATGACATCGAAGAAAGCTTTCTGGTGGCAATAGCATTCTAATTTGTTTCGAAGGAAGATGCTTTTGCACTGCTTTATTTTATTTTATTTACTTTATTTTAATTTTGTTAGATTTCATTGTTTAAAATTTTACTGTCGTTAATTTCCCTTAACTATGAACATTATCGTTAATAAGCTTTGAAGTCAAATATCTACGAGTCAAAGTTTCATTATCATACAATAACCCTCATTTATATTTTGAGTGGTTTATGTTTTACTATATTACTATATTAGCTATCTATCCTACGTATATGCATATATAAGAAAAGGAAATAAAATACGCATACACAAATATATACATGTAATGTAACAAAATTGTAAAATGCAAGAGAAATTTATGATCAAATGCCAAATTTATCCATAAGATTAAAAAAATATATATCCAGAAATAGTTAAAAGAAAATGAATTAATCCACCATTAAAAGAAATATATATATATATATACATTACATATATGCATATAAACATATTCAAATTAAAATGTTAAATTAAACATGTCTAACATATCCTTTTGAGTATTTTAGTCTATTATTTAGAAATAAGGATTATTAATAATCTTTTATATATTTATCGGAAAATTTATTTCCTTAAGTTATTCGCACCTTATTTCCTTATTTGCAATTATTGTAAAAAGGTTTTTCAGTACTTACGAGATTTGCGTTCGCAAAATTAGTTTAGCAACGCAAGCTAAAAAAGACTATTAAAAATTTCCAAAATGCTTGAAACTATACAATTTATAACTGAATGCAAATTAGACAACCAATAAAATAAATTCTAAATATATACAAGAAATTTTTAGTTTATCACATTACAATGCTATTTGATATTATTATGCAAATCTAAATATACAGACGAAATCCACAATGAATAAATAAATATCGAATATTTTTCTTCGCAGAGTAAGGGTGAGGGGGAGTAATTTGCATTGAAATCGAAAAATATCTGTTTTTTTATTCAATCTACAGGCTGTATTTATCAAGAATAGCGTTTCAAAACTTTGATTCATAAAAATCTAATAAATAAAAGTAAAACTTATATATGTATGAGCGTTTGTTTTGTATTCAGAAAACAGTTTTAGTGATTTAAAATGCAATTTTTACTTCAATAATGCAAGCCATAAACATTTTTTTTCCCCAGATGTTTAAAATTAAGTATTTTTCTTTCCTGTTATATATTTTTTCCCTCGTTATTCATTTCAATTTTTTTACAATTGAATAAAATATTCTCTTAATAGATTTTTTTTATTCATCTGTACCCACGGAGATAAAGGACACCATATCCAGTTTGGTAAAAAGAGTTACATACATGTGTTTGTTTGACGTGCTACAATGAAATACATTAACATCAAATACATACATCAAACATATAATAAACAAACTTATCTTTTTTTCTTTTATTTTTCTTCAGATGTTTAATATTAATTCTTTTTTTTTTTGTTATACATTTTTTCCCTCGTTATTTACTTCCATTTTGAAGGACTGAACAAAATCTTCTTTAAAGAGATTTTGTTCTATTTATCTATGACCCGGAGTGAAGGACACCATGTCCATTCTGTAAAAAGAGTTAACACAATGTCTTTGATGTTCTACAATAAAACAAATCTGTCATGCATAAAGAAAATGGACATGGTTGTACAGTGAAACTTGAATAATTCGAACTTGTTTAATTCGAAATTTTGGATAATTCGAATATTTTACACGGTCCCTTGAATTTTGTATTAAAATAATGTTAAAAAATCGTGGATAACTCGAATTCTATTTTGGATAATTCGAAATTTTCGTACGATTACCTTTAAAATATTACAGTAAAATTTGTTCCCGAGATTTTACTCATCTGAAGTGCATTATCAATTTTTATAGTCTTTCAAAAGAAGGATAAGGAAATATAGAAGCCCCTAGCTAGTGCACCAGAAGATATGGTGCATATGTATGTAATTCGAGGTTTTTGTGAATTGAAAGTCATGTGTAATGTAGAAGATTCTATTTTTGTATCAGGTCATATGGTCATCAAACAAAATGGCGCATCAAGTTTATTAATAAACTTGTTGTAGACCCTTATATTTTCTACGTATACATTGCAATTAAAGCAAACCCTGACTTAAATGCCTCTTTTACTACGTGAATTTGAAATTTTCAAGTAGCCGTACGCAGAAACAAAATGGCGGAGCAAATTGCCCAGTTCATACAAGATATTTGTAAAATAAATTTACTTAAACAGTGGTTGAATTTGGTCCATTATTTCGTAAGTTATCGCGATAAGAATTTTTTTCCATTATACAGGTTGATTCAAAATTAGTGTAACCAGTTTTAAAAGCATGCAACTATTTATGGTAAATTTTAATCACTTTACCACCAGTTTCATTTTAAAAGTGAGACGTTTAAATTAACAATCTAGCTATTTTTATTAGTGGGAGTAAATTAAGGCTTGAAATTAGATCCTCAAATCCGAAACGAAATTTTAAAGTTTTTGAATAATGATTGCTCAAATTGTGTTATACACTCATGTCCATAAATTAAGGATAATGCTAGCTGAGGCAAATAAAGGTTCAGAAGCAAAACAAACATGATTTATTCATAAAGTCCATTTAATAAAGAAAAGATCAAGAACAAAAAAAGTTGGTTTATGTAGGATTCCATTTATAAAAACTACGATTTTTGCTCCCTGAAGAAATTACAAAAAATATCTCCCTTACAAAACCTTAACATTACATGGTTGGTATGATGGTTAATGCATTGTATGCCTCTCAGATGATGAAATACAATCCTTACAACGTCTAGGAATGTTGGGTATTAAATTATTGATCTGATCTTGGGGAAGATTATTCTATTCAGTAAGCAATAGTGTTCGAAGTTCCGGTACACATGTAGGAGGTGGTTGACGGAGTACAACTCGTCGGAAAAGCATGTCCTGCACATGCTCTATCGGATTCTGGTCAGGTGAGAATGCTGGCCATTCCATGCGGGTGATAGCTTCTGATTGTAGGCATCAGTGTACAACGTTTGCACGCTGAGGAAGCGCATTGTCATCCATAAACACAAATTCTGGGCTCATGGCACCCCTAAACAAACTTACATGTCGCTCCCGAATGATGTCCTGATAAATTTGGCCTATCATTCTTCCGATTTGAACATGCAGATCTGTTCTGGTGCCCAGTATTATCCCCTCCCCCCAAACGAGCACTCCTGTCCCACAGTAACGGTGTCGTTGAATGATGTTGTTTTGGTGGTAACGGGTACTTGACGTTCTACATAAGAATGTCTGGCGTGAATCACACTGCAAGCTGAACCTGGACTCGTCGGAAAACATCACACAAGCTCACTGTGCCACTGCCCACATTGCCGTGAGTGGAACACATCTAACAGGCCTGCGAGCATATAGACGAATATCTCCCAAATGTCTGTACACGGTTTGTCTTGAAACTGTGGCACTCGTGGTTGCAGACAGCTGACGAGACAGGTCTGATGCTGTGCTTTATCTGCTTATTTTGGCAGTTACTGCCAAATACCGGTGGTCATTCGGCATTGTAATTCGGGGCCGACCAGTACTGTAACGTCGACTGGCATTTCTATCATTTTGGAATCGTTGCCAAAGCCTAGCGATGACACTTTGAGCGATTCTAAGTTCCCCCGATTCTTTTATCTGAGTACGCCCACATTCTAGTCGGCCGATAATTCTACCACGTAAAAAATTATCCACATGCGTCCTCTTTGTCACAACCATTCGGTTGTGGCACTGAGCGGCACACAGAATGCTTGTGAACAATTTTCCTTCTTTGCTCCCATTCCTTATCTACCCCCTTCTTACACTTTCGTCATTGTAACATCATATCGGCGTCATCTGAAGGCTTCCTATAATTTGCGTATTATTCTTAAAGATGTGTGTGGTATTTCTACAGGTGAAATTTTTGCATTAAAGTTCGATTTCAGTGTGAATCGGAATTATCCTTAATTTATGGACATGAGTGTAAATAAAGCATTTAAAAATCAGAAAAGACATTTTTCTAATTGATTACTATCTAAACTTCAATTAGAAATAAAATTTGGCTGGCAATCAAAAGCTCCAGGAAAAAAATGTGAACGAATGGAAGTCCTTGGTGAAAAAGAAAAAAAAGAAGCTGAAAAGACTTATTGCTGTAGAAAATCCTCTGCTCTGCCTCAAAGAACTTTAACAAAAATGCTACAGGTATCGCAATCGATTGTCGTCAGATAAAGAAAATTGGCTATAAAAAAGTGATTGATCCAGTCTGTCATCAAATGTCTGCAAAAACCGTAGAAAAACGAAGAAAACGTTCTTGGCTTCTGTATTTAATGTTACGCAAAAATAGATTCAAAACATGGATAACTTCGGATGAAGCACTGTTTCATTTTTCATTCACAACTGGCAAAACGAAGATACAATATATTTCCCGCGAAAAGCGTCACAGAGACGCAGCTGTTTTGCAAAAGGCAAGTTGGCAGTCAGGTATGGATGATGAATTGTTATGGTATGGATGAGAATGTCTTTTCAAGACTTAACAAAACCATTTTTTCTAGAACCAAAGGGTAAAATTGATGCTAATTACTATCATATTAAAGTTTTGAAGCACATGATCAAAGAAAGTAAACGCCTTTACCCTCAAGTAAACTTTGTTTTTCACCAAGATTCTGCACCAAGTCATACTGCAAAATCAACTATAAAATGGCTGAAAGATTTAAAAAAAAAAAAAAATTCTTCCGCCTGAGAAATGGTTACTAGCATTCCCTGATTATATTATTTTTTAACAATTAAGTAGACGCAAAGTAAAAAAATTTCAAGGGTTCCAAAAAGCGATCAAAGAGTAATTTGGAAAAATATCCCCAAAACTGGTCGAAAAAGCTCTTTGGCTCGGCTCAAACGTTTACGTAAAGTGTACTATGCTAAAGGAAACCATATTGAAAATTTCATGTAAAAAACTTATTTCAATAAAATTTTCTGATGCTCTGAAATTGGTCACACTAATTTTGAATCAACCTGTATGTATAAAGGTAGATAGATAGATAAATAAACTATAAGTGAAAGGTCGATTTCTAAATAAATTAAATAAATAAATAAATAACAAAATGAGTATGGCCTACCTTTTTTAGCATTACCAGTATATAAATATGTTACACCACCCCGACGTGATAAATACTACTAAAGATGTGAGGGGATAAATAATACTTGAGCTATGGATAATAATTGTACACACACACAATTGGTATATAGATATTTAAAATAAGAATTACGTTTGAAATTAAACAACCGTATATGTCATTCTGAACAAATAAAATTTAAGCATAAATCAAACATAATAATATTGAAAAAACATTTAAATGATATATAAATCGTTTTCAATGTTTTGTGATAATTTTAATATTTTAAATGCTACGAAATCCTTTTGTATAACTACTGGTATTACCGGAAAGCTACTCCAATAAAAATGCTTTTAAAAGTACTAAAAAAATATATATCTATATTAAAAGAGATACATGCTATCAAAATGAATACAGAACAAAAGATGGAAATATTCTTTTTATTCGATTAAACTTGTTACAATAAACAAACCTAAAATCAATATTCTTATAACACTTTCAAATATACGGATTATAAACATACATGCAAATAACCCACCTTGTAAAATTCTAAAATTTAAAAACATATAAGTTTTACTTTATTTTCTCAAAAATATGCAATGATATTTCATATAACACTGTACAAATAACAAAATGTGGATAAAACATGCAATAAATATTCAATAGGATTTTTTAGTGGGAGGGTATCAGTAATTTGCATTGAAATCGAAAAATATTTGCTTTTTATTCGATCTACGGGCTTTATTTACTGAGAATAGGACTTGAAACTGATTCATAAATATCTAATAAATAAAAAGAAACTTTTCCTACACATATCTAACGGATGTTTGGAATTCATGAACCATTTTTAGATATTTAAAAAGAGAATTTTTACTTCAATAATGCAAGGGAATAAAGAGAATAATATAAATTTTACCGATATGAATGACTCTTCTTCCAAAATATAATTCTTTTTGTTAGGCATCTTTCTTATTGTAATAGAATGGAAAAATTCGCTATGAAGGTTCTTTTTATATTTTAAATGCAGCAATAAGTCGATAACAATGGAATTTTGAAGATGATTTTATTTATTTCATTTTATTACAAAATAGATTAATCTTTTTATTATATTTATGAAAGCACTTTTATTACTCCATATATATTAAAATAAATGTTCTTTCTTGAATACCGTTTCAAGCATTGGTCCTTATAGCAGCGGTTGACAACAGGTGGTCCGCAGAAAATCTGGACATCATTTGCAATTTTTAATATTTTATTAGAAATTACACTGCTGTTAGTTTTAATTTTAAAATTTTCTGAATCATTCACTATCACTACATTATATTTTAGCATTTACTAAATGAGGAGTAACCATTCAAACCATGTTTTTACCTTTGGATACAATTTTTCAGAAATCACATAGAATAAAAAATAACTAAATTTAAACCCTAATTATCGTTTGTTTAGATGCATTACTAGATACTAGGAAAATACGTAGACATACTATTTTATAAGTACAAAACTTTGAATAAACGACATGAAATGCAATAAACTCGCAACAACTGTTTCGGGTCGAAAGAACACACGACCCTTCGTCAAGTGAACAAAGTAGGCACGAGTACTGCAACACCCATTTGAGTTTTTTCGGGTCGAGAAAAATTACACCAACCTCGCATAATATTAAAGCACTTGACACACACCAATGTTAGATTTTAGTATATTTAATTTCATCATATTTATTAAACTTCAAAACTGTGTCTATAAATGAGATACTTACCTTTTATTAAATGCATCATTTAAAAAAAAAAAATTATTTTTAATTTACAACGTTTATTAAAAAGTATTAAATTTAACATAAATAAAAGAGCTTAAAATTCCAATTCATTTATTTATCATGAAAATTAGGAAAAAATTGTAATAAATATAAATTTGAAACACAGTAATCATAATCTGTACCTTCAATATAGAAATCATTATCATAAAGCATAAATCAGATAAGTTTTTTTTCTAAAAATCTTATCCAAACTTATTCTTGAAAAGCTCGTATAAACCTCATTTATATTAAATGGCATTTCGAATGGGTTGCATTTAGAAAGGAAATATTATTTCAAAAATAATTAGATAAAGATAAATTCACATATTTAAAAGGTCTGTGTTTGTAAAATCAGACAAAAGATGAAAAGAACGCATTTGTTGAAATAAAATTGTTTTGAGACAGAAATATAAATAGTGTCTTTCTAAACACTCATAAACATGCGTTTGTTATATTATTAAATAGAAATCATACTGTGTACATTTTTTTAAAAATGCTTTACTTGCAAAAATATTTTATTTTGTGTATTTAATATAAATTTATTAAAAAAACACTATTTGTAAAGAATATTAAAGGATATTCTCATCTTTAAAAGGTTTCTTTGTAATGTAGCATAAATAAGAAAATAAATAAATAAATAAATAAATACAGGAGTACTATTGTGTGAATAAAACTGTTATAGTAAAAGAATGTGAAGTTGGTGCTGGTGGTCGGGGGTAAGGGAGGTAAGTAATATAACCTTTTTAAAATGCTTAAAGACTTACATATTTCTTTTGATTTTAAATTATTAAGTATCTTTATAAAATCGAATTATGATTTTGTTGAGTACAAGTTTATATCTTTGTAAAATTGAATTGGATTATTCAATAATTATAATTATAGTAACTATTATTATTCCATAGCTCTGAAATGTAATTATTTTTTAATATAATTACTGCAACCTATATAAATTTGTATAAAATAATATTAAATAATCAATGTTTCTTTCCATATATGCATAACTATTATAATAGTTACTATTTTCAACTGATAAAAAATTAACATGTTTTCCATTAAAAATAAGGAATTGATATAATAAATAATGAATAGAAAATAATGGATATAATTTTTAATAAAACAATTTAAACGTTTTGGTTTTATAGCAAAAGAATTCGTTAGAGGCCAAATTTTTTTAAACAGTTTTGCACAACAACCCTCTTTGAAAGCTTTGCTCATAAAATAGCATAAATAAATAAATAAGTAAATACAAGGGTTACTGTTGTGTGAAAACAATATTCATAATAAAAGATTGGGTGGGTGGTTGTAGTGGCCAGGGGATAAGGGCGAGAAGTAGTATAATTTTTAAAATGCTTAAAGACATATCTTTCATTGATCATAATTTATTAAGTCTCTTTATAAAATCGAATCATAATTTTCTTAAATATATCTATATATATAAATATAATTTAAATTATGATAAGTGGATGAAATGAAAGTGGAATGTAACAAACAACAAGCAAAATAGTTTAACAATGTTAAAGAACAAGAAAATTAGTTAAAGTTAAACAATATTCTAGCCAAAGAATTAAATTATGCTGTGCTTTCCTCTTCAACAGGTGGGACCACAGCTATTAATAACTATGTAGTACTAGCAGGTTTCGGAAGATATGTAGGCCAGCAGCAATTATATTTCAAACAGAATAATAATGATTTTTTTTATTTTTTATTTATAATGACTGAAAGGAGATTTCTTTAAAAGTATTTTTGTTTCTTGAAAAATTAATTTACAATATTAACTTGAAATTTGAAAATTATTTATTAAAGTCTATTAAAATTAAAAAAATATATATAATAAAGCTTATTTATATAGATTTATATATGGAAATGCTAGCCAAACATACCCCCACCCGAACCTGCCAGAAAAAAGAAGAAAACTCACCACCTGCAGTAAACATCAAATGCAAAATTTCCATCTTAGCTTAAAGACTTTTCAAAAATTCCAATTCTCTTTACATATTCATAGATGTCCAAATAAACTATCCAAGTCAAGTTGATTTGGACAGTTTAAATTATATTTATAGTTTTTTTTTTTTTTTTATATAATTTAGTGCTGCTTTTAACGCCTTTTTTTATACAAATTAATTTTTGTCGTATATACTGAATTTAATTTTTATATATATATATATATACATGTTTAAGGAACGGAATTGCATGATTCAGTAACTATAAATATAATAACTATTATTATTGTATATCTCTGAAGTGTAATTATATTTTTTAATACAACTACTTCTTCCTATATGAATTCGTATAGGATAACTTCAAATAATTAATGTTTATTGTCATATATGGATAACTATTGTAATAGTTACAGTTTTTAACTGACGAAAAATCTAGGATATTTTCTATTGAAAATAATGAAATAAAATAATAAACAGTGAATTTAAAATACTGAATATAATATTAAGTAAATTGGAGTGTAAAGGTTGATATTTTTATATACCAACTATGTGAAAAATACCAGAGCCGGGAATTGAAGCCGGGCATCTCCGCTTAACGCGCGGATGCTCTACAGCTGAGCTACCCTGGCTGACAACCAGCTAGGCATTTTTCACGCAATATTCGTTGTGAAAGTCACCGAGTCTACAAACGTAGATACAACACGTTAAACAATATTAATCGTAGCACAACTCCATAGACCACGAAATTTCAATTTAGAAATATTTTATTCATGAATTCATCAACCGTGAATATTTATTTTAAGTAAATTGGAGTGTAAAGGTTGGTATTTTTATATACCAACTATGTGAAAAATACCAGAGCCGAGAATCGAACCCGGGCACCTCCGCTTACCGAACAGATGCTCTATCATTGAGCTACCCTTTACACTCCAATTTAGTTAAAATAAATATTCACGGTTGATGAATTCATGAATTAAAAATTTTTAAATTGAAATTTCGTGGTCTATGGAGTTGTGCTACGATTAGTATTGTCTCACCTGTTATATCTGAGTTTGCAGACTCAGTGACTTTGCCAACGAATATTATGTGAAAAATGCCTAGCTGGTTGTCAGCCAGGGTAGCTCAGTGGTAGAGCATCCGTGCGTTAAGTGGATGTGCCCGGGTTCGATACCTGGCTCTGGTATTTTTCACATAGTTGGAAAAAAAAGTATCAACCTTTACACCTCAATTTACTTAAAATAAATATTCACTGTTGACGAATTTATGAATAATAAAAAATTTCTAAAATGAATATAATGTTTAATAAAACAATTAGCTTTTGGTTTTATAGTATAAGGATTCATACTGGCCATATCTTTTCTCTAAATCTTCCATACATACATATATATATATATATATATATATATATATATATATATATATGTAATACAAGCCTGTGAATAAAAAAAAAAAAAATATTATTATTATTATTTTAAATGTAAAATCAGGGTTTTTATTGAAATCTGGATATATATATATATATATATATATAATAAAGATGATCTATTAAGAATAGTAGAAGCCAAGCAACAGATACAAGATCACTGAAACACTAATGACCAACAAGACAAAAAAAAATCACCAGTGGACGAAATACACCAATGCAAAGAAACCAGATTCACCAATTAACAGCCTGCAAAACAAACGAATCAATAAAGTAAAACAACAAATTTTAACTTAAAACCATAAACTTATCAAAATTAATGAAAAAACAACCCAAGAAACACAAGATAGGAAGAAGGAGGCAGGCGGCAAGACTTGTGACTTGCCTGTGGGGTTACACTAGTTTTATGCCGGCAACACTCCCCCAGCCTGCCACAACCAGAACAGGAACCATATGGATTTAAAAATGCAAATTTCAAAGCAGATGAACAACAATGAAACCACGAAGCCACAATGAAATTCACCGATTGATCACATTGTGTTTAACAGTATAATTAGAACATTAAATATAGTTGACAACTCAAAAAGGAAAAAACTGAAATTTTAATGGAAAATGAAAGCATGCATAGTAATACAAAGCAAATGCAACAAGCCTTCTACTTTTTTTTTTTTTTTTTTTTTTTTTAATTTAATTTCACAAACCCACCCAACCATCCAGCCTTACAACACCACCCCACCTCCGTAATCAAACATCTGCCCTCCCAACCGCCACCTTTTTTATTGTCTTTTATTATTTTATAATTTTTTTGTTGATATACACAAGAGTGTACACAGTTTTTTTTTTTTTTTTTTTTTTTTTTTTTGTACTGACAGAGACATGGTTAAGGATATAAAATAGAAAATACAAAGTTTTTAGGAAAACCCATTTTAGCAGTGGCTGTGATCAGTTTATTAATATTCTTGTTTTTAAACTTTGCAGAGCATATATTATTAATTCGAAATAAATGGTTAATGATGATGTTTCTAAATACCGAAAGATGCAGACATGAATTAAAATGTGTAAATAAGTTTACATTAAAACAAAAATCTTGCCGTTTGTCATAGATATCTGTGTAAAGTTTATTACCATCGATGATTATTTTGAGATCTAAAAAGTTAATAGATTGATTAGTCAGAGTATTTTAAGTTAGCTTTAAATTAGGTGGATAATTGAAGGAAAAACCATTTTTTGAGTTCTTGTTGAGATAAAATACAATAATATCATCGATGTAACGATAAAATCGAACATCATCATTGCAAATTTGCTTTTCATAATAATAAAGATAGAGATCTGCCAAAATACTGGAGCTACAACCTCCTTGGGGAATGCCTAATTGTTGCAAATAGATATCGTTGTTGTGGAAGATATAATTATTATGGATAACAAAGTTAAGAAGTGTTTTAAATTTTTCTTCTTTAAAATTGTAAGGAAGATTAATTTGAGTTTTATATTCTTGAAAAAGACTGTAAATGATATTACTAAGATCTGATAACTCAATATTATTGAAAAGATCTTGAAAGTCAAAAGTCATAATATTGTCTATTGAATCGAGCGATTTGATGTATTGAATTAATTGAAAGCTATTTTTAAGACAGTGTAAATTATCAACTTTGCAAGTACATTTGTAAATTTGCTTTAGAATATCCAGTAGAGCTTTATTAGCATTGTTGTTATAAGTGTTACACCCAACAGTGACAGTGCGAAATTTAATTGGAGATTTGTGAAACTTAGGGATGAGAACTATATAAGGATAATTAAAGTTATTGAAGGGAAGTTGAAGTAGTTTATAGTAATTATGTATTTTTCGGTTATTAATAATAAGGTTATTATTAGTTAAACTGAAGATGTTACTATTATTGATTGAAGAGTTTAAAATAGAGAGATAGTAGGATTTACAAATAATGGCATAATTATTAGGTGATTTGTCAACATAAGTGATCACAAAGTCATCCTGTAGTGATTTGATTGAGTTAAGAAGTACAGATTTTTTAAATAACACCAGATTTGAAGAATTGATAAATAATGCATTTTTGATTTTTTGTAACACTAAAACTTTCCATTGAGTGAAGTAGGCAATAGGTTTATTATGAGTAATAGATATTTTATAAATAAATAAATCTAGGTCATAAGAAAACTGTTGTAAGATTTGTGGAATGCTAGTTTTAACTGGAAGTCTAAATTTGGTGCCAAATTTCATGAATTTTTTTAATTGATAATTGTCAATAATATTGAGATTACCTGTGATAATGTGTCCATGGTCTCTGTCAATAAATTTTGAGAAAGAAGGATCATTGCATTTAAAGGTTACAGTGTTAGTAAAAGAGGTAGACTTAGATACAGAATTATAATTGAATATCTTTCTTCTAAGAGGAAGAGGATATTTGAAGGTACGAGATAGATTTAAATCTTTAATCGGAAACATACATTCTTTGTAATTAATGATAGACGTAATGTTAATACTGTTCAATATTTGATTTGTAAAATTCACAATTATTTGAGTATTTGTTTTAAATTTGTTGGGCTTTTTATTAATTTTTAAATTAAATTGTTTGATTTTGTACATTATAATATCATAAAAAATGTCTGAAAAATGTTTATTATAGGATTGGCTTTGAAAGACATTCAGAAAGTTTACTAAGTATTTCTTTTTAATTGCAAAAATAAATTTTCGAATAATGAACCAGTTATAGTTAGATAAGTAATTAGTCTGTAGATCTGAAATGAGTTTAATGATGGCACTTTTAGAAAAGATTAAATCTGTTTTTTTACTACCTCGTTTAGTTCTAGAAGTTTTATTGTTAATTTTGTGATTGAGTTGTGCATAAATAGTCGAATAATCATGTAGAGGGTTGATGTTAGAATATGCTTTAATAGTTTTACTAAAGTATTCGGAATTTAGGCCATATGGATAAATTGTATTATAATATTGCATAAAAGACTCCAAGGAGGGCACTCCCTCCAGGCCTAGAACCCTAGAGCAGTCAAATGGCATTAACCCCAAAACGTAAGAGGTTGGTTACTAAATGCCAAAAATTTGCATAAACACCATAAAATGTAAGAACTCGCAACAATTGTTTCGGGTTGAAAGAATACACGACCCTTCGTTATGCGAACAAATTAGGCACGAGTGCCACAAACAAAGTGGCAACTTGTTATCTTGTTTTTATATGTAAGGTACAGAAATTAAAGATGTAAACATACAAAATACTTCGATATATTTGACTAATTAAAAAAAAAAAAAAAAAAAGATGGGGAGAGGGGTAGAGTTAATTCTTGGTATTCGGAGAAAAAATAATCTGCTGTGTCACTCGCACGACTTTCTCTTACCCTGAAATTTAATTCTATAAATACAGGTTGCAGATTAATAGGTAAGATAACGAGTACTGTTATGTAAACCTGTGTTAAACAATTCAAATTAGGCTTCGGAAGAGTTTTATATGATAATTAGTTCTCCCCTGATAATTAACCCCCCATGATATATGATAATTAACCCCCCATTTCATCAATGCACCTACATTTATATAGAATTTAATTCGGCTAATAAAAAATAATTCTGTTTTTTAAAAATAATTTATTAAAATTATTATTAAAAAATATATATTTTTTATGATTTTATTCTCAATATTAATTTAAAAAAATCGATAACTTTGTTTTGAATTATCGCAGATCGATGATTCAACCATTCGTTTTAAAGGTATTGGTGAGCTCTTTTGAAAGACACCCATCATGAAAATTTACTCCCCTCCAGGGAGGACTTCCCCCCCCCCCCAGTGAGGGAGGCGTGGCTCCTACATACACAATTTTTTTTCCCTGTTGACTATCTGTATTACAAAAAAATGTATAATCGTTTCATTCGGTTTAGTGCAGTCTATAGACGTTAAACTCTACTTATCTGCAATTTCCCCCATAGACGTAATGTATTAGAATTCTCTTGATTGTCCCTGTACACGAACCATTTGCTTGATCTTAACGAAAAGCTTACTGTAGCATCCCTATATGATACGAATTTAGAATACCAAGTTTGAACTTTCTGCCATAATTTGTTTTTGAGATATGCTGATAACAGCCAGACACACAGACATACACACAGACCATTTGAAAAAACATGATTTTCGTATTCAGGGTACCTCAGAACATGTAAATATAACAAAAACTCGCGTTCGAAAATTTGACCCAAAAACAATACTTTCTCTACCTTAAGGGTAAGAGAAAGTAAAAAAACAATACTTTCTCTACCTTATGGGTAAGAAAAAGTAAAAAAAAAAAAATATCTAGATGTGTATTCGTTTTAGCTTCCACTTTCCCCTCCTCCTTAGAATGCAAAATATAAAAAGTAAATACTTCATGTTAAAATTTGATTGATAAAGCTATTTTATGAAGTTAATTATTTTGTTGTTAATATTTTTATTATATATATTTTTTAGTTGTAAAAATTAAGATAACTCTCAGGAAAATGTGCTTTGAAAATCTTACAACCAAGTTTGGAATATTTAGAGAAGTAACATAGGCATTTAAATAATTAAAAAAAGAAAAAAAAGAAAGAAAGATAAAAGAAGAAGAGAAAAAGGAATGAAAATAGTTTGTTGCTTATGTGGGTGTACTTTGAACACTGGAAAAATATACCCAATGAAACCGCTGTTTCCAAGGTTTCTTCTCAATGATAGCATGTCATATTTTGAGCCGTATGTTTGTGAACTTATATGAGATCTTACACTTAAACAGTTTTTCTAATATCAGAATTTTATAAAAAATATTTGGTAAGAAATTATAACTATAGAACATTATGAAAAATTTCTTTTAACGTAAGTTCTTAAGGGATTTATTTGAAAAGGGGATTTATCAGTGAAACTCTGAACCAGTTAAACTGGAACTTTTTGAAAAAGTTCAATAACTTAATTTTGAACCTTGTAAATTAGTCAATATCACAGATCAAAGTAAAATTAACAATTTAACATATATGTAAAAATGTTTGAAATTTTAGATGCATAAATAATTCCTCAAATTATATTAAGGTAATTAATGATAAAAAAAGAGTATATATGAAATATTCAAAAAATTCTTAATTAGTAATCTTGTACTGTTTCGTTAAGAAATAATTATAAATACATTTTGCACACACACACACATAAGTATAAAGAGAGAGATAAAAAAAAATGTAATAAACTTGGTTATACTATTTAACAAAAATTGTACTATATATATATAGCTGTTTTTTGCAATTATATAAAATAACCAATGTTATATATCAAGCAGAAATTAAAAATTTAATATACATTTAAAAATGTTTGCGTTTTTAGATGCTTAAAAAATTTCTTAAAGTAATTTATAAAGTAATTTTATAGTTAAATAACAGTATGTATAAAATATGTAATCACAAAAAAAATTACTAGTAATTACTTATACTATTGTGTCATATATTCGCTTGTAAGTAATTTTTCATACATACACACATATACAGAGAGAGAGAAGGTAAATCAATAAACTTGGTTATTTCAAAGATTGAATAATGTCTCAAATATTATATAAGCATACATTATCCAAGTTTCACAATAGAGGATATACGTGATAATGCAAAGCCTTGAATAGCAAATCAATCCGAAAGTTTACATATATGATTGATGATGTGAAATATTTGATAAATGATACTCTTCAAGGAAGATGTCAGTTGTTTTCAGAGGCGTACAAAAGTAACTTCATTCGAATTTCTCTTGACATAAATCGTATAAATATTTGGAGAATACTACTCTATCTTTATAATGCGAAAGTTAGAAATTTTCGAGTGCTTACGAATTGTATTGGCGCGCTCGATAGAAATAAAAATGCAAACAGAATTCTTTAAACTTTATATTCGAAAAAAAGTTATGTATGTTGCGAAAATCGCTACTTCCACTTCAACTTTTTGTAATCCGATCGTCTGCGCCTGCGCGCACGAGAGGAATTGTGCGTTCGATAGCAAGAAGAAAAAATGTTCTAAGTTTCTAAATGTAAAGTGTTAAGTATTTATGTAATTTTATCAGTATTATGTCTTTAATAATTTGTGATTGTGTATTTACCAGATAAAATGTGTTTATTTAAAGAAAATGACTGTTACATGAGTGAAAGTTTCCACTTATTATTGAATTAAGAACGAATATTTCATCCCTCGAACAATACAGATGAAGGAAGGTAAGATTTTCTTACCTTTTATTATTGAAATGAAACATAAATGATTCTATTTGTTTTTAATACGAAATTTTTTATTAGATGAAGATTTGTAGAGTCAATTTTGTTGAATACTAATTTATTTAAAATTTAGTATATAGATATCGAATATAGGTATTCTTAAAGTTTGAATTCGATATTTATTGGCATCCTACTGCCGGGATCTGTTTACATAGGATTATAATGGAAAAATTAGCTAAAGAAAGAACACCTTTTAGAAGTGCGTTTACACGTATCGCTAATTTATTAGAGAATAATTTAATAGAGGAAGATAAGAATATAGAAGAAATTGAAGTTTTATATGCTCAATTAAATGAAAAATGGGCAATGTTATGTCCAAAAGAAAAAGAAATATTAGATGTTCTTGTTAAAGATGATAAGTGTGCACAAGATAATTATGATAAAGAGTATGAAGGCTTTAGTTCTTATGAAGAAAAATTTATTAAATTAAGAACAAAAGTTGAAAAACTTTTGAAAAATTCTGAAATTGAAAACAGTTTTCAATCAAATGAAAATATAATGAAACGAAAATTCAAACTTCCTGAAATAGAATTTAAATTGTTCGGGGGTGAAATAAAAGAATGGTTGCCATTCTGGGCACAGTTTGAGAAAATACACAACGATGAAGAGATACCAAATGAAGATAAATATCAGTATTTGTTGCAGGCCACAATAAAAGGTTCAAGGGCACGGGAAATTGTTGAATCGTATCCCGCCACAAAAGATAGTTACAAAAATGTAATAGAATGTCTTAAAAGTCGTTTTGGGCGTACAGATATGTTAATTGAAGTTTATATACGAGAAGTTCTTGCATTAATGATGAATAATGCTATAAGTAAAGGTCCAAAAATGCCACTTTTTAAATTGTATGATAAAATTGAAACATATTTACGGTCATTGAAAATGCTAGGTGTTTCAAGTGAAAATTATTCATCAATTTTATACCCGTTAATTGAATCCTGCTTACCTGTAGATATTTTAAAAATATGGGAAAGAAATTTGAGTTCGACCTTGAACTACGCAAAACAGGAAAATGATGATGAATTGAAATCGGGTAACAAATTAGATTGTTTGATGAACTTTTTGCGGCATAAGATTGAAAGTGAAGAAAAAGTGAAACTTGCTCGTAGTGGATTTAATTTTGAAAATCTGAATAAAAATACTTATCCGCCACCCGTTCGACGTGAAAGAATTATTCCTACCGCAGCTGAATTATATAATTCTTCTGAAGTGAAAAAAGAAATGTGTATTTTTTGCAATAAATCACATGTGAGCAGTGAATGTAAAAATGCTGATAGTTTATCCTATGAGGATAAAAAGCAAATATTGATGAAAAAAGGTGCTTGTTTTAAATGTTTAGCTGCAAAGAAACATTTATCCCGATTTTGCAAAGCGAAGATACCGGCCTGTGATTGCGAAAAATTTCATTTCAAGATAATGTGCCCTGGGAAAAGCGATCAAGAACATCGAATTAAATTTCAGCAATTTGAAAATTTAAATGCTGAAAATAAGAAAGACACTTTTTTAGCAAATAAAACCAGTACTCGACAAGTTCTTTTGCAAACTCTGATTGTTCGTCTTAGAAAGGGAAATAAAATGAAATACATCAGGATATTATTTGATTCTGGCAGCAGCAAGTCCTATTTGTCAACTTTTGCATTAAATGAAATGGGATATGAATGCATAGGTAAAGAAGATTTGACACATAGCTTATTTGGTGGAGTAGAAACTGTGATACCCCATAAGAAATATTTAATAGGTCTGAGTGACTATAATGATAATTATCGTTGCAGTCTTGAAGTGTTAAATCAAGAAAAAATTTGTTCTGAAATACCAAAAATTCCCTATGGTTCATTTCTAAATGAAATTAAGCATAAAATTCATTTGTCTGACCTGAATTGTCATGTTGATTTATTGTACGAATTCTCCCCGAATGAAATCCATGGCTTAATTGGAGCTGATGTCATTGGAAAACTATACACTGGAAATATAAAACCATTAAAATCTGGTTTAGTCTTGATAGAAACCCGCCTTGGGTGGACGCTAATGGGAAAAATCGGACAGAAAGTTTCAGATAGTACAAGTAGCGTTATGTCATTACATGTAAATGACACGAAAATTTCTGATTTATGGCGACTTGATGTGCTTGGGATTCTGGATCCAGGAGAGAAGAATAGCCGAAAGGAACTTGAAATAGCAGCCGAAGAGCATTTTAATAGAAGTATCAAATGTGACGCTGAAGGGAGATATGAAGTGAATCTCCCATGGATCCAAGGCCATCCCCCTTTACCCACTTGTAAAAGCATTGCAGAACGAAGATTGAAAGGTTGTATAGATTCGCTCAAGAAAAAAGGGACATTAGAAGCTTATGAAACAGAATTAACAGAATGGATTCAAGAAGGTGTTATAGAAGAAGTTAAAATTCTGGGTAATGATGAAAGTGACCATTATTTGCCCCACAGGGCCGTAATAAAAGAAAATTCTACTACCAGAGTTAGGCCTGTTTTTGATGGTTCTGCCAAAGAGAAAAATTCACCTTCAATCAATGATTGTTTAGAGAAAGGACCTAACACCGTCGAACTGATTCCAGCAATCTTGAATAAGTTTCGATTGAAGAAAATAGGAGTAATTGCTGATATCCGAAGAGCTTTCTTACAAATTGAACTTAGTAAATATGATAGGCCATTTCTGAAATTCTTATGGTGGGAGGAAGATGATCCCACGAAACCTAAAGTTTTTCAACATCGTAGAGTTGTTTTTGGACTTTCTTGTTCACCATACCTACTCGGTGCTACTCTTCGATATCATCTGAAAAATGTTTCTGCTCATTTTGAAGAAACAGCTACCAAGTTGTTAGAATCATTTTATGTGGACAACTGTATCACCAGCGTTGAAAACTATGAAGACCTCGTGAAATTTGTCGAAGAATCCAAGTTAATTCTCAGTGATGTTAAATTTGAGCTTCTAGGGTGGGAGCACAATTTCCCCAGTCCATCAGAAGAAAGATGTATTCCAGTCCTGGGATTGTCATGGAACTTAAAGAATGATACCTTGTCTGTAGATTTACGAGATACTTTAGAAGATAGTACCCCTGCAACGAAAAGGAAAATACTGAGTGCGGTACATAGAATATTTGATCCCCTTGGCTTCACATGTCCGGTTACCTTGGGGCCGCAGATTCTCCTGCAAGAGTGCTGGAAATTGAAAGTATCATGGGATGCAGAATTGCCTGAAAAAATTACCAAGAAGTTTGATCAGTGGCAAAAAGATGTATCTAAATTGAAAGAAGTCGAAATCCCAAGATGCCTCACTCTGAATCATGAGGCACCAGAAAATTTAAGTTTACATATTTTCTGCGATGCAAGCAAGAGTGCATACGCCACCTGCATATTCTTAAGAAGTGAAACTGGAAGTTCAGTGTCTTGTCAACTTGTACAGGCTAGAAGCAGAGTTGCTCCTATGAAAACTACTTCTATTCCAAGATTGGAACTCTTTGCCTGCTGCATAGGAGCGAGATTAGCTGAGACTGTGGTGAATGATCTCCGAATAAAGAATATCTCAAAATTTTTCTGGTCCGACTCCGCAAATGCACTATATTGGATAAAGGGAAGTGAAAACTGGGCGTCTTTCGTTCTTAACAGAGTTAAAGAAATTAGATCTCTGGCAGAGCCTGAAAATTGGCACCACGTACCAGGGTCTTTCAATGCAGCAAATTTACCATCTCGCGGCTGCAGTGTTCAAACATTGATTAAATCCAAGTGGTGGGAAGGTGTGCAATGGTTGAGGAAGCCAAGACAAGAATGGCCAAGATCTAATGCCCTTCCTGACTTTGATATAGTGTACTCCGAGAAGAAGAAAACAGTAATTAGTGCTACAAATCATGAAGATTCAAGTGAGAAGCTTTATAACTGAATTTCGTCATACAATAAATTGTTAAGAATCACTGCTTGGATTTACAGATTTTTTAATAATTGTAAAGTTGAACCTTCACATCGAATTTTTGGATTCTTAACTTCAGAAGATATAAATGATGCTGAAACTGTTATGTTGAAAAATGTACAAAAATAATCATTCTCGGGTCCTGAAGATAAACGCCTGAAATCCCTTAACGGTTTTATGGATACAAATGAACTTATGAAAATGAAGACTAGAATCATCATGAGAGAAGATACACAAAGTTTCCGATATCCGATAATATTGCCATCCAATCATCCAGTGGTAGAAAAACTCATCCGAACCAGACATTTAAATTTGAATCATGCTGGTGTCCAGATCCTAATGAATAATTTAAGAGAAGATTTTTGGATTTTAAAGTATCGGAAGACAGTAAGAAAAGTTATCAGAAATTGTGTACGCTGCAAAAGATATGATGCTAGACCAAAGCCCATCATAGAAGCACCTCTCCCAGTTGACAGAATAAAGGAAGCAGCAGTGTTTGAGGTCATAGGAATTGATTATGCCGGTCCTCTAATTCTTCGAGGAGGTGAAAAAGTCTGGATAGTCATCTTCACTTGTGCCGTCTACCGAGCCTTGCATTTAGAGATAGCTACATCCATGTCGACTGAAAATTTTCTACAGGCTCTCCGAAGATTCATAGCTCGAAGAGGAAGACCCACAATAATTTACTGTGATAATGGCTCAAATTTCGTTGGTGCGGAAAATTTACTTAAGAAAATCAATTGGGATACCATTTCTCAATACAGTGAAGCTCAGAAGATCATTTGGAAGTTCAACCCTCCATCTGCACCGTGGTGGGGTGGGTGGTGGGAACATTTGATTGGTATAATCAAGGGAATTCTTCGAAAAGTCTTAGGAAGAAGTTCGTTGAATTTAGAAGAAATGAATACTGTTATTTGTGATACTGAAGGCATTGTTAACCAACGTCCTTTAACTTACCTCTCCGAAGATGTTAATGATCTAACTCCACTTACTCCTGCTATGTTTTTACGAGGTATTAAAGAATCAGGCATTCCCGATCTTGATGTCTTAGATTCATCATCTCTCAATAAAAGATATGCCTATAGACAGCGAATAAAAGAAGATTTACGAAAAAGGTTTCGAATTGAATATTTGGGGCATTTAAGGCAATCTTCGAAATTTACTAAAAATCAACGACCCATCAAAATTGGTGATATCGTTATAGTATCCAGTGAGAACATCAAGAAAATTGACTGGCCTCTCGGTAAAGTTATTGAACTCTGTCCATCTAAAGATGGCCATGTTCGACTAGTAAAAGTGAAAATGAAAGGTGGTGAATTTTTCCGTCCAGTGCTTAGATTAATTCCTCCAGAAGTAACTCCTAAAAGTTGTGCAGATTTACTTTTTTCATCACGAATATCTAAGTGGAATATCCAACCTCCTGAAAAGAATTTTGTTCCAGAGACTGTTCCAACTGAATCTGTTCCAGTGACTCCTCCAACTGAGTCTGTTCCAGTGACTGAACCTACTGAGCCAGTTGACAAAAGTTCTGTAAAGGACATTCCTATAGAGACTGTTCCACTTGAAAAACGATCCAAATATGGACGTTTGTTAAAGCCAAAAGTGAAGTTTGAGTTTCTCTAAAAATCCTCGAAACTCAAAGGTGGGAGTGTGTTGCGAAAATCGCTACTTCCACTTCAACTTTTTGTAATCCGATCGTCTGCGCCTGCGCGCACGAGAGGAATTGTGCGTTCGATAGCAAGAAGAAAAAATGTTCTAAGTTTCTAAATGTAAATATTGTGTATTGTTAGCGCGCGTTAAGTATTTATGTAATTTTATCAGTATTATGTCTTTAATAATTTGTGATTGTGTATTTACCAGATAAAATGCGTTTATTTAAAGAAAATGACTGTTACATGAGTGAAAGTTTCCACTTATTATTGAATTAAGAACGAATATTTCATCCCTCGAACAATACAGATGAAGGAAGTAAGTTTTTCTTACCTTTTATTATTGAAATGAAACATAAATGATTCTATTTGTTTTTAATACGAAATTTTTGATTAGATGAAGATTTGTAGAATCAATTTTGTTGAATACTAATTTATTTAAAATTTAGTATATAGATATCGAATATAGGTATTCTTAAAGTTTGAATTCGATAATGTATGGTGTTGTTGCAATTAAAGTTTGTCCATTCAGAAGGCTCTAGAGTCGAGTTTATAGCTCCAAACAAGACAAAATTTTACTAGTATGTTGTACAAGTGATGCACTCTGCGAAAATTGAAAAAAAAAAAAAAAAAAAAATCTCAAATTTTCGTTATTAAGTGTCCCTACTCGACTATTTAAGGCGATTTTTCCAGATTTATTCTATCAACCCACACAACCACTTACATCCATAAGGCATCTATAAACACGTATAAATGTTTAAAAAAATGATCCATTAAACTTCCATAAATATCCTACAGATATCTATTTTAGCCTTACAAATGTCACTCTTTTTTACATCCATTAGATGTCTGTTACATAACCGATAAATCTCCAAATATTCAATAATTGGACTTGTTAGATCTAATAGACATTGGAAATAATCTAAATATTGTTTTGATCTGACATGTTACATCTATTAGACATCGTAAAAGTCACGTCTAAATTTCGTCTACATTTAAACATCTAATAGATATCTATAATTAGCACAGGATATCCAGGACTTTTAATGGACATATTGTAGACATTTTGTACCTTTTATGTATCATTTGGATGTAATTTAGATTTCTAATGGATATCAGTGTGTACATGGGTATTTCAGTCGATCCAGACAAGACACACAAAATTTATTTTGCTTTTTACCAAAAATCTGCAAAAAATAGCCTTAAGTATTACAACAGCGGAACCTGTTGACGAAAAGTGAAACAATTTTTTTCTCTCAAAAAACAGCGCCACCTCATTATTTCCGTCAACAGGTGGCACTGATCCAAAATTTAAGGTGATTTTTGCAGATTTTTGGTAAAAAAGAAATTTTCATTGTTTCATCTGGATTGACCGAAATTGATATGGTGAATCCGCAAAAACTGACTTAGATATTGGGACAGCGCCACATATTGACGAAAATTTCAACCTTTATTTATTTATTTATTTATTTATTTTCGTTGAGCGCATCACTTGTACTACATACTAGTGAAATTTTGTTTCGTTTGAAGCCATAGAACCAGCTCTAGAGACTTCTAAATAGGCGAACTTTAATTATGACAACCCTGTATATACTTTTCTATAAGTTTAATCTGTTAATAGTTGAAGGGAAAAACAGAGTATGGTGGGAATAGTTATAGATAATGTGGTTTTCAATCACATTTTAGTGAGTTAAATGCCTATTTTAAACTAGAATTTTTCTCCAGTAATAACTCCGGTTCTATTCAAATCAAACGTGTGTTATATAGATCAGGAATGGCCAACGCGCGAATCTTGGGCTGCAGTGGGCCCACCTTGTAAAATATTGCGGCCTGTAGCAGACTTCATATTTATTATTTCATATATTTTATTATAACTGCAAAGATCAATAAGTATGTTGCGACATTTCTGAGGGAAAATACCACGAATGGTTATTACAGATAACAAAAGAAAACACTAAGCAAAATAAGAAAGAAACGCCCTGAACATTTCACTTAAAATATTACTAGCATGTTTTATTATAATTATTCAGGCATTGTGATTAAATATTTAATTTATGCAGCTAATTTATGAATGAAAATAACTATAATAATAAAGTAACGTATTTAAATTTTTAACATAATATTTAGAGTTTAAATCAAAGTCACGAGGAGGCGTTTATTTCTGAAACCACTAGTCGCAGACATATACTTCCAATTAGAAAATGTTTAAAAAAAATGTGAGCATATATGATGTTCCTTGTTTAAATTTAAACAATAATTTTTTTTTTTTAATTAAAAAAATAATTTTTTGTACAGTCTCAGCTCCCTACAGCTATATTTAGTAAAAGTTTACACTCATATTAAAAGTTTCACTTCCATGTACCCAATAAGGACCGAGATATTTAGTTTCAAGTTTTCGATTTTTCCATATTTTTTAGGCCTTCATTAAGGGGTCGGTTAAAAAAAACTTTAATAAAGTCCGAAAAAATGTGAAAATACCCCGAACTTTGAAGCTAAATATCTCAGTCAATTTTGGGCGCACACAAGGGAAGCTTTCTGTGTTATATTTGTTAGGATGAGTATGAACTTTTACTAAATATGGTTATAGGGACTGTATAAAATGTTTTTTCTTTCTTTCTTTTTTCTTTTCTTTTTCTTCCTTTCTTTTTTTTTTTTTTTTTTTTTTTGGTAATTTTCAAAAAATTGATTTTTTTAAAAATTTAAACATGCCGTATCATAATTGCTTACATTTTAAAAAAACATTTTACGATTGGAAGTATATGTCCGCGAGCAATGGTTGCGGTGATAAAGGACTCTTCCGGACTTTCCTCTGAACCCAATGTATACTTATACAAAATGCAGCTCGACGGAACAAAATGTATTTCGAAAGAGGCCCGCAATGTCTTTAGGGTTAAACAGGTCTGATGTAAATCATGGTGCCGAGAAGGCGGGAAAAATATTGTTACCTTTCTCTAAGAGATAGCGTTTTCCAGATTAAATCAGTTGCAAATGGAAATGAATTTTGCAATTAAAACAATACCTGATATTAGAACAAATCATTTTGCCATAAAGACCTTTCGATAAATTGAAAAAATGCGCAATAGTTAATTTGTAGTATAAATTCTTTATATCTGTTTTAGGTCGAAAACAGCCACCTGAAACATGAAATGTATTACATTCGTGAAATTTTTGACCTCTGGTTTTCGACGAATTTATACGATTTGAGATGTAATGAACACGATTTGACCACTGTTAGAAAATGTCTCTCTGAGTGTCTGTCTCTCTGTGTGTATCATATACTCTGTGGACATTGTCTTACACTGATCAATAAACGGAGTTTAAGAAGCTTGGTATTTAATTGGATCTGAACTTAAATTGGTGCTGATAACGTTTTGAGATATATCGCTTAACAGGTGGCCATTTCCATACCACCTTTATATTTTTTAAGACTTTGTTTTAGCAGGGTACTAATTATTTGAAATAAACCTCGGAAAAATATACATAAATAAATAAACCATCGGATCGTTGAGCTTACAAAGCGATTGATCAGTTGTAATCTTTATCTATTTTTTATACTGATGTACTCTTAGAACAACGTATATTTTATTCAGCACAATATCCCGAAAACGTACCTATGTTAAAACAATAAAAATTTGCACATAATGGGTATTTTATTTTTCACTTTAACGGTAAATACAAATTTACAGATTGACAGATTTTCTGAAATTTTAATCTTAATAAGTATTGTTTAATCGTCGATCAGTCAATCGGACAAACCCCTACCACCAAATCAACATAACCAACATAAATATTTATTTTTAATATTAGCTATAATAATACAACTTCAGTATCATACTAAATTAATATGATTCAGAAGATGTTTTTGTAAAGAATATCTATATAAATGTTTCATGATTTTTTTTTTAATAACTTTGAACTTCATCGATAAAAACCGACAAATATACATTTTGAGATAAACAATTTATCCAAAATCTTTAAAATTGATACTTAGAAATGATAAAATTTTAATGTACGGTTTTGAAAAATAAAGTTTGTCAATTTTGCTGATATGTGACATCACGAGCTAAGTAAAACTTTAAAGCATTTATTTCACGGAATATGAATAAGCTAAGCATATTTAAAAGACATTAATATGCAATTATGCAAAGTTTAGCGCGGAAAGAGTAAAGTCTGGTTTCCGGATTTTGTCATTCAGATTGGAAAATTTCGCAACTGCACGATGTTTAAAGAATGAAGATAATGTTACAGACAATTTTTAAAGAATAGTTTTTAAACGTAATATCTCAATTCACTCTTATTTATCAAAACGCATTCAAGAAAAATTTAAATTTTTTGGTTATAATTTTTTTTTTCAAATATTTGATTCAGTTTAGAGAAAGTTATAACAAGTTTTATTTATAAGAAAATAAAATATGAATATACAGGGAGAGCCAAAAGAATTCTCCAACAATTGAAAAAAATTGCAGACAGAAACTTGTTTATAAAAAAAATTAAAAATGGTGCTGGTGAAAACTCTTTATAAATTTTAATTAGGACACAATTGGCAATACAATTACAGTCAAGAAAACCGCATACTATCCAATAAATTTTCCCTAGATTAGTTCAACTCATAATGATTTTCATATATAAAAGGATAAAACTTTTAAAGTTACAAAAAAAAAACTGGGATCGATGAATACAAATTTATTATTCGGCACATGACTAATGACAAGAAAAAGCCCTCTAATTTGATTTATTACCAACACATATCTCTGGCATGCAAAACGGAAGAATATTCAATCCGCTTTATCTTATATATATATATTTATTTATATATTTTTTATTTATTTTCGTAAGCAGTTTCATATGAATAAAATTTTTTCCTTGAAGTCTGAAATAAATTGCATAAAATATTAATTATTACAAAGAAAATTAAATATCCTTTATCATACTGAAATTCCGAAATATGAAAACCAATGGAATTTACGGAAATATATTTTAAAACAAAACAATTCATATTATGAGTTTAACACATCTATTCCAATCTTGTCCTTTTAGAAAATTCTAAAATATTATTTATTCGTTTCTGATTTACAATTATATTCGACTCAAAGATGTATAAAGTTCCATTATCCTTGATTTTATTTATTTTGCTTTACAGTACACATCGTCAATCCTATTTTACACGTCAAGAATGTGTGGTAATTTTCTCTAAACTGGAAATTTTCTCTAATCTTCCACAAAAATATTTTTCAAGACAGTTATTTTCCATACTTAAATTGTTTATATTTCGATGTGGTAATGGACATGCAAGTGCAATTTATAAATTTAATTATTTCAATAACTAGTTTTATCAAATAATTATTTATATTCTTCAAAAAATGAAACTAAATTGCACAAAATAAATATTATTTCGAACGAAATTTAGCTTGTTTTATTATTATTATTAAATTTCACTAAATAAGGAATTTAAAATAATAGTGAAGTTTATGAAAATACATTTTAAAACTAAAAGATTTAACATTATAAACTTAGCATATTTATTCCACTTTCATCCTTCTTTTATAATATACAATTTATTTTTTTCGTTTCACCATACTTTCAGATTTACAACTACCATCGACCCGAATCATGTATAAAGTTCCATTACCTTAGGATTTATTTATTTTACTTTACAGTATACATCGCCGATTCTTTTTTATACATCAAGGATTTATAGGAATTCTCGAAACTGGAAATTTTTGAAATCTCTCGCGAAAATACTTACTATGAGATTTATTTTCCGCTTTTAAATTGTTTATAGTTCGATGTGGTAATAGGCTTAATTACTTGTTTATAAGTTTCATTAAGTAGCTTATTCTTCTATAAACGGGTTGCATTAAATGTAAATCATTCCAATCAAAATTAAATATGCTTCATTATTCAGAAATTCCTTTAAAAATAGAATTTATAGTAGCAATGAAAGTTATGAAAATATAGTTTAGAACTAAAGAATTAAAATTATTAGCTTGATACCTATCCATTCTACACAATTATACTTCTTTCAGAAAATAATAGAACTTTTCTTATTCGTTTCACTCTAAGTTCTTATTTACAATTATTCTCGACCCAAAACATGCATAAAGTTCCATTATCTTCTAATTTATTTATTTTAATCTATAGTAATCTATCGCGCTGATTCTATGTTACATGTCTAGGATTTATAGAAATTTTCGAACTTCTCGAAGAAATACTTAAGAGAGGTCTTTTCTACTTTTATAATCCATACTTCTTAATTTTCCAAACATATTTATTAATTAATATAAAAATTATTTACGTATGTACTATTTAAACATACGACATTTTCACGCATAGCTACTTATCTGTAGTATATTTCAAAACATCAACTACAACTGACTCAACTCTCAAAAGCAAGTCGAAACGAGAATCATTCTAATTGGCTAAATAACTCTTTGATATTTTACCAAAATTCTGCAATCGGCTAAATAGCTTTTACATTGCATTACCAGAATGACGAATATCGCCATCTTTTAGAAAGGAAGGTAGTTAACCTTTGTTACTTTTGTTACACTTTTAAATTGTTTACATTGCGATGCGGTAGACCATCGACGTGCATTTCATAAAATAAATTTTAGTTACTTGTCTAACTAGTTACATAAATATTTTTTCAAACAAAAAAATATATAATTAATTTCATAAAATTTGAATTATTTCAGCCGAAATTAAATGTATTTTAGTATTTCAAACTTTCACAAAAAAAAAAAAAAAGAGGCCTTATAGTGACAATGATTTTTAAGAAAATACACTTTAAAGAATTAAAATTATCAGCTAGCCACGTCCGTTCTGCTTTCACATTTATCTTCTTTTATAACAGCGGTGGGCAACCTGCGGCCCCCGAACCAAATGCGGCCCGCGGAAGAAAGATTTGCACTCCGCGGTCGAATTTGGAAATTTATGTAATGCTATCTTCTGTTATCAGTGCAAAACAGGGTTTCCACAGAACCTTTTATTTTAGGAACTCTCCCCCCACTATTCTTTAAAAATAAAATTCTTCTTAAATGCATATTCTTATTTTACGAAAAAAATTTATATTTAAGATTAGTTGTACGTAAAATCAAAGGTCGCGGAAACCTTGCATGTGTATTTGAGAACCCAATGTGGACCACCTGTATGAAATGCACTTGGAATGCAACTATAGAAGTCTTTTGGGTTGGACGGGTCTGTTTTAGAAAATACTAAAATATTTTTTAATTCGTATCATCATATTTTTCATTTACATTTAATTTCGGCCTAAAGTATGAATTACCCTCGAATTTGTTTACTTTACAGTACAAATTTTTACAAATCTCTAGTACAACGCTACGTAAGAATTATTTTTTATTTTTAACTTGAACGAAAACTGTAAAAACGAGTTTCTAAATTATAATGAACAAGTGTGTATAATTTATAAATTTAATTTTAATTTACTTGTCTAACTAGAGTCGTTAAAATATTCTTTGAAAAACAAAAATTGCACAAATTATAAAACATTATCTATAGATGCTTTCATTATTGTCACATGGAAATTTACTTTAAAATAAGAGAATTCACATTATCAGCTTGACACACCCATTCCAATTTTATCCTTTCTTTTTTAAAATACCATTCTTTATTCGTTTCAACATACGTTCCGATTTACAACTAACCTCGACCCAAAGCATGTATAAAGTTCCATTACCCTCGAATTTATTTACTTTACTTTACAGTACACATCACCGATTCTATTTTACACGTCGAGGATTTGTGGGAATTTTCCTCGTTGGAAATTTTTCAAATCTTTCGCAAAAATACTTGCTAAGAGAGTTATTTTCTACTTTTAAATTGTTTATATTTCGATGTAGTAGTGGGCCAGTGGGTGCAATAATTGCTTTAGTTTTGGGATCAGGAAAGAGAAATATCATTAAAAGAAAAGAAAAAAAAAACTTTTTTTCTTCTTTCCAGTTTTAAAATTATAAGACATTATCTATAGTGGGCCAGTGGGTGCAATAATTGCTTTAGTTTTGGGATGAGGAAAGAGAAATAGCATTAAAAGAAAAGAAAAAAGAAAACTTTTTTTCTTCTTTCCAGTTTTAAAATTATAAAACATTATCTATAGATGCTTTCATTACTGTCACATGAAAATATACTTTAAAATAAAAGAATTCACATTATCAGCTTGACACACCCATTCCAATTTTATCCTTTCTTTTTTAAAATACCTTTCTTTATTCCTTTCAACATGCGTTCCGATTTACAGCTACCCTCGACCCAAAGCATGTATAAAGTTCCATTACCCTCGAATTTATTTACTTTACTTTACAGTACACATCATCGATTCTATTTTACACGTCGAGGATTTATGGGAATTTTCCTCGTTGGAAATTTTTCAAATCTCTCGCAAAAATACTTTCTAAGAGAGTTATTTTCTACTTTTAAATTGTTTATATTTCGATGTGGTAGTGGGCCAGTGGGTGCAATAATTTCTTTAGTTTTGGGTTGGTTGGTTGGTTGGTTGTAGGATTTAAGGCCGATTGACTCCTGATGTGTCCTAGGCCTAGGGGGGGAATGCCCTCCGTGGGGGTCTTTCTAAGGGGTCCTAGCCCGTATTTACGCGAGTTTCGGAGGAAACCACGGAAAACTCCGAACGGCTAGGTCGATGAGCGCGACCTGGGATCGAACCCGGCACCTCCCATCTACCAGCTTTGAGCGCAGAACCTTTAGTTTTGGGATCAGGAAAGAGGAATAGCATTAAAAGAAAAGAAAAAAAAACTTTTTTTCTTCTTTCCAGTTTTAAAATTTGTTGACTTTACCTCTGGTGCTGGTAATTTAGTTTGTTTTACGGTTCTATAAATTTTTAACTGTTCGAGATTCTTCACAATGAAAGTAGATATTTTCACTTCAAGTCTAGAGGAATTTGATGAATAAAGTAAACTTAATTAAAAGAGTTTAGAGTAAAAGGATAAAAGATTAAACATTTTTTTTTGCAATGCAGGTTTGAGGACTTCGTTAATATTATTGTGAAAATATTGTTATAATCGATTATGATACATATAAGTTTGATATTTATTTTTATAGATCGTATACTGTCGAATAGATAAAAAGAGTAAAATAAAAAATAGATTTTGAACTGTCGTGGATGACAAAATAAACACTGTTATTGAAGTTTCTTTTAAAGCACAAAATACAACCTGGCGCATATCTATTAGCAAAATACACTGCTTCGACACCAATGTAAAATTATTAGTTTACAACTCTCTCCACTTTTTTTTAAATTTTATAATAAAAGGTAGGGGGGGGGGGGGAGAGTAATAAACTAATAATTTTCTACGTTCAAACATTGCTTTCAGAAAAACATCGCTGATTAAAAAATACTTAAACCCAAAACTGTAAAAAAAGGAAATAGATTGCTAAAGCAAACTGAAATTTATCAACTATTTATATATAAATGTATTATTGTTAAAATATTTTTTTCGAAATTTTCATTCGTAAAACGGTATTATTCCAAACTAAAACATTTAATTTTATTGAAGTGAAAACTTCTTTAGGCGCGTTGAGCACTTTTGGGTGAACAAAAATCATGAAACTCGCGTCATCGTCAGCGAAGGCTTTCCATGAGAATCGAATGTAGAATTCGAGATTTCAGTTGATTTACACGTTTTGAAGTGTCCTGAATGGGTTTTCTTTTGTATCTCAGCTACTCATTAAAATAATTTAATAAGTAATACATCATTTGAAAGCTTTGTTGAGTTGGAATCGAACAGTAACTTACAGAAAATTCTACCGCCAGATGGCGCTATAATATTTAAAAAATTTAAAAATTTCAATTTCTAATTATGATTAAATTATTTTTAATACATCATTCGAAAGATATTTTAAAGTTCTTTTATATTATCGAAAGCGGAATTCGAGATTTTACCTGATTTACACGTTTTGAGGTTTCCTGAATGGGTTTTCCTTTATATCTCAGCTATTAATTAAAATAATTTCATAAGTAATTAATATTTTTACTTAATATAAGGCTTAATTCATTTAATTTGGGTAGCTACAAATATTGTGCCGAATCATATAATACAGACCATAAACACTTCTTTACAAACCAAAAATAATTCGAAAATAATAATCTAATAGCTCGACGATACAATTCACAAGTTACTTAGTTTTCACTTCTGTCAGCAGTCCCCAAACACAGCTTTGATTTTTTTTTATGCAATATTCATACCAATAGATATAATATTTATGAGTAATTTCGTTTGAATTTTTTTTTTAATTCATGTCACAGTTTTGTCTTCATTCATGTCACATGTTTTCATTTACTTAAACTATATTTAAGTAAGCAAAATGTACCTCTCGTTGTGTGCCAAAATTGACACATTTAAATGGAAATAAACGAACAGAAACTTTAATATTCTAAAATAAATTTTAGTTTCATACTTCAGGATTGAAGCATGTTTATTTAGAATTTCAAAAAATGCTCAAAAAAAAAAAAAAAAAAAAAAAAAAAAGAAAAAAAGAAAAAGAAATTAAAGGGGACTAATCTGCAAGTTGAACCTGACGGGACTAAAGTGAAAGTCGTACCTCAAGGGACTAATGTGAAAGTTGTACCTCACGTGAGTAATGTGCAAGTTGCACCGAACGAACAAACTATTTCTTTCAACGAAAATGCCTACTAACCCTGGACGATAGGTCTAATATATCGTATCATATTATATATCGTATTTATCGTAATATAATCCAATACTTATTTCGCTTCCTTCTTCAACTCGTTTTAATACGCATTTTTTATATGCATGAGCAGCCCCCGAAAAACAAAAACATTAAATCACTAAATTCATTTTTTTACTTATTTTTATTTCATATTATTTCACGCGCACTTTTTATTTCCTAATTCAAAATTATTACAAAAAATTTGTTTCGATATCGCTTGTAACGATACTGATTATTATTAATTTTCTTTTCTTTTTCTTTCAATAATAATAATAATAATAATAATAAAAATAAAAATTTTGATGAAATTCTGGCAAAAGCAGAATTTAGTTTAGGACGGAGGACTATTCGTTTTTTTTTTTTTTTTTTTTTAAATTATAACATCGCTTTCAAATTATTCAATTATATTTTCGATAAATTTTAGATTTCGACAAATGTGTGTCCAACTATCGAAATCGACAACGCAAAAATCCCAGATTGAGACTAATAGGCCCTCAGTCCTTAAAAAAAACAAAAAAAAAAAACATATATATTGAATATAATAGTACGGCTGTTGCCATACCAGAGACACTAATGTAAAACCCTAAATGCTATTATATTTCGACAATGTATCAATAGAAAAAAAATAATAAAATCATCTGCAAGTGAAATATTTTTAAAATTTTAGTTTTGTACGTTTCCGTTTTCATGCTGCCCTGATGTGCTTTTTCACATGAAGGAGGGCCATGCTATTATTTCAAACGAAACAACTGGTGCAAGTTTCTACAATTTATCGATTTTACATAAAATTTTGTTAAAGTTATTCTTTAAGACCAAACTTTTAGCTTAATTAACTACATTATGATACTCATACGTGCAACGAAAGTAACAAAACGAAAGAAAGAGAGAGAACAACTGGTTAGCAAAATGCCTACGGCTAATTTCATAAATAAAATTAATATATTTTAAAATTTTTAAGGCATTTAAAATAAATCATATTTTTGTAAATCTGTTTCATTAATTACAGAAATATCACTGAAAATCTATCCAAGCCATTAATTACATGAGATGACATATAAATGTTTCTTTTTAAAATGGCAGCAACATTCCTTTTCTTTTTTCAAGCAAAAACATCGGGATAGAAAAAGATTTATGTTTTATTATATTTTAAAGTAAAGTCAAATAAATCTATAAAATGTCTCGACAAGATAACACATTTTTCACCAGAGATAAATTATGTGTATCTTTAAAATATTGTTACAATGAAATTAGTAAGAGCAAGTCAGGATTGTTTTACAACAGTTGTTATTTTGTTAGAGTTTTAACTCTTTGACGCAGATGGGACACCGGTGTCCCTTTTGCTTATTTATTTTTTGACGCTCTTATTACAAATATTATTATTATATGATAGTTTTTTATTGTAAAAGAGAGTCTAATAGCTACTATAAAAAATCTATTAGATTATCAGAGTAATTTTTTTACTAAAATAAAAATGTTAAATAAAAGTAGTTTGAAAAAATTGTATCAACCAATTTCAAAAATTTATTTCTAATTAAATTTGATTATTTAAAAAAGATCAGTAATGAATTATTGCTGCTCCTATATCTAAGTAATTGTAAATAAGTGCAATTTGTAAAAAAGACTTATTCATGGGACGCCCGTGTCCTATGATGAATTTACCTTTAACGCAGAAAGGGACACCGGTGCCCCACTCTATATTTTAGAAGCAAAATTAATTAAAATTTTAAATATAACATTTTCCACTTATTTAGATCTAAAATAACTTAAAACTATCAAAAAAGCATAAAAATTATGTTTGATGAGAAATCTGCTTCAAAGGGTTAAGAAAAATGTATTGAATTCTGATGATGGAAGTTTTTAAATATATGATAGTTAGGTTTCTTAGTGTGTGAGAAAGAAATTATTGTGTGTTGACCATGAATAATATCTTAAATAATGTATGAAATACTATAAAAAAAAAAAGTTGAATATAGAAGAAAATCTTATAACCATAAAAATTAATAAATTATTTCACCCTTCCTCTATGACTATATTCCAAAAATATTCAAGTAAAAAAAATATTAGAATCAATTTTACGGCATCTAAAATTTTATAAATTTTCATATGCGGACTGGATATATCTATACGCAGTATGCTGAAGTCACTAAAAACATTCTTGTACAATATTTTTAACATATTTCAGTGTCACAGTCCTACTTTTATCAGTACTACGAAACTTAATTTTAGTTAAAATCAAACCAATAAAAATTTGTGGCACAGTTCACATAATTAAATAGAATTTCATATAATAACTGTATCAACTTTTTAATTATCCAGTCCAAAACTAATTTACCATAGTTTTGTATGATAAATATTTATTTATCTTATTGTTAGCGATTACATGTTTTAGAGGCTTAAATATACAGTATTCGGCATATAAATACAATCTTGCCAGCGATATGTCCTAAAGCTGAATTAGGATAATTTCGTATGATATGTATTTTGACATGTTTTGTACAATTAATTGCTATAGGGATTTAAATATAGCAATCAAGCAATCCTTAAATAGTGCTTAACAATAGCACCCCCCCCTCCCCAGTATTTGATGATCACAAAACATGAATCAATAAACCATTTTTAATGAGCACTTTTCATATGACGTTTGTTGCAATTTCATGTTATGCAGGCTAATATGTAACTATTATTCAAACTTTAGGAGAACGACGACATAAGTGCAACACTTTTTAAAGTGATAATCATGCAAACGTAATCAACACAAATTTAAATCGAAGTTGAAATAAATGCAAAATGTCTTAGGATTCTGTGAGTTAGTATTTGAGATTTAAAACCCATAAAATGTGCATCATGCAGAGACAGATGAGCATTTTCTTCTAAGAGTGAAATCGATTTCAGCATATTACAAAACGTTTATAACTTCCGTGAACCAGATATTTATAATTTATGGAGCCTAATACTTTCATTCTCCAAAGAAATATTATAAAATAATAATAATCCAGTATGTTTCTAACAAAAAAAAAAAAAAAAAAAAAAAAAAAAAAGTGTATAAAGAGAAGTAAATTTTTTATAAAACTATTTTCTAAACTACAAAAATATCGTTGAAAAGGTATTATTAGAATCACTTTCACGTTATTTTATCTCCACTTTTATCCTTTTCACAATAAGGCAAAGCAGAACAAAGAAGGAATAGATTTTTAGCACAAAGAAAGTATATATTTTACGTTAACTTAAAAAAAAAAAAAAAAAAAAAAAAGGTGAAATTTTTGTTTATTGGAGTTTTTTTTTTCACTGTTGGTTAAAGTAGTATTTGAAATTTCTAACAAGATTTATCGCCAAATCTTTCAAAATTGAAACATAATCTCAAAAACTTTTTCCATAAAATAGAAATTTCATTATGTTTTCAACGTGATATGATATCAAATACATACCTAAATCTTCTCGTATTCGAAAAGGAAGGGAGAGCGGGATTGTAATATAAAAAAAAGGAAGAAAAATAGTCTAATTTTTCTGCAAAGATTCTTGATAAAACTTCCGTTCGCAGGGTTCAATCTAAAGAAATCTAATATAAGTAACTATATTTGTATTAAAATTTAGGCAATTTTTTTCTACGATAAAAGCAATTTGATGATTTATCACGAATAAAAGAAAGCGTGATTGAAAAAAAAAATCAAAGGAGAATGCATGACATGGTAGAAAAGTGAGGAAGTATAGTGTACAGAATAGAAATTAAGAAATTTAAAATGCCAGTGTTACAAAGTATGAAAGCTTTGGCGTTTTATCAAACAATAAATCACGTAAAAGAAGAGAGTAAAGGTGAACAAAGGTGATAAGTCTGAACGTTGACTATAAATAACGGTGAGAAAATCGCGAATAATTTATGATTAGAGGAATTCTTGGTAATGTCATCTGTTTGCCAATAACTAAACGATATGATGGAAGTAACCAACGTCGAATTTTAGAAGGTATGGAGATTATTTTATCTTCTAAAATTTTAAAATGATTTTACACAGTTAAGTTTATAGTCTAAGTTCCGGACTACATCGAGCTATTCTCAACCATTAAAAGTAATCATAAATCATTTTTAGTATATAAGTCATACTGTTCATAGAAGAAAAGGTTACACTGGAAATTAACTTCTAGAGAGAGAGAAGATCATTTAAAATGAAAAAATTGATTATTATATTTTTTAATACAAGACTTTTTTTTTTTTTCTTCCAGCAAAAGATTTTTGAGGATCAGTTGGCTCTTTTTCAATTCCTACTATTAGTTCACACTCTCCCTCTTGTACAAATCTTGCAATCGATTTTTAACTAACTTCCCGACTAGCTAGAAAGTTGAAACTTTTAGGATTTCTCAGAACGTGGTGACAACACAATACTTCGAAGACCGAATTTCTAATTTTTGATTAGATTTTTATAAATAATTAAAATATGAAAATAATAACATCCTAATTGCGTTAAGTTAGCTATAATTTAATTGTTGCCAAAAAAAAAAAAAAAAATACGAGTTCATTTTCTTTCGACATAAAAATAAATACATTTAATTAAACGTGAAGATTAAAAAATTATAAAAAGTTAAATTATGCATCTCACAAAAATTGACGTCATTATCATTTTAAAAATTTTATGCACATTGATAAGAGCTCTATGATTCATCAGAAAATTTAAAACATGGTACATAAAAAGTTTTTTTTTTTTTTTTCTTTTTTTTTTTAATCTTATAATTAATTTTATTTCACTTTTCCCGTGCGCTTTTTATTTCCTAATTCAAAATTATTAAAAAAAAAATTTTTTTTCGATAGTGTTTGTAAATAGGAATTGACTTAAAAATTTTCTTTTTATATTATACTTGTTATAATATTAAATCCGAAAGTACGCGAGAAAAATGTTAGAAATATTTATATTATAAGTAGTGTTAAAAATTTATTGTTGCCGAAAATATCAATAAACATAACACCGCCAATTTTCACATATCTGCAAATAAAAAAATTGCTGGTGTATCTGTGAATCTGTTTTTCATCGGGCTTTCTTATAGAGAGAAACACCATTTTTTTAAACAAATGATATGATACTGCATATTCCCACTTTCATTTTGTTTTGAGCTATTTTATTTTTTTCAGTTTGACAGATTTTAACACAATCTATACAAAAGGGTGTCACCATTAATAAGCAATATGTATTTAAATGTAAAAAATGAAAGTAATATAGATTCTGTAAAATTGACGTCATATTTGATTTCAAATTTTTGTAATGCGCACATTTCATGTAAGAAATGAACGTAAAAAAATATTTTGTGAAATTTTCATCATATTTAAAAATGTAGGGAAAAAAATTATTTGTCTGTGACTATTTATTTTGAAAAGATTAATGGAACTGAAATTTTAGCAAAAAATAATAAATAATTTACTAATAATATTTTAGTTCCCCACCATACTAAAGTATGGAGAACTTGGTAATCATAAGAATTTTCCTATCCCTTTTCTTTTTTCTTCTTTTTTTTTTTTTTTAATATTTCTGAGGAATTTGAAAAATAAATAAACAAATAAATAACTTAATAAAAAATCTAGTGTGTAACAACCACATGACTTTCAATACCCATAATTACACATATACACACTTTTTAGAGATAATGTGGTCAGATGACATAAAATTGACCAAATTAATTAGACAAGTTTAAAATTTAAAAAAAATTAACATTTTTATCATATTTTAGCTGTGAAATGACATGTAAAAAAAAATAAAAAAATTTATTTTTGAAAAACAAGTGCTAGTTTAATAGAATTGTAAATTTTTCGAATGTGAAAACAGAATTAAAAAAAAAAAAAAAAAAAAAAAGGAAGTGAGCAATTCTATAAACAAATTTACCCATAGAGCTACATGGGATTTGGTGAGCGGAGAATGGGAAATTTTAAGAGGCATTTACTTTCAAGCTTTACTGAAATAAGTATTGGATAAATGATACAACATTTCTTCACAACTAGTTAAACATTAAAAAAAAAAAAAAATCAAAGCAGTCTTTGGGGACTACCGATGGAAGTGAAAACTAAGTAACTTGTGAATTGTATCATCGAGCTATTAGATTATTTTCCAATTATTTTTGGTTTGTAAAGAAGTGTTTATGATCTGAATTTTATGATTCGGCACAATATATGTAGCGACCCATATTAAATGAACTAAGCCTTATATTAGGTAAAAATATTGATTACTTATGAAATTATTTTAATTAGTAGCTGAGATACAAAAGAAAACCGATTCAGGACACCTCAAAACGTGTAAATCAGGTGAAATCTCGAATTCCACTTTCGATAATATAAAAGAACTTTAAAATATCTTTCGAATGATGTATTAAAAATAATTTCATCATAATTAGAAATTGAAATATTGAAATTTTAAAATATTACAGCGCCATCTGGCGGTAGAAATTTCTGTAAGCTACTATGTTCGATTCCAACTCAACAAAGCTTTCAAATGATGTATTACTTATGAAATTATTTTTATTAGTAGCTGAGATACAAAAGAAAACCCATTCAGGACACCTCAAAACGTGTAAATCAGCTGAAATCTTGAATTCCACTTTCGGTAATATGAATTGGTAAAAAATATGTTTCTTCTCATGGAAAGCCTTCGCTGACGATGACGCGAGTTTTATGATTTTTGTTCACCCAAAAGTGCTCAACGCGCCTAAAGAAGTTTTCACTTCAAATATGGAAAACCTTCGCATACGATGACGCGAGCTTCATGATTTTTGTTCCCCCAAAAGTGCTCAACGCGCCTAAAGAAGTTTTCACTTCAAAAAAATGAACCAAGGAAAATATTAAAAACTCTATAATTTCTTTTGCAAAAATTATTCTGAAAAATAAAATTTTTGTTAAAAACAAAATTCGTTTTATTAAAGCTAATGAAAAATAACATTTGTTTTTTTAAAGCTAACTCTCGAAGAGGAAAACCGTATTTTACACATTTTCACAGTATCAAAAAGAAATAAAAGAAAGATTAAAAGATAAAGATAAAGGAAAAAAAAAAAAAAAAACGTAAAATGTGTATCAAATGAAAACTCTACACATACATGCCATACTTTACTTTTCATTTTATTTTACTAGCATTTAATATTATTACAAAAATGTATTTTAAATGAATAATCCATTAACCTGAATATATCTAGTTAGTTTACACCAGTTAACATACTTTTGAAAATAGCTGTGAATTTCTACGCATTTTGAATATTGTTTCAGAAAAAGTTTTTATTTATTTGCAGACTAAAAGTTTCAATTATGAAACGGGAAAAAAAATAACTATATTAGAATAGTGGTATTCAATTCAAACTGCATGAAAATTGGCAACTATGTATTACTATTAAAATTGAACGAATGTGTATATATATAGCACATTTTTCATTTCAGTTAAATGCAAATTATATTTAATTTTTGTAAACAGTGCTTTTGTATGGTATAAACAATATTTATTTGCGATGATTTTAACATCACAGAATACTGTCGGTAACCACTAATTTAAATGTCCAATCATTTTTTAACTTTCCCTTACCAATATATTGTAGAGAAAGTATTGTGTCAGGGTCGAATTTCCGAAATTGAGTTTTTGTCATATTTACACGCTTTGAGATCCCATGAACCCGAAAAATACGTTTTTAGTGATTGGTCAGTGTGTGAGTCTGTGTGTGTATGATCAGCATATCTCAAGAATAAATATACTCTACAGTGGGTTGCCAAATTAATGTGGACACTTGACATTTTTTACATTTTTGCGTTTTTATGTCACTTATAATTCCTAAAACTCATTCGTATGTTACTGGAACGCATTTTTATTAAGTTTCATTCCGCTACACATTATTTTAAGTGATTTAAACAAAAAATATTAAGCTTCATTTTTGTGACAGTCACTTCAATATATGCTGTAGAGTGCTCTCAACGTGTAATAGTGAACGTGCACTTTAGATCCTAAGAACTGAGATTTAGTGTGCATTCTGACACATATTTAATAACGTAAGTAAAGTTTAATTATTGAGATGCAATTATATTCATTTTGATTACATTTTTAATAAACGATTAATTTTTATCCATTTCAATATAGTCACAGGATTAGGGTATTTCTCCGATAAAAAAAAAAAAAAAAAACGAAATTAAATCTCTCCTCTAGCATACACAACATTCCCACAGAAAAGTCACAGATATTGTTGGGTTTTCTAAGTTTGATGTAAATAAAATAAAGTGAATTTTGACAAAAACCTGTCCCTTTCGCCGAAAAAAAAGTGGGAGAAAATGTACAATGAGCCCAGAAGCGACAGAAATTTTAGGGACATTTGCTTATGAAACAGGATAAAAAGTGCTGTTACACTGACTCAGATTGTTCAGGAGTCAGGTATTGCCATTTCGAAGAGAACCGTGTAGTGAAAATTGGCAGCAGAAGGCCTGACAGGCCACCGTACAGTTCGCAAGACTAAGCTCACAGAGGCTATGGAAAACAAATGACTCGCTTGGGCTCGAGACCATCGCCACATGCCTGTGGAAGATTGGAGTAAGGTAATATATGATATTTATTAATAGTTTTAATGATTTCTAATTTTTTTTCTTTGCATTTAAACCATAATTTATTTCGATTTCAGGTGTGGTTAACAGAGGAATCAACTTCTGAAATTTTAGTCGGTAAAAGCAATTTCATGTGGCGGCTTCCTAGAGATCAGTTCCACCCTGAAGGCATAATAGAAAGGGTTAAACATGCGCTGTAGGTCATGGTTTGGTCTGTTATATATACCAAGTGTGTAGGACGTTTACACATTGTTCAAGAAACCATGAAACAGGACCAATATAATGAAGTTCTACGAGCTCGCCTTCTTCCACAGCTGGAAGAATGGTTCCTGGAAGGTGAGCATAATGTTTTAAATCAAGATTCTGGCCCTTGCCGTCAAGCCAAAAGTATTACTGAATTTTTACGGGGCAAGAACATCGAAGTATTACCTTGGCCTAGCAATTTACCCATTATGAGTCCCGTAGAAAACTTATGGGATATTACAGAAATGTAAATTGCCAAGGAAATGATTATAAACACAAGGGACAACAGATTGAAAAACTTACAAATGTCTGACATCACAATCCTTTAATTAAAAACAGTGCAAAATCCTGCATAAAAAGCATGTCGTGACGCATTGAAGTACTAATATCAGACAAAGGAAATGTCACCAAATATTAATGCCTTACATAATATTACATTTATTTTTCCTTTCCATTATATTTTTTTTATTATATATAGCTATTAAATATGTATATTAACATTAAATAAAGTAATAAATATAAATTGTAACATAAAACTTATTTTTATTTAGAAAAAAATCCACGATAACTTGATTTTTATGAGTGTCCACATTAATTTTGCAACCCACTGTATAACAAAAAAAGTGACGCATCAAGAAGGAGTAATGCAAACTGGACACAAATTGACATACATACAGGTTTTGATGGAATCAAGCACCAATTCCTCATTATCGTCGATCCTACGTGCAACTGGTACTTCAGTGACTTCAGATATCCTTAATAGGTGGCTCAGTGGGGTTGAGCTCAGTCCCCGGATCTCTCTGCCCCTGAGGACGCCTGGAGCATCATAAAAAGGATCCTACAACCAGCTCGGGATTTTACCAATCTAACGCAACAATTGGACAGAATTTGGCTCGATACTTCACAGGAGCACATCTGCTAACTCTATCAATTAATACCGAGCCGAATAACTGCGTACATAAGGGCCAGAAGTGGCAACGCGTTATTGACTTGTTTACTTTGTGAGGCCCTTTGTCTTGATTAAATCATTCAAATTTTCTAAAACTGTAATCAATTGTTTTTCTCCACATCTACCAATTTTTGCACCATTCGGACCACCCATTCCACCCCATCTACCAATTTTTGTCCCCACTTCTTCTTGGTGCGTCGTTTTTTTCTTCTTTTTTTGTTATAGAGTGTAGCAGCAGAAATTTGTATGATATAAGAGATGCTATATTAAATTTTTCTTTGAGATCAAGCAAATAGATTACGTCTACGCAGTGAAATTTCTAGTAAGTACAGTGTAACAAATAATATGCTTTTTATATGCGTAAAAGTATGTTTTGTGTAGAATATCGTATGGAAACCTTTGAGCATTCGTTTGCGGGGGTATTAAAAGTATTTGTATATATTGGGGTTATACATGGAAATTGTTCGAAACGCTCTTCAGATTGTGTTATGTGTTTTTCATATAGAAATAGTTTAAGTATACAATGTAAAATGTCAATAACTTATAGAAAATATACAGGGATACCCAAAATTAGGGAAATCATTCTTTTCCATTGAATATAATTGATGGAAGTGCTTTACTAAATTTTACCATGTGATGAAAACTGCTCTCTTAGGAATGAAAAATAATTTCTTATACCTATTCTGCAGAGTGTAAACAAAATATACTTTGAAATTCAATTTTCGACTCTGGATTTTTATATATCACATTTTGAGGTTTCCTGTTCTGTATACTTTTTGGGAAGATCCTGTTATTAAAGGGTGATCAATATTTATATGTGTTATCAACATAATTTAAAAATAAATAATTGCAGGGAATTCAAATTTGTATTTTAAAGCTTTTATGAGTTGCACTGAAACAATTTGATCAAGATTGAATGAGTTTCAAAAAGTGTTTCAGGTAAAAATATATCTGTACTGATAAGTATAAAGGATTTAAGTCCAAAAATGTCGATTTTGAGTTAAGTACATAGTCAGACTGAGAAAAAAAATTCTTTATCGATTGTTATAAAGGATTTAAATCCATGTCATTTTGTCTCTGAGAAAATCCCTTGGAAAAAAAAGGTTCAAGTCAAAAATTTATCATTGATCTTTGGTATAAAATATTTAATTCAATTTTTTCCCTCTATTGAATGAAGATTGACAGTCACTGAATGGTATAAAGGGTATAAATCAACCTAATCCCTTTTTCCTAATATATTCTTCTGACTAGTTTTTAGTTAATTTAACTTTATTTTTCGTCTCCTGAAAAATCAAGAATATGGACTTAAATCCTTTATACTTATCAGTACAGATATAACTAATTTGAAATAATCTTTAAAATTTAAAAACAGCCTTGATTTTTTTTTATATATAAATGTAGGCATTATATTTTAACGGGAGGTTCAGGAGGCATAAGCCTTCTTCACACAGATTAATATAGGTTGTCGTTAATTAAACTTGACATTTTAGAGCGTCCTGCATAAAAATATGTGCTGCTGAATTTCATTAAAATTGGGTAATAGCATAATCAGATGATGGAAATTTTATCTAGCACAAAATTTTTTCTTCAAACATTACTACTAGGGAGAGTATTATAGCTTTACCGAGAATATAATTAGCATCTAAAAAGTTTAACAATTGCAAAGATACAAAATTTAAGAAATTTGCTCTATACGATGTCCATCAGTGTCTACATCCATCTGGAAGCGTAAAAGTGCATGTTCAAATTTTTAAGGCAGTGTTGCTGAGGAATATTTCGCACATGGCATGCTACGCTGTCTTTATGGTCGGAAGCAGATGGTATGGAGTCCTTAACCAATATACCAATTTTTTCAGGCATCCCACAGTCGGATATCACAAGAATTCAAGTCTGGAGATCTCGGAGGCCAAGCTGTAGGTAAATGATGATGAATCAGTTTTCCTCAATAACATTTCCATTCTATAGTACGCTCTCTAGTTGTGGTTTTTAGAACTTTTTTGCACTAGATAATATCTCCGTCATTTGGTTATGTTTTATCCAATTTTTGTGAAATTCTACAGCATAGTTTTTAATACAGAGTGCTCTAAAATATTAAGTCTAATTATGGACATCAAACATATCAAACAACACTGCTCCAAAAGATATTTTAAATTATTTTTAAAGTAGGATCCTATGTAATACTCATTATTACTTCTTAATATATAAATTATTTTTATAGTGCTGAAATGCAAGGTAAGAGAAAGTCACTGGTGTGAGTGACACACCAGATCATAAAGTACAAAAGTTCGTACATTCTTTTGTTTCTAGGTTCATTTTCCGGTTTTCGTGTTTTACATATTTGGTAGATTTCACGTCAAATTAACAATTTTGCGTACAGAACTTGTATCAGTTAAGTTATGATACAATAACTATAATTTCTGTTTTTTAGGATTTTAGTATTTTGAACTATTGATAATATTACTGTAGAAGCATCACAATTTTTTGATACTTTTTAACTATTGTATTTAAAAAAAGTATTTGACATTCATAGGCCAAAATGATTACATTCTCTTCGGCTTTTTTGTTTTTAAAATGATGTATAATATGACTATGATATTAAAAACTTTCCCATTTTATCAAAAATTAAGAATTTGAAAATCTGAAAAACATCTATTTTATTTCATTCTATTTCTATTTATTTATTTATTTTTGAAAAATGGAAAAATAATAAATGTTTTTGAAGACATTGATTGGATACTTAAGTGTTAAATTATATAATAGTATCAGGGTGCGAAATTTCCGCTCGCCAGCTCGCCATTGGCGAGTGGAATTTTTACTCTGGCGAGTAAAAATTTGGTCTCGTTATAGATAGAATTCTTACACGATACGGTGACAGAAAGCATTATTTTTATAGATTTAAATATGGCAAAATCTTGTCATCTTATAACCTCATATTTAACCTCTCCTTTTTAGATTCTCGGAGAACCGAGTTTGTGTGTGCGTTACCCGAGATCATTCCAACATAGTAAAGGAAAAATGCTTAGTGCATACCATTGAGCACATACATAAAAGTTTTTTATCTCTTCGGCAGTTTCGTTTTTCCAATTGTTATTTCTCCAAGCAGAGTGACAATAGACGAGCAGAGAGCCTCTTTGCCCGTCACCCACTATCCGAGAGAAGAGACACGCGAAAGTTTGCCTATGCGATATTGTCACATGAAAATGAGCCCGAGCCTTTTAAAAATACTGCTTATGCCAGGGATGAAAGTTTTCCGACTTTCGGCGGAACTCTTCCACCAGAAATTTTTTACAATAATCTTTATCCTATTTAATCAAAGGATATTAGAGTAAAAATACGCTCATCTTTTCTAAATAAAAATAGTGGTGCCGATAACGATAACCACTTTCATCCCTGTTATGTTTATTTTGTTGAATAACGATTTAAAAAAACAGCTCATATTTTCCAGTTTTTTACTGAAACGCCAATGATTTGCGCTTGTAATGATTTGTAAGCAACGATTTTATCGAAAAAGTTATTCCGAAATGACTATTTCAAATGACAACAACGAACAAGTTATACACATCGACATTCCGTCTGATTACAAAAATAAAATGGACAAAAAAGGCATTTCTAATATAAAAAAATTAAGTAAATAAGTAGATAAATAAGGAAGCTTAATCTTTTATAATAAAAAGGTTTTCACAGGATAGTGTTGACAAAGAATTTTTTTCCTTTTTTTTTTCTTGAACGATTCTTTGCGTTTATGTTATTAGATATTTTAATATTTTTCAAATCTCAAATACGATGTATTATAATCATTTTTAATTATAGATGATTATGAAACATGGGGATATATGACACACTTTTAATATATATATAATTTTAGACATATTTGTAAAAACCTTTCAAATAGATAGGAAAAATAAAAAACCCAAAATGCGTTAAAAAAAAAAAAAAAAAATGACAACCCTATTTTGTGGCGAGTAAAACTTTTTTTCGGCGAGTGTAACCTGAGTTGAAATTTCGAGCCCTGATAGTATTATATTGGGTTCTTTTGGAAATATTTTATTTATTTATTAATTATTTTTATCATTATCATTATTATTTTTTTGTTTATTTATTTTTTTTTTTTAGTGTTATATTTATAAATTTTCGCTATTCAAACTAAATTTCGTATCTGTAAAATTATTCATTAGTATATAAGTACTACCACTAATTATTTTCTGACTTATCATTTAAAAATAAATATGAAAACTTATTCTAATAATCTAAATACTAAATATCAGATAATTAAAAAATGCATTGAAAAAAAAAAATAACGACGATAAAGTGGGTATTTTAATGAATAAGTATAAAACTATGAATAACAGCAAAAACACAAGAACTCGCAACAACTGTTTTGGGTCGAAAGAAAACACGACCCTTCATCAGGCGGACAAAAATGGCACAAGTGCTGCAAACAAAACGGCAACGCACAAAGACAGCACTTGTGCCTAATTTGTTCGCCTGATGAAAGGTTGTGTTTTCCTGCGACCCGAAACAATTGTTGCGAGTTCTTGTATTTTATGTTGTTTATTCATAGTTTTGTACTTATTACTTTTAAACATCAGTTCATTGGTGCTTTTTTATAATAATAACACTAGTCGACATTTTTTTTTTTTTTTTTTTTTTTTTTTTTTTGGGGGGGGGGGGGGGGTGTAACAGAAATAAAATTAGCTATTTTCAACTAATTTTGTAGTGCAGAATTAAAAAAGTAATAGTGAAAAATCTGTAACACGTACAGTTTTTTTGTTATGATAATTTAATCTGTACTGGAAGCAATGTACAAATGTCTTTAGAAGACATGCATTATTACTATCAATATTATTAATTTAGCATGAAATACTGTTAATATGGAGATAATATACATATTGCAGACTAAGTAGGACATAAAAATATGTAAATACACTAAATAATTGAATTGTTATTATTTGTTATTTTCAAACTAAAATACAAAATATAAGCTTTTTTACGTGTTGTGTTAAATGTCTAACTTGTGATTTTAATATGAATAGTTCACAAATACAGCAAAACTTATCGGCTACGGTTTTACAAGTTCTACACTGAAAACTTGCCATTTTGAACATAAAACTTTAACTATCTGTTGCCCACAATACAAGAAAGAAAGAAAGAAAAAAAAAAACAGATACGGTACGAATACAGGGTTGCCAAACAGGGGTTGCCAGCAGAGAGGATGGCCAGGAGGCAGGATTGATAGCACGAAAGGTTACCATGTGTGATACAGTAGGCAGCAAAAATATCTCAGCACTAGCAATAGCCCCTGTCTAAAAAAAGTACACTTAATACTGCTTTGTTAAATAAATTCTTGTCGAGTCATGTTCTTAGTCAGTCTAAGAACATGATTCGACAAGGATTTATTTAACAAAATAGTATTAAATGTACTTTTTTGATATCGGAATTATTGGCTAGTGCTCGGATACTTTTGCTGGCGACTGTATTGTAAAAATCATTAAAAAAGTAGTGAAATTTGCCATTTTCTGATATTTTAACAAAAAAAAAAAAAAAAAAAAGGGGGGGGGGACAAGCCAGGACTCTGGGTTGCCATCAGGAAGGGTTATCACCTGTGATACTGTGAAAATGATAAAAAATCATGAAAATTGCCATTTTCTGATACTACTCTAACAGAAAAATGTGACGCGGTGGGACTTTTTTACTTGTAGATATTTAAATAAAAATTTGAATTAATAATAAAAATAATAATTTGACCGATGTTACCGAACCACTGTAGACCAGTGTAATTAATACTCAGTCTAAATAAGAGATGGTAAATTCTTGCTTATTTTTATATTTAGTATAAGAAAACATATTTACTAGTGCATGGGCAATTTGAAATTAAAATAAATAAATAAATAAAGCTGCAAAATAAAATCAACTAACAGGATGCGTATAAAATCAACTTTTCATAATCCTCTTCAAAATTTATTATAAGGGGAAATTGGGCATTTGTAACACTCCACTTGCGTAAATTTTGTAATAACTAGCATGTCATTTAATTTTTGACCTACGGCTGCTTAAAAATGTAAAGGTTACTGTTTTTTTTGAAGGTTTATAACTCATAAACTAATAGTCCCCTAAAATGTTGTCCTAGTTCAAAGTAGAAAAAAAAAATAATTGTAATTCTTCAAAAAATGTTTTTGTTTGATTTGATATGAAATTGTCCTTTGAAGTATTATTGAAGTTACTCGTAATTTATTACATGTGAGTAATGTAAAAATAATTCACAACAACAAATTTTGTACAAATTCAACTTTTATTCACACAACCACAGCATGTATAAAAAATGTACACTAAACGTTGATCACAGAAACAACGAAACACCTCACAGGAATTACAGTGGACCACAATAATTAACCCCTGAAAACAAAACAGTTCTAATTACAACCATTAGCAAATTAACGAAAAAGAGAGACACCCGAAAACAACTCTTTTCTTTTATACCAAAACACAATTTCTATATTCTAACTTTTACATTCTTTCACAATAACGCTTCGATAAAAATTAATTCATAAATAAAACTGCGAAAATTAGATTAACAGGGATTGCGTGTGTCTGTATCAAATGTAGTTAGAATCGATATCAGTTTTCAGACACAAAAATTTGAAATTATGTAGCTAGTAGTGTTTTGAAGTATAAATGGTACTTACGCTGATCGATTGGGATTTGGGTAATTATTTGCTTAATTATGGAAACAAATAAATTAGGGAAGAACATGCATGACCTTTGTTGTTAAAAGATTTAATTGAATAATGTTTGTGATTGTTTGTTAGTCGTGTACTTAAAAGGATGCAAATGAAACAATTGATGTTAGAAATAAAGGTAATTAATTAATATAATTGATAATGATTTTGCTAGAAAAAGCTTTTGCTGACACTAAGTATTTGTTGGTAATTAATTATGTGTAATTACATAAGAATTGTTCAAGTATAGAGCGATAATATAAGATTCATTGTACATGGAGAATTTTTATTTTTTAAGCCAGCACAAAAAAAAAAAAAAAAAAAAAAAAATGTGCTGGCTTAAAATTTATGGTGTGTGAAGAAGTTTTAAAATCTATATATTGATTGTACACTAGTTTTGAATTTAGTTTTGGTGTTTTTTTTTTTTTTTAACATATGAAAATTTCTTGGACATATTTTTCAAATATGTGTATTCTGAGAAATGTAATTAGTCTTTATTTTTCAAGTGAAATACTTGAAAAATCTCAAGTAAATCATAAACGAAAAGTATTATCAATAAGTTTAAATGTAAAAACAATTAAGAATTAAATCTGATTAGATTTTTTTTTTCTTTTTTTTTTTTTTTTTCTAATTGGGATTTTTAATAATTTAACAAATAATTGTTTTAGAAATCTTATATAATACTATACTGAAATATTTCAATTCATTACAAAAATATTTGTGTACTTATTTGTAAAACTTAGAGATACATTTGAGATTTTGTGATTTGTCTCAAGAAAAATGTGAATAATTATCTTTACCGAACGAAACTTTCTAGATTATATCAAAATTTTATCACTCTCATACATGTATTAAATTTAATAGCTTGATAGCAAGTAAAAAAAAAAAAAAAAAAAAAAAAGAGAGAGAGAGAGAGAAGAAGAAGAATAAGAAGAAATCGCATTTTAATCTGAATTTTTAATAACTATTAGACAGAAGAAAATTTCGGAGGGGGTATAATATGTAATCTTAAGTGTTAAAAATGATGTGTAACTTAAACATTTTTCACAAATTTCCAAATATTCGGGGAGAGGGAAGACACTCTTGGTGGTTACAGCCTTCCCTAAACTTACTTATAAATTAATTAAAATTCAGTTAATAATACGATTATAAGAAGAGAAATTTTTATAATCAGTAAACATCAAATCATTTACCCAAACTTTTAATTATTCAATAATTTTTATTGCTGATAAAACTCTTGTTTTTTCCCTATAGTTTCTAAATTTAGTAATACTATAAGATGTCATCGATAGAACGCAAATCGACAATAATTTTAAATTTCTTCTAAAAATATTGAATATATATAAAATTCAACATTTCCTGTTTAAGTGATGTATACCAGATTATCTAACTCAAGTTTCCCAAAGATTCTTTTTGGATAATTTGTGCATCTAAATATCTAGACTTCAGAAAAATATAGCGATGCTAGAGAAAAGAAATATGTTCAAGACTTTTAACTGAATATAAATGGAAATTTATTGATCTAGAATGCCAAATATATCTATAATACATTTCTTTAAGTGCTAAAATTTCTCCAGAAAAATCTCTGGCAATACAATAATCGATATGAATGTGCTCTTCTTTATACGCAAATGCCTATAGGTACATGAATTATACATGAACTTTCTATGTAAAATCGTTTCATTATATTTCTACTGTCTTTTTCCAAAGTTTTGCTTTAGTTTTGAGATGTGCGGCGTAATCTAATCAGCATAAGCGAAGCGTTTGGTTAACAGACAGTTCTGTCAAACTAAAAATGGGTTTTAAATTTCTGAGTATGAATGTCTGTCGAAATCGCGCGACACTATTTTTTTTTACTTTTTTTTTCTTTTTCTTTTTAAACGTATATTAAAAAAAAAAAAAAAAAAAAAAATCGCAGCTGTTTTAGATAAATTGCGAGTGAAGTTCCTAAGAAAAATTACAACAAATAAAATAAATAGATTGTAAACATTATGTATGTATGTATGTATATATATATATATAAACATTTATTTATATTTTTAATAAATAACATAAAAATTCAACAAAACATTCAATTCAATTAAGTTTAAATTTTTTTTAAAGTTAATCGTCATATATTTTTATGTTGGATTTTAAGTATATCATTTATAATTTTATCATTATAATTTTATTCGTAATGATAATCGAATGTAATCGTTATGATTAAAAATATCGTCATTTGTTAGCTATCATTATGATAAACTAGTGCTTATAATGAAATACTCAGATGATTTTACTCGTTATATATACTCATAATGTATGTAATATACTGGTTAAAATGTGTAAGTAGAAACTAATTATTGAAATAAAATTTGAATTATCAATTCGAAAGTCAGCTACGGATTGCATAAATCTTATATTTAAATAGGGAATCCGCAATTTGGGTTAGTAAAGATAGGTCATTAATTAATTTTAATTTTAATTTAATTGTTATTACCTGTCCTTTTTTTACATCAATTTTTTTGTAGTTAAGTTTAATCCAATATCTAATTAAAATTGTACAAGAAGAAAAGTACCCTTCAAGAAAAGTGGTGTGAATAAAGGGCAGATAGAAACAATGCTGTAAGATAAATAAAAATATTGAGACACTTATTAGTATATTTTAAGTATCGTTTATAAAATATGCACGAGGCATTTGCATAATTTTTTTTTTTTTTTTTTTTTTAAATAATTATACACGATTAAGAATAAATTAAGAAATTAGCATTGACAATTTCCAATATACATCCTTTTAAGGTACATTTGTAATTTCGACCATCTTGTATGACACACATATACGTATTTTATCCTTTAACACGAATGAGTGTATTATGCAAAAGAATAACTCTAATGCGTATTATCCTTCAAATTTTTGTAAGTTTAAAAAAAAAAGAATTCATAGTTGTTGTTTGTAAATCCGAATTTCAAATTCAAAGTGTAATCTTCGATTATTCAGTATAACACTGTATCAAAATTCTTAAAATAAAAAAATCGTAAGTTCTGTTTTTTAAATTAACGTTAAGATTAATATTAAAGTTATCCTTAAATAAATTGATTAACATTATTTTATGAGGAAAAAAATAAAATAATTTAAAACGTTTTGATATTTTCTAAAAGTATGAACTAATTGTTATTTATTTCTTTACATTTCGAAAATTAAAATGTATCTAGTGATTTTTTTTTCTTACATTAATAATTCCATGACGCATTATTTCTATGAAATTGGGGGTGGGGAAAAATGAGATGAACATCTGACATTAATGCAAAAATAAAAATTTTTTAACTGTATGAAATTGGAATATTCGAAAACATATAAATCATTTTTAAATGCATTACATATGCAATATGTTAAAAAAAAAAAAAAAAGCGTGTAAAATTAAAGCATAAAATAAAAACAATTAAATTTTCTTTCAAGTTTAACATATTTCTATAAGCATGTTAAGTATAAACAATGGACCATTTACTAATAGAATTATTTTTATTTTTACAAAAGGTACTTTTGTATTTCTTGAGCTAGAGAAAGTTACCGGTCAACGTATTTTTCTCTCTCTATTTGATGAATTTTTACATTGTCTCACTAGAGGGCGTATCATCAAACGGCTTACAGGATGCCACAGAATCTTTAGTAATTGTGGAAGGCAGAAATGCCGTAACAAGCAAATATTAATTAGCTTTCTTTCCTTCTTTCTTCATAATTATCGTTTTATATTAAGCAGTACAGTCGTAGAAAAACTCTTATCAAAGCGTTATAGCAAAAGAATCTAAACAATTTTCCAGATCAAGCTCTTAATATTTAAGAACTAAATTACACAAGCTTAGGTGAGCACCTAGCATAGAAAAAAATAAAATAAAAATAAATAATAGTGGAATCAAAATGCCATTAATAATTATTTACAAATGAATCATAAAATAGCTGCCAAGGTTTACTAATCATCTAAAAAAAAAAAGGAAACAATAATTATATAAATTATAGTTATTACGAAAGAACTGGGCAACAAATCATTGTTTTTATAGAAATGTTAGCACATAGGAAGGGTTACGGGCAAATGGCACTAAATTAATAATTTAAAATTATTATTATTATTGTTACTTTTAAAATAGAATTCTGGTGAAAATCTGTAAATAAATATTAAAAATTTTCAAAATGATTCTATAAAACCATCGCAGTATAAAAAATTTTAATGATGTCAAAATTCACGAAAAAATAAATATTTTAAAAGAAATTATTTTAAGTAGTATAATAAGAAAACACAGGGGTAAAATGTCATTCAATGCTTAAATATAAGTGAGAATTAATAGGTTAAAATAAACTTCATTAAACAGATAAATGCTTTATAAGGAACTAAAGGTGATTCTTTTATACGTAATAGTTTCCTTTAGTTATGTAAGACTTTGTGCCATTTTTCTAAATTAAAACACTTACGACGAACACGTTTCTGGCATAATTGATACAACATGATCATTACAACTTTTGTGACAGATTTTGTAGAGTTTTACAAAAGTACAGATATCTTTCTAATTTCAATACGACTACATATTTTACATTTTTGCTTGTGTAATCTGTATGCTTTATTCAAATTTGCATATTGCTACATCAAGTGCTTATTCAAGTTTATCAAAAATGAAGGAAATGATGATCATTTTTTTTTAAAAATATAGCCTTTTTGTATAATACTTTAAAACAGATCAAGTATTAGAAATTACATAAACATCAATTTGCATGAAAATGCTTCCATTTAACATATATGATAACAATGTATAAGCAGTTGAATGCAAAAATGATGTATATAATATTTTTTAGTATATCTATCAAATTAATAAACTTTACTTTTTTTGACCACTTACCAGCACGTTATGTATTTTAATACCTCTCTTTATCTAGTTTATTTTATGGGAATTGCACCATCTTTAACCCCCTATTATTTGATTTACACCAAATTTCAACCGTTAGTATTTTATTTACATCATTTTTACACTCAAAAGCTAAATATTGGAAATTCTGCATCATCAAATTAATTTTTAATAACACAATTGATTGAAAAAAAACCTCGAACCAGAAACAAAATCTTTAAAAAATGAATTAAATATTTTTTGAGCAATTATCAGTCTAATCAGTCTGACATGGTTCACAAACCCAAGGAACGAAAGAAAATCATCAAAAATTAAGAAAATTAATTATCTTCAAGGAAGAAAAAAAAAATTGAGTATGTTTGATTATACAAAAGAAAAATGGCAAAAATTTTCTTTCGAAGAAATCATTATAGAAAGTAATGCCAGACGATTTATCAAAAGAAAAAAAAAAAATCGTATAAAAACATGCATGAATAAATCTTGATTAGATATTTCAACAGTCCTTTTCTTCACTTTTGTTCTCCTGTTCAATTTATGAATGGGAACATACAAGTTTTCTATGACTTGAAATTGATGGCCAGCTTTTTGGACTGTGATTTTTATTTCTGTCACTGGTTTCACCTTTGTAAAAGAAGAAGAAACCGCAAACGCATGCGATTATGATTTGGACCATGAAAACAATTGCTCCGATAATGTACAATGTCGACAAAGAAACACATAAGCCTCTGGTATTCGCCATGACGCGAATTTGATCTGGAAAGAAAGAGAAAATGAAACAATTAAATTACAGTGCTTCATTACTATAAAGATAACTAAAAAAGAAAGCATGTAACGCATTTTACTATATAATAGCTTCATGTTTGAATAACTTAAATTATAAATAACACTCATGTTTTAATATATAATGTCCCTCATGGGTTTTGTTCACTTAAATTGTTACATATATATTTTTTTTAATTTAACCAGGAAAATGATGCTGTAACAGGCTAAATACAAACACCTAAAGTATGTTAAACAGCTTTTCAATATTGAGCCATCTTCCCTAATTTATAAAACCAAATAAAGGGCGCTGTAGGCATTTTTGGCAAAATAACATTAAATAATTTGCCAATGTCATAAACTGAAGTGAAAAGATTAATTCTTCAGTAGTGAAAGTAGTTGGTAAGTTGTTAGCTGCAAGATGTTGCAGCGGCCTATAAGAAGTTGTAGCTGCCTGTTGTATTTCTAGAACTTTATTATGTTTATTTATATTACTGCGCTGAAAAACTCTAAAAAGGGTTTTACAAAAAACCCCTAAAAGTTTTCTTTTTACAAAATGTAAATATTTTTTTTGTACATATGAATGTCGTATAGTGTTTATTATAAACATAATAAAATGATCCGGGAGTATTATTTATTTTAATCATTGCCCTGGATTCATTATAATACATTATAAACAAAAATTAAACACAAGAAAAGTGAAAATAAAAGTTTTATTTTATTTATTTATTTATTTATTTTTTTTTTTTTGTTAAAAACAAATAAAATAAATAAAATAAAATAAATAAATCGCGCTGAGAGAAAAAAATTATATATAAATACAGGGTGATTCAAAAAAACGTGGTTAAAATGACATGGTAGATTAGTCATATGACAAGGATAAAAAATCGCATAGGAACAGAGGGTCGCAACTGCGATCCGGAGCCGCTACAGGGCGTCTAAAATAATACATAACGCAAAGAGAAGAAATAAAACCATTACAAATCATTTTATTGATAATTACTCACTCACACGCGACAAATGCAAGCCAAATGTTAAGCCTACAGGAGATGCTCAAAGTTTTTCCCAGACGCATCGAGACACGCCTGGCATTTACGTTGCATAGAACGCCGCAGCTTCTCAAAAGTACCAGGTGTATCTCAAACACATCCTGCTGCAACAACAATTCTTCCTACCAAGTCTTCCGGCGCTGCAACAGGTGTTTCATACACAAGTCCTTTTAAAAATCCCCATAAGAAAAATCCAAGGGAGACAGGTCTGGTGATCGTGGTGGCCACGCGATTGGTCCACCGCGACCAATCCACCCGACAGGAAAAAGTTGCCTGCAGATGTGCTCTGACGTCTGTGCTGAAATGTGCAGGAACTCCGTCGTGTTGAAATCGAATGCGTTGACGAATAGACATCGGAAGATCATTCAGCATTTCTGGCAGAACCTCTTGCAAGAATATTTGATAAATGGGACCGTTAAGTCTTTCTGGGAGAATGTACGGACCAAGTAAACAGTCTCCTACAATGCCAGCCCACACGTTAACGGAAAATTTTCGTTGTGCGATGTGCGGACGTGTAGCATGCAGGTTTTCATCCGCCAAGGTATGCAGGTTGTGAAAGTTCATCACACCCTCTAATGAGAACGCAGCCTCATCCGTGAAGAGAACACTTGCTGCGAAGTTTCGGTCTGCAGCACTTTCTTGCAAAAACCACCGCGCAAAATCCAAACGATTGTTCCTCCCGATTCCAAAGCCTGGCGGGGTATGGATCTTTCGGGATACAACTCGTGTACTCGATGAAGGATTACGTTGGAGTTTTCGGACAACTCTTTCTTCAGCATGAACTGTCCGAGTTATTCGTTGGCGACCAGCATCAGGTTTGTGCACGTCAGTTTCCCATAATCGTCGATGCAGAGTGGTAAAGAATGAGCTGCTAGGCACCTTTCTACCAGGATATTTCTCAATATACATTCGCAAGGCTTCTCGTCCATTGCAGTTGGCCATGCCGTAAATTAAATGCATGTCAGCCATTTCATGGTGCGTGTAACTAGCCATGTTACGCCCAACGCATCCACGGCTCGAATGAAGACAATCTCCGTTTGCTCAGCTCGTGTTTGCATCGCAACGCCCTCTCGTGGCTCTAGCACCCTCTACAGGCGTTTGCGACCCCCTGTTCCTATACGATTTTTGATCCTTGTTGTATGACTCATCTGCCATATCATTTTGTCAACGTTTTTTTGAATCACCCTGTATATATATATATATGTATATATATATATATGTTTTCATAAAAAACAATGATGTTAATCATAACAATAGGTCCAAATTCTTTCAAATTTTCTTTTCTCGTGCAGTTCATAAATTAAATTCTGTTCTAAACAAAATTTAATTTTTGATGATAGGTTTATTTTTTTTTCTTTGTGACGTTATGTGGCCTTCTGCAACTTGAAAAACTTTTAATATTCGATAATAAGTTTCTATTATGATTCTAGTCGATCTGCGTCCGCCTAGCTCTGGATTTTTACCAAATTTATTTCTCCTTACCAGTTCAAATTAGAAAAAATGGTTTAAATTTTATTTAAAACAAATAACACTGCGCTGCAAAGGGGGAAAAAAAAGACCAGATACCATTTTTGTTGATTCTTATGTAAAATGACCTCCTGAATCCAAATATGACTCCCATTTTGCCCAGTCACCCACCGTTTTCTAGGGATACCAACCCCTCCCCCAATTTTTATCACTGCCCGGTAATTTTATGGCCTTGAATTTGATTTCGAGAATGAAAAAGAATCAATTTAACACTTAAAAACAAAAATGTACATATAATGTTTAATAAATAACATTCGAGTTCCTGTTGTTTGGCTGGTGCTGCCATCTTTTACCAGCTTCTGGAGCTAAAGTCGTACTTCCTCCCTATGAGGCGCTCTTAAATAACGGAAGACGCACCCCTCATGCCTAAAAAAAAAAAATCCGGATAGTTCCACTACCGGGCTCGGAATTTCCGAGTGGCATACGATAACAACAACAACAATAATAGATTTTAAAAATATAAGGTATGTAATACATAGTTTCAGTAGCAAATCCCCTTCCTAAATTTTCCCCTTGCCGCATATGTTGATGTTTTTGAATTTTTCAAATCTGTAACTCCTCAGAAGATATTTAACAGCTAAAATAATCCCCCCCCCTCCCATAAAAATCAAATTTATATCCATAAAATTACCGAAAAGTGATAAAAATAGCGGGCCATCGATAAAAAACGGTGGGTGATAGGGCAAAATAAACGTCATATTCGGATTCAGGAGGTCATTTTACATAAGAATTTGTCAAAATGGTGTTGGGGCCATTTTTATGCCGAGCAGCGTAACCTTACCTTTTACATCATGATATTTATGTGTTTAGAAGCCCAATTGTCTCCAGGAAATTAAAAATTACATCCTAATCTTTTAACTCAAATTTTATAAACGTGTTTATTTATTTATTTACTTTATTAATTTATTGTGAAGTTGTTAAAGAAACATAATAATTTATTATTGTTATTTTCTCCCGGTGACGTATTTCGGAAATCAAAACCAAACTTCATAAATAGTTTGAAAACCACGGATAAAATAATATTTTCTTTATTTTATTACAATATTTCAATTATCATGTAAGAGTTTTCATTAAATTACCTTTTTCCATTATAGTCACGATTGGAAATCAAGAGAAAAATTTTACTTAATTTGTTCCAATATATTATTGTTTTATCTATGACATCAATTTCAGCGTTACAGCGAAAAATAATTGAGTTATATAAATTTGGTATGACAAATTATCATTTCTTATTATTTTAATAAATATGATAGTAAAAGATTTTTTATTACCAATATATATATATATATATATATATTGGTAATATAAAGAAATTATTATAAAGAAAATATTGGTATTATAAAGAAAAACAAGTTTTTTTTTTTTTTTTTTTTTTAAGTATGTTATTAAAACTGATCTTCGAAGTTAATAAATAAACAAATAAAAATTATAAAGAAGAAGGAAATATTTAAATTTTTACATAGTTTGCTGTTAGTATAAACCTATAATCTAAAATAAATATTTTTTTTCAAAGTAACTGAAAATACAATATCTAATATAATATATTCACTTCTTTTCTATGGCCGATGACATTGACCTTGAACTTCAGTTCGTATTTCATACGATGTTCATAACCGATTAGATCATCAACCTTCATGGTCATCTAAAATCATGAATAGCTAACGAGTCAAAGTATAGAAAATGAATATTTTTCAATAACAGCTCCTTAATAACTGTTCATACAAAAACGGACTACACAAAACACTATTCGTTGAAATAAACCACGCCAAACCCACTGTGTAAGCAGTAATTGAAACGGATTATATCATGTTTTGCATTGTTTCGAATAAAGAGAACAACAGGGTGTTCATTATGTATAGAAAGATTTAGATGTACATATTAGTTTATAAAAAATACAACTCGAATTAACAATGTGATGTGGTTATCTATGCTAGTAGGCAAAAAATGTTGGTCAAGAACAATACTAAAGCATCCTGCTCATAATTTCTCGAATGATGCCAAGAACCGGAGAAAATGTTTTAATTGGTTTTCTCATTAGACTAACTGTAAACAATAAACAGGGGAAGCTTGAAGTTAAACAGATAAGTATCAATTGTTCTTATACAAAATCGAACAAGGGAAAGTAAATTCGAAAGTGGAACAAACAAAAGAAAATACTATTGGGAGAGTGATGGTAAACGAGATTAATCTCAGTACTGTATTCAATATATTTTCTGTTTGAAGGGCGGGGGATGGGAAGGGGGGAGCGATGGTGGCTTAATCTTCAGCTCATTTACAATTTCCATTGTGAATAGTAATTTGTTAGATGGTCGCAATAGCAAGAAAAAGACGTTTTAATTGGCAGAAGATGTCAAAAACGTCTTCAGGCAATTAAGCACAACTCGGGCGTAAAGAGTGATTTATTCACAGTCAGTTTTGTTTCATGCCTTGAGGATTAAAAAAGAATGATTTCATTTTTGGAATGGCATCAAACAAGTGGTGTATGAAGTCATTCTAGTTTCATTTTAAGGAGAATTAGGCATGTAATATGGAAGTTATGACACGATGTTGAGTCAAATTGCAGGTGAATCAGATATGCTCGATTGAACTTATGTGATTAACGATTACAAGGCTATTTATTTTATTGAAATTTAATATTAATTTATTTTAAAAGAGGATTTTAAACTGAAATAAATGATGATTATGTAAAAAAAAAAAACAGTGAAAAAAAAAAAAAAAAAAAAAGATTTCATACTTTAGTTGTTATGAATAATAGCAATATAATTATGATGAAATAGTAATAAAAAAAAGTTGCTGAATACTAAATTGAGCTTCAGGTTGAATGGGTTTTACGTCGTACTGGGATTACACAATGGGCAATCAACGATCGTCTACGATTCACCCCTAGGGATGCTGGAGACATGCTATCCTTTCTAATCTTTCACAGAGTTGATGATTTCTCACCTTCGTTAAACCCAAGGGATATTAATTTCACGGAAAGTGGAAGATATTGGAACCATGAGATATCTTCGTGCACCAAATGCCATTTATACACTACATACGATGGTCTTTGGCCGGCTCTAGTATGGAACATTCAATTCACCAGTTATCAGTTCGATGCTGCTTTCGAAAGTTAATAAATTCATGTAGTGAAACTTAAAAAAAAATTATTTTAGAGGAGGTCATAGTATTTTCATTTTTACGGTTTAATTTTAACAAAATTTATCAGAAATACTAAATGATATGTAAAAAATATTTCCAGTGTATTTGAAAAATTGTTAATAACTGGAATTATCAGCTTTTATTCATTATAGTACTTTAACAAATATCAAAAAATTAAATAAAAAAAAGTAAATAAAAAAGAGAAGAAATGAAAGAAAAAGAGAGAGAAATATACAAAGATAAATACAGAGAAAAAAACTAAAAGTTTCTGAACTTAATAGCAAGAATGTATACAACAAAGATAATTAGACGATTAATGAAAAAAATCCCCGTTATTTCAGACACGACATATTCTTTAAATGGATAAGTCTCACGTAAAATACTACATTTATATTTTTATATCATCATACAAATTATTACTGAATTATTTTCTATTTTGAAAACGTGTGCAATCACTTCTTTCTTATCTTCCACTCTCTCTCTCTCTTTTTAATATTGTTGTACAAGATGAATTATTGTTTTTGTAGAATTGTCGACGAAGTTATTTTTGAAATTCAGTACTTTTTTTTTTCTTCTAATAGAGGAAATTTTAAAAAGTTCGTAAATATATCAAAAAAATATTAAATATTTATGATGTAACTTGTACTGACAAGCCAAAAAATATTATGTTATACTTAAATCTTTGTTTCAAAAGACTTATATGAAATTACAAAAATCGAGGTAAAAATCAGTAATATTCTATGATTAATTCAGAAAAACTTTTGAAAATGAATGAAATTAGGATTAATTTATTGTCAGATTTTATCAAATTAGCTAATATTAATAAATGCTTTTGAATTTTGAATTTTAATTTTGGAAAGTATATTTTACCTGCTGTTAAGACACTTGAATTTACACTTGATGCATATTTTCAATATTTACAATTGACAAGTCTTTGCAATTTTCTATCAGTTTCTTTGGAGGAAGAGGCTTATATGAAGGGTGTACGTTTACCATGTAATTTTTATGGTTAAATAAAAACTATCATGCGCTTTCTAGAAATTTTTATAGAAAACAAGAATTTCGTTTAGAAAAAATAGGTATACAGTAATTCCCTTAACGATTGTCAAAGGATTACGTTATGTTCCAGAGATTAAGATTACGTTCTATGAAAATATCGTGAATCCCAAATTTGTGAATGTTTGACTACAGGGTCCCCTAATATATACCCCTAATCAAGAATTCTCATAAAACTTAAATTATTAAAATAAAAATATTTAATTTGGTGGCTGCTGATTACAATTGTATAATTACATAGTTTAAACTTGGTAAAGTACTCTGGGAACTATTAATAATTGCAGAAAATAATTATTTTATTTACGTATCTGTGGTCTATATTACACGAACGTATGTGTAATATGGACCAAGTGGTCCATAGTGGTTCTTCCCGTTTCCCAACAGTTGACACACTTGGAATTGTAAAACGAACTGTCCAGCATGTTCCCTCACACACTTGTACATCTGTTGGGAATAGCAGAAATGGACGAAACAAAAAATAGTTAATGGACGAAAAAAAAGGGGAGGTGTAATGGTTATATCCAATGGGCAGTGTGCGAAAGAAGTGATAATTTGATTACCTCTGATTCCCTGGCCTATTCTATAGCCTCAAGATTTTGAGTATGCGAAATATAGCATTAACAAAATCTCTCTGTTTTTATTATGGACCACTGGTCCATATTACACAACACAGCATGGTTCGTATTACACGCGTGAACAGAGCAACGTGGTTTCCAATCAAAAATCGCTATGCAAATTGATGCCCATGAAACGCATGTCTAAATTGTTCATAAAATAAGTACATTTGCTACTATTAACGCGAAAATTATATTACAATTACCTAACAGCAGAAAGTAGTACTTCCATTTTAACATACTTGTTACATCAATGGTCATATAAACCGAAAACTCAATTTCATAATCGTCCAAATACAGGTATGCATGTACAAGTCACTCCATGGTTTGTGTAACAATAATATTCACTAAACGCAGTGAGGTGGTTTCGCCATCTAGAGTTGAACATACAAATTTCCTCATGGTCCGTATTACACGATGGTCCATAATACACGGTTCTCATCCCTTACTTCAATGAAAAAAATGGGATTATATTCCAGAAAATTGAAATTATAATGACAGGCCTTTTAATGAAAGAAACGTGTTTATTCACAAGATGTACATGAGTAATACGCATTTATAAATATTATAAGCAAAATTGTATTATTAAAAAGATTCAAATTTTTTAAGTAATAAACTTAAAAATGTGGAAAATAATGCACAACCAATTTTTTTTTTTCAGAAATTGTAAGAAGTGCCTATCGGTTAGTGTGCTTGCAACAAGACTTGATATCTAATCTATAATAACACTGCGTTGGAAAAAAAAAATCGATCCCTGATACCATTTTTGCTGATTCTTATGTAAAATGACCCCCTGAATCCGATTGTGACTACAATTTTGCCCAGTCACCCACCGTTTTCTCGAGACACCACCCCCTCCTCCAATTTTTATCACTGTTCGGTAATTTTACGGCCATGAATTTGATTTGGAAAATAAAAAAATAATTTAACACTTAAAAATAATATATATATATATATATATAATGTTTAATAAATAACATTAATAATAGATTAAAAAAATATAAGAAATGTAATACATAATTTCAGTGGCAAATCCTCCCTTAAATTTCCCCCTTGCAGCAAATGTTAATGTTTTAGAATTTTCCAACTCTGTACTCCCTCAGAAGATATTTAACAGTTAAAATAATCCTCCCCACCCCCCCTAAAAATCAAATTTATAGTCATAAAATTATCAAAAAGTGATAAAAATAGGGGGCCATCCTTAAAAAACGGTGGGTGATAGGGAAAAATGGGCATCATATTCGGATTCAGGAGGTCATTTTACATAAGAATTTGCCAAAATGGTTTGGGGGCAATTTTCATGCCGAGTAGTGTAATAGGTGAAATCAAATTTTTGTGCACAAGAGTATCTCTTACTTTTAAGTAAATAGAATAAAGGGATTATCGATCCATTTACTTTGAATAACTAAAAGGCCATAAGGATGTGTTTATTGTAATAGATTTCCCACCAGATTGGCACTGCTATACTGTTTTACCTCTTTTGTGTGTTCGTGCATAAAACTGGTAAATAGATACTATTTTACACATTTTATTTTATCGAAAAATGATGTTTTTCATCCATAATTCATTGTGACTGGGTAAGAAAAAAAAAGTCGCGAATAATCAAAATTCGCAAATATTAAGAGACTGCTGTAGATAAACATACATTTTTATCTTAATTTCAAGTAGATGCGCTTTTTCATAAAATCGTAAGAGCAGCTTCTTTGTTAGAGATATAATATAAAATCTTTTTGTAAAAAAAAATAGAACCGACTCCAAATAACGTCACTTTTTCTGAATAGAAACTTCTAGATTTCACAAAATGTGTTGAATGGGTTTTGATGGTATACTTGATGATACTCTTCAACTTTGTAATTCACTTTTTTCTCTAGAAACGTTTTCGAGATAGGAACACTAACTCCGCTATTTTCCACAAGGTGGCGCTGCAAGCGGTTTAACCTTGTACTGCATGGCCACTTTGCTATACCTACATACCATTTTTATCACTATAGCTGCAGCCGTTTAGCAGTTAAAAGAGTTGGGACTGATTTTTTTGGGCACCCTGTATTTTCTTTAGATCGTAAAGATATTACAATGGGACCTATTTCAGATCAAGACCTTTTCAACAAAACAAAAAGTATCAAAATCGGACCATCCGTTCAGAAGTTATGAGCTAACAAACATAAAAAAAACATACGGTTTGAATTGAGAACCTTCCTTCTTTTTTTGAAGTCGGTTAAAAATATAAACAAGTTAAATAGTTCCTACCTTCAGAATTATCCATTGATTGGAACTGATTTTGGTTCCGTCTGGTTCCCAATGTTGGTATGTCGCTTTCAGTGGTCGGTTTCAAATTAGTGACCAGAAAAAGAGGACTCTCCATGGTTACATCAGTCACTACATCTCCTGGAAGAAGATCCATAAACTGGGCGGAGGCTGACCTCTTTCGTCTCTTCTTCCCATAAGAACGAGTATGAGACGATCTTGGGGATTCACATTCAGCCTGAAACAGAGAAAGTAATAAATGAATGAACACGACACTCTAATGAATGAAATAAATAATTTGAAATGAATGCAATGAATGAACTAATTAGAAAGAACGAAAGGAATATGAAATGAAGGAAATATATATGCAATAAATACAATGGACATGATATCAAATAAAGAAATTAAATAAACACAAAATGTAAATGAAAAAAGAATATAATATTAAAAATAATTATAAGATAAAAAAAAAAAAAAAAAAAAAAACTTTTTATATACCATGTTTTAAATTTTCTGATGAATCATAGAGCTCTTATCAATGTGCATAAAATTTTTAAAGTAATAATGACGTCAATTTTTGTGAGATGCATAATTTAACTTTTTATAATTTTTTAACGTTCAAATTTAATTAAATATATTTATTTTAATGTCGAAAGAAAATGATTTTTTTTTTTTTTTTTTTGGGGGGGGGGGGGGCAACAATTAAATTATGGCTAATATTTTAATAGCTTTTTTTAAGGCTATTAGGATGTTATTATTTTCATATTTTAATTAATTATAAGAAAACTAATCAAACATTCGAAAATCAGACTTCGAAATATTGTGCTGTCACCGGGTTCTGGGCTACTGTGAAAGTTTCAAATGTGTAGCTAGTAGGAAAGTTACTTAAAATTCGATTGCAAGATTTGTATCGGACAAACAAACAAACATAGAAACAAACAAAAATAGAAGTTAATAAAAACATGGTAATTAACTACACTATTATAATAATTATTAACACTATTTTACTGCAGTATGTCTATTACTAATTACTACAACAATTACTGATACTTTTTATTAAAGTGAATAAATACTAATTCAGTGTATTTAAATTAGAGGGGAAAATATCTGCCAGGAACAGAATTTAATTTCTAATAAAATAATTTAATTAATAATATTTTGCATATTACAAAGCTTATTTTTATTTATTTACTTACTTATTTATTTTGTGGATCCTTCTATATATGTGATAACTGTACACACTCGTATAAACCCTCGTTCGCATAACCTTTCTTGGTAAAGATTACGTCTATTAGGGTTTTAGATTAACTCGAAAATAAAGATCCGTAATTTTTAATCCTTCTATGAATTCTTTTCAGCTTTCTGAATTAAAATCAATATTAAAATCCCCCACCAACAAATAAGCCGAATCAATTATATAGAAATTTATTTATTATTTATTTATTTAACTATAACAACGTGCGAAAAATAGTTTACACCATGATTTTTAAACTGACTGTCTACAAAATGATCCAGTTAAAGAAAATGACGCATATGTGAAAAATGGATAATTCGAACATTTTATTGTATTTTTTTTATCTAATTTTTGAAAACTTTGAATTTTTCTTCTTCTCAGAAATGGAAGATTATTGTTTTACATTATTGTTTTATTACTTAACTAGCAAGCACGCCCGCTTAGCTGGTCACTATTTTTAAATGAACTCTATTTTTATTTTTTCGCCCCTCGCCCCTCCCCGTCTCTCCTAATAACTGTACACTTTCGAAAATATCCCTATTCGACTTGCAGGCCTCTAAAACCTATCTGTACTAATTTTGAACGGACTAACTGTATTTCTATTTGTTTTTACCCCATAACCCCTTCACGCCCCTGCTAATAATTTTACAAAATCGAAAATATCCGAAATCGATTTGTTGGTATCGAAAACCTCTATGTACCAATTTTGAACGGTCTAACTCTATTTTTATTTTTTTGCCCCCCCCCCCCCTTCTCGCCCTCCTAATAACTTTACACTTTTGAAAATATCCTCATTCGACTTGCAAGCCTTTAAAACCTATCTGTACCAATTTTGAACGGCCTAACTGTATTTCTATTTGTTTTTACCCCCATACAACCCCCTTTACCGCCCTACACCCCCCTTACCACCCCTCCTAATAATTTTACAAATTCGAGAATATCCGCAATCGATTTTTAGGTATCGATAACCTCTATATACCAATTTTGAATGATCTAACTGTATTTTTATATTTTTGCCCCTTCCCCCCTCCCGCCCCTCCTAATAACTTTACACTTTCGAAAATATCCCCATTCAGGACAAACGATTGTATATAAATAGATAATCCAATAATTAACAATTGATTTGTAAATATGTAAAATTTTTATAATTCATAATGCAATAATTGTCTTGTCCCCCAATTTAAATAAAAGGAAATTGTTATACGTTCAACGTTTTCGCCCTGAATAGAAATGCTTTTATTATTCACATACAAAAAAAATATATTTTCTGATTGAAAACAATTATCCTGTCGTACTAATAATTATGTATTAATTTTTGAAATCTGATTTTTGTTCATAGTTTTTCATGTTGAAAATTAATATCCATGGCAACAATAATTTTACATACATATATATTCAACAACATAGCCATTTTTCCTCATTGAAATGGCACTGTCGAAGTTCAGAACATTTTAAATGAAGAAATAATTATGAATTGGGCAAGATAAGCCGCTAAGAAATTACGCCAGAAAATTAGTTTATTTCAAGACATTTTCTGCAAATGTGTCACTATACATTTTTGTTGCAATTTCTTCTAAAATTTGAAAATCATTTTTTGGAAGCGTCATTCAACTGCACCAAATGAAGTTTTCTTCAGTTTCTGGACAAAGTATATATTTTGCGTGTTCGCGATAAATCACTTCTGACGTAAATTATAAACATTTATCATAAAATTACTCGTCTGTTCGTGAACATGACGCCATTTTCTCTCTTATTACATCTAAAATATACGGAAGAAGGGTAGCGAAAACATATAAGTTCCAAGCAATTCGCAAAAATATTATAATTTTTCAGGAAATAGTACGAGAAATGTCTGCAATACTTCCCTAGAATGGCAAAATACAACATAATATGTAACATAAAAAAAATGGATGATGCTACTCTAAAAAATCGAATTGTTTGAAAAGTCGTTAACCAGCGTAACTACATGGAACAAAATATGTAAAGAAAAGATAAAACAAAAACGTAAAAATTCCCGCCTTTTAACAACGAAGAACATTTCTAGGGCAGTGACAGTCATGCATCGGAAACTTAATTTTGTTGTGGTTTTAGCTATTATGGAAGTAATCAATCATGCTTTTATCTGATACGACGTATTTTGATGATAAACGTGTCATTTACGATTCTCAAAATCTATCAGAAAATTGAAATACGATTCGACTCAGAGTACTTTTTAAGCTGGAAAAGTCTTGATCAATTACGATAATGGATAAAATTAGAGTAATATGAAAGCGATCTGCTGGTTGATCGTGACTAGAATAAATTTTTAATACGCCAAATCGGATTAGAAAAAAAAAATAAATAAACGTTAGGATTCTAAAAATATTAGTAGGTTATTATTATTTATCACAAAAATGAAATGCACGAAATAAAGGGAATTTATTATTACATATCGGCCATTTTCTACAATTATTCTTAAGATAGCATGATCTCAGTTACGACTTCTGAAAGTGAAGTAGAACGAATCTTAGCTTTTTATGTAAAGAAAATACTAACATCACATAGTAAAATTCCATATCTTATTAATTTATGTATAACGTATTATTTCGTATGTTTAGAACTTTTTACAAAACTATACAAAGAATGCAGTAAAAAATTGACGAGGTTGTTGCTACAAACTATCCTACTATTTATAATTTTATTTAGTAAAATTTAAAATCCTAATCACCGTGGAATTTCTTATTTGAACTTAAAATTATAGAAGTAATTGCAGTTATTTTTGCAATTTCATTAATAAAAAGAACTTTTTCCTGTTTCCAAATCTAAACAAACCGTTTTCCTTGTATACGATCAAAATTGTGATACCATGTCACCGAATCCCCTCTTAGGTGCGATTCCTAGACCATCCTTAACAGCCTAGCTTTAGTAAAAGTATAGACAACGTTGATAAACCAAATCTAATGCAAACATAAGAAGATTAAAATTAGTATTAAAGAATAAGGTAGGAAAAAAATTATAGAATAAGGTGATAAACTTTTATAAAGCTAAGAAAAACCGCATATATATATATTGAAAACCTTTTCAAACATTGAATAGGTGAAACCAAGAAACATTGAATAAGATAAAACCAGAAAAAATACAAAGATTACGAATATCAAGCAACCTTAAATTGAAACAAGCAAATTCATTACGTTTTCAAGGGTATAGAATGAATATTGCATGTAAAATAGGTGTTATTTCTGTCTTGTTGTATGCAAACTGCTGAACATTTACAACACCCTATAACACCCCCAAAAAAGTAAAAGTTTAAACTGAAAGAATAATAGGTGAAAAACCAATTGAGAAACAAACTTATTTAAATTCAAGCAGCAATTTCAAAATTATTTAATGAAATACTAATAATAATAGTTAAATGAAATACTTGTAATAATTAATAAAACTAAAGTTTAACATACATTACACATGAAAAACTGGTATAAGTAGCTTGATCACTAAACAAACATGTGGCTGTATACAGTTAAATTCACAGTTAATTTTGGAATCGTATTAAATAGCTGAACGATTAATTTATTTTTGGAATCGTATTTGTCAACTGAACGATAAAGTTGAGTGAACTGTTTGATTTTTTATAATTAACCTAAAAGTGATAATTTAAAATTAAATTTTGATTAAAAATTGAGATTAATTTGATTTATGAAAATTTGGAAACTCAGAAGTGTCATTTTGTTGAAACATAAAATCAAAACTAGTGAGTAATGAGCGCCATCTTTTGGAGTGTAAAAAAAAAGTAATGACCCTTTTTTTTTTTTTTTTTTTTTTTTGTGTGTGTTTGCGTGTGTGTGTATGTGTGTGTGTGATGAATAAAATATAATGTTATCATTTAAAAATCCAATTTAGAGTTACTAAAAGAACACAGTGCAATATGTAATTAAAATTGAAGTTATAATTAAAAATAAACAGTTAATTTTTTAATTAATTTAGTTATTTATCTATTTTATTTCATTTGAATTGATCAAAATTGTTTTGTCATGTCTCCGGACCACCCTGTGGGGCGATTCATAGACCGTCGCTATTAGTCCAGTTTTACTACAAGTATAAGCAGCTCTATGCAACGTTCATCAACTTAATTCAAACAAAATTTAATAAGATTAAACCTAGAATTAAAAAATAAGGTAAGAAATGTTTTTTAAAAATAAGGCGGCAAGCTTTTTCAAGCTAAGGAAAGTCGCATTTTATTTTATTTTTAAATTAAATTAAATTTACTTATTTATATATTTTTTTAATGTTAGTTGTATTAATTACAAACTTCTTTTTAAGAAAAATATTTTTAAAAGAGTTACTGTTTTAAAAATATAAATAAAAATGCATTTTTAAAATAGAATGTTACACTCCACTGAATTCTAAAGTCCATATTAGTCTTTTAAATTTTTTTTTTCTTCAAATATACTGTAATTTTTTCTTTCTTTCTTTTTTTGTAGACTTTATAGTAAAAATGTACGTATGAATTTTAAGGTGTTTCTCAAACAAGAAATATTTTTATTATGCATAATATAAAAACATTGAAATACATGAGGCTTGAAGTATATATATATATATATATACAAAATAAAGAAAAACACAAGAGACCTTCACTGTTCTGCTTCATTCATAATTTGATGGAAAATCTATAAAAAAAAAAGTTTGTTTGAAATTTTTTTGCAATTCTCCAGGCATAAAAATAAACACGAAGAAGAAAAAAAAAAATAAGAAACAAACTTGGAAATATATGCAAAGAGGTTTTTTACACCAAACTTAGAAAAACATAGCTAAGTATAAAAATAGAACAAAAAAAAAAAGTTATTTTATTATACATTTTACAGTTTGTGAGTTTTAACAACATTTTTTTTTAAAAGATTTAAACGGTAATTATTCATAAATATTGCGCTAAACTGTTATAGTTGAATAGACATCATTTTATTAATGTGAAAAAAACGTATATAAGAAGAATAAATCAAAAAACTTTTTTATCAAACTTTTTCAAGACTTTCGAAGCCATCTGTATTTAAGAAAGTTCTTAAAACTTACTGTAATTTTTTTCATTCAATTGAGAAAAAAACAAAAACAAAAACAAAAAAAAAAAACCGCCATATCTTTTATTATTATTATTTTTTCCCCCCTTTTAATACGAAATCCCGAATAATTTTAGTAATAGTAATTTTTAAAATGTTTAATATTAAAATAAATACAAATAAATATATAAAGATGGCTTTGAGAACAAAAGCAAATTTAAAAAATCCATTCCCCACTTCGATACATTCATTTTCTAAGTTATTTTAATGAAATCAGTTTGGTATTTCAGTTTTCCTACAATTTCATGCTATGCTTCATGCAACAATCTCTATCATTTTAATTTAGGCAAAATATAGCCCTTTTTTCCCTATAATATGCAAGTTTTTCTAAGATAATTATTTTATATGCATTTTTGCTCATTGCGAGTAACAAAAATTATATTTTAAAACTACCCCATGCGATTTTCGGATTTTTAAAACTTCAAAACGTTAATATCATCAAAAAACCGAGGCCAGAATGTTTCGCAAATACCTAGGTTTCCCATACCGACTGTACAAGGAGACCAAAGCATGTAGAAATTAAGCAGCGTAATGTGTATGAAAATGTGTCCATCCGATTGTCGGCTATTTGGAGGCAGCAAAGCGTCATCTATCTTCTTCTATATAAATAAAGAGACGCGTCTGTGTGTGTGTGTCTGTCTGCGCTCTGGTGCTCACACTATTGATCGCAGAGCTTCCAAACTTGGCATATAGGTGCCTGGGACTCTGCAGGTGTGCACCTCATCGAGATTTTTTCGAAATTCGAATTTGAATTTTTTAAATTAACGTTTTTTCGATTTTAAATATTGTCTTTAATGCTTCATTTTTCATAAATTTAATTCTTTGATTGTAATCGTCTGCGTATCTGTCAGCGGTTATCTGTCATCGTCTGCGCAACGGTTATTTCACTATTTATTTTTCATTTAATACATTCATTTGAAGGCGAAATTCTTTTTCTTCTTTTTTTTAAATTTATTATATTTATTGAAAATCAAATGGTAATGCAATATAAATAAATTGTCATGTTTCTGTATAATTTTTATAGTATAACAACTTTTTATTTTCCATTTTAAATTAATTCCTTTAAAATAAAAATTCCTTTTTCCTTTTTTTTTTTTTTTTTTTTTTTTTATTTTATTTATAATATTTATTAGGGGAAAAAATGGTAGTATATAGTGGAAAATTATTAAACAGATTATAATTTATTTGCTTTTCATGTATTTAATTCCTTTTAAAAGAAAATCTACTTTTTATTTTATTTTGTTATACTGGTCGGAATCAAATCGTAATACAGTGTAAATAACGGGGGCTATAAAACACATGGTTCAAAAACAAAAACATATAATAGATGCTGAGATACAGTCATCTTTAAAATCGTAATTCTTAAATAACAGAAGATTCACATGTCGTCGATAAATACCCATACTGAAGTGAGTGCCCCGGAAAGACCTTTTTGCAGACAGTGGGAACCTGGATCCCCCCGATGCAGTACGGGCGGAAAAAAGAGCTGCCATAGGCAGCGGGTACTCGATACAAGGTCTAGAGCAATTTCAAAGTTTATTTATTTATTTATTTATAAATTATTATTATTATTATTATTTTATTAAGTTTTTATTTATAATGTGATGTAAAAAATAAATACTGATCCAATTCTTTTGAAAATTCATTTAAATATAGTGACCAGCGAAGCGGGCGTAGCCTGCTAGTATATAATATTTATTTGACACCAGAAAACTTTAGAAAAAATAAGTACATCATTATTATTTTGCCTGTTTAAGTGATTACATATAAGTTTGTAATGTTGTTTTTGGCTAAACTTTGTGCATTTGTAACTGTAACCTTTAACATAAGGCACAGGAACTAATATATCCGCGTATTTGATGAGATATTTTAAAGAAATTATCACTTTCTCAAATTATATCACTATTTTTAATTTCATTTCTTCATTTTCAATTATAACTATTGATGACTTATTCTATTTTGTAATTTCTGCCATTTTTAACTTCCATTACCCGACCACTGTAGGTAATGGAATTATTGTATTCGGCTCAAAAATTCGATGTCTAGTTTTCACCTGATTTATACGTTTTAAAGTCTCCTGAGTCCAAAAAAGTAGTTTTTGGCAATTGGTCAGTGTGTGTATGTGTGTTTATGTGTATGTATGTGGGTAAGCTTCTGACTATCATATCTCCGAAACTAATAATGATAGAACTACGAAATTTCAGAATTGAGACAGGTTTAGTATACAGATGAATTTTACAAATTTTAGTGAAAATTGGAAAAACGGAAGTGGGACTTATAAGTCCGTATCTCAAAAACGGTTCAAACGATTTTCTTCAAAGTTGCTATATAAACACTCTATTAGATGTAATCGGTAATAATAATAATAATTTAAAAAAAAATGTTTATTTTGAAAATTTAATATATGTTTATGCAAATACAAGATGTTTTATTCAATAATGTGTCACAAATTTTAATGCATTAAGGAAATGTGATAAAAATGTTTCCACATTTTTTGTTTGTTTGTTTGAATAAAAATATCTCTGTGTTTCAGGAAGATAAAAATGCTAATAAAAACAATAAAACTCTCCTGAAATTTCGTCATAATGTACTTATATTAATTTAAACAAAACATTTTAAGAAGAATAAAGAAAAAAAAGGAGGATTATTCTTTTGAAATCAATTTTCAAACATTCCAGTTTAAACATCTTTCCTGATAAAGTGTCTTGTTCTCGTATCTATTATTTTAAACAGCGTCGTAAAAATACTGATTTTCATTTTCTTTAATTTTTTTTTACTATCGGCATGTCAACAGATGGTAAAAGTACTATTCTTACAAACAAATATTACATCCTGAAGTAGTTATATATTTTACTGCATCTAAATTTACATAATGTGAGCGATAATTTTAGAAAATAATTCACACGCACATCCTTTAAAGAAAAAAAAAAAATCCTTCTTTCTAAAATGTAATCTAATTTTTTTTGTGGATTGCAGAATGTTTGATTTAAAATTCTTGGTGGTTTAAAGAAGTGAGTAAATTGATTCCACATTTTTTTTTTTTTTTTTTTCTTGAAAAAGAGCATATCTTCTTCTGCAATAAAAAAGGCGCTAAATGTATGGATAAAATGCATTTCAAAGTTTACTGATATTGTTCTTACACTTACTTAAAAACAAGCACTTTTACACAGAGAATATTTACGATATTCAGAAAGTAAAGATTCCTTGCTTAAAAATCAAGTTCTCAAACATTCCAGTTTAAGCATCTTTCTTGAACAAGTATTTATGTACTCGTAACAGTTATTTTAAAGAACATCGTTAAAGATACCGCTATACATGTTGCTTAATTTTCTTCACTATCAGCATAACAAAAACTGAAATAAATATACAAACAAACACTACATCTCACGGTTTACTGACTGAACCTAAAATTACATTACGTGAACGGCATTTTATCAGCAAAATTCACATACACAAAAAAAAAAAATCTTGTTTCTAAAATGTAATCTATTTAAAAGAATATTTTATTCAAAAATTTATCACATACTTTAAGGTAGTTCGAAGAGGTGATTACATTGTTTTCACTTTTTTCCCCCCTTAAATAAAAATAAACCTTATTTTACAAAAAAAAAAAAAAAAAAAAGTTAACATTATGAATAAAGCGCATTCTAAACTTTTTCCGATAATATTTTCATAATTACTTAAAAACCAGCATTTTTATGGAGAATATTTACGGCATACTTAAAATAAAAATTCTTCTTTTAAAAATCAAATTCTCAAACATTCCAGTTTAAACACCTTTCCTGAAAGAGCGTTTATGTACTTGTAAGAGCTATTATTTAAAACGACATCGTAAAAACTACCGATTTTCATCTTGCTTGCTTTTTTTCTTTACTGTCGGTATACTAACAGCTGGAATAAATACACTAACAAGCAGACAAACAAATAACTACACCCTGAAGTTTACTAGTGTAGAATACAAAATAGAGATAAAAGGGTTGGTTGGTTGGTTGTAGGATTTAAGGCCAATTGACTCCTGTTGTGTCCTAGGCCTAGAGGGGGAATGCCCTCCGTGGGGGTCTTTCTAAGGGGTCCTAGCCCGTATTTACGCGAGTTTCGGAGGAAACCACGGAAAACTCCGAACGGCTAGGTCGATGAGCGCGACCTGGGATCGAACCCGGCACCTCCCATCTACCAGCTTTGAGCGCAGAACCGCTCGGCCGCTGGTGGGCCAGAGAGATAAAAGGGATAAAGATCGTTCAATGACACAAGGAAGAAATTTTCGATTTTATGATCATCCTAAAACAACAAAGTAATTTTGAAAAAAATGTTTGTATTAATCATTTGGAAATTAAATTAATAAAAACTATTTGAAGCACCTATCTTGTCAACATTAGCGTTTCTTTCTTCTTCTTATTTTTTTTTTAACCAGATTAAAAAGCACATATTGACACACATCACAAAATAATTCTAAATTTACCTTATTCCTTAAATTATGGACATAATGGCAACTCAAGTTTTCTCAATTAATAAAATTTTTAAGAGTAAATATTCAGCTTTATTTTAAAACATAAATAATAATAATAATAATTTCAAAATAAAAATTGTACTGAATATTATTTGGAAAATAGATGAATAAAAAACAACAATTACCAATACTGTCATCAGGAGACTTTTTATTCATCCGAGAAAATAATATTCTTAAAAATTAATTATTCTAAAGTTAGTGTAATTGTTATTTAAAATAATTTATTTACTAGCAGGCTACGCCCGCTTCGCTTGACAGTATATTTAAATGAATTGTCAATAGAATTGGATCAGTAATCATTTTTTACATCACGTTATAAATAAACACTAAAAAAATTATATTTAAATTGCTTTAAACCTCGCGTCGGGTGCCTGTTGCCTGCGGCAGCTCCTTTTATGCCCGCATTACATCGAGTCAGGTTTCCACTGCCTGCGAAAAGGTCTTTCCAGGGCACTTCAATTTGGGTATTTATCGAAGACAGTGGATCTGCTATTATTAAAAAACTACGATTTTAAAGGTGATTGTATTTCAGCATCTATTAAAATCTTAGTTTTTGAACCATGTATTTTACAGCCCCCGCTATTTACACTATATTACGTTTTCATTCCGACCAATATAAAAAATAAAATAAAAAGTAGATTTTCTTTTAAAAGGAATTAAATGCATAAAACTCAAATAAATTTTAATCAGTTTCATTCTTTCTACTATATACTAACCATTTTTCCCCCGATAAATATTATAAATAAAAAAAATAAAAATTCTTTTAAAGGAAAAAAGGAAAAATAAAAAGTTGTTACTCTGTAAAAATTATACACAAACATATCTGTCACAAATGAGCCGCTCAGTGCACACATCGATTAACTCCATAAAACAAAAAGTTGAGAAACGCGATGATGTAATGTATATTGTTTTTTAAAATTCCTCTGATAATATGAATTCAAATATATAATGTAGAATGCATAATTGCAGATATAGCTTTCATCTAACGGTGTATAAAATTAATAAGAAAGAATAGCCAACAAACAATCGTCAGTAATGTTACAGTTTTTATGTGACTGGTGGAGTTAATCGATTTGGCAACTGAAAAAAGTAATAAAGTTAGATTAAGTCTTTACATTTTTAAGTTTTTTATTACAGAAAAAGTTAGTTATTATACATTTTTATCACAGCTTTTCCATAAGAATGTATGTTGTTAGTTCTGTTATATTATAATTTTTGTAATTAATTCATAGCAGTTTTATGTCAGCGGCATTATTCTTTGGGATGATTCAGCAATATTATAAATAATGTCTTCTTCATCAGCTGTATGCGAGGATTCGTCATTTCGATTTGTTGACAAGTTCTTATAGTAATCGTGTTTAACAGGAGGAATGAATTTTAGCAGGTCCATCATGTCTCTCCATTTTTCATGATAAAAAAATAATCATGATAAAAAATAATCATGATAAAAAAATCTAATGATTTGATTTAAATACGATTTTCTGTAAATTTCTGTAAAATAGAGATCCAAAAATATGGTATTTTTATTTTAGCAGTATAATTTAAAAGAAAAAAATATATTACTTTTACTACAGGTAAAGTCTACTGTAAACGTTGTTCTTTTTATCTGTTTACCGATGCGATTTTGTTACGAATATTATTGAGAGGGAGAGAGCATCTTCCGCTGTTTAAAAACAAATAAGCGTCGATGCACGGCCAGAACAGATACAGCGTTACCGAAACGATTTACATTAGAGTATGGAGTTAATCGAAATGGCTTCTGAAATAAATTACTTATTATTCAATGGCCAAAAAAAATTTGCCATTTAACGGTGCTAATCTTTATTATTCCGGAAAGTTATTATAAATACAAAAAGTTATGATTATACCAAGTGCTTTGACATAAAATTTAAGATTTTTCAAAAAGTGGAGTTAGTCGATGTGTGCACTGAACGGCTCAAATACGGTTTTAAGTTTAAAATTTAAAATTTAATATACTTAATTTTTTCTACTGCATTGCCATTTTATTTTCAATAAATATAATAAATTTAAAAAAGAAAAAAAGAATTTACCTTAAAATGAATGTATTAAATAAAAAATAAATAGCGTAATAGCCGTTGCTAAGACGCGCAGACGATTAGAAAGAAAGAATAAATTTATGAAAAATAAAACACAGAAGCCAATATTTAAAACCGAATAAAATAATAATAATAATAATAATTCGGGGAAAAAAAAAAAAAAAAAAAAAAAAAAAAAAAAAAAAAAACTCAATGAGGTGCACACCTGCAGGGTCCCAGGTACCCACTTGCCAAGCTCTGTAGCTCTCGGATCAGTAGTGTGAGCACCAGAGCGCAGACAGACAAACGTCTCTTTATTTTTATATAGATTGTTAAAATAGGTGAATATTTGTGACAACTAATTTATGAGCATTCAAAATTTACTGATTTTAATCTCTTTTGATAGATGAAAATGTTTCCTGTTTGGTCTCATATATTTTATTTTTTAATGGTCGTAAACTAAGTGTTTGCGCTATATGTAATTTTTCTGGGGGGAAAAATTAAATGTTTAAGTTTGATTTTGTAATGTAAATTAAGATATTTAATTCAATAAATGAATAAAAATTGTAATAGCTTTTAAAACTTACTATTAACTTGATTTAACTTAATTTATGATTAATATTAAATAAATGTTAGGTGACGCTGATTTAATTACAGAACCTATCCAGAATAAGGCACATACTGTAGTACAATTTCTGTTTTTTAAACATTACACAAACCTGTGTCAGTTTTCAATCTACAGTGATCATATGCAACTAAGGAAAATAATAAATATTTGCGTATGTGCAAGTTAGATCACAAAATGGTAGGTTTTTACAAACAAAACACAAGCACATTAACTGTTAATATGCAACTGTAATAAATATAAATGTATAAGTATTTTCAATTTATTATAAATAATTTTCTAATTCTAAAATATAATTATTAACTTGAAATTAAAAAAAAAAAAAATCCTAGTATTTCTTATAAAATACTTAAGTTGTTTTTGTTATTTTCCGCACTTGATGCGAAGTGAATGTTTGATACAATCTTAAATTTCGAATAAATTACGAAATTTTTCTATTAGAATATTTGTAGTCAATGATGTTCAAACACGTATCATAAATGTTATTTTGAAGTTGTCTGTTACATTTATGATCCTCAAAATGGACATTTATGCTCAATTTTGCCCTATTCTGCCATGTTAAGTAAATCGTAAATTCCAAATAACTTATGAAATTTTAAAAGTCAGGGATGTTCATGCCAGTATCCTAAATGATATTTTAGAAGTGTTTTGATATCTTTACGATGAAAATATCCCTCAAGATTGACGTTTATGCGAAATTTTGCCCTATTCTGCCATATTAAATAAATTGTAAATTTCCAATGACTTACGAAATTTTTAAATTGGAAAATTCATAATCTAGGATATTTATTTCAGCATCTTATATAGTATTTAAAAGTAGTCTGACATCTTTACGATAAAAATATCCCTCAAAACCGACGTTTATGCGAAATTTTGCCGAATTCTGCCATGTTAAGAAATTTGTAAATTTCGAATAATTTGCGAAATTTTCAAACTAGCATGTTTATAGTTAATGATGATAACCCCGGCATCAAAACGGATACTTAAAAGCTGTTCTTACATCTTTACGATAAAAATATTTCTTTTCATGCACGTTTAAGTGAAATTTTGCCCTATTCTTCGATGTTAAGAAAATCGTAAATTTCGAATAACTTCTGAAGTTTTTAAATTAGAATGTTGCAAATTAATAGGGTTCTTGCCAGTGTCATAAATAATATTTTAAAACTGGTCCGACTTCTCTGTGATCATTTGTTCGTGAGATATCGTGCAAAAAATCTAACAAACTAACGGACTAGCAATCTAACAGACACCCTACAGACGGACACCATACGTATTTTGATATATTCGGATACTTCACACCTGGAAACGTGAAAAAACGTTTAAAAACCGGGGTCGAAAATTTTCACGATTACCTAAGTTCCCCATAGCTATAGTATTATGGGGAACTAAAAAAGCTTTGTATGAAATTATAAACTGGAATCTGGAATGAAAATGAAATTCATATATTACCGGAGGGCAGGTATCCAGACAATAAGAGACCGTCATTTGGAATTTCACTGCAGAATCGGAAGCAAATTTAAAAGCCTGGAAAGGAGCCACAAGCGATTTCGAGCCAGGAAGTCTATCCAATGCTTGAATTACACTGGGTTCAACAGGACATCTGAAAAAAGAAAACAATTTGACTTAGGAATGATATAATTAATAATGAAAACCAGATAATAACTAACAAAATTAAATAGACCAAATTGTGAACTATAAACAGTTTTAACAAAGTAATTAAAGCTTTATGAAGATTTTAAAGATAAAAATAGCAATGGCATTAACGTACACAGGATATACAAAATGGTGCAGTTAATATATATACACTGAAAAATACAAATTAAATTAGGAACGTGAAAATTTATTCAGTAATGACAAATATAAGTGCACACTCTACATCACCTAATTAATCCTCGTATATATATATATATATATATATATATATATAGTGTATATGTATATAAAATAAAAGATGCCCGCTAATTTCCACCTTAACATGAGAATGGTGGTAGCTATTACTTTAAACGTGATGTCTAGGTGGGGGAAACTATTGCTTTGAACGTGGTAATCAATACAAATTGAGATCATATATAGCGCTATTTGTTGGCAAACAGCTGCGTTAGCGTTCATAACTTGGAAACAGTAAAATACGTAGAAGAAAGTCAAATACAAAGTTGTAGAGCATCCGCGATTTGGTACAAAAAATTCTCTGCGAAATATTTTTCTCAGAATAAAACGGGAAAAATGTGTGTTTGTTTAGTCACGATTTCCTAAAACTTAAGATGTCAAAAAAAAAAAAAAAAAAAAGATTTTAGTTTAATTTGTTGCTCTACAATAATTTTTTACATAATCTTTGACGTTAGGTCACCATGAAATTTCCTACGATTGATTACTTGTCTATAAAATGAAGTACTATATTCACTCTCCCAACAGCATTCCCATTACATACAGTACTCGCAAAAGAAATGTAGATTAGTCTACATAGGTGTTATTCTTATGTTTTTCAATGCCTGTTTATCTTTTGAATGTTGATTGCCGCAGATGACCCATTACAGCTAGGTAAAGAAAAAAAAAAAAAAAAAAAAAAACAGATTACAATTTTAAGAAAATAAAAGATTGCACGAAACAAATAGTACAATATGAGACACGCAATGGCAATGTTACGGTATGTATTTTTTGTATTATACTGTTACAGTATGTATTGGTATGTGGGAATGTATTTCCATAGCTGTCAACCATGTTTTTCGATGGGTGTGTTTGCCTTTAGGGTTTAGAATGTTGATTAGAGCATATATTATAATATGTATATAAATAAATAAATAAATAAATAAAAATTTGATGTCAATTTGAAGAAAAATAAACACATTGTATTTAAGTAAATATCATATTATATACAAACAATGCATACAACACTTATTATTACTACAAAATTGCAACAATACTATTCCTGCCCCCCCCCCCCTCCCAAAGAAAAAAAATATATATCGCTACCTTTTATCAAGTTAAGGGGGAAAAAATATGTATGTGGTAGGCAGTATTAGAATCCAGAGTAAAACTAGAATAATGTTTATGTATTTTAAGAAGTTTGTTCTCAGACTCCATCATTCAGTCAGTACCAGTTTTTTTTTTTTTTTTTTCGTGCTTTTTCTTGCACTTTGGTTAGTCTTTGGAGGTAATATCACAAATAAGTAGACTGCATGCATACGGTTTTTTGAGAAAGCAATTTATTCGTTGGTATTTGTTTTATTTTCTACACATTTTAATTTATTTGTTTTCTTCCATTATTTTTAGTATTTTTCATATTTATTTCTTTTCGTTGTCATTACGATTTTCTGTCTAATAAATGAAAAGTATGTTGACTGCTTTACTGCTGCACTAGTTCTTGCTTACGGTAGAATCGTGCTTAATTCTTCCAACACGAAACAGTTAATATTTGTTTGTGACTATTCTAATGTTTGTTTACGAAGTTCTTAACATTGAACATAAGTTCTGCAGCACTTTTTATTGTGACTTCATTTTAATACTTTCGGTCATTTTACTTCGCCTTTGTTACGTTGTCAGTCGACAAGATTGATTACTTGTGATGCCGATTACTTTTTTGCATGCCACCCTATCTGGATTAAAAGTGCTCTGATCTTTTTAGGAACTGTGATGTCATTGAACCTGATATCTGTTGGTGATTTGACTATTATGATGAATCTCCTCCATTCATCTTTTCGCTATTAAAAATTTGGGATTGGCTTTGTTATTCAAATGCCACCAGTTTGTCATAAAATGAATTAAAATTATTGGGGGAAAGTAAAAAAATGAGATAAAATATCAATCTCAGTAATTAACAGAAGTGAGACAATCAACATTGAAAACTATTTCAAACTCTATGAACATGTAATTAATAACAATAGTGAGACAATTAACATCGAACATCGAAAATTGATTTTAAATTCTATGAACATGTAATTAAGAAGGTAACAGAATCTAGAACTAGATTTATCAGCAAATTATAGAATGTTTCAATTTGAAATGATTAATATAAAGTCAGATGTGAAGATTTAAGCTAAATGTATTGATAATTTTGATTGATAAGCTGTATTAGTTAACAAGAGCTAGTGTATTAATTGAAAAAATAGCTATTATAATGTTTGAAATCGTGATGTCTATTTGCTTGAAAATCAATGTGTTTCACCAGTATGAACCTATAGGTGTGAAAACATTTACGCACATGTAGAATAAATAAGTTGCAAAAATTACAGAAATTCAAAGAAATACGGAATAATTATAGCAGAAATATATATATTTTAACCATAGCAGAAAGACAAGGAGAAAATAAAGGATAACCTTGAACCTCACAAGTCAAAGTTTTTGACACCATAGAGAAAGTAATAGAGTTAAAATGGCAATGATCTGAATGTATTGCATGGAGGTGCGACAATAAATACTTCGTATTCCAGAGATGTCAAACGACCGAGATGACAGTCTAAATTGAGATGGACTTATGCAATGAAAAAATGTCCAGTGTTAATTGGATGACAAAAACACTAGACAGAAAACAATGGAAATATCTGTGAGACATATGCATTTTTATTACAGGACGTCCAACAATCTATCTGTATTAAAAATGACCAGTTTGAATAATGACTATGTAATTCTGCACGCTAGTGGAGAGATAAATTCTGATTTTAATACTATTCAAGCAATTCCATTTAAAATTTTATATTTTATTCTATATATTATTTTCTTTTCTTTTCGAATTTTACTCACTTCCCAGGGTTCTGATTTAAAAATATCCATTTTTTTTTTCCGGATCATTATACTGCAAGAAGGAAATTACTGGCTTTACTTCGTCCGAGTATTGCACCAATCACAAATCAGATAGACTGCCGTTTAGTTAGACCGAAAGAAGTGTTCCGAACATGTCTAGAATAAATTAGTGTATTTTCATTCAGTTTGAAAATGCTTATAGTACCACATCCTATGTTAAAGTTAAACAATAGAATGTTTTTACTAATAGTTTTTAGAAGTTTTATTTTTGGCTGTCTTAATGTATATATATATATATATATATTCATATATATATTAGAAAGTGTTTTCAACTTCAGCTTATCTATATATCTGACTCTTTGCATAAATATTGACAGAAACTAATATGTGCATAGTGCATATACATATGTGCATATACATATGTGCATAACATACACATAACTAATGTGCATATACATATAAATTTACATGCAATTCTGCTGAGTAATGCCTGAGATAATCACCACAAAATTTTCTGTCTCTCTATTTCTCTCTCGCACACACAGACAGACAGACAGATATTTTCAAAAAATGGTTGAATCCCGTTCCGGAGCTCTCAAAACGTGTAAATGCACCGAAAATTGGAAGTCAAGAATTTTTACAAAACTAACTCTTTCTTCTATTAATATAGAAGAAAGTAAAAATTCAACATATTCGAAAGTTTTTTCGACTTCGGTTTACCTATATGTTCGACTCCTTGCGAATGTGTCGGTTTATCTGTCAGGCATTTAAATTTTATAAATTCACTGGATAAAGGTAATTAGTTACAAGGTAATTATTATTTTAAAGCATATATGTTACTGATGTCCACAATAACGTGTTCCCCATCAAAAACAGCGTCAGGTTATTGAGATGTTTACAGGGCTGGCCAAAATAACTGGGATGCATTTTGATATATATGGTCAATATGTGTTTAGAGTAAAATTTTAATATCATCTTAACCACTGACAGTGTCTTCATTTACTACTATCTATCTCTCTCTCTATAAATGGTACGCATGTAAATGTACTTAATTTAATTCATAATAAAATACCATTTAAAATTTAAATGATTAAGAAAAGATCTAGAAAGATATGATTTCTTTTAATTAAAATTGATAGCTTAAATATATAGATTAATCAACCACTTTACATTTTAAATAAATAAGAAATCCGACGCTAAGATAATTAATTAAAAACAATTCTTTAAAATAAAAATTAATATCGACAGTTAAAGTTCAAAATTATTGAATTAAACACCTGAAAGAATAAACAAACATTAATGAAATAACTATTTTTACTTTAAAGAAGATTAAACATTTATGCAATTTTAGATTGCAAATGTTGAATAAATAGAGAATTTTCAATTCTAGAAAATAATAAAATCCTTCGAAATATGTTTATTTACACGTACAAGAAACAATATTTTTATCGACTAGAACATAAGAGCAAACAAATGTTTAGATTCGTTGTTGCCAATACATTTTTGTCAATTCTTTTTCAGAAATAGAAAATTAAATGAAAGTTTAAAAGACATATAATTTGTCTCCCGAGAGACCAGCCTTGAGGCAAAGATGTTGTCAGGTGGGTAGTGTTGGTTCAGTCAAGAGACTTTCTTAAAAATTGGATTTGTTCAACTAAATCACAACAAAGGAAATCGGAAAAATCATTTTACCAATATTTAGTATATATACATTTTTTTTTTTAACCTTAAGATGCTTTCGGCATTATGTATCTCATAGATAGTTTTCTTTTGGAATATAAAGAGAAATCGCTTTAGGAGATGTAATTTAAATTGCCCAGCACCATTCCATGTATAATGATTGTTTGGTAAATTCAATAAAAGAGTTCTTTCGATATAGTTTAGCTCATTAATATTTGCATCTGCTTCGTTAGATGCCTTTATGTATTTATTTATTCTTCTAGATGTTCCATTTTTAGAATGTATGCTTACAATAATTTATCATTAAACTAAGATTCTGAATGAAAAAGCTGCTATTTATAAACAGATAAAAATAGAAGTAATTTTGTTTGATTATTTATTCCTTATTTACTAAATAACTGAATGCAGGTTTAATGAATTTTTTTTTTTTTTTTTTTATGTTTTTGATTCTTATTAGACTTATTAGTTAGTCCATTTACTTATTTATATTAACATTCTTCCTAATATTAAACAGTGCATTTATAATCCAGTCATTTTTATCCTTCTTTAAAAATCTGTGTCATGTTTAAAAGAGTTACGTCCTGTATAACCTGATTTATTTTAAGAACGGAAAAAAAAAAAAAAAAAAAAAAAAAAAAAAAAAACTAGTATCAATTACTACAGCTCCTGTGCCCTTCTTTTTATTATAACGATCAGAAATTATGAAAGAATCTGGTTATTAAATTGCCAAATAGTTATTTTTATAAAAACATTTTCAGGAAATTTTTTTGGTCTACTTATTTTTTAACATATGCTAAAGGCTTCGACAATGAACTTCAAGTGATAATCGGGGGAAAGGCTTTATTTTGGGCACTGCTACTCAGAAAAAAAAAAAAAAAATAAAATAAATAAATAAATAAATTACTTTACCACCCATTCCTTTATATAGACTTGATTTTGTATTTGATTTCAATTACTTTTCAAATCCTATTATAGTATTGTATAATTCTTGCTACAAACAGTTTGTTTGTTTATCCCTATACAGCACGCCGGACCATTCTTAGGGGTGCATCCAAGATCGTCACGAATTGCCCATAGCGTAGCACTAGCTCGACACAAAATACACTCATCATTTATACCGCGTGTTTTGAAACCTAAATTTATGTGTATCGTCCTTCCAAATTTCTAAATATAAAAATAAAGATCTACGTAAAAACATCATGTGAATTTTAATGCTGGTTGAATTAAATGAAGTGCTTAGAATTATAAGAACATTACAATAGAAAAAAAAAAAATCCTGGCTTTTTCCATATAAAAGGTCAGAATTAATAAGATTTTAAAGTAATAAGCACATTAATTTTGACAATGAAAGGGTTGCTTTAACATTTATCATATTTAATATGAAGAAGCTAACAAGTATCATCAGTACATACTTATGTAAAGCTAGACAGTTAAGAATTTAATATTTAAACTAAGATAGCTCATTCATTCAAATTAAAATCGAAATTTGAAAGTATACTCAAAAACTTTTACTGCAGTATAATATTTTCTGGCCAATCTTGTTATATACAACATTACTACAGTTCTACGCTTTAAAATTTAATAAATTTTTCTTACACTTATTTTCTTTACATAACAAAATGTGCCATTTCTCTGTCCTGAGTAGTAGAAAATACAACAGAAAATAAAAAAGAGTCATGCATAATATATTTTATGAATGATTAAAGAAATAACGAAAGCCAAAAAGTTAAATCAAAATTAAAGAAAAGTACAATATATTTCTGAAACTGTTACTTCAATGATGATGAAATCGTATGAAAAACTTTTATAAATAATTTATCACGCATTAATTAGAACACAATGCATGCATTATTTCGCACAGAGCGATTTACGTGTGGCTGTGTAAGTATTTTGAAAGCCAGTTAAAGAAGCGGATCATGTTAAGGAAGACAAAAAATATGAATCCAAGCTATCTTAATAATGAATCATGGTCGTATAAATAAAAGCGAAAAAATAAATATATAATTAGGAGAAAAATTATTTATTAGGAAAATATTAAGTAATATGCATCAAGCATAATTTTAATAAGTTTTTTGATATCCATTGCATATGTTTTTATCTATAATGAGTAAGTTTGTGAATGATTACATGTACATGATCAATGCAAATAATTTATTAAAATAATTGAGTTTTATTCCATTAGCTAAGTTAATGAGTTAGCCTTTGAGGAGGAAAAGATGAACATATGTAGAAAGTAGGATTTACAGTTTCCTTTTCCTTTTAAATGTATTATATATATATATATATATATATTAAAGTAAAATTTAGATAAAACTCATAAAATAAATTTTAAGAAATGAATATCGTAACTGTTGCTAAGGGTCGCAACTTCAAGCTTTAGCGTTAAGGATTTTCTTACGTTTTTTGCATATTTAGACCATTTAAAAAATACTTTTTTCCCCTGTCGAATCAAGTAAATATAAATATATATATTTACATAGTCACCGTATGAAGAAGAATAGACTAACTAAATTTTTATCCTCTCAAATTAAATTCTGTTTGTTACATAATTTTATATCTATTAGCCCCCCCCTCCCCCCCCCCCCCCAAAAAAAAAAAAAAAGTTTCATTTTTTTTTTTTTCTTTTTCTAATACACTTTTTCATTTTTTACACGTATTTAAAATGCTTTTAGAAAAAAGTTGTTAAATTTTTATATGATATTTTTAAAATGCAACACAACGGCTCGTGATTTAGCTTATACTTTCATTATTATTATTATTGTTGTTATTAATATTTCACTTTTTACTTTTTATTTCTCTGACAACAGAAATGAGTATAATTTTATATTTTTGAAACTGTTGAGATAATGTTTCGTCATAGACAGTGTTCTTTGCTATTGAAATGTCCAGAAGAATAACGTTGATAGTTCGTATTTAGAGGAAAATACAGGGTGAAGTTCCCAGTGATATGCATCGTCATAAAAATAAAGAGGCTGATAATGGTTCTTATCCTCATCTTATTTATTTTTATTTTGCTTATTTATTTTTATTTTATTTATTATTGTTATTACTATTCCACTTTTTACTTTTTATTTCTCTGACAACAGGACTGAGTATAATTCTATATTTTTGAAACTGTTGAGATAGTGTTTCGTCATAGACAGTGTTCTTTGCTATTGAAATGTCCAGAAGAATAACGTTGATAGTTCGTATTTAGAGGAAAATACAGGGTGAAGTTCCAGTGATATGCATCGTCATAAAAATAAAGAGGCTGATAGTGATTCTTATGATCATCTTATTTATTTTTATTTTGCTTATTTATTTTTATTTTAATTTATTATTATAATTATTACTATCACTTTGAAGAACAGAGCAATTACTAACAACATTAACAAAAAAAAAAAAAAACACGAGTTACGATAAAGCTAAGTTACAATACGTAACCTAATTTATGCATTAAATTAAATAGTACCGTATTGTGCTGTACTAAAAGTAAAACAAATACAACACAGTTTTATATATTTGTTTAAAAATAAATAAACAAATTTGTTTTTGTTTCTTCTTCAAAAAACACTTTTTCTTGATCCTACGCTTTCTTAATCTCGCTCTTTTCTCGCGACCGCGGATAATCTACTACACGCATAATCGTGAATTTATTGTCATCAGAAAAAGAACATTCCTCCAGGTTCTCTTTTGTAGACTTGGTTGCACGTTGCACTATACTATATGAGACCTGTTCCCCTTATACAAGGCCTCTCTCACTCTCTATTTTGTAAAGCTTTTGCATGCAGCCAGCGATAAATAATGTCGCCGCTATATCAATGCTTATCTACTTCACTAAAAGCTTGTGCATGGTGTTGAAGTCAGTGGAATATTGCGGAATCCCGTTATAGCCCCCTATGATTGGCCATTTGTGTTTGTCCATTTGTAACATTACAAGAGGCCAAAGCCCTTTCAAATATTTTCAGGTATAACCATTTCTTGGCAGTATAGTTTATATAGCGTAGGTTTAGATCAATCGCTCGTCTATATAAATAAAGATATATCTGTGTGTCACTCAGAGGTCAAACCACTGATTGCAGAGCTACAAAAACTTGAGAGAAGAGTACCTTGAAATATGCAAACATGCACCTTAAAGGCTTTTTATTATTACTATTATCTTTTTTTTTTTTTTTTTTTTGAACTAAAAACCACAAAATGAAAATTTAAGTTAATATATATATATATATATATATATATATATACATATATATATATATATGCAATATATATATATATATATATATATATATATATATGCAATAGAAACTTTTTATAGTGGATCCCTAAAAAATAATAAAAATTTATTCTTGCTATAAATGAAAGTTTCAGCATTAAAAAATTTTTTAGAGAAAAATATAGATATTACAGTTTTGAAAGGGAACAAAATTTTTAAATATTCAAAATATTTTAAGAGGGATATAATGAGACCTTTTAAATTTATGGCTTAACTAATACTTATACAAAAACGTCTTGAATGCTTTTAAAAATATTTTGAATATTTAAAAATTTTCATCACTTGCAAAAGTGAAAATCTATATTTTTCTCTAAAACTTTCTTCGAAACTTTAATTTCTTTATAGCATATCTTTGCAAGAATAAATTTTTATTTTATTCTTTTTAAAGCTTTATGATAAAAACCTTCTACTGTTTATTTTATTTTATTTTATTACTTAAATTTTTATTAAAACTTTTACATCGAAGAAGTGTTGGATTTTGTCTGTTATTGACAGATATGGTGCCATTCACTTTATTTGATTTTCTAATATATATATATATATATATATATATAAATTCAAGCTCGAACTGTTTTTGTATTATTATTGTATGTTATTGATTAAATTAACTACATATTATTAATTAGTTAATGTAAAACACTTTTGTCCTGAAAAAGCCTTAAAACAGTCATATTTATTTATAATAACAAATGATTAAAGCAGATAATACGCAATTTCAAAACAATAGGTATTTTAAATGTACACTGAATAAACTAATATTATCGCTTCTTCTTCTTATGTATAAAGGAGATTTATTTAATACCAATAATTTGTAGTATTTAGCTGTCGAAAGAAATTTTTAACAAGTTTAAAGAAGAAAGAAAAAACCATCGACTGTTTATAAATATAATAATTATTTTTAAAATTTCCATAAATTTTATCTATTAATAAACTTTGCTGCTAATTACAGATTTCCTATTAATTAGAAAAATGCGATATGCGGTATCATATCTTTTGTTTAAAAAATGTTGTATCTAGTGACTCTGTCTTAAAAAAAAAAAAAAAAAAAAAAAGAAAAGAAAAAAAAAAAAAAAACCTGATAAAAAACAGACTGAAATATACACCGGTAGTTTTATTATTTATAGATATGCGGAAATTGGCGATGTTATGGTTATTAATATTTTCAGTATCAATAAATTTTTAATACTACGTATAATATATAGCTAATATATTTTTTGTGTATTTTCGAATTTAATATAAATAGGGACAACTGATCCTCAAAAGTATTTCGCTGAAAGAAATAAAACCTTCAAAGTATAATAATCAATTTTTTCATTTTAAATAATTTCCCCCCTCTAAAAATTCATTTCCAGTGTATCTCTTTCTTCACTAAACAGTATGTCATATTTACAAAATATGATTTATGATTATTCTTAATCGTTGAAGGTAGTAAGTGTAATAACAGATGAGCTCGATGTAAGCCGGATAATAAATTTTAAACTTAATTCTGAACAATCATTTTAAAATTTTAGCAGATAAAATAATCCTCACACAATCTAAAATTTTGATATTGATTACTTCTATCATACTGCTTAGTTAATGCAAGCAGATGACATCACCAAGAAATTCTTCAATACCAAATATTCGTTTTTTTCTCACCATTATTTATAGTGAATGTTCAGACTTATCACCTTTACTCTCTTATTTTACATGATTTATTGTCCGAGAAAACACTGAAGCGTTCATACTTTGTAACACTTGCATTTTAAATTTCTTAATTTCTATTCTGTACGCTATACTTCCTCACTTTTCTCCCATGTCATTCATTTCCCTTTGCTTTTTTTGTACCACGTTTTCTTTTATTCGTGATAAATCACCAAATTGCTTTTATCGTCGAAGAATATTTCTAAATTTTAATATAAACATAGTAAGTTATATTAGATTTCCTTAGATTGAATTCTGCGAACGAAAGTTTTATCGAGAGTCTCTGCAGAAAAATTAGTCTATTTTTCTTCTTTTTTCTATATTACAATACCGCCCTCCATCCCTTTTCGAACACGAGAGGATTTAGGCATGTATTTGATATCATATCACGTTGAATACCTAATGAAATTTCCATTTTTTGGAAAAGGTTTTTTTCAGATTATGTTTCAATTCTGAAAGATTTGGCGATAAATCTTGTTTGAAATTTCAAATACTACTTTAGCCAACAGTGAAAAAGGAAAAAAAAACTAATAAATAAAAATGTCACTTTTTTTTTTTTTTTTTTTTAAGTTACCGTAAAAAATATACTTTCTTTGTACTAAAAATCTATTTCCTTCACATATCCTTATCTTTGTTCTCCTTTGCCTTATTGTGAAAAAGATAAAAGTCTAGATAAAATATCGTGAAAGTGGTTCTAATAATATATTTTCAACGATATTTTTGTAGTTTAGAAAATAGTTTTATAAAAAAAATTACTGCTCTATATATACTCTTTTTTTTTTTTTTTTTTTTTTAAGAAACATTCTGAATAATTATTATTTTATATTTCTTAGAAGAACGAAAGTATTAGGCTCCAAAAATTATAGATATCTGGTTCACAGAAATTATGCGCGTTTTGTAATATGCTGAAATCGATTTCACTCTTACAAGAAAATGCTCACCTGTCTCTCTGCATGGTGCATATATTATGAATTTTAAATCTCAAAAAGTAACTCACAGAATTCTATGAAATTTTGTATTTCTTCAACGTTGATTCAAATGTGTTGATTTTTATGATTAACACTTTAAAAAGTGCTGCACTTATATCGCCGTTCCTCTAAGATTCGGATAAAAGTTATTTATTAGCCTACATAACATGAATTTGTAACAAGTTTCACATGAAAGATGCTCATTAAAAATGTTTTATTGATTCATGTTACGTATTAAATAATAGGGGGGGGGGGGACGCTATCGTTAAACACTTTTTAAGGCTTGCTTGATCACTATATTTAAATCTCTATAGCAATTAATTGTACAAATTATGTCAAAATACGTATCATGAGAAATTATCCTAATACAGTTTTAGGGCACATCGCTGGGAAAATTGTATTTATATGCCGAATACCGTTATCTGAGTCCCTTCCCTGATATATGTAACAGAAAAATTAGATAAATAATTATTTATCATACAAAACTATGGTAAATTAATTTTGAATTGGATAATTTTGAAACTTGGTACAGTTATTATATGAAATTTTACTTAATTATGAGAGCTATTTCTAAGTTTTATTGGTTTGAATTTAACTAAAATTAAATTACATAGTACTGATAACAGTAGGACTGTGACATTGAAATATGTTAGAAATATTATAAAAGAATGTTTTTAATGGTTTGAGCATACTATGCATAGATATATCCAGTCAGCATATGAAATTCTATAAAATTTTAGAAAATTGACTCTAATATTTTAAAATAATTTTTTTGTAATTTTTTCAAAGAAGGATGAGGAAAATGTTCTATTAAATTTTAAATTTATGATATTTTCTTTTGTATTTAATTAATTTTTTCATATGCAGTGTTTCATATAGCAATTAATATTATATTATTCATATTCAACACACAGGAATTTCCCTCTCACACATTACAAAAAAAACCCTAACTATCAAGGTTTTAAATTAATAGAATTTAATACATCTTGCTCGAAACTGTGACAGAATAACAACTTCTGTAAAAAGAATTCTGATTATTACTCTTAATGATTTCCTTGCAATAATATCTTAAAACTAGTATGATGTGGCCACTACAAGACTTTCGTCTATATAATTTTACACAAATATCCATTTAATACAAATTATTTATTAAATTATTAAATTATTTTCCATGATAAATGCAGATGATTTTCATCTCACTGTATTATTTCACTAAATGCTGAAAGAAAATCATTTTTTTGCCAATGTTAGAAGAAATATATATATATTACGTTAAAAAAAAAAAAAAAAATTCAATAACATTGTTTTAAATTATCACAGATCTATCGTTTAACCATTTGTTTTAAATATATTGATGAGATCTTTCGAAACATAACCCATATTGAAAATTTACACCCCTAGGGGCACTTCCCCCCCAGAGGGGGGAATCGATGCTCCCACATACACAATCTTATTTATCTAGTCTTCTACTACTATTAAGACTAATTCATATTAATTTTACAACTACACATTAAAAATAACTCTTATTATGTACATTCATACGAAATTTTGTCTTATACTGCCATGTTAAAAGTTTATAAAAAATGGGACCAGAGCGCCACCTGTTGAGCGATGGATCGTCAATCTAATCAGCACCAGTTTATGTCAGGGTCCAACTAAATACAAAGTTTGGTTTAATTTCGTTCATTGGTTCGCGAGATACAACGTCCACAAAATTTACTATACAGACACAGAGACAGACTGACAGCAGACAGACTGAGAGACATCTTCTAAAAACAGCCAAATCGTGTTCAGGACATCCTAAAACGTGTAAATACATCGAAAACTGGAGCTGAAAATTTTCATGAATCCATTACTTTCTATCTCTATATATAGAAGAAAGTAAAATAATGACTAATTTATATCTGGTGAAAAATATGTTATCTTGTTGAGGCATTATATAGATTTATTTGACTTTACTTTAAACTATAATAAAACATAAATCTTTTTCTATCCCAATGTTTCTGTTTGTAAAAAGAAACGGAATGTTGCAGCCGCTTTAAAAAGAAACATTTATATGTCACCTCATATAATTAATGGCTCGGGTAGATTTTCAGTGATATTTCTGTAATTAATGAAACGGTTTCGCAAAAACATTATTTTTTTTACACGTCTTAAAAAATTTAAAATACATTAATTTTATTTATGAAATTACTCGTAGATATTTCCATAACCAGCTATTCTCTCTCTCTTTCGTTTTATTACTTTATTTGCAGTGGAATGTTTACTGTTATGGGCATTCTGCGGTTATGGACACCCCACCATATCTTTTAACTAAAATCAAATATGGTGGATTTGAGTACTTCCAACTTGTGTTGTGACAGTACACAGTTTTTGTGCTAACACCGAAGTGAATAGACGCATTTGCTTAGTAAATGAAAAAAGAAAGGAAAAAGTAACACAAAAGTAATTTGTGAATAGTTTTAGAATGCGATAATTCGAAGTGAATAAATTAAAAAATGTAAGTGTAATATATATTCCTATAGCATATTTAATGTATTTTGTGATGCATTATCGAACTAAGACAAAATATGGACTGAAAATAGTTTTTTCTGTCATTATAAAAATGGTTGTCCTTCCCATTTGTGGGCACCTTTATGTAACCGGTTGCGGGCACCCACGTTTCTTTCATTTAAAACGCGTGTTTGACTTACAAATAGTCAAATATGGTCGTTTATAACAACATAACATATTTTAATAGTGTTTTATATAATTTTAGGCAATCCTGGAAGTCAACCGATCCAAAAGAAATAGATTTTAAGGCGCTGGATAAAGCCATTTGAAATCCATAAAATCGACTACCCGAGAATATGGACTTCCTCCTAGAATTTGTGTCCCTCCAGAAGAACCCTAGAAAAAGTAAGGGCCACCTGTCAAATTGCCGGCCAAGCGCACTAAAAATAGGAACATCCACAATCAGATGATGATGTAGACTTCTGCATAATTTGTTTGGAGCACCTTCTACTATGCCGAACAAGAGCAAATTCAATCAAATGCAACGAGTATGATCATCTGGTGTATTTGAAATGTGCCAATATGTATGAAAATTATTTTATTTGCAAGCATTGCACTTTTAAATTGAAGGATGAAGAAGATGACGAATAAAATTGGAAAAATGCTATTTTCTGTTGTTATTTGGCCGCTGAATCCTTACGAAATAAAAACATTTTATTATTTTCTGTATTTATGGTGATTTTCTTATTATTTTTTCATTTTTAGCGGATTTTTCAGGTGCGCCCACAACCGGATATAAAAATTTTTTTGGCTAAAAATTATCACTTCATAAAATTGGTGATAACATTTTTCTGATTGACGGACTCGATACAGTTGCTTTATCAAGCGTTAGCCAAGGGTTCTAGCTTTCTATTGGTATTGCATAATATACACTCTATAAAAAGTTATTAGCCGAAATCAAAATTGTGCCCACAACCGGAGACATTCCCTTATGTATGAATGTTATAGTGCAGTAAACTGAACAAAAAGTTTAGTTTTGAAGAATAATTTTTAAAAAGCCGCAAGCAAAATTCGTAAATTACAAAATCTTGCACCAATTGTTTCAGTTCGAAATAATAGCACGGTCCTTCATCAGGTGAAAAAGCACACCAGGGCAGCACGAAAGCGGAAACGCACAAAACTAAAGTGTTATAAATATTTTATTTGCAGATGATTCTTTTTCTGCTGGTACATTGTCTAGATATAATAGCATTTAGGATTTTACTTTTGTGTTTCTGGAATGGCAACAGCCGTACTATTATGTTCCATATTTTTTTTGCTTAGAGCATTTCTTGAAATCCTGAATAAATATGCTTGAATACTGAAGTATGAAACTAAAATTTATTTTAGAATAATAAAGTTTTTGTTCGTTTGTTCATTTTCATTTAATTTTATCAATTTTGGCTCACAACGAGCGTCACGTTTTTCACACGCAAATGTCTAGTTTAAATAAAATGAAAACATATGACATGAATGGAAAAAAAAAAAAAAAAAAAAAAACTGTTAGATGAATTTAAAAAAATTAGAAACGAAATTACTCATAAATATTATATCTATTGGTATCAATATTGTTTAAAAATAAAATGAAATGTTTTAGCTTGGAATAATATCGTTTTACGAATGAAACTTTCAAAAATAATATTTTAACAATGGTATTATATATATATATATATAAATAGCTGATAAATTTCAGTTTGCTTTAGCAATCTATTTCCTTTTTTATTACAGTTTTCAGTTTAAAGATTTTTTAATCAGCGATGTTTTTATGAAAGCAATGTTTGAACGTAGAAAATTATTAGTTTATTACTCCCCCTCCCCACAGACACATTTTATTATAAAATAAAAAGTAAACAGAGAGAGTTATAAACTAATAATTTTACATTGGTCTAAGCAGTGTACTTTGCTAATAAGGTATGCTTTTTTTTTTTTTTTTTTTTTTAAGCAGATTAAAAACTAAACTTACTGAGAGCAAATATTGTCGAAATTTTAACTGTAATTTTTTTTTACAAATCTGAACTTTTATTTTACCAGAACTAGAAAAAAATTTCAAACAATAAATATTTAACAGTTTGTATTTTTACCTTAAAAGAAACTTCAATAACCGTGTTTATTTTGTCATCCACTACTACTAAATTTTTTTAAACTCTTTTTATCTGTTCGACAGTATACGATCTATTAAAAAAGAAAAGAAAAAAAAAAGCCAGGCTTTTAGATATCACAATCGAATATAACAATATTTTCACAGTGATATTTACATAGTCCTCAAAACTGCATTGTGAAAAAATGTTTAACCTTCTATCCTTTTACTCTAAACTCTTTGAAATAAATTTACTTTATTCATCAAATTCCTCTAGACTTGAAGTGAAAATATCTACTTTCAATGTGAAGAATCTCGTACAGCTAAAAAGTTACAGAACCGTAAAACAAACTAAATTAACATCGCCAGAGGTAAAGTCAACAAATTTTAAAACTGGAAAGAAGAAAAAAGTTTATTTTTATTTTTTCTTTTAATGCTATTTCTCTTTCCTGATCCCAAAACTAAAGCAATTATTGCACCCACTGGCCCACTACCACATCGAAATATAAACAATTTAAAAGTAGAAAATAACTCTCTTAGGAAGTATTTTTGCGAGAGATTTGAAAAATTTTCCAGCGTGGAAAATTCCCATAAATCCTCGACGTGTAAAATAGAATCGGTGATGTGTACTGTAAAGTAAAGTAAATAAATTCGAGGGTAATGGAACTTTATGCATGCTTTGGGTCGAGGGTAGTTGTAAATCGGAACGTATGTTGAAACGAATAAAGAATAGTATTTTATAAAAGAAAGGATAAAATTGGAATAGATGTGTCAAGCTGATAACGTGAATTCTTTTATTTTAAAGTATATTTTCATAAATTTCACAGTTATGATAAAGTACATTTTAAACGAAATTTCTCCATAATAAAAGCATCTTTAGTTTCGATAATAACAGCTATGAATTATTATCTTTAGATAATAATTTATAATATGTGCAAATTTGTTTTTCGAAGAATATTTTAACGACACTTGTTGAACAAGTATCTTAAATTTATAAATTGTACTCACTTGTTCATTATCATTTAGAAACTTTTTCTATCGTTTTCGTTCAAGTTAAAAATAGAAAATAATTCTTACGTAGCTTTTTCACCGGATATTTGAAAAAATGTCAGCACGGGAAAATTACCATAAGTAACTGATGTATAAAATAGAAACTGTGATTTGTACTGTAAAGTAAATAAATTCGAGGGTAATACATGCTTTAGGCCGAGATTAAATGTAAATCAAAACCACGTTCAATCGAATGAAAAAATGTTCTACTATTTTGCAAATCAGGCCCGTCCAAACCCAAGAGACTTCAAGAGTTGCATTGCATGCAAGTGCATTTCAGGCAGGTGGGACACATTAAGCTCTCATATACAAAGTTTCAGCGACCTTTAATTTTGCCTACAACTAATCTTAAATATAAATTTTTGTCGTAAAATAAGCATATGTATTTAAGAAGAATTTTATTTTTGAAGAGTAGTAGAGGGAGCTCTTGGGAAAAAAAAAAAAAAAAAGCGGGTCTATGGAAATCCTATTTCGCACTGCTTCGAAGAATATTACAACGACACTAGTTAGAAAAGTAAATTAAATTTAAATTTATAAATTCCATCCTCTTGTTCATTATCATTTTGAAACCCTTTCTACAGCTTTCATTCAAGTTAAAAATAGAAAAAAAAATTATACAGCGTTTTTACCGGTAATTTGAAAAAAATGTCAGAGAGAGCAATCGCCTTCAATCAATGATGTATGAAATAGAAACTATGATTTGCATCGTAAAGTAAATAAATTAGGTATACTTTGAGCCGAAATTAATTGTTAATCAAAAATATGTTGAAACGAATGAAAAAGTGTTTTAGTATTTTTCGTAATTTTAGTATTTGGCCTATCCATCCCCCCCCCCCCCCACCCCTTCTTCCCTAAAAAAAAAAAAAAAAAAAAAAAAAAAAAAAAAAAAAAACAAGAGCTGCATTGCAAGTGTATTTCATGCAGGTGGGCGACATTGGGTTCTCATCTATAAGGTTTCAGCGGCCTTTGATTTTGTATACCACTAATCTTAAATAAATTTTGTCATAAAATAAACATATGCATTTAAAAATAGAATTTTATTTTTAAAGAATAGTATGAAGAGAATTCTTCAAATTAGTGGGTCTGTGAAAACCTTGATTTGCACTGTTAGCTGAAGAGAGCATTACATATATTTCCGAATTCGATTGCGGGGTGCAAGACTTTCCTGGACGAGGCAGCATTTTGCTCAGAAGCCGTGGGTTGGCCACCCTTGTTGTAAAAGGAAGAATAAATATGATATAAGTGGAAAGGATGTATCTAGCTGATAATCCTAATTATTTAGAGTGTATTTTCATAAAAATCACTGTCACTGTAAAGGCTTATTTTGATGAAAATTTGGATTACTATAGCAAATTTAATTTCGGCTGAAGTAATTTACATTTTATGCAATTTATTATACTGTTTGTTTTAAAGAATATTTATGTAACTAGTTAGACAAGTAACTAAAATTAATTTTATAAAATGTACGCCAGTGGTCTACCACATAGCAATGTAAGCAATTTAAAAGTGGTAAACACCTCTCTTAATAAATATTTCTTCGACAGCTTCGAAAATTTCGATAAATCCTCGACATGTAATATAGAATCGGCAAGGTGATGTATACTGTAGAGTAAAATAAATAAATATGAGGGTAATAGAACTTATGTTTGCTTTGAATCGAAGATAATTGTAAATCAGAACGTATAATGAAAGGAATAAAAAATGTTCTAGAATTTTCTGAAAGAAGTATAAAAGTTTAGAATGGATATGTATCAAGCTAATAATATTAGTTCTTTAGTTCTAAACTATATTTTCATAAATTTCATTGTTACTATAAATTCCATTTTTAACGAAATTTCTGAATAATAAAGCATATTTAATTTCGATTGGAATGAGTTACATTTTATGCAACCCGTTTATAGAAGAATAAACCATTTAATGAATTTAGATAAACAAGTAATTAAGCCTATTAACACATCAAAATATAAACAATTTAAAAGCAGGAAAAAAATCTCATAGGAAGTACTTTCGTGAGAGATTTGAAAAATTTCCAGCTCCAAAAATTCCCATAAATCCTTGAAGTATAAAAGAATCGGCGATGTATACTATAAAGTAAAATAAATAAATCCTAAGGTAATGGAACTTTATACATGATTTGGGTCGATGGAAGTTGTAAATTGGAAAGTATGGTGAAACGAAAAAATAAACGGTATTTTATAAAAGAAGGATAATAATGGAATAAATATGCTAAGCTGATCATGTGAATCCTTTAGTTTTAAAATATATTTTAAAATAAATTTCATTATTATTTCAAAAATTCCTTATTTAGTAATAATAAAACAAGCTCAATTTCGGTTCGAGTAATATACATTTTATGCAATTTATTTTCGTTTTCGGAAGAATATGTCATTTCATAACATTAGTAAATGAAATAATTAAATTTATAAGTTGCACTTACTTCCCCATTACCACATCGAAATATAAACAATTTAAAAGTGGAAAATAACTCTTTTAGGAAGTATTTATGCGAGAGACTTGAAATTTTTCAGTTTCGAAATTTCCCATAAATCCTCGACGTATAATATAGAATTGGCGATGTGTAGTGTAAATAAATGAATTCGAGAATAATAGAACTTTATGCATGCTTTGAGCCGACTATAATTGAAAATTAAAATGCATTGGAAGCGAATAAATAAAGCTTTAGTAATTTCTAAAAGCATAAAATTGGAATTAATGCGTTCAAGCTAATAGTATGATATTTTTAGTTTTAAAGTATATTTACATAAGTTTTAATGTCATAATAATGTCCATATTTAACGGAATTTTGGAATGATAAAAGATATTGCATTATGGTTAGTAATAATTATGTAATTTATTTTTCACTTAAGAAAAATATTTTAGTCATGAAATTGGTTACAAAAATGATAAAAAATTATGTTTATAAAAAAATAGAGGGGACCAAATCTTCTTCCGCTTTGTATGTCTGCGATATGTATTGATAATAAATCAAACTTTTTACTAATGCATATCGTGTCGTCAATTATGCGTCGAAGTATAAACTTGTATTCATCGATACCAGTTTTTTGTACCTTTAAAAGATTTGTCCTTTTATATATGAAAATCAGTATGAGTTGAGTTAACCTGGGGAGAATTTATTGGATAACTAGCAGGCTTCGCTGGTCACTATATTTAAATTAATTAAAAAAAGAATCAATATTTTTTATACCGTTCTACAAATTAGAACTAAAAAGAAAATACATTGAAATTGCTTAAAAACTTCGCTTCGGGCTCTCGCTGCCTTCGGCAGAGACTTCTTCACCGCAACTTCTTAGTGCTGGATAATTTAATTTAATTTAATTTATAGAGATGTCAATAATATAGGAAAAACTGCATTAGTCATTTTCTTTTTGATAGTAAACAGAACGGAAAACGCATAACATTTTACATGGAGGTATTTTGTATAATTAGACCAATTAAAAAAAATGCTTTTCCTTTTTTTCCCACTCGTAGAGGTCAAGACTTAAAATTTTTAGAAGTAGCCAGTGGCCACTGGACATGATAAACTCAGTGGCCACTCAAGAGTTGTCGTCATTATACATCGGATTCATACACATAATATATATATGTGATATATATATATGTGTGTGTGCATAAAAGCATAAAAACACAAATGATATGGTCGGAAAATTAAATTAAGAAATAGTGCTCTTTATTGTATTTTAATAATACAATAAACATGTATATATAATATATGTGTGTATTTCTGCCAATAAAAATAAAATGGTATTATTTGAAAAAAAAATAAAAATGCACACTTCTCTAGTTTAAATTTTTCAATATCTGAAATGAAAGGAGGTAGGAGGAAGACAAAATATATTCAGTAGTTGAATCATTGAAAAGTGATTCGGTTTTTGAGGGAAGATATGACTTCGTTTGAACTTCCACTGTATGCTTATGATTTTATTCTTGTTAGTGTTTTAAGATTGAGTTCTATAAGCATGTAGTTATAATAGCATGTAATCCAGCTTTTTAAAAATGTTATTAATAACTATAGTACTTAGAAAGAAGATTTTAAAATTCAAAGTTTTAGTAATAAGGGAAAATGTATGGACTTTCATAGATAAATATTAAAACATGCATTTTGCTACGGGAAAACAGCAGGCTATAATGATGATATGATATGAAAATGTGATTTCTCAGACACAATTTGTGTTTTACAATAATATTTATTTTATCTCTCATTGCAAAAGAAATACAAAAATTTGATTCATTTAATAAATTTCGTCTAGTCTGGCACTTCCATCTGCAAATGGAAAATAATTATGATCAGAATTAGATGAAAATGAAATTATTTTGAGTCTGAGGTCATCAAGTTAAGTCTACAAATAATTACGTATGTGAAAAATATTGAGCACTTCTATCGCTTTATTATTTCTAGAATTGATCATTTATCACTATCTAGAAATGGGGAAAGAGGAGGGGGGATTAAAAAAATAATTACATGAATAAGAAATGTTAAATTCTCAATTCTGCTTCTAGAATCTAATAAAGCATGTTTAAAATGAATATTGCCATTTATATTACGGATGAAGAAAGACTGAGAAACAACTGCAGAACATTTGATCGGCGATCGCTAGTTGGAAATAAGAAAAAGGGGAGAGAGGCAAAAAATAATTACACGAACAAGAAATATTTAAAAATTCTAGTTCTTTCTAGGTTCTAGAATCTCATAAAGCAAGTTTTAAATGAATATTGAAATTTATGTTGTGGATGGAGAAAGATTGGAAATCGGAAGGCGCGATCATCATCGAAATCCCATTCACAATCGCCGATCGTTAATGGGATTTCTTTTTTTTTAAACGAATGATATACGCGATTTTTTTTTTAAACGGAAGAAATATTTTCGCGAATTCGCGGAAATAATGGCGACCATACCAATTTTTTTTATCGCCACTTTTTCAAATTAAGTCGCCACGTGGCGAGTGGCGACCGTGAGTCTTGACCTCTATCCACTCGCATTACAAAAATATTTAAAATAAAATTGTGAAAAATTGTGCAAAAACATCGAAACAGCTTCGACCTCTTGGCGGAATTTGAAATTTGGCATTGAAGTAGCTCGGACGTTTCTCGCCAAAATGTTTACTTACGCATTTGCGATACTCATATCAATTCATCACCGAAGCGACAGCAAAATATAAATAATTATAAGATTAGAAAAAAACCTTTTTATATACCATGTTTTTAAATTTTCTGTTAAATCTTATAGCTAAAGAACTACATTAGCACTTTATCAATGTGTTGAAAATTTTTAAAGTGATATTGACGCCAATTTTTGTGAAATGCATAAATTATTTTTTTACAATTTTTTAATGTTCACGTTTTATTGAATGTATTTGTTTTTATGTCGAAAGAAAATGAATTCGTATTTTTCTTTTCTCTCTCTCTCTCTCTCTCTTTTTTTGCATCAATTAAATTATAGCTAATATTTATTTTCATATTTTAATTAATTTAAAGACAACTTCACAACGTAATATCTTTAAATCTAATAACTTGATGTACATAGTGTCCCCATAAAAAATTCACAGTTTTTAGAGCTCTTTTAAAAAAGTATAACATCTATGCAGTGTCTTTTAAAAAATTCCCCAGTTTTACTAAAAAAATGACAGACTTTCATCACCAAAGTAGTTAAATCATTAAAAATAGGAGTGTTCAACCCGATGGGTTCCACCTACAAACTCTTTGCTTTATTTATATATAAATATGCTTTTTTTTTTTTTCCTAACAACTGTATAGCCAATCGTGTCATAAAATGTTTATAAATTGTTTTCAGCACCATTTTTAATTTTATTATAAACAAGTTTCTGTCTGCATATTTTATTTATTTATTTATTTATTGGAGGAATTTTTTGGGATTACTCTGTATATTCAATAAAGAAATATTTCATTTTCTTATAAATAAATCTTGATATAATTTTCCCCTAAAGGGAATCAAATATTGAAATAAATTACTACAAACAAAAAGCTTAAATTTGTCTTGAATGTATTTTGATTAATACTAGTAAACTGTGATACTGCGTTTAAAAAGTATTGTTTAAAAACAGTCTTTAAAATTATCTTCATTCTTTAAACATCGTGTAATTGCGAAAATTTCCTAACTGGATGACAAAATCCGGAAACGAAACTTTACTCTTTCCTCGCTAAACTTTGCATAATTGCATATTAATGTCTTTTAAACATGCTTAGCTTATTGAAATTCCGTGAAATAAATGCTTTAAAGTTTTACTTAGCTCGTGATGTTAAATATCGATAAAACTAACGAACTTTATTATTTAAAACCGTACATTAAAAATATATTATTTATACGGATACATTTTAAAGATTCTTGGTGAATTATTTATCTTAAAATGATTATTTGTCGGTTTTTATGAATAAAATTTAAGGTTATAAATCCAGCTAACCAAAGACTGTCGTGAATACTAAAAGTGATGGTACACGTAAAATCTGTCGTGGTTGCAATGTCCTCCATGCTCCCATTCAAATTATACCTCTGGGGATTACCGAAGTGGGAGCCATCCTCTCTGAGGAGGATCAAAATTGTGATGGCATGTCACCGTACCATTCTTAGGGGAGCGTCTCAGAATGTCGGCAGTTTCCCATAGCTCAGTACTAATTTGACGTTAAACCCAATCATTCAGTCAATCAATGAAAGTTATTTTAAAAAGCCATCAAAATGTTATATAACTATCCTTTACAAAACATCTTCCGAATCATATCAGTTTATAATGATACTGAAGTTGTATTATTTTGGCTGATACAGAAATTAAATATTTATGCTGGAATTGACGTAAGGGTTAAGTCTAACTGACTGAACAGCGATTAAATAATAATTATTGAAATTTCAGAAAATTTGGCCAATTTATCGTTAAAGTGAAAAATAAAATACTCATTATGTACAAATTTTCACTGTTTTAACATAGTTACGTTTCTGAAATATTGCACTAAATAAAATCCACTAATTCAAGCAACATGGAGTCTTAATTGAGTCTAAGCATATATTAAACACTTAAAAATCTATCTTAATAAGATAATTATTTTGTTTAACTTCAGTAGAAATGACCCACTGTTCGAAATAATAACAGAGCTGCCAACCTTTTTAAATTTTAAATCAGAATTGACACCAATATTTTTAAATGGAATATGTCTATATATATATAAGAGCAGAGTCTGTGTGTGTGTGTGTCCGCTATAGAATCCTAGGCCGTTTCACCGAGCGGGACCAAATTTGGCACGGTTAATGTTTACGACCCGAGAAAGACAACGCCGCAAGCGATTTTACAAAATTCGACCCCCAAGGGGGCAAAACGTAATTTCACAAAATCCTTCATATCTCAAACAAAAAAACAAATATCCGTAAAATTTTTGCTTTAAAATATAGCTAATACAAATGTCTAAAAATGGGTTTCTGGAATTTTTGAAATTCGGTCCCCAAGGGGGGCGGGGGGGGGGGCAAAACGTGATTTCACATGCGTAAAACGTGATTTCGCATAATCCTATATATCTCAAACAAAAAAAAAATAGATATACGTGAAATTTTTGCTCTAAAATATAGCTAATGCAACTATCTAAAAACCAATTTCTGGAATTTTAGAAATTCAGCCCCCAGGTGGGGCAGCAAGAGGGGGGGGGCTATGGAGCAAAAACAAATAGAAATAGAGATAGGCTGTTCGAAATTGGTACAGATAATTTTTAAAGGCCTGCAAGAAGAATGGGGATATTTTCGATTGTGTAAAGTTATTAGGAGGGGCGAAAAGGGGGGGAGGTGAGGGGGGGGGGGGCAAAAAAATAAAAATAGTGTCAGATCGTTCAAAATTGTTACGTAGAGGTTTTCGATACTTACAAACCGATTGCGGATATTTTTGAATTTGTAAAATTATTAGGAGGGGCGGATAGGGGGAGTGGGGCGGTAAGGGGGGCTATGAGGCAAAAACAAATAGAAATACAGTTAGGCCGTTCAAAATTGGTACAGATAGGTTCAAGAGGCCTGCAAGTCGAATGGGGATATTTTCGATTGTGTAAAGTCATTAGGAGGGGCAAGAAGGGGGAGGGGAGGGGGGGGGCAAAAAAATAAAAATAGTGTCAGATCGTTCAAAATTGGTACGTAGAGGTTTTCGATACTTACAAATCGATTGCGGATATTTTTGAATTTGTAAAATTATTAGGAGGGGCGGATAGGGGTGTGGGGCGGTAAGGGGGGGCTATGGGGCAAAAACAAATAGAAATACAGTTAGGCCGTTCAAAATTGGTATGCGTAAAACGTGATTTCGCATAATCCTATATATCTCAAACAAAAAAAATATATATACGTGAAATTTTTGCTCTAAAATATAGCTAATGCAACTATCTAAAAACCAATTTCTGGAATTTTAGAAATTCAGCTCCCAGGTGGGGCAGCAAGAGGGGGGGGGGGGGCTATGGAGCAAAAACAAATAGAAATAGAGATAGGCTGTTCGAAATTGGTACAGATAATTTTTAAAGGCCTGCAAGAAGAATGGGGATATTTTCGATTGTGTAAAGTTATTAGGAGGGGCGAGAAGGGGGGGAGGGGAGGGGGGGCAAAAAAATAAAAATAGTGTCAGATCGTTCAAAATTGTTACGTAGAGGTTTTCGATACTTACAAATCGATTGCGGATATTTTTGAATTTGTAAAATTATTAGGAGGGGCGGATAGGGGGGTGGGGCGGTAAGAGGGGCTATGGGGCAAAAATAAATAGAAATACAGTTAGGCCGTTCAAAATTGGTACAGATAGGTTAAAAAGGCCTGCAAGTAGAATGGGGATATTTTCGAAAGTGTAAAGTTATTAGGAGGGGCGAGAAGGGGGAGAGGAGAGGGAGGGGGGGCAAAAAAAATAAAAATAGAGTAAGATCGTTCAAAATTGGTATATAGAGGTTTCCGATACTTACAAATGGATTGGGGATATCTTCGAATTTGTAAAATTATTAGGAGGGGCGGTAAGGGGGGGGGCTATGGGCAAAAACAAATAGAAATACAGTTAGGCCGTTAAAAATTGGTACAGACAGGTTTTAAAGACCTGCAAGTCGAATGGGGATATTTTCGAAAATGTAAAGTTATTAGCAGGGGCGAGAAGGAGGAGGGGGGGGCAAAAAAATAAAAATAGAGTTAGATCGTTCAAAATTGGTATATAGAGGTTTTCGATACTTACAAATCGATTGGGGATATTTTCGAATTTGTAAAATTATTAGGAGGGGCGGGAAGGGGGTGGGGCGGTAAGGGGGGCTATGGGCAAAAACAAATAGAAATACAGTTAGGCCGTTCAAAATTGGTACAGATAGGTTTTAGAGGCCTCCAAGTCGAATGGGGATATTTTCGAAAGTGTAAAGTTATTAGAAGGGACGGCAAGGGAGGGCGGAGGGGCAAAAAAAAAAAAAAAATAGAGTTAGATCGTTCAAAATTTGTACATCGAGGTTTTCGGTACCTACAAATCGATTGCGGATATTTTTGAATTTTTAAAATTATTGGGAGGGGCGGGAAGGGGGGAGGGGCGGGAAGGGGGGAGGGAGCGGAGGGGGCAAAAAAATAAAAACAGAGATAGATCGTTCAAAACTGGTGCATAGGGGTTTTTGATACTTACAAATCGATTGCGGATATTTTCGAATTTGTAAAATTATTAGAGTGCTCATATATATATGCATTCGCGCGTGCGCATCGCGCACGGTTCTACGCTGCCGACGGCAGTGGGGATCCGGTGTGACATTTTCCCCGATCAGAGTTTTTTTTTCTTTTTTTTTTTTTCACATGATAAAAATTAATGCAATTTTGAGAATTCGTTAATTATAATGATTCATTTAAAAATAGTGACCAGCGAAGCGGGCGTAGCCTGCTAGTTATATATATTTTCGACGATTAATATTACCGAAAACAGCTTTAAAAAATTTCCGGTTTCAAGTCTCCCTTGAAAAACGGGAGACTTGGCACCTATGTAATAACATAAATTTATACTAAATTTAACTTTTAGCAACGCTACAAGAACATAAGTTTAAATTGTTTTGAGTTTGATTAGTTTAACGCCATCTGGTGGTGAATGTTAACGCTAGAGTTATTATTTACTTATAATTTTTTTTTTTTTTTTTTTTTTTTTTTTTTTTTTTTTAAATTAAGGAATTTCCTTAATGCTGAGGTTTCCTGTTTTTGGTTTGTATAATAAGATCATTTAAACATGGAATTTTTTATCTGCAAATTATTTTTCTTCCGTCAATTTTTTCAGGATTTTTTTTTCTTAATCTTTACTAAAGCAAATTGAATTTATCGACAGGAGTAACTTTTTGATGATTACGGTTAACTATATAGGGTGATTCCATGGATGAAGCAACATCAGCCACACAAAAGTATAAAATTTCCTCTTTTTTTGCCACCAGTATTACCATAAAGAAATATTAATGATATACTTTTAGCAACTTTCGTGATTAAACAGGATAGTGTTCCTTATTAGAAATTTCTGGTGGAAGCAGAAATTACTCTGTGTGTGAGTGACATTACATTTTTCGTGGAATTCCCCTATAGGTTTTACTTTTAATTAATAGCCTTAATACTTTTCTTTTCGTGATTCGCCAGTGTTTTAATTCATTACACTCATGTATAATTTACATCTCCTATCTTCAAATTTTACAAAATTTATTTATTTGTATATTTATATATTTATTTTATTTTATTATTTATTTATTTTGTTAATTATTATGTTTTTTTTTTTTTTTTTAATTCTTACTGATAATTAATTTTTAAGAACACTGTACAACTCAGAAACTAAGAAATTTAACAATTTAACAATTTTAACAATTTAAGGGAAAAAATGAATGTATTATAATATATAGTAAATGTAACAAGGCTTCTCCTTTTATTTATTCATTATATATATATATACACACACACACAGGCATGAAGTTCAAATTTTAAATATTATTATTATAGTTCTTATTTTCATTCATAAATAAGCTGCATAAATTAAACATTTACCAAAATATATAAATAATTTTAATAATGTGTGCGAGTAATATTTCATGTGAAATGTTCAGTGCGATATGTTTCTTTCTTGTTTTCCTCTGTGTTTTTTTTTTTTTTTTTTTTTTTTTAACACGCTTTTATTAGCTTCACCTGTATGTATGTTTGTAACCGCTCTGGGTGCAAACAAAAATCTGTATTGTAAAAAAAAAACTTTAGCTACGTGAACGCTGTGACTGTGAGGTAAAGCTCTGCGCTACAAACCTAAAGGTCTAGTGTTCGAGCCCAGTCAGGGGAGATTTTTTAAAAATGGTTTTTGTTTAATTCTAAATTATTTTAATTAAAGATTTAAATATATGTAAATATTATGGTGTGTCATTCACACGATTTTTTCTTACCCTGCATTTTAATACTAAGATAGATATTTTGTGCTTTTTAGTTCACATTTCTATAAAAGCGTATTCTTTAATTTTTTAAAACTATAATATTATTATCATTTATTTATTTATTATCTATCGTAACCATTCATGCAATTTTTCCTCAGAAATGTCGCAATGTATTTATTAATACTTGCAGTGACAATAAAATAAATCAAATAATAAATATCAAGAAGTCTGCCGCGGGCCGCATGCAGCCCGAGGTTCGCGTACATAACACTCATTTCATTTGGATAGAACCATACAAACAAAATTTATATGGGTCAACATTGAAATAGCGATCGGTTTTTGTTGGCCAACGATTATAAATGGCTGTTGGCTGGATTGATGAACCAATGGCGAACCATCGACTCAAATGCAGTATTTTACTTTGGCAATGCATTTCGGCATTTATTATTTGCTATTTTTATGCTTTCTTGCGAATAATTAGCATCCTCGAAGATATTTTACTTCGTGTAATAAAATTGTATATTTATTTTGAAGTTATCCAAGGCTTGAAATCAGTCATTATATGCAAATTTAACACATTAGCTATTGTTGGACACATAAAATTGTTCATTATGGTGGGCCAACCGTAGCTACCCAACAAATAAAATACCGACAGCGGGTAGAAAAAGAAAAGACGCTAGGCCAACTGCACTTTTCTCAACTAACCAAGTGCCAACCACGCGCGCCATTATCCGCTGATGGACCAACAACTTATTCTTGTAGGGAACCGGAGCTGTCGCTGCAGAAAAATTCGACTGTAAAGGAGGCATTTAATTTACTAAAAAAGTGATTAAAAACCATATAAACTACCTATAACTATTCCCACCATACTCTCTTTTTCCGTCTAGCCATTAACGACCCTCTTCACTTACCGTCGCCGGAAGCCCGAGACAATGTATTCTATGGGGAAATTTTCTTTACAAATAACTTATTAACTAATACATATTTTTCAATTCTGTTTTCCTATTCAGAAAATTCTCAACTGTTAAATTGACGGACCTTTTTTTAAAAATGTATTTTTTTTTATTTTTAATATTTTATTTCGAAATTACAAAATCAAAAAAATTCACATATTGAAAATTCGTATTTTGCAGCTTCAAAATAAAATATAAAAAATCTAAAAAATAATTTTTTAAAAAAGGTCCGTCAATTTAACAGCTGGGAATTTTCAGAATGTGAAAACAGAATTTAAAAATATGTATTAGTTAATAAGTTACATGTAAAGAAAAATTTTCCATAGAATAACACTAGCTTCGGCTTCCGGCGGCGGTGTGTGAAGAGGGCCCAACTTATAGAAGAAGAATATACATTTTTGAAATATTAAAATTAAAGGTTTTCGCTTTGCATATTCATTTCTACCGAGTGCGTCATTGCAATTCGGAAACACTGGAAAATCTCAGACTTTCGCATTATAAAGATGAAATAGCATTCTCCAAATATTTATATAAGCTATGTCAAGAGAAATTCGAATGCAGTTGCTTTTGTACGTCTCTGAAAACAACTGACATCTTCCTTGAAGCGTATCATTTATCAAATATTTCACATCATCAATCATATGTGTAAACTTTCAGATTGATTTACTATTCAAGGCTTTGCATTATCACGTATATCCTCTATTGTGAAACTTAGATAATGTATGCATATATAATATTTGAGACATTATTCAAACTTTGAAATAACCAAGTTTATTGATTTACCTTCTCTCTCTCTGAATATGTGTGTATAATATGAAAAATTGCTTACAAGTGAATACTTAACGCAATATTATAAAGTAAGTACTAGTTAAGGATTTTATCAATATACATATTTTATATTTACATACTATTATTTAATTATAAATTACATTATAAATATTTCAGAATTTTTTTTAAGCATCTAAAAACTCAAACATTTTTGAGTGTATATTAAACTAGTTAGTTGTAAGGCGACTAAGGCATCCGTTGAAAAATTTTTATTTCATTTAATTTATTTCTCACTTCAAATAATTCATTTGCTAGCAAGCATATGCGAAATTTTCGCACTTTATTTATTTCTTCGTTAACTGTAAAATTTAAAATCATTATTTTTATTTTATAGACGTCATTTTTTCATATGCATGAGCAAATTTAATATTATATATATATATATATTTTCCCCACGTGAAAGCATATTTCATTTTACGCTGAAAAAAAAAAGTATGACAACAATTAAAATTTTAAATATCTATTTTAAAGCTATGTCTATTTCCATATTTTAATTAATTTAAAAAAATATATATAATCAAGAATTCGTTACAAATAAGGTACCGAATGAAAGGGGCCATTTTTCTGAATCCGTCGGATCAAACAGCTTATCGATCGGACAATTAGATTTTTAAAAATTAACTAGAGTATGAAAATTATGTTGCAACTTGCGTTCACATACAGACAGAGTCCAAGGAAATCTATTAGCCTATTTAAGCGTGACAGAGTCAGTCAGCGATGAGCGTAACTATATGTGCTGATTTCTAATTTTTCTTTGACATGTAATATTGATTAATTTACACATTTTCAATAAAAGAGCTACACACACACATATATATATTACAGTTTCTGTTAGTCACAATAACCAAGTTTATTATTTTTTTCTATCTCTTTCTATATATATATATATATATATATATATATATGTGTGTATGTGTGTGTGTGTGTGTGTGTGTGTGTGTGTGTGCGTGTAAAAAATGTATTTATAATTATTTCTTAACGAAACAGTAGAAGTATTACTAATAAAAACTTTTATGAGTGTTTTATATATACTCTTATTTTACCCTAAATTAATATACCCTTGATATGATCAAATGATTGTAATTCATGTTAGATTCTAATGTTTCAGGATTGTGTGTTATCTATTTTGCTTTTAAAAGAGACAGAAAAGAACTATAAATAATTTTTTTTTTCAGGTTTGTGTAGAAACCCTGTACTTACATAAATAATAATAATAATAATAATATCATTATTAAATTCACAGTCTTGTTATGGAAAAAATGCTACATAATATTGGTGTGCAACACTTTTAGAAAAATATAAACACTAACGAATTCTTTTGCTATAAAACCAAAACATTTAAATTGTTTTATTAAAAATTATATCTATTTTTTTCTATTCATTATTTATTATATCAATCCATTATTTTTAATAGAATACATGTTAATTTTTTATCAGTTGAAAATAGTAACTATTATAATAATTATGCATATATGAAAATAAACATTAATTATTTTACATTATCTTATACAAATTTTAAAGGTTGCAGTAACTATATTAAAAAAAAAATAATTACGCTTCAAAGCTATCGAATAATAATAGTTACTATAGTTACAATTATTAAATAATCCAATTCTATTTTACAAAGATATAAACTTTTACTCAACAAAATTATAATTTGATTTTATAAAGAGACTTAATAATTTACAATCAAAAGAAAGATATAGGTCTTTAAGCATTTTAAAAAGATTATATTACTTCTCTCCTTTACCCGACCACCAGCACCACCTTCACAAAATAATTTGCAATCAAAAGAAATATATAAGTCTTTAAGCATTTTAAAAAGATTATATTACTTCTCTCCCTTACCCCCGACCACCAGCACCACCTTCACAATCTTTTAGTATAAAAATCATATTCACACAATAGTACCCCTGTATTTATTTATTTATTTATTTTCTCATTTATGCTACTTTACAAAGAAATATTTTAAGGGAATATTAATTTTAATGTCAGAAATTTTGCCCCGCAAAATGATTTATCAGTAAAGGCCCAACTTTGATGTGAAAGTGAGACAAGATGTAAATATTTGAGAATAAAATATTAACAAACCATGCTTATCTAAAACATTATAATCTCGACTTTCTCTGGGAATAACTCCGTATTTTTTCATTGTTTTAAAGACTACTGCAAAAAGTTTGAGATAATCATGTAAAATATCATTTCGTTCCACAAAACATAACAGCGCAATTTATTAATTCTCCATATTAATACAGTTATATTGCTATAAAAATTTTAAAAAGAAGTAAAATCTAATAAATACACTTATAATTTATAAATTGAGTATAGTTTTTTTTTTTTTTTTTTTTTTTACCAATAAAAATTTTTCCCGGCGGTGGTAAGCTTAAAGTAAATACAAAATATCTTGAATACTATATCACTCTTTTTTGACTGATTTCATAGCTTTATCAAATGATTTTTTATATGCTTTTGCGTTGAGTATTATAGATAAAGGTATATTGATTTCATTGTCAGAAGTTTAGCCCCGCAAAAATGATTTACTAGTCAGAGCCCCATCTTTCATGCGAAAGAAACACAAAAAGATTATTTTTCTTTCTTTCTTTTTCTTTCTGGGAGAAAGGTCGGTCAATTATTGGGTTTGAGTGAGCATCTATAATAGCCCACGACTTCGTGATAGATGGTCGCTGAGGATTTTCCCAAAGGAAAAATTTGTCTTTTGGCTTCAGTTGTTTGTCCCCAGGGTCGTGCTGTTGGACATACATAACATGCTCGTTCGTGATACTAAGCCAGACAAAAGTGGATTATTTTAGCGATAATTCATTATATAATAATACTAATGACACGACTTTACTTTCTCCGTGTATTGTACTAGCCGCACCTTATTAGTCATGACCGAAAGTAGTTTTCTGGAAATTCTTCAGTGCACTTGAATCATTGCTTTTGCTCAATTTTGGTTTTTATTCGTTTTGTTTCAGATATTAATAATTGCTTATTAAAGACATTTTTTCTGTGCTCCTTGGTTTTATTTTTCGTGCTCTTTTTAACATTTTCAATATAGAAAAAAAAAAGTTTAAATTCTTTTCATCTGTCTGTCACCTACGGTCTGACATTTTAGAAAGTTTTTTCAATGTTACGAAATTCAAATATTATCAATGTCCATTAAGGCATGTTTTCTTTTGAAAATATGTGTAGCACTTTCATACTGTCTTTTGTCGTAGCAAAAGTTCATATTCTATTTCATGAATAACATTATCCTTGGTTTAGTTAATTAGGATTCCCCGATTACCACTGAAAAGATTACTGAGAGACTAATGTTTTAACTTGTTCAATATAGCAAAAAAAAATTTAATTCTTTTTATTTGTCTGTCTGGCATCTAAGGTCGGACTTTTTTCAAGTGTTCTTTTCAATGCTACGAAATTCAATTATTATTAAGGACCATTACAGTACGTTTACTTTTGAAAATATATTTAGTACTTATATATTGAGTCATTTGTCGTAGCAAAAGGTTATATTCGATTTCATGGATGACTTCCTTCTTATAAAGAAAAACTTTATCCTTAGATTAAGTCATTATAAGTCATGGATTACCACTAAAAAGATTACTGAGAGACTAATGTTGATAATTCTATTGTGTTTTGCTTATTTAAAGAACTTGGATGCGCTTAGAACCCCAATATATAGATTCCGAACGTTTTGACGGAAAGAAGGAAACAGAACACTGTTTTAATTATTATTTTTTTTTTTTTGGTGAAACTTTCTTAAATCAAGTCGTAACTGGAGATGAGATATAAATTTAGCATAGCAACTGGAAAAAGAAAAAAAAAAAAAAAAAGCTTGAAAAACAATATTTATGTCAAAGGCCGAGTTGCATATAATAAAATGTCAAAGTATGATTGCAAAAATACTGATTTTCAAATATATCCAGAACCACTGAATGGCGTAAACTAATAGAATTATCAATATTTATTATCAATCGAACTTTGTAACCATTTATTTTCTTCTCCTACTTTCTGTTTTTGTCCAAATCAAGCTCGCATTTTCGGCTTTTTGATATTTTATTCATTATGGTACTTCTGTACCTTTATAACCTAAGTATTTCATTGTGTTCTTGTCTTTTATTTATTTATTTTTATGTTTTTTGTTTGTGTATTTGGACGTATGTATGCCTTTGTATGTATATGTACGTATGTTTGTTTCATATTTGTCTATATACGCATTTGTATGTTTGTGTGTATGTTTTTCCCCTTTTGTGTGTGTTCTTAGATTTCTTTTTCTTTTTCTTTTTTTTTTTTTTTTGGTGTGTGTGTGTGTGTGTGTGTGTGTGCATTTCTTTCTTTTATTTTCTTTGTTTTTGGTTTTTCTGTATTCGTCTTCTTACTACTTACGTTTGTAAGCCTCATGTTGTACTCTGTAGTGCATGAGAAATCGATAATTCTAATAAATAAAAAAATATATATTTATTATCTCAATAATCTTTTCAGGGGTAATGTATTGAGTACAATTAATTAAGTCACAGATAAAGTCACTTGTGAAATTGGGCACAAATTTTGAAATGATCCAATAGTTGGCACGCTAACGAGTTCAGATACATTAAAGTCTATGGGTAGTAGTTCTTTAATCTTTATTTAAGTTATGTTAATCTGTCCCAAACAGACTTAAACTTCTGCATATTGTAGTGATTCACTGCAACATATTTTCCAATGAAAACTGTGCACGTTGCTCGTACTAAGAGTTTTTAAAAGGGGCGGAGGAATATTTGAGATCTTAGTTCCGCAGATGTTTTTAAATTTCAATAGTATAAGTGCAGTTTAATTTTTATATCTAGTTTACAAGACCGCATAAAATGTAAATATTTCACGAAAGCATTATATCAGAAACAAATAGTATGCTATGGTTGATCCTTTAAGGGAACCTTTGATCTGGCATCATTGAACATTACAAAAGCTTACAAATCTTACATAAGCTTATATTTCCATGTAATATTTATAAATTGAACTATATAAGGTTTGTTCAATAAATTATATAATCAGGCGACAATTCATATGATTTTTGATATATTTTTTTACAAATTTGAAATCTTTAAATTGCATTTTTTCATAAGTTCATGATCTTCAGAGTGCTGAAACGTCTACAGATATTTAAGACAAAACTTTTTTTTTTTTTTTAACGTTCTACAGAACTTACTTAAAGGAATTAGGAATGGATTTCGAAATTTATTAATTAGTTCACTGTTAAAAATGGTTTCTTAAAAATGAGCTAAATTGTCTCACCATAGCTCCGAAACAATATATATATATACTTAAATTTGAAAACCTATGTACTCATTTTTGAGTATATTGATATGTGAAACATGGAGATATTTGGATTCTTACTGGTCAACCCGATTTTTGAGCATGTCAATATACTCAAAAATGAGTACATGATTTCTCAAATTTAAGACTATATTGTTTCCGAGCTATTTTGAGATAATTTAGCTCATTTTTAAGAAACCATTTTTAACAGTGTTTTTGGGAAAGAATTAAAAAGTGCGTAAACATGAAAAATTAAAAAAAAAAAAAAAAAAAAAAAAAAAAAAAAAAAACATGATTTTTGTTATATTTTTATTTTTGATATTTTTTCATTTAAAAGGTATTGCCAAATCCATTCCTAATTCTTTTAGGTAGGTTCTATGAAACACGCAAAAATATATTAAGTCTTTTTTTTAAATATCTGTAGATGTTTAACATATTTGACGATCATGAATTCGTGAAAACGTGCAAACTGAGAAAATGCAATATAAAAGTTTCAAATCTGTAAAAAAAAAAAAAAAAAATATATATATATATATATATATATATATATATATATATATATATAAACCATAAGAATTGTTTCCTCAATATAAATTTAATGATCAAATCTAATATAGTTCAATTTATAAATATTAAATGGAAATTTATGCTTTTATATAAAAACTTGAGTGATGCCAAGTCAAAGTCAAATCTGTAAAAAATAAATAATAGACTATAAGAATTGTTGCCTAAATATACATTATATGAAACAAACTTAATATAGTTCATTTTATAAATATTAAATGGAAATATAAACTTTTATAAGAAATGCTCAATGGGGCAAGTCAAAGGTGCTAAAGTCAACTTAATGCTTGAAATGGAAGTCAAGAAGGAATATTTAAGTTAATATACACGAAGTACTGAAATGCTATCGTAATTGTATTAAAAAAGATTAATCGGTATTATCATAAACTGAAATATATAAAATCATCCTCAAAATCTCATTGCTATGCACGTATTACTGCATGCTACTAAAAATAAAATGAGACCTTCATAGCGAAATTTTCCATTCCATTACAATAAAAAGATGCATAACAAAAAGAATTATATTTTGGAGAAGCGTCATTCATATTGGAAAAATTTATATCATTCCTTTATTCCCTTGCACTATTGAAGTAAAAATTTTCTTTTTAAATATCTGAAAATGATCCATGAATTCCAAACAGCCGCTAGATACGTATAGGAAAAGTTTCTTTTTATTTATTAGATATTTATGAATCAGTTTCAAGTGCTATTTTCAGTAAATAAAGCTCGTTGATCGAATAAAAAGCAGATATTTTTCGATTTCAATGCAAATTGCTCAGACCCTCCTCCTAAAAAATCCTTTTGGATATTTATTGCATGTTTTGTCTGTATTTTTTTTTTTTTTTCTTTTTTTTTCAATGTTATGAAATATCATTGAAAAATTTGGAAAATAAAATAAAACTTGCATGTTTTTAAGTTTTGGAATTTTCCTCGGTGGGTAATTTACATGTTCTTATAATCCGTATATTTTCAAGTGTTATAAGAATATTAAATTTAGGTTTGTTTATTGCAACAATTTTAACCGAAGAATAGAATATTTCCATCCTTTGTTTTATATTCCTTTTGTTATAGTACGTATCTCTTTTTAATACAGACCTCTCTCTCTTTTTTTTTTTAGTATATTTAAAAGTACTTTTGTTGAATTAGCTCTTCAATAATACCAGTAAATATAGAAAATGATTTTGTAGCATTTAAAATGTTAAAATTAACATGAAACACTGAAAACGATTTATGTATGATTTCAATGTTGTTTTGTGTATTATTAATGTTTTATTTAAGTTAAAACTGTTTATGTTCAGAATAACAGATACGGTTGTTTACTTTAAAATGTAATTCTTAATTTAATTATCTATAAAATCAATTGTGTATACAAGTATTATTCATAGTTGTACCATTATTTCTATAACTTAAAATTTATAATAAATTTATGCAGACAAAATACAGATTTACCTGCGAAAATATATTATAAATTTTATTTATTTTATTTGAAATAGTTCGAAAAGAATATAAAAAAAAAGTCTCATGTGGCAGCCCTATAACTCAAATACTATTTATCCCTTCTCATCTTTAATAGTATTATAAAGTAGAGGTGGTGTAATATACATACATATTGATAATGCAAAAAGGATAGGCCATATACATTTTGTTATTTTAATTTTAATTTTAATTCTTTAGATCGAACTATCACTTAGCTTATCTGTCTATCTGTCTATCTACATATACAGGGTGATTACAATTAAAGTTACGATTTGCTATAATTTTAAAATTACCCATCAGAGCGATTTGATATTTTATCAGAGCAATCGTGAGGCAACGAAATTTTGCTTGGGGGAGGAAAAAAGTAGTTCCAACATGTTCCTATCGATGGCGCTGTCAGGGTAATGTCAGAGGAAACGCCTAAATGGACTCATTAAACACAGGAATGTTGTTAGCAACACAATGAAATAGCAGGAAACAACAGACTTCAAGGGTTTACTACAGTTTTTTAGCAAAAAGACAAGAATACGTGTTTACAGCGGAAACAGTCATAGTGAAAAGAGAAAATGAAACATGATGAAACAAATACTTTATGTATAATTAATAGCATATTTTGGAACTTTTTTTTTTTTTTTTTACTAAACAGAATTTCATTGCATCACGATTTCTCTAGTAAAATATCAAATCGCTCTGATGGGTAGTTTTAAAATTATAGCGTTTTGAAATCCTAACTTTAATTATAATCACCCTGTACATCTACTACAAATATTCTTATCACGATAACATGAACCAAATTCAACGGCTGTTGTTGGACCTTGGAATTATTTTACAAATACCTTGTATGAATTTTCTGAGCAACTTGCTCTGCCACTTTGTTTCAATGTGGTACGTGGCTACTTGAAATTTTCAAATTGACCTAGTAATGAAGCATTTAAGATTGAGTTTGCTTTAATTTCGATATATACGTAGAACATATAAGGGTCTCTAACAAGTTTGTTAATGAACTTGATCCATCATTTTTATTTTATTTTTTTATTTATTTGTTTATTTTCAAAATAAAATTTCTACTTGAAAATTTGTTATCAAGAAAAATTTGTTATCCTTATACTAAAAAACATATGTTAGACGGGATTTATTTTAATTTTGATGGAATGGTTTGGTGACCCTGTCCCTGTATATATAGCATATATAATTGTCTCCTACAAGTTTATTAATGAACTTGATTCGCCATCTTGATTAAAAATGGTGGTCACCTGAAAATTTGTCATCAGATAACTTTTGAAATCCGGAAGTAATTCCAACCAAAATTGGACAGTAAACTTATCTCAAAAATATCTTGGATGAGTTTGCCGGGAAAATTGCTCCGTTATTTTATTTTCAAATTTCGGCCACTTGAAAATTTTAAATTCATTTAGCAAAAACATATGTTAGACGGGATTTAGTTAAATTTCGATAGATAAATAGCACATGTAAATCTCTCCAACATGTTTATTAATGAATTTGATCCGTCATCTTGTTTCAAAATGGCGGCCACTTGAAAATTCGTCATGACGATAACTTTTAAAATACTGAAGTAATTCAAGACAAAATTGGACAGTAAACTTATCTTAGAAATATCTTGAATACGTTCGGAGAGAACTTGCTCCTCCATTTTTTTTTTTTTTTTTTTTTTTCCAAGTGGCGGCCACTTAAATATTTCACACTCATGTCGTAAAAAAACATATGTAATACAGGATTTATTTAAATTTCGATGTATACACAGCACAACAATGGCCAAAAAGTTTATTAATTAACTTTATCTGCCCTTTTGTTTCAAAATGGTGACCACTATTATTAGGCTGCCACTTGAAAATTTCTCATCACCATAACTTTTGAAATACTGAATAATTTCGAATTAATGCTGGACAGTGGACTCATCTTACAAATATCTTGTATAAGTTCACTGACCATTATTTTTATCTGAACTGTTTTTACAAAACTTAATTCATAAAACTTTGTTCTTTGGTATTAATAAAAAAAAAAAAAAAAAAAAAAAATGTGTTAAAAAAGATTTTATTCAATTGTAAAAAATGGAAATGAATAACGAGAGAAAAAAATTATACCGAAAAAGAAAAGAAAAAGAATGAATTTTAAACATCTGAAAAGAAAAGAAAATACATTATTTTGTTTATTGCTTGCATTATTGAAGTAAAAATTGGATTTTAAATAGCTAAAAGTGTTTTCCTGAATACAAAACACGATATACATAAAGTTTTTTTTTTTTTTTTTTTTTTTTTTTTTAAGTTAGTTAGTTATTAGATTTTTATGAATCAAAGTTTTGGGACGCTATTCTTGATAAATACAGCCTGTAGATCGAATAAAAAAACAGATATTTTTCGATTTCAATGCAAATTACTCCCCTCCCCCCTCTTCCTCCACGAAAAAAAGTATTCGATATTTATTTATTTATCGTAGGTTCCGTTTGCATTTTGAGATTTGCATAATTATATCAAATAGTATTGTAATGTGAAAAACTAAAAATTTCTTGTATATACATTTAGAATTTATTTTATTGGGTGTGTAATTTGCATTCAATTATAAATTGTATGTTTTCAAGCACTTTGGAAAAATTTAATAGTCTTTTCAGCTTGCGCTGCTAAATTAACTTTGTGAACGCAAATCTCTTAAGTACTGAAAATCTCTTTTACAATAATTACGAATAAAGAAATAAGGTGCGAATAGCTTAAGGATATAAATTTTCCGATAAATATCGAAAAGATTACAAATTCTTATTTCTAAGTAATTGGATAAAATGCTGAAAAAGATTAACATTCTGATATGGAGTATGTTTATATATATACATATTTCTTTTAATTATTCCTAGATATAATATATTTTGATTCTGAGGGATTAATTTCTTTTCTTTTAACTATTGCTGGCTATATATTTTTCGAATCTTATGAATAAATTTGGCATTTAGTCATATGTTTCTCTTGCATTCTACAATTTTGTTACATTAAATATATGTATTTGTGTGTGTGCGTGTGTTTGTTTAATTTCCTTTTATTATGTACACATATATGCAGATAGATAGATAATTTAGTATATAATAAATAAAGCATAAACCACTAAAAATATAAATGAGGGTATGGTAGTGAAAAGTTTGAGACCTAAAATATTTGACTTCAAAGCTTATTAATGATAACGTTAATAAGGATAAATGATAAATTTTTAAACCATAAAATCTAAAACATTAAAATAAAAACAATAAAAAGGTGTAAAAGCATCTTCCTACGAAATAAAATACAGTCGAACCTCGTTAACGTAAACACCGTTAAAGTGAATTACTTTTAACATGAACTGTTTTCACAATCAACGTTAAAATGACGATTAATTTAGTTAAATGAAGATTAATAACAGGAGACATGGCGTTGGAATATTAAAACCCGAATAAACTACTACGTCAGAAACGCCAAAGAAAAATATAGCAAATGCATACAGCTGTTTCGGTAGCCTAAAGCGTACCGTCTTCAGTGCAAAAAGGATTCTGAATCAGGAGAAGTGCTCGTATATATAGGAGATAATTGTATCCTATAATCCGATCAATCATATATCCGATAATTGTATCCTTGTAATCCTATTGGTTGAACTAAATCCGGCCCCTCTCCTATATATACGAGCACTTCTCCTGATTCAGAATCCTTTTTGCACTGAAGACGGTACGCTTTAGGCTACCGAAACAGCTGTATGCATTTGCTATATTTTTCTTTGGCGTTTCTGACGTATTTGTTTATTCGGGTTTTAAATGAAGATTAGTTACTGATAGTATGAACAAATTTTTTATCCCCCTTAAGATTCACATTAGCGAGGTTCGACTGTAGTATACTATTGTTACCACAAAGCTTTTTTTTTAAATATTGTCCCATAAATCAGTTCTAACTATTGCTTAACATACACAAAAGTATACTCTACATAGCATCTCTTTTAACACATATTTTACTTATGCAGTTCGGTACACTTTTATGCAGTAAATCCTAAGATATAGCCACACGAAATACGCAAAAACAGCGGGTAAATTGGACGTTCTTTGTCGACCAATATACACCCAAATTAAATCTGCATAGTTTTTCATAGTGGTCTTCTTACATACCATGTTTAGTGCACTTATAATACTACAGAAACAGAGCTATATCCGTCCTATAAGTAGGAAAATTGTGGCATAACTCCACCACCTGACGGCTAATTTACTTTACACCCAAATTAAATAGACATAGTTATTTTAAAATGTGCATTTCACATACCAAATTTAGTGTACTAATACGCTATAGAAAATGAGATATAGCTTTTCATTAAATAGGGAAATTACAGCATAACCGAGCCACCTGTCGGCCAATATGCACCCAAACTAAATCAATCAACTTTTTCATAATTGCCCTGTATGCATTGGTGCCAAGTCTTCTGTTTTTCAAGGAAGACTTCAAACCGGAAAATTTTTATAGCTGATTTCTTTAACATCAATCGTCGAAAATATATATAACGTATTCTATTTTAAAATACTGGTGTCAGTTCTGATTTAAAGGTTAAAAATGTTGGCAGCTCTGCTGTACGTATCTGATTCTGTGCGCGTGTACGCTATCGAAGCTGAAATATAACCTTCCCATGAGGAAATTAAAGCACAACGCCACTTTATGAGCCACAGCCAAAATCTAATCGGTACAATTTTGTATGAAGTTTCAACCTAATATTAAGTATTGCGAAATTACGTTTTTTATTTCGAGAAACGCCTACTTTATATTCGCCTACTTTATTTATTTATTTTAACAGACAGGCATATAGATTGACAGATATACAGACAGAAATTTTTTTTAAATGTTCGATTGATGTTCAGGAGATTTCGAAACCAGTAAATTCATTAAAAACCGAAACTTTCATGTATCCAATACTTTCTCGTTATATACAGAAAAATCTATGAAAATATCATTTTACATAAATATTATTAATTCTTGGCATGTACTTTAAATTAACTTATCAATTTATTATTATTTTTTTTTTTAATTAACATTCAATAACTGAAATATCTTTAAGAATTAAATATGTAAAAAAAGAAAGAAAAAAAATCTAACTACCTTTCTCGTATAAATAAAACTACGGCAAGTCTTTAAACTTTCTTTGATCTTCCGAATATTGGAAATCGTTCGAAGTTTTTACTATCATTACAAAATTAAACAAAAGAAAGTGAAAGCTATGTTTCTATAAGTATCCTTTCTCTATCAAATAAAGCTCATTCCGATACGCTTAACAGCATTTGATTGGCTTTTGATTGCTCTTTAGCATCTGTCTGTTTGAATGACTGATATATTTTCTATTTGGTCTATTGGTCAAGCAAACGAGGTATGACCGATACCATTAAAGTGTCTGTGTGTATATATTTTTTTTCACTTGAAGACCAAATTAAATGTGCATTAATGAAGTAGTGCACTGGGATGCGAAAATTTTTTTAGTATAAAAGAATAAAAAAGAGGGGATTGGGTCAAATTAAGAATAATAAAACCATTATATTATTTGAGTACTGTAATAGCTTTATTGACGAAGCAATATTTTGTAAAATAAATGTTTTTTTTTTTTTTTTTTTTTTTTTTAAATATATATTGTAGTTTTTGATTATAAAGACCTCATTTTTCGTTATTCAATAAATTTTACAGTGTTTTTTGGATTTTGTTGCTTCTTTTGAGTTTCTAGAACTAAACAATTTGTAAGTGGGTTTTTCAAGACAATTATTTATTCACAACATATTTATTTATTTATTTTATCTCTTCATGTATTTACTTTTTTTTTCATTTATTTATTTATTTTCTATTTCGTGAACAGTTTTTTACACATGTATGATAAAGAAAGTATTGTTTTTGGTACAATTTTCGAAGCTTTTTTTTTTTTGCTATGATTACACGTTTGGAGGTCTCTTTAGTGGTTAGACTCTCTCTGTGTGTCAGCAATGATAAAAAAAAAAATATCAGCAAGAAGTCGAAGCTAAATCTGTAACATTAATTTTTTTTCCATATAAAGTGAACAAATATTAGTATAATAATCTACAGGAATTTGTACAAAGTTAAATCAAATCTGTGTTATTATTATTTATTTATTTAATGGTATTTAATTTATTGTTGAAATAATATCAATTACAGTTTATGATTCTTTATAAATTTAACACAATAAATGCTGATATTTAACTATATTTTATTACTGAATGATTCATTAAATATATCGCGAAAAACTAATATTTTAATTTACTTATCCACTCAATCATATTTTTTTGTAATTTAAAAAAGCTTTGTCATGATACATAAAATAAATTCGTAAACGAATATGGAAAGCTTTTAATTTTGCTTATCCTATTTAAACTAGATTTGATTTTCTGCAAACAACTCTAAGTGGATTAGCCGGATAGGTAACAATAAATTATTGTTTGAAAAGTCACAAAGAGTCTGAAATTTTAATTATTTATTTGATTGTTTTTTTTTTTTTTTTTTTTTTTATACAAACTGATCAAAAATAGTACAATAGTTTTTAGGAATTTTTATAAAGCAAAATAAAATTTTATTACTTCTTTTTTTTTTTTTTTTTTTTTTTTTTTTTATATATACAAACTGATCAAAAATAGTACAATAGTTTTTAGGAATTTTTATAAAGCAAAATAAAATTTTATTACTTTTTTTTTGTGTGTGTGTGTGTGTGTGTGTGTGAAATAATAAATTCGATTGTGGTTGTATAGAAATTTATAAAGAACAATTTCTTTTGTGTCTTTTAAAAAGTAAATGAAATTTTCTACTATATTTAAAGAGAAAATATTTTTAAGATGTAAAATAGAAATTAACTTCATTTCTATTATTTTCTTTAGAAAAAGAATTAGAATTTTTACGAAATTAACGTTACTTGGCGTTGAGTAGTTTTGGCATTTTACTTAGGCTACAATTATTTAACTTAAAATAACACTGATTAAAAAAAAAAAAAAAAAAAAAAAAAAAAAAAAAGCTTTATAAGGATAAATAAGAACTTTGAGTAGCATTTATTTAATATATAAACACATACAGGCGTGTGACGATTGCTTTTCTTTAAAAAAGGATCTGTTTCCTAATTAATTTAGTTTTTTGTGTTTACAAAATGATAGGTAAAAAAAAAAAAACTTTGAAGTTCTTTATTATTTAAAATTTCATTAAAAAAATCTTTTCGATTAGTAGAAATCTAATTTTAGTAGTTTTTATGCAATTTTTAACGAATATTCACTAATTCTTTATTTGCAACGAATATTTTGAATGAAAGTTTTAAAAGTAAATGTCTTTCCATTGCTTTGCAAATAAATTAACATACAGAAGTTTCACGTTTGTTTAAAGTAAGAAAACTATGCAAAACTTATGCATCTTATTTCAAAATGAATAATTACATATTTTTATATCAATAAGTCTGTAAAATAGTGTATATATATTGAAAACCTTTTCAAACATTGCAGTAGATGAAACCAAGTATGACATGAAGAGCTATATAGAACAAGAATAAACATTTCTTATATATAATAACTTTATATTTCTTATATATTTATCTATATATATAATATCTTTTTTTTTTTTTTTTTTTCGATTTAAATGTTTAAATAGTTGTGTTTCTGAGATTTATTTCTGTTAAAGGAATATTTCTTTCGTAGTTTATTTAATATTTTATTTATTTATTTATTTGCAAATTTTAGGAAGAAGGGTGCTTGTAGTTAATTATTATTTATAAACACATTAAAAACTTTTTGATTAATAGAACTCTTTTTTTTTTTTTTTTTTTTTTTTTTTTTTGTTAAACATAATAATCTAGTTTTTATAAATCGTTTGAAACAAATACTTTGAAAACAAAAATTTGAATATTTCTTTAAAAAAAAAATTGTCGTTCAATTGTCTTAAAAAAAAAAAAAAAAATCATACAATAATTTCAATTTCGTTTAATAAAATACAACAGTGCGTACTGGAAACAATTTTTTTTTCTTTCAAATTTTTTTTAAATACTTTTTATGTACGAAACCAATGGGTCTTATTTGAAAATATTCTAAATCGATTTAAATATACTGACTTTAAAAATTAACATAAATAAAAGTGTAAAATTATACAATAGTTTTTGATTTAAATATTTATTTTGTGTGTTGATCAGGAAATCTGTACAATACGTTAACAATAACCGTACAAATGTACGTACATCTCGTTAACTGTATTTGAACTTAAAAAGTTCTAATTAAAACAAAAAAAAAAAAAGGTTTATTTCTCAAAGGAAAATATTTAAACCTAAGTCTAAGAAAACTGCATGTTATTAAAATATCTGCAAATATTGACACTTTTTTTTTTTTTTTTTTTTTTTTTTTTTTTTAAAATGCGGTTTTACACCGTATATATTATATATTGTACGTATATAAAAATAAGATTTTCCTAATTAAAATTTTGAAAATCTATGCCTTTGTAGATGAGGAAGAAATAAATTTTATTGTAATATGAAAATCCTCCCACAAATAAAAATAAATAAATAAGTAAAAACTTATTGATTATATACATTATAAATTAAATAACCCCATTTATTCTTCAAAATCTAAAACTACTATCTCTTCTGAATCTGTTTATTTTAACTTTTTTTCTCTCTTTCTCTTTTAGTATAAGCCAGAAAATTGCAAGATTTCTAATAATTAGCTTTAGAGTAATATTACCTCCAATTAACAAAATCCTTTTTATCAATCTGAAACTAACAAATGCAAATATGAATGATTGAGGCATTTATCAAATTTAGTGTATATGCGGTTTATCTTACATTGGCGAAGCAAAAACATGGACTTCTATATCGAATCAATGAAAACAAAAATTATGTGATAAAGCAAGACCTGAAATATTCTTTCATAGCCCATCATTCTTGAGACACCAATTCGATTTTTCTTATATGCATATTAATACTGAAGAGGGATAATATTTAGCCGAAACGTTTGTCATGTGTTTTTATGTTTTTAACCCGTTAGTAGTCGCTATCGACAGCGCCACCTATTACAGATTGCGAACTTTTTATTTAACTGTCACCAATAATTTTAAGAAGTGATGTGATCGACGTTAAATCGATTTTATTCGCGTTTTATGTATATCAAATGCTATTTCAAAAAATTTTTGGTGGCTATTGAATAAAAAAATCTGGAAAAACTGAAGGATGGGCGGCAAATCGACCAACTAGTGACTACTAACGGGTTAATTAAAATGTCTTTTATATTTTTTTTTTATCACATTTTAAAAGTTACTTTAATTTTATACGGTAATGAGACGTATTGATAATATTGAATTTTATTAAAAGAAAAACTCTTATGTTGGAAGTAAATACGAATAGGTTTTTAATTTTACTAATCTTGTTTTAAATATATTTGATTGATGTAACAAACAACAGTAAGTGGATTAGTAGCATAAAGCAATGAAATCTTATTATTAGAGTAATCAAGAAAAGTTTTGAACATTGTTTGAACTTTTCTTTTTTTATCTAAAATGACGAAACACAAAAATAGTTTTTAATGGAAATTCTTTGAAAATAAAATCTTTTTCCAAAAAAAAATATGTTCACTTGACATTTTATATTAGTGGATTATTTCCTTTATCTTTTATAAATGAGAAAAAAAATTCATTAAAAACGACTTTACGTAAGTAAAGCTAGAAATTATATTTTTCATATAAAATAATTCTTAAATAAATAAATAAATAAAATAAAATAAAAATTGTTTGTACTCAATAACAATTGCTTAATATAGTTATAAAATTTTTATCATATTTCTTTTAGTTTTTAGTTTTTATTATTGTATATATTCTATTCAGTTTTAGTTTAAATTAAAAATAAATATAGTTGTGTTTTTTAAAATATATTTTATCTGGCATTGACAGTTAATATATATATATTTGTTCTGTGCTTTGTAAAATAAATATTTCAAAACTATTTTCAAAAAAAGTTATTGTTTGTTTTGTCTTCGGGTTATTTATACATTTTTCTTTCATTAAAATATGTTAAGATACATGAAACATTCACTTTTATTTTTAAATAAATCAAAAATATGGCTTTGTTTCAAGAACTTTTTTTTTTTTAAATCTTTTCGGGTAAATGTAGTTACAGAATTAAGAGAAATACAAATTCAGTACAATGTGCGTTTTATAAACTTAAATTTCTTAGTGGAACAGTACACTGTAAAAAATAGATTCTTAAAAGTAAGTATATATATTGTCGCAAAATAGCCCCGAAACAATATATAATTAAATTTGAAAACCCATATACTCATTTTGGAGTACATTGACGATTGACATGTCAAACATGGGGATATTGTGATTCTTATTGGTCAACACCATTTCTGAGCACGTCAATATACTCAAAAATGAGTACATGGGTTTTCAAATTTAAGTATATATTGTTTCGGGGCTATTTTGAAACAATATATATTTATTTTTAAGAACCTATTTTTTACAGTGTATTAGTACTGTATTTTTGCCTGAAATATCTATTTTTTTTTTTTTTGAGGAGGAGGAGGAGAGGGGGGAGTTTTATAGTTATTTATTCTTTATTTTTTAATTCATTTGATTATTTATAAATATAGTCTTCACTTGTTACGTTGTTCTATTATCTTTAATGTGACTATTTGCTTTTATTTTTTTTTGTATAAATATCATATGAAAAATACTAATATATATAAGTTCTCGCAAAATACTATATTAAAAATTTTTATGGGAGTAAAAAACATTGTATCAAAAATATCACAGAACAGCAATGATGTACATATGGATTCCCGCCAGTTGACGATTTATATTATCTTTAATGTGACTATTTGCTTTTATTTTTTTGTATAAATATCATATGAAAAATACTAATATATATAAGTTCTCGCAGAATACTATACTAAAAATTTTTATGGGAGTAAAAAACATTGTACCAAAAATATCACAGAACAGCAATGATGTACATATGGATTCCCGCCAGTTGACGATTTCTATTATCAGGGTTGGATTGGGTTGTGGGAATTAAGGCTGATTGACTGCACTAAGGTCCTAGGTGTGAGGGGGAGTGTCTTTCGAAAGGATCGTTCTAAGGTGTTCTACGCCGTATTTATGCAAGTTTCGGTGAGAACTACGAAAAACTCCTAAGGGCTAGGTCGATGAACGGGAGCTTTCTATTTTCAGGATAAAACAAAAAAAAAAAAAAAAAAAAAAATCACAAAACAAAGTAATTTAAATAAAAAATGTACAAGTATGTTCAGTTGTGTATAGTACTTCAGTTTTTTTTTTTTTTTTTCCCAATGAATTTTCATGTACGTTTAAAACAGTTTATTATATAATGTATTGTTTTAACATTAGAAAATCAAAGTATAATGCTTATAGATCTGAATGTTTTTATGCATCTCTATAAAGATAGCAATAAACTTTCTTTAATGTTATTTCTAAAGAAAAAAATGTGGCGCGACTCCACTAAACTTTCTGAACATTAAGTAATTAATGGCTGTATAAATAAATAAAAGTAAGATAAGTCGTTAAATAAGCAAAAGTGAAAATTGTAATAGGGAGTTTGAGCATTTTTCTCCTTTGTTTAATTTTACGCAATTGCACTTCAAATAATTCATACTCGATTAAAAGGAATTTTAATGTAAACAAATAAATAAATAAAATGCACTTAATTCATAGCTTAAAACATTATCACAGAACTTTTGTTTCAACTTTTATTGCTTTTGTTATGGGCCCGCTTCACTCTCCGTCGCCGGAAGCCGAAACTAATGTTATTCTATGGGGAATTTTCTTTACAAATAACTTGTTAACTAATACATTCTGTTTTCACATTCTGAAAATTTCCAACAGCTAACTTGACGGACCGTTTTTAAAAAAGTATTTTTTAAATTTTTTTATATTTTATTTTGAAGCTGCAAAATACGAATTTTCAATACGTGAAATTTTTTCATTTTGCATTTTCAAAATAAAATATTAAAAATTAAAGAGATACATTTTTAAAAAAGGTCCGTCAGTTTAATAGTTGGTAATTTTAAGAATGTGAAAACAGAATTTAAAAATATGTATTAGTTAATATGTTATTTGTAAAAAAAAAAAAAAAAATCCGATAGAATAACATTGGCTCGGGCTTCCGGCGACGGTAAGTGAAGAGGGCCGTTCAGAGCCACTTAAATCTATATATATATATATATATATATATATATATATATAATAAAGATGATCTATTAAGCATAGTAGAAGCCAAGCAACAGATACAAGATCTCTGAAACACCAATGACCAATAACATTAATATATATATATATATATATATATATATATGAGTGGATGAAATACACTAATGTAAAGAAACCAGATCTATTAATTAACAGCCTGCAAAACAAACGAATCAATAAAGTAAAACAACATATCTTAACTTAAAACCATAAAACTTATCAAAATTAATGAAAAAACAACCCAAGAAACACAAGATAGGAAGAAGGAGGCAGGCGGCAAGACTTGTGACTTGCCTGTGGGGTTACACTAGTTTTACGCCGGCAACACTCCCCCAGCCTGCCACGACCAGATATATATTATTCATTTTACTTGCATTTCACTAAGATCCTCTGAAATTTTTTAATGTAATTTATTGCTTCATTTTTTTTTTTTTTTTTTTTTTTTTTTTAAGAACAATATAAAAAGAAAATGTTCAAAATTCATATCACTTGTACCGTTTTTATTAGTAACAAATAAGAAGAAAAAATACCTATAAAGGTTATAGCTAATTACTTTAACCGCAAAGTAAGACAAACATTTTTATCCAGAAAGGTTACATATTGAAGCGACATTATTCCAATGAAAACACGCTATCGTTTCATCTGCACGTTATATTTGCCCCAAGGTAACCAAAACAGTAAAATGGCTTTCTGATGGACCACATAACTATTTCAATTATCTAATCGATTTTACAAAAGGCAGGCAATTCATCATCATCGGATATCTTATTAGATAGAGAAAACATCAATAATACAAATCGCGTGCAGGAAAGTATATAACAGCGAACTCCGTTGCTTCTTAGAAGTAACTCTTCTTTCATGGGAAAGAAACGGTATAAGAAAAAAAAAATAATAATAAATAATAATAAATCAGGAAGTGAAAGGTAAACCTAGGTGGCAATTTTGCGGGACAATTCGTATGAGTGTTTACTGGAAAGTTCTTAAATTGGTTTCATTTGTTTTCATGACTATTATTGAGTATATCATAAAGCAGATAATAAAAATTACATATACGGTGTTTGAAAAATATTTACCTCCTATATGATTTTAAGTGTATATTGAATTTCAGAATTATGTAAAAGAAAACTACATTTTTTTCTTTTTTTAATCAATAAAGTCTCAAGGGATTTATTTATTTTCAGAGATCACGAAATTTAAATTATCAATTGGTCCCATATACAAATAGAAATAAATAAATAAATAAAATAAGAATAATATAAAATTTGTCGCTAATCTATCTATCTATCTATCTCTCTCTCTCTATATATATATATACCCAGTAGCAGAAACAATACAGCACGGACGCGAGCGTTGCAGATTATTTTGAGCTGTGCAGATTAATTTAACAGCTTAAAAAGAAATGCTAAATTTGAAAATACTTAAATATAATTTACATTATTGTCTCTAGGACTACTGTATTTAATGTATATTTTTATTTCTTTTTTAGATATAAATTTTACATAATTTATTAATTGCCATACTATTTTCTGATATCTGACTTCATAAGGCATTTCTGGATCACAGATAAATTTTGTTTTGCTGCAGATAGATACAAAAATTTCTGTCAGTGAGTGTATATCACGGAGTAATAAGACAGGAGAAGAAGGTAACGCTGAAATTTTGTGATGTTGTTTTATAATGTTTACAGAGGGCGCCAGCGTACAATACTTCCTTCTCTCCAGCTTCCGCAATGATATTTAATGGGGAAATGTCTCGTTTTAATTATTTTTTTAAAAATAATATCAAGCTGAAAAAAGTTCGATTGAAAGCAAATTTCATTAAATAGAGTATTCTAACCAAAATGTTTTTTTTAAGAGCCATTTTATACTAATTTTACTTTGAAAGAGAGCTTTTAAAAAATGACGTTCCTTATGAACCGAAGCTAGCTAAACAGACAATTGGGAGGAAGGAGAATGGATGAAATTTTGTAAAGAAAAAAAAATAAAATAAAATAAACTTACTGTAGGTGCAGAAAACACGAACTCGGACATTATTTCTCTCCTAGGGTTTTTTTTTTCTTTCTTATCACTATCATAGCCTGTTTTACAACTAGGAACGAAGCATTTATTTGAAACATCTGAATTATGCAGTTTTAAGAACTTACAAAAAAATTAAATTGCTTAAAATAAAAAAATTACATTGTACTCCAGCAAAATTCTATTGAAAATAACACAATATCCGCGCCGAGGTAGGGAGTAATGACAAGTGGCGCCCTCAATATTTACCAAAAATTTACATCACAGTTTCATAGCTTTCTCCCATTGGACCTTGAACTCCTATTAATATTACTCCGTGGTGTATATATATATCGACGAGTCCAAACCACTGAAGCTAAATCATGACATTTGGTAAATTGGTTCTTTTAATGACGTAATGACTCAAAGACTGAAATTTATCTCTTAAAAGTTTCAGCTTTATCACCATATTTCTATAACGGATTGCAGTAGAAGCTCGGAATTTAGATAAATGTCTCCTTTTATGACTTAATTAAAATAAAAGATGAATATCTTCCGAAATTAATTTTCCAAAAATCAGAATAGGGTACTTTGTGTGCTAAAGAACTGAAACAATGTTTAGTAGATGCAAACGTATTAAAATGGTTTTCCGATGGACCAAGTAACTAGTTCAATTATCTAATTAGTACTACAAAAGGCACGCAATTCATCATCATCTGATACATTATTAGATTGAGAAAACATCAATAATATGAATCGCGTGTTGGTAAGTATATAACAGAGATAAATGTCTCCTTTTATGACTTAATTAAAATAAAAGATGAAGAACTTCCGAAATTCATATCCCAAAATTCAGAAATAGGTACTTTGTGTGCTAAAGCATCATACTAAAATAATGTTTAGTAGAATCAAACGTATTAAAACGGTTTTCCGATGGACCAAGTAACTATTTCAGTTATGTAATTAGTACTACAAAAGGCACGCAATTCATCATCATCTGATACATTATTAGATTGAGAAAACATCAATAACACGAATCGCGTGCTGGTAAGTATATAACAGCGAACTCTGTTGCTTCTTGGAAATGCCTACTCTCTCATGGGAAAAAGAGTTACAATGAATAAATAATAAAATCAGGAAGTGAAAGGTAAACTTAGGTAGCAGTTTGTGGGTCAACTGGAATGAAAGTTTACTGTCATTTTCTATTATTGTACCCTCATAGTTTTCACGACATTTTCGTATACATCAAATGTCAGACAATAAAATTTGTATGTGTAGAAAAAAAAAATGCTTTGGTCATAGAAAAAAAATGTTGTTATATCAAGCTTTTTTTTTTTTTTACACGAAGCCACAACAAAAAAATTTGTTACCAGAACCCAAATTATTTTTGATACTTTAACCAAGCAGTTTGTTGTTTTACAAAATAGTTTTGTTAATTTAACCAATATTTGCTTAAATCCACGAAATTATTTTATTGATTTAACAAAAAGGAAGTGGGTGAAATCTGCTAGTATATTAATATAGAGATCTTTTGCACAAGAAATGTTGTGAAGCTGATCAATTTGTTCTGATGTATAAAATAATCCTCACACAGAAAAAAAAATATATATATATTTATCTCTTAAATATGTATATATATATATTCTTTATTAATATTTGTTTTAGTCGAAAAACATTTTTGTCAACATAGCTTCAATAAAAAGTTTCTAATCTGAACTCAGATTATTTTGTTGTGTTAACCAAACAGTTTCGTGGATTGAACATCGCTCTCTCATTGGCTGTTTACAAGAGAGATTTGTGACGTAGATTATCGAAATATCCAATGACAATTACTCTTCTTTCAACCATATTATTTTCATTAAATGAAGCAAGTTGATTTAATTAACTCAATAAATTTCTTGTTAAAATGACAAAATCTAAAAATAAAGTCAAAAATATTTTTTTTTATATAACTTTTTTTTAGTACAGGGTGTTCAAAAAACATTCATCTCGGCTTTAATTCGCTAAATATTGATCTTAAATATATATAATTAGATGCAGAGTCGCATAAAATGAAACTAAATTAAAAAAATATATATCATTTAAAAGTCTCAAAAAATTCATTTTTAAAATTATAAAATGTAAATTTTTATTCAGATCATATAAAAAGTTTTCAAGGTGTAAAAAGTTTACCTAATAACTAGTAAAATGAGATACAAAGTTTCAGCCTTCTATAATAAAAAGTCCTAGAAGTATGAAAAGACTGAATTGCTTTCCAATAGCATGACAAAAATTTAATTAGGATTTGGTTTGCTTTGGTTTGGTCTGTCGTATTATTGTCATATTTTGCATACTATGGCGAATTACACCGATACCTAAGCTTATAGAATTCCTTAAAAAAAAAAAAAAAAAATAACAGTTAATGAGATAAAGTTTTAGAAGTCATACAAATATGTCATACCAAGTGAGACAAAACGTAAATGATTGTAAATGAGATTAAAGCACATAAATGGCATAAATAATTAAACACATTTATATTTAGTTAGAAATTAACTTCTCTAAATCTTTCTTTAAGCATATTTCTGTATTTTTATTATTATTATTATTATTACGTAACATTGTTGAAATTTTGTGCATCAGATTATTAGAGTATGGGGTAATTTTTTCTCATTTAAAATTTTATATGCAAATTGAATAAAATTTCTTAATTCTTAAAACTGAATTCCCTGACATACCTCATCGATTAGTTAAAATTCTGCCTCTATTTTATGCATCGTAGTAATTTGATAGGTAAATTTAATGTCAAAACGGTCAAAGTTAAAACGTAAAATTCGCCTATTGCAATTTCGGCATCTTTAAGCATATCGTCATCCATGCAGAACTGCAAGAAGACTAAGTGCTCCTAAATGTACTAGAGAAGCACGCATTCTGGAGATTTATTAACCAGCCAATTGATTTATGAACCAGTATTGATTTATGAAGGTTAAGAACTTTCTAAATAAACACCATATAGAGGAAAAATACCCAACAACTGTCGGAATAACTACTGTGTTCACTTTGCATTATACCTATTTTAATTTGCCTGACGAAGGATAGTGCGTAATTATTTTGAACAGCACACATGGAATACAAAAATAATTTCATATTTTAAGATATTTTTCAGTAAAATTAAGATTTACAAAATACAAATGATTTTTTTCCCCTGATACTTAAATAACTTAATCTTTTCTTTTCTTCTTCTTCTTCTTCTTTTTTTTTTTTTTTTTTTTAAGTCATTTTCAAGAAGTTATGACTTCTGGATATGATACATTTTATAAAAATATAAGTAAACAATATATTAAGAAAATGTCAGTTTTGAATCTGAACCTATATCTATAACGCAACGCTTTTTCTTGTTTATTTCTAGAAAGAAATCGATATAGAATAAATGTCTTTATTTCCGAAGATAGATGACAGAGGGATTCTTGTGTTACACTTTTTGTATTTATTCATACGTTTTTCGTTTATTTTTGAGGGTTTGGGAAACTTATCTACGAATTATTCTAGTTCTTAGCATTGAATATTTTAAGAAAAAAAAAAATAACTGAGAAAACGAATTTAATATGAAATTCAGAGATATTTAGAGATTTAGAGATTTTTTTATATATAATTTTTGTACTTCTTTTTAATATAAATTGGTACATTACACCGATACAATCGCTGCCTTGTTTAGCTAAAATGTGAACGTGTTTGAATCAGAGCCTTTATTTATAACGCAACGCCTTTTCTTGTTTATTTGTAGAAAGAAATAGATATAGAATAAATTTCTTTATTTCCGAAGATAAATGACAGAGAGATTCTTGTGTTGCACTTTTTGCATTAAAAAAAAAAAAAAAAAAAAAAAAAAGAGAGAGAGAGAGAGAGAGAGAGAGAGATAAATGAAATTTTGAGAAACTTATCTAGGGATAATTCAGTTCATGGCATTCACATTTTAAGAAAAGAATAACTGAGAAGACAAATTTAATAAGACAATTAGAGAAATTTTAATAAATAAAGTTTTATAACTAATTTTTGCTCTTTGTTTAAAAAAAAAAGATAAATTACATCGGTACAAACCCGTAACTAAAATGAGAGTTTAGAAGAGAGCCAAGAATCACTTTGCTTCCATTCATGCATCAAATGTAGAGAACAGAGAATACAAAGCTCAGTTTATAATACTGAGTTTATAACAGTATAAATTATTAAAAGAACAAAATACTTACAAATACAATAGATTTTTAATGGATTGAATGAATACATTTTTTCAATAGCGAAAATGAATCCAGGGATTTGAATCTTATACGTTCAGTCGTAAGACGCTTTGCACCAAATGCCCCAAGTTCGAATAATGGCCTAATCACCTTTCGCTTATCGAAAAATTAGTTCGGACAATCAATCAAAAATATATGGTATATAATGATCGAAATAATCGGCAAAAATGTATGTATATGTACTCAATAACTGAACTTTGTAAAGCTATTTAACATGTACGCCGAATTACATTGTAAATGTATGATATATCTTAAATGTTCTTTCCTTCAGATTAAGATACTTGAATCCGCTCCGGAGGAGCCAATCCTGATAACCACCGATAAAACCTTTTAGTTTCATGCAAGTTGACAATACAAGTGCGCCGGAGAGAGAAAAAAAAATATATAATACTTATAGTAATAAAAAATTCGATGTAATACTTACATATTGCATTCGCTGTCTATTTTATTTCATTTTATTGTCAAGTAATAATTGGTCGCATTAAAAAATTTCCACCCTAATCAATCATTGTAATTTATGATAATACTTAGAGAGTTTTTACTCTACAGCATTTAAAATCAGTTTTTAATGCATTTTAATGTAGACAGCAAAAATTGTTCAGTGACAAAAAATATATAATCTTTAGTAAATATGGTAGTTATTTTTTAAGTTCAACTGCAAACCATCTTAAAAAATAATCTGCTATGAGGCTGAACTACATTCTCATGCATCATTTTAATAATAAAAAAATATATTTACAGTCTTTCGATTTCCTTTTAAACCTTGTTGTGCAGGTGAAAGCTATTGCATATTTATAATTGTTGAAATGTACCAATAAGAAATTCCGTGAATAGACGAAATTTGAATTATTTTATATGATCTTGTACACCGACCAACTTGTCCGATCTCAGAAAAAGTTTCAAGTAATAGCACAATGTGATATACATTTTAAATATTAAATTTGGATTTTCTATAATATTTGTTTTTGAATTACGCTGACAATTATGCAGAAAATAAGCTCTAAAACACTGAAATAGATATTCAAGGGGTATCCAAGAATAACACAGGTCTGCGACAGTTTTTTTTTTTTTTTTTTTTTTTAGGGGAGGGGGGGAAGGGCACTGCGTTGGGTGTCTTTAATGTGTTTTAGCACGCTAAATTCAAAAATAATTGTTTTTTCTTCCTATCATGTCAAGGAATTTTCACAAAGTAATGATGAAGATCTGAAGACTTCACTTAGAGGCTGTAACAAATTCAAAAAAAAAAAATATATATATATATATATAAAACGCATTAAAATAGGCCGTTATTTACACCTTATCTTATATATATATATATATATATATATATATATATATATTTTTTTTTTTTTTTTACAAGTAAACTCCCTTTAGAGCATTTCATCTTGTCCACGGTTTGAGGACCTCGAGGATGGGGGTTTATGTATGCAGTATCGAACAATAATCTACTAATATGCTAATATGATCCCTGATACCTCCTCTACATTTCTCTGTTGTCTTGATAAAATGGTTCTCCTTGCACTTCACTCAAATCACCCAGATTTTCCAGGAAATAACTGAAATGTGAGTTTGAAAAAGTGCAATTTTATTTTAAGCTCAAATAATCCAATTTTTTGTCAAAACTGTACGTGATGGAAATTTTTGAATAGCATCCAAAAATACACAAAAAAAAAAAAAAAAAAAAAAAAAAAAATCATCGTAGACTTATGTAATTATAGGAAAAATCCAGTTTCGAAAATTCGACACTTAACATTTCTTTTTTCTGTTTTATTTGAATAAGAAAAAAATAATAAAATATAAATAACAATATAATTCGATTTCTAGTGAAAAAATTCATTACAAGATGCGTTCCTCTTTAGAAGGCCATCTGAAATAATTATATCTAATGCATAATTGCAAGATTCTACGGTCAATGACTTTGTTTGACAAATTTTAGCCGAGGTTACACTAAAGTAACCACTTTATGTGCAAAGATAAAAGAGTCTGTAAGTGCACTAGACAATTATACCCACCCATCTCTTGACCCCAAGCCTTCGGTAAATAAGGTTACAAAAGAGAAAGGGGTTAAAAGCTTCCTCATGTAAAACAATCTTCCAACTTTTAATCTGCAGCCTTTGGTAAAACACACAAAACTGTCTAGGAAGCTTTACAAAGGCCATGTCTGGCTACTAATAAATATTTATCTAGAAAATTGCTAAGATTAACATAGTGAATATTAAACGCTTTAATATACAGTATTTTCATAAATATTTTATCTAGAATATTATATAAATATAGAAGGTTGTAAATATCAGTGTATTATATTCTGTATAATGTAAACAAAAACATAATAAAGATAATATTATAATAATGTACCATAGTATTCACCCTGCTAATAAATTTTCTTGTGTGTCATATTAATGTATTTCACATCTACTCATATATAATACAGCATAAATTAATTTTAATAAGTAAAATATTTATAATATATAGAATGCAGAGTGCATGTAGACTATTATTCTTAAAATACCAGTAACCTATCCTTAAGAGAGTTTTGTTATTATAAGTTAGGTATGACTTAACAACTTTATCCCATGCCTCCTAATTTATTATTCTAATCCTGAAATTGATAAAAATATTATTATTTTGTTTTCCCCCCAAATTACAACTTTTTTTTTATCCGGTGTGGTGTCCAAAAATAATAATGGGATAATTTGAATTTCAAATGATGAGTAAACATTAGACCAAACATTTGCTTAAGAGCATTGATAATCAGGACAACTTTACATCACAGGTGTGTTAAATAGGTATCTCAGTTACCTCTCATGAAGTATTTTCCAAATTTTTTCTCAGCTGGAAATAAAGAGAAATTTGTAAATTTTTAATATTTCCTCTTTCATTAAATATAAGACTTATAAATTATGTGCGGTGAACCCATGAACGCGATCCGAACATAATATCGCGGGACAAAATCTCGCTTCGACTAATTAAAAAAAAAAATAAATAAATGAGTAATAATAATAATGTGAGCTGTTTCACGTCCGATATCTGGCGGGAGCCACAGGGCTATATATACCATAGAGTGGCATTTCATAATTTTACCTATATTTGATTTTAAGTTATTTTATCATTTGCTTTTCACCATTTAAAATACATTTTTAAAAAAATTGTGCATCACTGCTGGCAAAGCTGAACACTGTTCACAAATCTAAATTAAAAATTATAAAATTAATAAGCACTATTGGAATTTAAAAGACATAGTCTTTAAACTCTTTTAAGCAAAATTCATAATAATTTTTTTGATGGGTTTGTCTGTATGTCAGTGCTCCGACTAAGGTAAATATACATGTGCTGTCATGAAATTTTATATAACATTACTAATAATTACCAACTCATTCAAATAAAATGTAGTAAAATGTGTTTTATTTGTATGAACACAATATCACTCACATTATTTTTCTTTCCTTTCATTTATGTAGGCGAGATTTTGTCCCTAACCCGCGGTGAACATTTAGTACTCAGTGAATAAAATGTAAAGCTTTATGTGCATATATATAAGCTAATGAGAGTTCAAATTAAAGTGTGATTGCTAAGGCGGCAATGGCGTTTCGAGAGGTAAAGCTTTTAAACATCTGTTGTAAATGGCGCTGTATGTCAAGAGAAGTGATGATGTTCATGTATCTGCCCTGTGTCGTTTTTTCAACCAGAAAGAGGCGCAGTATGCAATATTTCAATTTTTGTATAGAGATGGCAGGTTCTGGGTTTACCTCCTTACAGTATTGATCTGTCCCTTTGCTACTTTCATGTGTTCGGACATTTGAAAAAAACAATGAAGGGATACAGGTTCATATGAGACAATCACGTCCAGCATTGCAAAATCGCTTTTTGTGCAACCAAAGTTTTTCTACAAAGCCGGTATTCATAATCTTGCGAAAAAGGAGATAAACGTTTAAATCTACTCATCCTCCTATATTCTATATTTATACACCAGTAACTGATTTATTTCTGTATTTCTCAAACTCCCACCGGTTGCTGTTTACTCACGACATATACTTTTGCTTTCATTTCAACATGTGAAAATCAACACAACTTTACTACTCTTGCTCATTATAATATCGGCTATATAACACTGTTTATTTTTCAATTATACATACTAATAAACGTTTGTAAAATATTTTCGCAATGCAATTTAATTTGAACAATCCTTACATAATGATTTTTTTTCTAAAAAAATAATTTTGAAGAAATATTTCAATTGAAATTAGAACCTTTTTGTATAGGTTTATACTTCCCAATATTATATATCATCGTGTATTGTACAGTTAGGATTCACCTGGTTGTGCTTTGAACATTAATTATTCTTAGACATTAATATTTTATCTAACAATGAAAAACAAAAGTTTCGGTAAATATTTTGAACTTCTAAATTTTCTTGCATCCCATTATGACATTATTATTTACGAAAATAAACACTAATAACTTATATTTAGCATTGGATTAAAATTCATTTATTTAATTTCAAATATAAGGTTATTATTTCTCTAAATCGATCAAACGATATTAAAAATAATAATTAAAGAAATTAAATTTTAAAGACTTCTGCCAAAGTAAAATTTATTTTAAAAGATAATATTTGTATAAAAGATATTCTGATAATCGCTCATTCTAATCATTCTAATAATAGCTCATTTCAAAATTATGTGATATATTAAAGACAGCCAAAAACTGTTTTTTTTTTTTTTTTTTTTTTTTTTTTTATGTATCCAAATACGATATATTATTAAACATAAAAAGCCACAAAGGAGGCGCAAAAAAATTTCTAGAATCGCGACCTCCATTCATCAATGTCATTGAAATATCGAATCCTTCATCGGATCATTGAATAGATATCGGATCATCGAATAATATGCCCATTGTATTATTTTAGAGTGAAGTATATTGATTTCACTGAAAATATTGTTTAGGAAATTTAAAATGTAGGCTTTTGAAGACAAAAGAAAAGCTATTTTTTTTATTTAATACAAATGCTATTCAACTTGATATTAATAAAAAGGTTTTAAGTCTCCAAAACTAATTGCAAAACTGGTGTACAAACGATAATAAACAATAAGACTTCTTCACACACCATAAATTTCAAGCCAGCACAACCGGTTTCGAAAGGACGTAGCCTTCCTTCATCAGGTGCAGAAAAACACGTGCTACTGCCTTGGAGGCAAAAGCAAGACTTCGAAAGGACGTAGCCTTCCTTCATCAGGTGCAAAAAGACACGTGCTACTGCCTTGGAGGCAAAAGCAAGACTTCGAAACCGGTTGTGCTGGCTTAAAATTTATGGTGTGTGAAGAAGTCTTATTGTTTATTAGGTTTTAAGTCTGTTTAACTGGAATACATGCATTATACATGATAAAAGACAGGTAAAAGAATAGACCATGAAAGACTTGATTTATATACTTCATTTATAGGATGCTTATAATATTTATGAATAAAAGTTAAAAGACATCAAAGAAAAATGTTTATGAGTAAAGTTATTCAAGAAATCGACGAAAATAATCAATCCCTTTTACATGGTTTTTAGAGCTAATTATTAGAAATAAGAATATTTACTAGGCGCAAGGGAGGCAATGGACAATTTGCACACATGGAGGACTTGAACAAAATCTTATTTTTCTGGTAATTTTAGGCTCATAAATTTCAAAAAGTTTATTAAAAATGCAAAAAAAGTTCTCATTAATTTCAAAAATAACTTTAAAATTAACAAAAAATCATGTGACTTCAAAACGCTGTCTGACGTCACACTTTATGATGCTTCAATATTTACATTTTGTTAGCCTAGTTAGCAAGTAGCAATTCGTTTTAACTTACGTAATTATCAATCGTTTATGTGATTTCTGAGCGTTTTTTTTTCCTTTTATAATCATTTAATACCATTATCATCATTTTTCCTTATCATTATTTTTAATTGTTTTCTTTTCAGGGTGGTTGTCCAATGTTTTAGTTTAATAGGATTCTGTGGAATGCTAAAGAATACCTTTTGAGAGGCATTTAGCCGTTGTATTAGTACAAAGTGGTACAATACAATATTTATACTACGATTTTTTAATATCCGTCATTATTATAAAATACAAAACCTATTTCACTGATTCAAGAAGCAAAGCAAAGCACGAAATTGAATGTAAACAACGATTACTCCCGTTTGTTGTCATAAAGAGTGACGTCACGATATTTTATACTGCATTTTCTCGATAGAGTAAATAGTGCGATGTTAAAATTTCTATAAATCAGTAATTAGATTTCAAATAAAGAAAATGTTTATATTTATTTTCTTACCTCTTTTCATATTCTATTATATAAGAATAAAATCAGTAAACGTGCAAATTCTCTATTGTTCCCTCTCCAATAATTTTAAGTGAAAGCAGATAATTAGCACTTCGAAAATATTATAAAGAGATTTTTTCTCACATATTTTTGTAATATGACCTCCATAATTAGTAGAGGCCATGATACGCTTATGAGTGATAACTGAGGTGTTACAGCGATTTTATATTGCAGAATTATTGCTAAAATTTATTAAATCACGTAAGTTATGATATTATGGAAAGCTTATTAAAATTAGTATTAACCAATATTCGACAAATAATGTCGCCCAGCTTCAAAACTATGGAGTAACATCGCAGAAAATTTTCCAATGACAAGAATATCACACTATTATAAAATTATATAAACAATATGCAGGTATTTATTGAGTATTTAACACAAAATCTTTCTGTTGCAGAAATACTTCTGTAAAAAAATGTCTGTTTCTCACAGAGTATTCATACATTACTCTCACAGAGATAAATTTTTATAAGGAAAATTTAATACTGACCTACGAAATATACATGAATAATAATAAAATGTTTGTTAAATCAAATTGGTCACAAAGAAAGTTTTCTAAGAATTCAAGTACTTCAACCCATCTCTAATAATAATTTTCTCGAGCTAATTACTAGAGCAAATTTAGTGATAAATTAACTTTGCCAAATAAAACGATTTTAAATTACCAAAAAAAAAAAAAAAAAGAAAAAATCTCTTAAAATATATTAAATTACGTAAATCATCTTCATACAATGCGTAGTAAGATTAATATGAATCAATTTGCAATTAAGAATGTCGGATGATTTAGTACCCTATAAATAATTTCTTAAAATAATAATTAAAAAAAAAAAAAAAATCTTTGAATATTCATAATTAATTTGAAGAAAAAAAAATTAAGGTAAAATGTCATTTTTTCCCCAATATTATTAACAGTAAACCAATTTAAAATCAATTGAACATAATGTACAAATTGCTGTTAAGAATTTGACACAAAATCTGTATGATGAAGAAATAAAAGAAGAGAATAAAACTGATCTGCGAATAATTTTTGAAGAAAAATCAGATATGCTTCAGACTAAGTTCTTTACAAGTAAACCTATCCCAGAGAAATTAATCTCTCTAAAATATATTTTTCAGAACTAATTACCAGAACTAATTTAACTATAACCGCGGAGAGTCAAATAAAACTATTTTAAATTGCAAAACATTATCAAGACTCTGCTAAATTTCGTAAGTTAAATTACCATGATAAGCCTGGCGGGAATAATATTAATGAATAATGCAATAAGGATACCAGAAATTAATGTCTAATGTTTGTTCACAGAATTTAAAATATCATTATATCCTAATAAGTGATTTGAAATAGAATCTGAAAAATAGCTATGCATTAAAAAAATTTCAGTGACATGAATAGTATACTAATGTAAAATCGGGCGAATATACTGCAAACTGTAATTCAGTTAAAAACTCCAAATCTGTATGCTACAAAATATTTCTATAAAGGAGAAAAAAAAAAAATATATATATATATCATTTACTTATAAATATTTCGGAGACGAACTTAGAGTATATTTCCAACTAATTTATTTACTAATAAAGCTCTCCGCGAAATAGAGAAAATTATAATCCTTTCATGCTAAAAAATTTTAAGGGCTAATTTGTATTACAAATTTAGCGGGTTTTGTGAAAACATCACTTATCAAAAGTATCGCTAAAAAAAACACCTCATAGCATGAAAATTTTTATAATATTTGAATTAATTAAATATAAAAATGAAATTTTGTATAATTTTTTGTTGTTGTTTATCTGGGAACTAGTGGTTGTGTCATTTTATAATAAATTTCTGATTAATCTTTAAAATCACAATCATACAAATAAATTTCATTAAAAAATATATATATATACGAAATTTACTGTTTTAATGTTAAATTTTTTACTTTCAATATAAAGTTACTGATTATATTAAGAAAGTATTCATGTAAAATCGTACTAATTTATGAAAGTAGTGTAATTTTTTTAATCAGAATTGAAAAATAAAATATTTGTTTGGTTAAACAAGAAAAACCTCATACATAATAATTACATAACAATATCAACAATGAGCTCATTATTTTGTGATTATTTACAAAATTTTGATTAATGACTAAGCATTTTAAAATTCCAGTTCAAAGAATCCATTAAAAATTTTCTTTCTTTTTCTTTCTATCTTTTCTCTCTGCATATCTCTCTCTTTTTTTTAAGAGTTCTGTGGTGAATTATTTTCGCTATGTTTTTGTAATCAGTTTTACATAATAAAAATTTTAAAATGAAGTTAGCATTTTGTTTAATTAAAATTTAATATTAATTCATAAATATAATTTTAAGTTATTTACAGCAACATTAATATAAAAAAAAATGTGTAACACTTTCGCGGCGATTTTATGCAGCTCTGCAAATCATATTATATTGAATGTCGTACTTGATTTGCAATTATTTGATTCAGATTTAATATAGATTTGTTAACTCTTCTAAGCTGTGTGCAAATGTGAAACATGTTTTTGCAATATGTAATTTAAATTTAAATAAATAAATAAACAAAAAACGCCCTTTTGAATTAGATCTGCACGTGTCGAGAGGTATGGTAGCACATTTTACCGATTAGTTACTTTAACAGTCTCTCTCTCTCTCTCTCTCTCTCTCTCTCTCTCTATATATATATATATATATATATATATATATATATATATATATATATATATATATATATTAGAACGTGTCATCTGGCAATGTTTTTATTAGCAATGATTTTAGCACGGCGATATTTATCTAGGCGGTATTATTACACAAAGTTTAAATTTAGTAATAACTGAGCGTTCAAAATGAGTTTATTTTAAATTATAAAATACGCTAAAGTTTATTAAATTATGTAAGTTTGAAATCATAGTAGGCTTATTAGATATAATGAAGATACAACTGGGTCCTTAGATATTAATATCTTCTGCATCAGCACGTCTCCTTAGAATTAAAGATGTAATTATATCGTCATCATAAGTATTTTAAAATATAAATTTTAGGGTTACAATTCATAAAATGCTTTAATGACTGTTACAAAATCAGACAAACATAATGTCAAATTTTTCGGCAGTATAACGAAATTTGACACAGAAATACTTCTACACGAAAATTTAACTCCGATATAGGTATAAATAATTTTAAATATAAACTTTAGTGTTATAATGCATAGAATGTTTCAATGACTTTTGTAAAATCAAACGAACATAATACGCAAATTGTTCTTAAGTATTACTAAATTTAAAACAGAAATGTTTCTTCAAGAGAATTTAACTCTGATCTATATATAAATAATATGAAATATAAACTTGAGGGTTATATTGCATAGAATGGCATAAAGACTTTTGTAAAATCAAACAAACATAATATACAAATTATTCTTCAGAAATACAAAATTTGAAACAGAAAGATTTCTACAAAAGAATCTAATTCTAATTAATGTGTAAATAATTTGAAATATAAACTTTAAGGTTTAAATGCATGGAATGTTTCAATGACTTTTGTAAGATTAAACAAACATTATACAAATTGTTCTACAACATTACAAAATTTGAAACGGAAATTCATGTACAAGAGAATATAATGTTGATTTATGTATAAGTGATTCGAAATATAAACTTTAGGGTTATGATGCATGGAATGTTTCAATGACTTTTGTAAAATAAACAAACATCATACAAATTGTTCTAGAACATTACGAAATTTGAAACGGAGATTCCTGTACAAGAGAATATAATATTGATTTATGCAGAGCCTGATTAAGGGGGAAGCACACATTATTTATACTTACACCGTTATTTTTTAACAAATACTTTCATCCTATAATAAACAGAAAATTCTCATTAAAAATTATTTTAAAAGAATTCTGGTGTCTAATAACGGTGAGTAAATTGGATTGTTTTACACCGTTCATTTTTTATAAAAAATATTTCCTCGTCAAAGCGTGGAATTTCTATGACATGAAGTAAAAAATAATTGTAAAAATATTCCGGTGAGAGCGGAGATAATGTGTGCTTCCCCCTTAATCAGGCTCTGGATTTATGTATAAGTGATTAGAAATATAAACTTTAAGGTTATAAATACATGGAATATTTCAATGACTTTTTGTAAAATCAAACGAATGCGATATACAAATTGTTCTTCGGTATTGTGAAAGTTGAAGCAGAAATACTTCTACAAGAAGAAAATTTAACTATGATCCACGCATAAGCTTAGCTTTATTTCAAATCTCATTAATACGACAACCAGATCACATTCCCTCTTTAAACACCGGAACCAATCGTATTATTTCCCAAACATATTACAAATAAAATTAAACAGAGGTTTGGAACTTCTTGATAAGATTTAATCAAATGACCATGAAGATTCTTTCTTACCGTAAATAATAAGCCTTCTGGATTCTGAATGGTTTTAAATACGAGACGGGGAGATAAAAATCGCAGCATTTGGGTGTGTTGGAAAATCAGTTTTATCTTAACACGCAAACTGACGGTCATTGTCTTAGAATGAATTTTATTTGTTTCTCAATGCAAGTGCTGACAAAAATAATTGATAAGCGAGTGCTTTCACTTTCAGATTAACTGGGGGAAAAGTTTTTTTTTTTTTTTTTTTTTTTAAAGAACTGGAGTCAAATTAAATAAAACATCATATGTTCAAATTAGCATTAACAAAATACTAAATGTTAGAGACAGATAATTTTATCTTGGAAAAAGTTTTAATGATGTTCAGCCATTTTTAACACGCTTTTATTAGCTTCACCTGTATGTATGTGTGTATGTATGTTTGTAACTACTCTGGGAGCAAACAAAAAATTTATATTGTAAAAAAATACTTTCCCTACGTGAACGATGTGGCGTTGAGGTAAGGTGCCGCGTTACGAACCTAAAGGTCCAGCGTTCGATCCCAGTCAGGGGAGATTTTTTAAAAATGGCTTTTGTTTAATTCTAAGTTATTTTAATTAAAGATTTAAATGTATGTAAATATTATGGTGTGTCACTCACACGATTTTCTCTTACCCTGCATTTTAATACTAAGATAGATATTTTGTGCTTTTTTAGTTCACATTTCTATAAAAGCGTGTTCTTTAATTTTTTAAAACTATAATATTATTTACAATATAGATTTTTTGTTTGCTCCCAGAGGGTTTACAAACATACATACATACATACAGGTGAAGCTAATAAAAGCGTGTTAAAAATGATACAATTTTCAGGATAGTTTACTCCACGTATATAGCTTTGTAAAATTAGTCTTAATCGGGGAAAAAAAAATCTTCAGTTTCAAAGTTTCAGCAAAACTTTTATTAATTATTAAGTAATTCTAATGCCTGAACAATTTAATTTTAATAAAGTAGAAGGCTCTGCGCCTTGCTCTTTACCCTTACCAACACCGAGGAAAGCTTCGCCTCCTCCCGACTTGCTTCATTTATTAACCCCTGCGGGGCTCTGCCTGCCTATTCACTGCTTTGCCTTATTGAAGTTAAGGTATTAACCAGAAAAGGTGGGTTTTCTATAAACAGAAGTTGAAAAATTATTTTAATAAAACGAGGAGGGGGGGGGGGTAACCATTATTTTTTAAATCAGAAAAATTTTTTGATAGTTCAATATTTAATAATTCAGAAATACTACAATAACGTTTAGCACGATGTAAAAGACTACGAATAACTGGAAGTTTATGAGATGAGGAATTAGCAGAATTGAAGTTAAGGTATTGACCAGAAAAGGTTAGGTTTTTTATAAATAGAAAATGAAATATTTTTAAACTTCTACATTTGAAATATTTTTAATTTTTAAACAGTGTTTAAAAATTTTAGTATTCGTTATCTCATTTTAAATGTTACTTTGGTTTTAATGTATTAATGAGACGTATAGATTATATTCAATTTTATTAAGGTATTATTATTTTTATTATTTTAATTTGAAATATCTCCTACAGCTTCAATTTTTAATTTTTTCCTACCTATTTCTTAAAATAACGAAAGATAAAATGTACTTGATTCTCTATAATAGTTTCATGGGATGATTTTTTCTCCCTTGCTATAATTAGAAATATGAAATATATCACAGAAATGTCTAATTTTGTAATGTTGAAAAATTATTAATGCTAAATTAGAAGATGAATTTATATATGAGTTATAATGAGTTATATGAGTAAATATGAGTTATACGAGTCATTTATAAATGAATTTGAATTTGACTATTTTTTTATGCCAAAATACATTCGAAGTATTTTAAAATATAATTTTTTATAGGAAAAGATAAATATACTTTAAAGACAAAAAGAAATGCAGTCAATTAGGCAGACACGACATTATATCATTATTCATAATATATATATATATATAATTATAAAAACATAAAAGATTGCCAATAAGAAAATTAATTTTCTAGAAGTAGAAAAAAAAAAAAAAAAAAAAATATATATATATATATTTATATATATATATATATATATATGCGCAGACGACAAATTACAATCCTAAATTCATTTTTTCCCTCAAAATACATACTAATAGCAACAATGACAATAATTATATATATATTTTACACCACGGGTCACATTTTAATTTTTCCCGAGGAAAAGGACATCATGACAGAAGAACAACGTTATAAGAGAAACTTTTTTTCAAGGTTTCAAATGGAGTACCTTTATAAACCCAACGTTTTCATAAAGCTCATTAATTAAAATGATAGAAATTTGTAAGCAGCCTAAATGTCTTCCTTGGTGTTTTCTGCAATCATTGATACCTCACATGATGCGAAGGACACTGCCTTCCACGTGAAGATTCAGTCGCAGAAAAAAAAAAAAAAAAAAATGACGCCAGCGAGAATAACTTTTTTTAACACATAGAGAAATATATCAAAGACTCATGAGGAAGCATGAAAATTATATGTTATAAAACATAATAATATGATTTATGGAAATTAAAATCTAATGTAATATCATACGAGATGTAAAAATTTACGTATCATATATTTTAAAAACAATAATCATTTAGATTATGCTTATCATATTTTAATCTAAAGCTGAATAAACTCATCCATTTATAAAGATTGTAATATTCAGCTTAAAAATTGTTGGAAAATTTAGAAGAATATTTTCCAAACACGCAATTTTCCATTCTTGTATTAACAACTATTTTACAATTGATAGGTGTCAAATGACGTAAGAGAAAATATTTCAATAAGATAATAAAAATAAATATATATAGCATCACGCAAGTACCCGTCCATTGTATTACGATATCATGATATAATCGTGTTGAAAGAAAGATGGATATGAATATGGAAATTCTGATAAGACAATATGACTCGGAGAAAAAAAGAAAGTTGTTTAACGTAAAGAAAGGCTTAATTAAATATTTGGAGATGTAATATTTGATGTCACTAAAACGAACAATGAAATGTAGATGGCGTGATGTCATAAGGCAAATGTAATGATTTTATATGCATGAACGAAAATGTGTTGGAGAGGTTATGTTATCAGTTAGTAATACGTATGTTGCTACAAATACAAATAACGATCTGAACAGATAATTTTGAAGAATTTCGAATCTATTATGAAATCGTATGGGAGGTTAATAAATTTAAAACAATATTATCTCTGCTTCGGATAGGGCTACTGCAACAATCCTTCACAAATACTAACAATAAAAAATCGATCACTTTGCATAAATTATGAAACAATCTCAGATTTATTTACTCGTTACACTGTTTACCTTACATTTGCCTCCATGATGACATTTTAAACAATTTACACTAATATCCCATAATGTATCGAAATATATTTTTATGGCTTTGTAAATCCACCAATAATGCTAATTGTACTTGATTCTACATACTTTTAAGACATACTTTTTTGTATCTAAATAAAGTGCGTTTAATTTCGCTGTGTTGTTTATTATAAAGACTCCGAAACATACTTTAAAGAAATGCCGCTCATCGAACGTAACGTATCTAAATTCTTTTGTAAGTCCCTGAATAGAGACCAGCAGTGCTATTTATATGAATTTCTGAAGAAACCATGCTAGAGAAAACCTGAATATCATATATAATTATCTTATAATATATCTAAATATTTTTGTAAGGTTTCGTAAGTCAACCATTAATGTTAATTGTACTTGATTATATAGAAAACATACTTTTGTGTATATGAATAATGTATGGTAATTTCATTGTGTGTTGTTTGTATAAAGACATAAAAGCATCCTTTAAAGAAATACTGCTCATGGACCATAATGTATCAGACTTCTTATGTAAGTCCCTGAATAGAAACTAGTAATGCTATTTATATGAATTTCTAAAGAATTCATGTTACAGCTAACCTGAAACATATACATAAGTTTCAAGACACTCTAAAAATATTTAATGGAAAGAGATCACAGACGAACAAACGAATAGACAGATAACATTACGAATTCATCAATGACGTTTATGAATTCAAAAACGTTTTTTCAGTATTGTCGATAGGTGTTGAACAAAGAAAAATTAAAGTACAAAGAAGCATGCAATTACTTACCCATTATCATCAATAAGCAAGACTGTTTCAGTTCCACCACTGCTTCGGGCCACTAGATCACTACCAAATATTCCATAAACACCTGCGCAAAAAAGTAAAGAAAAATAAAAAACATTAATTAACATATCGAAGGTATTATGATACATTTTATGCAGAATGTAATTAGAAGAAATAAAAATTATAGATTAGAGAGGGTAAAAGTCATTTCTTGTGAAATTATATGTATCAAAGATTCTAGTCGTTTCTTGAAGGAGGACAACGGCCTTACTATCAAAATCCACACCTGAAGGTGTGGTCGCTCGTCATGGCATATTATAAGCTATTACAGGAAATCATTCAAATATTTTTTAAAAATATGTTCAGCAAATGCATAGTAATGACTGCCAAAGATATCCATAAAAAAGCTTGCATACAAGAATATGCGTAGAAGAATACGTTATATTATTAATTCGTCCAGTCTTTCTTTGTATTATACAATAGATTTATTATTATCCTATAGAAAGAATGTCTAGTGTTTGACGCATGAGAGAAGAAAATGGTTGAAATTATTGGTAACATTCTGCCAAGAAATTCAATATGCTATCATCTCCAATATCTCTCTTTCTAGGAATTTTTTTTCATCCATAAACTTATCTTCTCATTGTGAAAACTGAGAAAATTTTAAATACTTTAGTGGCAATCACAACTGATATACAAAAGAAACATGCATAATATTAGCTACAAAAAATAAGTTAACAACTCTTAAAATAAATTGTTGTTTGAAAAAAGTAATATTTGTATTATCTTCCATGAAAATATTTTTATTACAGGTATAGTTACAGCATGAAAGTTATATGTTATAAAACATAATACGATTTATGGAAATTAAAATCTAATGTAATATCAAACGAGATGTAAAACTTTATATCATATATTTTCAAAGCAATAATCATTTAGATTATGCTTATCATATTTTAATCTATAGCTGAATATTAACTGAAAAATAGCTTTATTTATCAGCATTACATAAACAATAATCAGATATTTAACTTATTTAGAAGTCATACAGAAAAAATACATTTTAATATTTTTATGAAAAATTTTCGAAAGCAAATAAAATTGCAAGAAGAGAACATTTAAATTTTTGTGATTCTCTAATATTCTTTTGTAATTCTCTTATAAATTTTAATCGGGTTAAGTGCTTACATATCACTGTCAATCCCTTAAGGGTCAAATTGTTTTCCAAAAGAATAAAATAATAAAGTTTTAATATTGCTATCGAATTTATTCTGTCTAATAAAAATCCTTTATAAAGAAAATTGAAACTATTTGCAACAACCAAGAAGACCAATTTTATCCTTTTTAATATTCTAAATGTTAAAATGTTATTTTTGACCCTAAATATCTTCTTTTATAAATTTATAAAGAAAAGCTACTCCTAAACTCCTTGATATTCAGTTTCTATTCAATTTATAAATAAACATTATACAAACGATTTATGAAACAATAACTGATAAATAGCGGAAAAAAGTAAATGCTGAAAATATAGAAAAAAATATATATTTGAAATTAATAACCATAAAATTTAAGAACATGCAACAATTTTCGATCGAAAGTGTGTATTCTTCATCGGGTAAAAGAACCGCACTCAAACATTAAGTTACTGCGTTAATGGCATGTTTAAAAAAAAAAAAAAATAGTCTTTAAAAATTCCGGTGTGAAACATTGAATTGAAAAGATAAAAAGGAAAAAAGAAAAAGACAACGAGGAATAAGAAAATTATTTTGAAAGAAAGGAAAAGAAAGAGGAAGGTTATATGAGTAATTTATCAAGTATCAGACATAAACGGCATTAATTAAAATATAATAAGTGCGTTTGAAAATGTAGAAAACATTATGAACGAATGACGTGTAATTCCTGAGTGTAATTATTTTTTAAAACAATAATTTCTAAATTTGTAAAATATTTAAAAATTATTTCGTCTCATAATATAATTAAGCGTTCGCCTTCTGATACTTATTCTAATTTTGTTACTTCTGTTTACAGGAAACCTACATTTTCAGGCCAGTATTTAAATTTTAATTCAGCTAACCCTTCTTCACATAAATCTGCTGTTTTCCATACTTTACTTCACCACGCTAAATCATATTGCAGTACTGATGAGTTTTTCCAGTTAGAATTGAAAAGGATTTTTTCGGACTTAAAGCGCAATAATTATCCCTCTCGCTGGCTTAAAAAAAAAAATTAAGAGTATGACTTTAATAAGGATAATCATGAAATTATTTCCTCTAAATCACCTAAATCGTTCGTTACTATTCCTTACTATAAAAATATTTCTGAATCTATTGCCAAAGTTTTACGCACTGTTAATATATCTGTTTTCTACAAACCCCACTTTCTGATTCGTAATTTATTCCTTTCTAATTTTAAACCAGTTATCCCCCCTTTTCCCGTACTCATAGACCCGTACTGGTGTTATTTATAATATCCCTTGTAAATCTTGTAGTTCGGTTTATATTGGTGAAACTGGCCGTTCTCTTCATACTCGAATTCTGGAACATAAGAGAAATTTCAAGAACCGTGATTTACGTTCGAAAATTGTACAGCATGCAATAGAAACTGACCATTTACCTGATTTTAACAATACTAAAATAATCATATCTAACTGTTTAAATTATCATTCAAGAACTTTCCTAGAGGGCTGGTACACAAATCAACATTCTTCACCACTTAATGAGGTATGCGCAGTACCCGCTGAGTACGTTGTACTCTCTTAAAGAATGACTATTGTTGTTCTCAGCATTTACATTTGATGTTTTTACTGACGAGGAACCTGTAAAAGGCTCGAAACGTTTAACTTATGTTTTGTGTTTTTTATGTTTTAAATTGTATATTTTTAGTGTATATTGGCTCAGATTTTAATTCTAAATTTGTATTGTCATTTCCATTTTACATCATCTTCTACCTCTATACACATTATTTTAGAGGAATGAAACAATGCAAAAATTTAACTTTTAATATTATTACAAAAGATATAAAAATTAAATACAACTGAACTAATGATATCAAGTAAATTTTGATTAATGAAAACGAGTTTGGAGAAGATAATATATACGAATTCGTTCAAATCTAATTAAAGGACAAAATTATATGCACAAATGTTAGGAGGGTGGTTTTGTTTCCTTCCACTTTCTAATAAAGAATAACTAATTTCTAATCCTTTATTTCCAATTCTGCAATGAATAAATCAGACGTGAAAATCTCAAAGAAAATCGACAGCAATGTAGGCGATGGAAATACTCAATATATTACAGGAGGTACAATTTAAATGTCAAGACATCAGACTTGAAATCCCAAGTTGAAAAATAAAAGTCAACGAAAAGCTTAATTAGAGGTGTTGTTTGATTTCATCGCCTTTTCGATGGTTGTTTCTTTCTCTCTTCTGTTACTTTTCTTTTAACAACAACAAAAAAAAAAAAAAAAAAAAAGAGCAATGGAATTACTTCATTAAATTACACATAATTATTTTTTGCCTAAACTTTTCTTTTTTCTAATAATATTATAGTTTTAAAAAATTATAGAACACGCTTTTATAGAAATGTGAACTAAAAAGCACAAAATATCTATCTTAGTATAAAATGCAGGGTAAGAGAAAATCGTATGAGTGACACACCATAATATTTACATACATTTAAATCTTTAATTAAAATAATTTAAAATTAAACAAAAACCATTTTTAAAAAATCTCCCATGGCTGGGATCGAACGCTAGACCTTTAGGTTCGTAGCGCGGAGCTATACCTCAACACCACGGCGTTCACGTAGGGAAAGTTTTTTTACAATATAGATTTTTTGTTTGCTCCCAGAGCGGTTACAAACATGCATACATACATACATGTGAAGCTAGCTAATAAAAGCGTGTTAAAAATACACTGTTTTTATGAATCATGGCATGATAAATGCCCAATGAACAAATAATTTTAAATTAATGAATTTTGTCCGGCATATTTTATACGAGATAACAACTTATCACACTGGAGTAAGATTCCAGGAACGAAAATCTGCCTACCTGTGTCAAGTCTTATCATCTATTTTCATAAAAGTTTTGTACATTTTGGATTAAATACGTATGTTTTATAATTTTTCTAATTTTTCTATTATTTTTTATTTGTAGATTATTATTATTATTATTGTAAGAAATTAAACTAATGATAAATTTTAAATAAAAAGCTCTGAGAGTAGAACCGTTCAGACACTGGAAGAGCGACAGGCAAATCAGAGAATATATCAGTTGAATATATATATATATATATAAAGGGTTGGGAAGAAGGAAACTTTGTATGATTAAAACTTAGTATATTTATTTATATAGTAAATTTAAAATTTAATATCCATTGCATTTTATTGAATGCACCAAAAAGTAACTAAAGTATACGAATTAATCTAACAAATATAACTTACAAGGAAACTTTCAAAAGGTGTCGTCTTAAAAAAAAAAATTGAAAAAAAAAAAAAAAATGTGATTCTACTGTTCATAAAATACCAGAAAGTGAAAAAATTATCGGCTGAAATGAATTACAGCGACCACAAAAAATTATAAAAATTAAGCATATTTGGCGATTTCACACTGTTAGGCGATTGATTTTGAGTACTCGGCGGAGAAGTAAAATACGGTTCTGTTCGTACACGCAATCTCCGTGCTGGCGAACTTATCACCTAACAGCGCTAAATCGCCAAAATTGCTTAATTTTGATAATTTTTTTGTAGTTGCTGTAATTCATTTCAGCCGATAATTTTTTCCTTTTCTGGTGTTTTATAAAGAGTAGAATCACATACATTTTTTTCAGTATTTTTTGAAGACGACAACTTTTGAATGTTTCCTTATTAGACAATCTTAAGATAATAAGGAAGATCCATGATTCACAAAACACTAAACTATTTAAGAGGAACTATCCTAGTCAACTATAGCAGGGTTTGGAAATCCTCCATTCAAATTTAATTCGTCGGCTTTTTAGTATTAAATATAAATAGTAAATTATCTTAAAATGCATATGAGACAGTAAAACTGATATAAGATATTATATACAGAATGATATTTAGCATTAGTGTTTACAAAGATATTTTTTCGCTCATAGTTTCAGCCATTTTACTATTTTGCCTGAAACTAAAATCTGAGTGATACAAGTACAGGCATTTCAAGTATATAGTGCGTTTCCCGCGCCTAGTATTGAGGACGATTCTAGAGGCTTGGAGGAATGCCAAATCAACCGATAGGCTGGGATTTGGTAAACATCAAGTCATTCGGTGTTCCCTTACCGCTTATTTTCTCTCAACAACAAGAGTTATCACCCGTATTTTAATAATGGACTCGTTTTATCAGCAGATCTTTTGTATTTAGAAAAAGCAAAGGTAGGAAACTGGACATAAAATATTTTTGAAATGTAAAGAAATTTTAACATATTTTACACATGTTAAAGCTTTTAGACTTTTGCATTTTTAAAGTTTCCCCCCCCCCTTCCCCTAAAGGATAATATTCAACATTAATTTTTGTAAGGAAATTTTTTTGCTATATTTTTATATATTTTGTATATATTTTGTATATATTTTTTTTCTTCTATATGTAATATAGAGAAAGTATTGGATTCGTGAAAATTTTCGAACTCCGGTTTTCGATAGATTTACACGTTTTGGGATACCTTGAACACGATTTGATACTTTTTAGAAAACATCTGTCTGTGTGTCTGTCTGTCTGTGTGTATTACGAATTTTTTGTACGCTGTATCTCACAAATCAATGAACGAAATGTAACGAAACTTAGTATTGAGTTGGACCCTGATATAAGCTGGGGTTGATTAGATTTGGGGATCAATCGCTCAACAGGTGGCGCTGTAATGGCATTTTTTCTAAATTTTGAACATGGCAGTATAGGACAAAATTTCGTATAAATGTACATAATGAGAGTTATTTTTAACTTGTGACTATAAAATTAATATGAATTATTGGTAATAGTAGTAGTTAACTAGGAAAAAAGTTTTGTGTATGTGGGGGCATCGTTTCCCCCCCCCTGGGGGGGGACGTACCCCCACGGGGGTAGTAAATTTTCAAGATGGGTATCTTTCGAAAAGTCTCGTCAATATCTTTAAAACGAATGGTTGAACTATAGACCTGTGATAATTTAAAACAAAGTTATCGATTTTTTTTATTATTATTATACTTTTAACGAAAGAAAAACTTAGAAAAAAAAAATCACATTTTTTTTTTTTTTTTTTTTTTTAAATATTGAGAATAAAATGGACTTTTTTTGAACATTTAATGTTATACTACTTCTCTAATATGGAAATTGTCTGCATTATCATGGAAGATATTTTTTTTAAATAATAATTTTAATAAATTATTTTTCTTGACTGAATTTGTATAGGAAAATACAGAAGAAAGTCGTGTGGTGGCCACAACATACTAGTTTTTTTTTTTTTTTTTTTTTTTTTTTGTGAAGAAAATAAATCTTGTAACAAGTTTTTAATTTACCTGACAAGAAAACACATGATACTGAAAAACAATAAAGAAAAAAAAAAAAAAAAAAAAAAAAAAAAACTAAAAAACCTCTAACTTTATTGTTATGATATAAAAATAACAAAAGTTATTTTGATATCACTGTGTATCACTAAAGTTAATTTAATTAGCAATGCATAAAACCGATATTGCAACGCGCCGTATTTCTATTAAGCGAAACACATAAGACCAAAACACTAATTACTATGCTAATCATGTTATCGATTTTTCTTTAGGTTGAAGATAGAAAGTCTCCGAGTAGTTTGAAAAGTCAAAAGTATCTCATATATCAGTTTAAAAGTGAATTCTGTAGAAAACTTATGTGAAAATAGATTATAATAAAATACTTGAGAGTCAGGCGAATGTTTCCACTTTCAATCAATAAGAAGATAGTTCATCAATCAATAAGAATAATAGGTTTTGCTAGGATAATGTGTTAGTGTATCTAAAATTTTTGAATGACATTCAAATTAAAAAAATATATATGGCTTTAAAGAATACAAAATATTTCCACAAAAATAATATATAAAAAAAAGTAAAAATTCTGTCAAAGATAGAATTTAGTTTAGTACGGAGGGTTATTAATTTTTTTTATTTTAATTTTTAATTTATTTTTACCTCATTTTCTGACCGTAAAACTGGGCCACGTTCTTTTCAAAAGAACTGAAATGAATTAAAATGCAGTGTTGCCATCTAAATTTCATATTTAGATAATTTAAAAAAAAAACTAATTGTCGTGTAGAAAAACTCTTTGCAGCCCTGGATTCAGAAAAGTCGCCCCTTTCATTTAGTACCGAATGTGTGAAGATAGGACTGATATTTCTAATTTATTTTGGCGTTACACAAAACTCGTCTACAAAAACTGGCAACGACGTTATTGTTTTAGTTCTATTAATTGCTAAATTTTAAGATTAAATTTTATTACATTATCTATTATATATATATATATATATATATATATATATATATAAATATTTATTAGGACTTTTAAAATGATTCCTGCTAACTATTTTTAGACCCCGCCCCCAACACACACACACACCAATTCAATTTTACATTATTATAGTTCAAAAGTAGAATCCAAATATCTTTGGGTAATAATTAACGGGTTGATTGATAAAGTAATTTTACAAAGATATGTTTACTTTTGAATGCTAAAATTTCATGCAAATTTTTAACATAAAAATATGTCCAAAGTAAAGACAAAAATTTTGCACGCTTCGAAGTTGCAAGAGCTTAAATCAGTATGAACATCCAAAAGTAGCATTATAAACAACTGATCAACAAAATTAGTGATAAGAGTAAACAGAATAAAATTTAATCACCTTAAATTTTGTTTAAATTTTATAAAGACTTAAAAGATTTTATTATTATTATTTTCATTCAATAGTAAGATATTAATGTAATCTATCGCTTTTTTCTTTTTATCTAACCTATAAATACTATTGCTTTCGATCTGCGTTAAAAGTGTTTCCACCTTTAATAAAGTAATATGACATTTTCACATATCACGGGTTATATTCACAGTTGTAAGTCGTGGAAAGTGAAAATGAAAATTTTTACTTAATTAATCTATAGTTAAATGTATATACGACAAGTCGGTACAGTTGAGTACCGTTAAGGTGCACATCAGTCATATTAACCTCTTCTCCCTACCCATATAACCTTATGAGTTTTTTATTGCGTCGTATTACAAAGATATCTCATTAAAAAATGAACGTGCTGTCTTTTATCGCAGTGAGCATACTTTTTTTTTTTAATTAATAAATTAAAATATTTCTTTTCGAGATTGAAAATAAGAACACCGAGTTTATTTAATAAAATATTTAAATATCTTAAAAAAAAAAAAAAAAAAAAAAGCTTACTGGTATTCAAGGCGACATGTTCAAAGAGTAGAATTTAAAAAATCTTCAATAATTTTGAATTAGATATCCTCATAATAAGAAACAACAAAATTCCCATTGGATTATATGGGAATGGAAAAAGCGTGAATTTGATTTATGCACAGCCTTAATCCTCTTTATTTCTTCAATGTCCGTGTTTCCTATTATGTGTGCAATTACCTAAATTTTGTGCAGTTTCTTTTCAATCGAATACCATTAATCAGCATTTCACCTTTAACCGAAATAAAACACCCAATTTACGTCATAAGCATTTTTTTTTTTTTTTTTTTTAATGTATTATTATTATAATCATGTTAAATAATTTATTTAAGTGAATTGTGCTTGATTTGTTTAATAGTCCATGAATTTAAAAAAAAGTTAGTATTTTATGCAATTTGTTTTGAAATGACTTATAATATGTAAATTTCAGTCCCAAAGTGTACAAATTAATGGACTTCTACTGCATTAAAAAAAATCATGCATCATTCATAAATTATAAAACACTTTCCCATCTTTGTCCAGGAAGCCATTATGGAAAAACTATAACACTCACACACAAATTATATATATATATATATATATATATATATAATGAAACAACAAAATTATTGTTCAGGATATATATAAATATATATTTAATGATTGATTAAATAATAATAATAATAATATTGTTTCAACAAAAATTTTTCTTGTAACAAAAAATTCGTTCAAATAACAAAACAAATTGTTATATGATTTATATATATATATATATATATATAGCTTCAACAAAAATTTCATTATTTCAACTTTTTTTTTTTTTTTTTTTCTGTGTAGAAGACATATTTTGGTTATAATTTTCAATTCCTTTAACTTTTATGTAAGTGTGATCAACTATAGAATTATTCTTACTTTCGTCGGCCAATTCCACCTTGAGGAAGAGTGGATCACCCAGTTCAACACCAGTGACGTCTTGGTCGCTTGCATTCACCACCCGCAGTCGGATAGAGGGAGTGGGTGCTATAGCGGTGACAGTGTGGGATAGAGGCTTCAGCTCACTATAAAAAAGATAAATATGCATTTTATTTATGTGTACATTTTTACATTTTGATTTGAAATATATAGTTGTATATATTCATGAAAAATTAGTTTCGACGATCTTAAAAGCACCAAAAATAATCCGTTTATTATTATACATTAGACGATTTATGCAATAATACGACAAAAAAAAAAAAAAAAAAATCTGCTGGGCATAAAGCATGCAAGGTGAAGTATGAGTAAGTAAAAATATAAGTAATAAGTATGCAATGCAAAAATATGAGTGAAAAGAACGAAATATGAGTAATAAGTATGCAATGCACACTGTTAAACATTTTTGTAAATTTAATGTAAATATTTATCCAGAGTCTCTGTAAATTTACAGTAATTCTTAGTTAAAAGTGAATAATCGAGATTCTCAATCTTTATTCTGTATTTTTACGTATTTTTATTATTTAATTTTTCAATTTAAATTAAAAATGACTGTTTCTACTTTAGAAAAAGCATTCAAAGTCCGAATTATATTCTCACCAATAATTAATTAAATTAATATTAGTTATTAAAATGAATGTATGAAATAAGTTTTTTAACATCTCCGTTTATTTTCTCTGTACTTTTACGTAAGACTTAAGATAATAAAATACACAGAGTTTTCTGTTAAAATTTATAACAGTGTAAAAGTGTGGGTAATAAATAAGCAATGCAAAAATAAGACTAAAAAGAACGAAATGTAAATAATAAATATAAAATGTAAAATATAAAATTTAAATAATAAGTACACAATCTCTTGTATGGTGTTGAAAACTTTTAAAAACATCTTCCATGAATTTTAAAATCTCTCTAACTCTAGATGAATAAATATTTATAAAGTCGACTCGCAATATTTTCTAATTGCGTGATTTCGCCTATTTCAAATAGTTCAAATAGTTGATGAAATAATTCAAATAATTCTCAAAACACTAAGCACATACAATTAATTAAAATTTGGAGATTTATATGATTACTATGCATAATTGTGAATTGCGGAGGTGGTGATACAGTGTCGTAAGCTGATCATGTGCTGAAAAATTCGATCATTATTACTTTTACAAATAGTTTATACGAAATATTCATTTAAAGTTCACCCGCTTTTAAGCATTTTACATTTTCTTAGTCTCATTTATGATTTAGTCATTAGTTGTTTCAGTCTTTACATTAGTCTCTTCATTAAATATATATGACCTTTTGAATAAAAGATCTTGATTCAAGATAAATGAAATCCTTTTTATAACCATAGTATACAGATACAAGATTGAAAAAAAAGGAAAGAAACATACAATTACAATAGTATATCAATTATCAATGATTAGCAATCCCTATAATGTTATAAATTATATTATTTAATAAAACTAACAAGCTGAGTAACTTTGAGTTATTAATTCATTTGAATATTACTTGTCCTGTATTTTTTCTCTTACATGAAATTCAATCGCTCCGATCAATGTAAGAACATAATTTTACCATGCTTTTATTAGCTCGCTTTCTTGTTTGTTTGTTTGTCCAGCACAAATCTTGCAATTGATTTTTAACTAACTTCTCGACTAGCTCAGTACACGATGACAATGCATTCTTTTAATACTTTTATTAAATTAATAAACGTTTGAAATTTTTTTATAATGTCTTTCTTTATTACACGTTTGATCATTTTCTTTTAAGTAGATAGGATAATTCATCAAAAAAAGAAAAGAAAAAAAAGTATTTATTAATACATAGAATTGTCAAGTTTATAGAATTCAACAGAAAATTTAAAAATTTGGTATATAAAAAGTTCCTTTTTATCTTGTAATTATTTACTGGTTACTCACTCCGTCTGTAAACAAAATTTCAGCGGCCAAACTGTTTTCATAAAATGATTGAAGAACACTTTTTTTTTTTTTTATTTTTTTTTTTTTTTATGTCGGACAAAAGTGCTCAATCGTAATGGGAGAAAGGATATAGTTATCTGGCTCTAAATTAAAATAAATCAAAGGTATTTTTTCTTTTTATTCATTTATTATCATTGTTTTATATAAATAGACATTCTAGATATGAAATTTTGGGTATTTCGAATTAAGGCCGTTTAAAAAGCATGAGGCATACGCCTGGATGGAATTACTGTTAGGAAGTCTTTCTTAGTTATTCCTATCCCATCGTAAAGCAAGTTAAAAAAAAAAAAAAAAAAAAAAACACTTGACACTACAAACAGCTTGATCAAAATAAACGACTTGTATTCGAACCCGGCATCTCCATTCTATCAGCTTTGATGGTAGAGCCTCTCCTGAATATGAAGGACAATTGTTTATTTGCTACGGAATTTTAAAATTAATATTAATTTTTAAAACATAAAAATCAAAAGTTATTTATAAAATCTTCGAACAGTAATAACAAAAACCGTTGTTCCTCTAGGACTCATTCATACAGAGATTTTTCCAAAACTGAATGTGCATTAATAGTAAGTGTCAGCCAAAATGAATTATTTGTTATGAAAAGACAGATGTTTGTACCATTAAAGATTACCTCCACCTATTGTTTAAATATGTTGGACTTAACCACACCTCTTTATTTTACAGAAAAAAAGATTGCATGTAGATACGGCGTTCGAATATACAAATCCAAAAAATAATATAAAATTTTGTGACGTAATATTGTACAAACATAACCCCGGTTTGTCGCAATTATTCAACTTATGAAAGACTGTCAGATCATACGAGTTCCCCGCCTGCTGAGAGGAGTGTTGAGGGGGCTTTGAACCCACTAGATCCACCTAGTTTACAAACACCACCACGCATACACATTGCAATCCCATGAAATATATTCTTGGTGCCTGCAGAAATACAAAACAAGTTGATTTGGGGTGAAAAAAAATGCGGAAACCTATACGGAGGCTTATTGATGATTCTGTACCACGCGCGCCTTGCGGGTTGGAAAGTTAGCCAGCTACCGCACAAGACAGTTAAAAAAGAAAGTAAAAAAGAGGTGTAGCTGGTGCATGAATGGTGGTTATCAAACTAAATATCGGAAGCAGTATTGAGATGGTGATAAAATGTGATGCATCAAGTGTTTATGAGATATCCTGATGTCACATTTATTGTCACACAGATATAAAGTGTTGAAAAGGCTTAATCTTCTTCTTTAAGAAATAAAGTTTAGAATGTGAGAAAAACTAAACATGATCGTAGGATTAATTTTATCTGTGTTTTTTGAAGACAATAAAAATTTTTAATCATGTAATTAGTGTTTTGCTTACACTTCTTCCAAGATTTTTTCTCCTACTTAGATTAGTAGTAAATAGAGCGATTCCAAATAATACACTGGATTTGCATATTGTTTTGGCATATTTAGATATTTATTAAAGAATATGCAAATGCATGTAGATATTTGAATATGTATAGGCGATCTTCCGGTCGGTCTTCGCTAGTAAATCGCAAAGCTCCTATGTAAAATTAATTCATAGCAAAATAGTTCCTAATGCGAAAGTCGAAAAATTGGGCAACATTAAGAGTAAAATTAGCTGACCAGTATGTTTTTTGCGTGTGTTTGCGATCAGAAGCCTGGACATATCAGTGTGAGCCTATTATATATTTAATAAACTATGAGTCATGTTATATAATCACGATGACTATAACAAATACGAATAATGTATTGAAAATAATCTTGTTAAATTTTATAATGAAATGGTACAAAAAAAAAAAAAAAAAAAAAAAAAAAAATTGCATTTGTAAAAAAAAGTCTACTGTACAAAGAAATATATAAACTTTACGTCCATAGTTAATTCTCAATCAAAAGTATTCATCTTAACAACCAAAATACCTATAGTTGCCAGAAGAAGTTTTAACATCTGAACCCTAAACGTCTACTACAAATTTTCTTTTTTAAACTGCTAAACTGGTTTCAAGAAAGGCTTATTAGACACATAGCTAATAAAAAGTACGTAAAATGAAAATAATAGCATTTTTAATTTTCGAAAAATTTTCCATTTGAAACATCTCTTTTACAAATAGAAAAATATGTTTTTAGAGAAAAATTATAGACCTATTATTACAAAAGACGGGGCAACGTCAACCTTTTTTGCGTGGCAAAGATCACTCATAAAAAAAAAAGTCATGTGACACAAGAAACTATACAGTAAAACAAACTAGGCAACATTGAAAATTTCTCCCTAGTCTTTAAACTATTTGCGTTCTCTTACACAGACGATATCGTTCCAATTTATTTATTTATTCTTTTTTTTATTTTTTTGTACTTTTTAAGCAATAATTTTGTAAAATGCTTATAAATGCCATATTTAGTTCTTTAAATTAAATATAACAATTGTATGTATTATCTGAAAAAAAAAAGAAAAGAAATGCAATATTGTTTTTATAATAATTTATGGGAATCATACTTTTTCTCTGGATTATGAGTGCATTCAATAATAATAATAAAAAAAGAGTTGAAAAATATAATATTTTACACAAGTTTTGCTTGCTTTATCTTTTAATAATAATAATAATAATAATAAATCAAAAGAAATAATCGCCCATAACGCGGCAATTGTAAAAAAAAAAAAAAAAAAATTAACCTTCTGTCTATTCCCGTAATAATGCAATGATTTGTCCATTATTGTTATAATAATAGGTCTATGAGAAAAACACAATTCTTAAAACAACATTTAAATTCAGAGTTATGGTTGCAGCAAAATTATTTTATGACGATGATAAAAAGGTTGGCTAAAGCAAAACAGTTTGGTTGAATTATCTATCATAAAGTTTTTTATTATTTGCATTAATTTATATCTATCTACTATATATCCATATACATTTTATTCAATTCTAAAATAGAAAAAATAAAGTGAATTTTTAAAGTAAGGGAAAACTTTTTCCATTGCCTTTGTTTATTTAATTCTAGTCTAACAATACAACATTATTTTGAACAGAAGAATGCAAATTTTTCAACATAAAATAATTACAAATACAACTAAACTTAAAAATTTGATTGTCCTTCTCAGAAATAGCGCACCAAACTTAAACACGCAGTTTTAAAACTCTGATAAACAAATTTATTATTTTTTTCAAAAAGTGTAATTTAGACTTTTCTTAAACCGTTCCTTAACTTTTAGAATAAAATAATGAAGTTTATGAATTCTTTGAAAAGATGCCAAAAGAATTTTTAGCAATTTTCTGAATAAGTAAGGAAAAAATAAATCATGAAACGATATACACAATATAAAAGAAGACTGCAGCTAAGAAGATAAAGTTTTGAGCTAACTCAATAACTACAAGGAAAATTTCCTTTATTTTACAAACTAAATACGCTAAACGAAACATACCTAACCTAAATTGAACAAGTATCAGATAAAAAAAAAAGTAAAGAGGACGAGTAAAATGTTAGAAATCCATTGTTCTATACTTGTATAGACAATGCAGATTCAATAGAGTATTGAAAGGATAAAAAATAAAATAACAATAATAATTTTTGTTATTCGGGATTAAAAGGAACATTGACACGAAAACAATTATTAAAGAATATGTTATAAAGAGTATGGAAATATTATGCAATGAGGGGGAATTCAGAAAAGATATAAAGATATATTCTTTCTAATATAGGTGTGAAGCGGGGTATGTGTAACGATATTCACGCATAGTTCGAATTTCTTCTCATTTTGCTCAGTTGCTATTATAGTTACATTTCAGAAAATTTTTAGGCATGAACGAAAACTAATTAGCTTTCACGAAATATCAGATTTGTATATTTTAACAATGTGACACATAAAAAACAACAACAGCAAAAAAAAAAAAAAAAAAAAAAAAGAAAAAAGAAAAGAAAGAAAGAAAGAAAATTGAGTGTTTCATGGTTCTACTGCCCCATGGTTTGGGGCAAATGTAATCTCGACCTACTATTTTATTCAAGTTACTAGATAGTGAAAACTTACAGAAATCTGGGCTTATTTGAATTTTTTAAATATCTCAATTTATTACAGAGTTCTGACCTTTCCTTACACCTCGAACTAGCACGTAACATCTTAAACTTTTTAACAGCCAAACAAAATATTTAAAAAGTTTCAGATTGGAACTTTTTAAATTTCATTAAATTTCATTCCATCACAAATTAAAAGATTTCATTGAAAATTAATAGACCGGATTACATTTCCCCGACTTACAAAAATATTTTGGGAATGTGTAACCATGGGTGATAACCCAAAAAGTTTAAGAAATAGAAAAAATCTGAAGTTACAATTTAAAATCTACATACCAAACCAAATTTCCTTATAGAAAACTTTCAAGTTAAGTGGGTTTTACGTCTGTGTCTTACATTCAAAAATTTAGTATGAATATGTTAGAAGGACAAAGAAACAGTTTGGCATTCTTTGGCTGGATTTCAACGATGCCAATCTTTGGGGTTGCAATTTAACTTCTAGGAGGCTGCGAGATTTAGTTAAGCTTTACGATTTTGACGTTGTTAGAGTAAGACGTCTTGGCTGTTACGCTCCTCCTCTCCTCCCCGTCTCAATTTCCGTATGAGATTCTTCATGTTCTCAACAATTGTTGAAATGTAGTATTTTGGAAATAACTGTTTTCAAGAAGATGTCAATAAATACAAGTTAATTTATCTCTGCCTGCTTACTTTTTCTACAAAGGAGATTTTCTTTCTACAGCCTTTTTGTGAACTTCTACACGGCCCGCACAGTCATGGATTTGGGATATTGCGGTGATGAAAATCTCCAGTATAACGTCGCACTAATGTTACACTATGCTTGACTGGCGACGGTCTGGGACTCACTCCTAAAGATGGTTCAGAGGCAAGCCATCTCAATTTTGATTCATCACGGAGGCGATGGCTCCCCCACTTTGTGACCCCATAGGTATAATTTGGATGGGAACACGGAGGACATTCTGGTCTCGACATATTTTAAGTGTACCGGCCACCATCAGAATATACGACGATCTTCAGCCGGCTCGACCCCATACAGCCCCTGATATCCATTACACATCTAAATTACATCCAAATGATCCAAAAAAGGTACACAATCTCAAAAAATATCCATTAATAGTCCTGGATACCCTGTACTAATTGCAGATATCTATTAGACGCTTAAATATAGAAGAAATTTAGACGGCCTTTTTCGACGTCTAATAGATGCAACATGTTAGATCAAAACAAGATTTACGCATTTACAATATCTATTAGATCTAACAAGTCCAATTATTGGATAGTTGAAGATTTATCGGAAATGTAACAGACATCTAATGGATGTAAAAAAAGAGTGACATTTGTCGTGTTAATAGATATCTGTAGGATATTTATAGAAGTTTAATGGATCATTTTAAAACTTTTATACGTGTTTATAGATGTCTTATGGATGTAAGTAGCTGTGTGAGGAGTATCGAACACACAATCTTCCAATTACGAGTTCGGCGATCTACCGACCAGGATATCAGGGCCCCAGAAAACTGTGAAGTTTCCTTCACAAATACAGCATCTGCAAAGCTTCTAATTTTAAGAGAGGCACTCTGTCAAGGTAAAACGCAAGGTTATACTTACTCTACTTCACCCTACGTTTAAAAATGTATAGACTGGCGAATTGTTAAACAGTTTTCAACTTTGTTTGAAAGTGTGTAAATGTACACTGCAAAAAATATGTCCTATTTGCTGCCAGAAATTCTCTGTAATTTGAGAAAATACGTTCTGACAACGTAATTTTTTCGTAAATTACGCGTATTTTCTCAAATTACACAGAATCTCTGGCAGCAAATAGGACATATTTTTTACAGTGTAAGTCTGCACTGTTAAAAGTAAAATCCTGTATTTCATCAGAAAAATGGTTCCAATTAACTGCAATCAATATTCTGGTGCAATGTTCTACCACTTTAGAAGTGCCATTTCAGAGTAGTAAGCACCACAGAAGTGGTAATACTTAGAACCAGACTATTGGTAGCACCAAAAAATGCATATTTAAAACCATTTTTTTTTTTTTTTTTTTTTTTTTTTTTTTTTTGTGAAACGTCGAATTATTATTATTGGCAGTACGATTATGCAGATAAAATAATGCAGGTTAAGCACAGTGATAAAATTCTAAATTTGAATTTACGTTAATAACACAGATAAAAATAAAAACAAATATATTTGTAAAGAATTTTCTCTTTAATTGATTAAGATCTTAAAAAAATCGCAATATACAAAACAGAATGACATAATTTGCCCTTTCATATTTTTATTGTGTCTATCTTTAAATAAATTGGAATTCAGTGTTAGCGAAAAAAAAAAAAAAAAAAAAAAAAAAAGAAGAAAGAAAGAAAGAAAGAAAGAAATTCAATATTCATGTTTTATTTTATTTTCCTTTTTAACAAAGCATATTTAAACCACTTTATTAAAAATACCACAAATCAAACAAATATAATTACCTTAACTATTATCACAAGACATAAAAACGGGCGTAGCTGAAATAGTTAAATAACCACTTATGTTTTTATCTGCACATCATATAATCCCAGTTAATGTTATCTGTTTGAGACATGTTGTTCGGGAATAAATAAATAAATAAATAAATTACTCGTACAAGGTGCATTTAATAGAATGTAATGTATTTTAAAAAGAATGAGAGAAGAAAATGAACTTCTTTCATAAATTACGCTTGTACATCAGAGTAGTTAAGATAAAAACTTACACATATATTAACAATAAAATTTAAATAAATAATCTATGTTAAAAGGCAATTTAACGTAATACAAGAGCAACGTATTAAAAAATTAAAATAAAAACGCGAAAATACAGAGACTGAGATATTTACAAAAAACTCAAGACATCACCAAAATAGAATATTAAAAGGCAATATATGGGCGGAGTAAAAAGAAGAAGAAAAAGAGCTTTTTGTATAATAATTATTCAGATTATTAACTCTTTTTACTCGTATTAACCATAATTATTACACGGTAAATTAAGCATACGTATAAGTATATTATCACATACATTAAACTATCTGTCGGATAATACAAAAATAATTTTATTTTAAAATATCTTATGTAGAGATATATCATAGCTTACACAATATTTTGTGTACAACATTTAAAAAAAATGACAGTTTTCAAAATTAAAATGGTAGTGTAAATGAATTCTTAAGTAATGATTTAATATAGAAAAAAGTGTATAGTTACGGAAAAAAAGAAAAACATATTTTATAAAAGTAAATACAACAATGAATGAAGTCATTTTTTCACTTCGAGTTAATAAGCAAATAAATAAATAAAATTGCACTTTATTTTTATGTCTAACAAAATCAGTAGAAATTTAAGCAATATGCTACTTCTTTTTTTATTTTTATTTATTTATTTATTTTTTTTTTTCAGTTTTTTTTTTTTTTATACTTTCCTTCTTTTGAAATATTCTAAAAATTATATTACGAAATACATAAATATTTGTTGTGCTGTATTTGAAATTTTATATTTCTGACTTACACTACTTTTATATTCTTCGGTTTATTTATGTAACAAAAACCGGAATAAATATACTATTTTAAACGTAAGTGGGTTCTTTTATGACTAGCGTCTGCAGGTTGTGACAGCTCAATTTACTACTGAACGTAGAGTTATGAAAGGTATATATATATATATATATATAATACGTAAACATTTCAAACAGATGTGCACAATATCAACAACAAAGATAACTTTTGTATTTGAAATTTTATAATGTGTACCTGAAGTACTTTATTTGATGACTGTTCCAGATACGCAAGGATCTAATATCTATATATATTTGAAGTTTTTGATTTTTATGGGATTATATCTATTAAAATGTATGATATTAATAAATAATACGTTATTTAATTCAATGATTTAGGGATATTAATGTATACTTAGATAAATTTTAAATGTGTATGCAAAATTTAGTAATTTATCATTAATTTATCCGACTTTTTTAATTTTCAAGAAAAATCGATCAATACTTTTTTTTTTTAAATAAAAATGTGAAATTTCTAAATATCTTATTATGTGCTGCTTCCACACACTTAAAAAATTTATCCTTTAAAGGACATAGTAATTAATGAACATTTAAAAAACGGTGACTGGGCTGTATTTACAAAGCGAGTCTTAAACGAGAACATTTATGAACATTTTAGAAAGTTTTATTTTATTATTATTATTTTATTTATTTATTTTTTGTGAATAATATTTTAGTTAGATGTCAGCAACAAAATTACAAACACGTTGTAAATATTGGTTAATCATTTACATCTTATGAATACATTTGTTGGTGGATAAAGGAATAAATATTTTCTATGCCTGATTAATTTTTCCCATTCGCGTAAAATAAATTGCATAAAAAAATTCAAATTCTGCTTTCTGGCTTCTGGCTTCACTTTACTTCTTCAATCTATATATATACTAGTGGATCTGCAGATCAGGAGCCTCAACGTCCTATTTGCATCAGACATTATTCAATAGGTCATTTTTATTTATTCCTTATTATATAATAGTATATATTGATTCCATAGACTTGTTACCATAATCAGATACATTCCTGAGGGGGGCTGCCGCCCCCCTCAACCCCCTGCTCTATCTCTCGTTGTATACTTATCTGTATATCATATAAAGTGACACGGAATTGTGAATAATTGTATTTACTTTTGCATAAATTCTTTCAACGAGGCTTAGTAAGTAGATACAATGCTAACTTTCTGCATTTCTAGTCATTTTAGTGTTAAAATAGCCTAATTTTCCCTTAAAAACGCATTAAAAAGCTCCAAGAATGGACGAAATGGATTTGTCGCCAAATTGGGCGACTGTTTCCCTCCTTTGCGATTTTTTTGGCGACTTTGGCGAGAAAATCCTTATTAGAGATATACCAAATATGGACGCTCTACTCTCATAGGCTGATGAGATACGAGAATTTTCCAGGACAGCCTGGGTTCGATAGAAAAGTATAAAAAGAGCATTTTTTTCGCCGAGGTGGTCAGTCTCAGATCTGTGTCAGTTTCGTCAAATGCTTGCTTTGCTTTGAGTCTTTTTGAATGAGACTTGCTTTATGTGTTATTGTTAAACAGTTTGTGCTGTTGTTGTGCTGTTAACGGCTGTTGTTTAAAGCTGTGTTTACTGGCTGAATTGAAGCTGATACTTGGTTTATAGACCTGTATTTTTCTGGAACTTTCTTTGAATAAATCACTGAATTATTACAAGTTTCGCCTTTCATTCTCGGACAACTTACAAACCCCCAAGTACGCAAGAATATGTATTCTTAATAAACGACGGTATTGTATTATTTCCCTGAAATTCATAAATACCAAATTTCATACAAAAAAAAAAAAAAAAAAAAAAAAAAAATGCATAGCATATGGGAAATATTTTGCGTAACCTTTAAATTAATTACCAATTCTATACCCACAATTTTCAACAGGAAAAAATGCCTTTAAAATTCTAATAAAATTTCATTATATTTGATGGCGTGTAGTGTAACCATGTTAAAATACACTTAAGAAATACCGACTATAGACCGTAATAGTACGAAATTCTTTTATGTATCCCGGAAAAGTAGCCACAGTCATTATAAACGCCAATAGTAAGAATAAACCTAATTAATTATAACTCATTAATTTTTCAAATTAATTTGACATTATGTGGATGATTACAGTACATACTCGTAATTATTTTGTGTGGTCCCATTAATTATTTAGTAGATACATACGCTTTTTTAAGAGTAAACATGATTTTAAGCATCTTTATAATATATGTTAATTTTATTAATTTCAATTCAGCATAAACGCATTAAAGTGCGCGCTTAAATAAAAGTTTGTCCATAGGCTCCATGTTACGAATTTTTTTGTGTGTCTCTGTAAACGAACCATAAACATTGTATACACCAGTAAAAACTCTTCAGCTTATTTTGCATTTAAAATTAATAATTGTTCCAAATTTAACATCGTTTGGATGACTACGTTACATTGTCAGAACACTTTTGTATGGTCCTGTACATTAATTGGAAAGCTTAAGAGCACATATTTTCTTGAAACAACATAAGTTTAAGCATCTTACTCACGTACGCTAGTTTCTTTACGCTTTCTTCTGATATTAAAATACGTTTAAACGAAATTCACCCCATACGCCGTAATGTTAAGAATTTTGGCGTGTCCCTGTACACAGTTTATAAGCAATATAGCAATAAAAATTATACAGCTACTTATATACAAAGCTGGAAAGTGTGCGCTAATTTGCAAGTCAATCGAAGGATTTTTGCGGCCGCTATTGGGGTACATACAAATTCTTCCCATAGACCGTAATGATAAGAAACACTTTGGCGTGTCCCTGTACACGAACGACAAATGGAATACACGCCTAACACTATACAGTTATTTCTGTTGAGCTCATGAACATGTATACCCAATTTGCAGTGAAGAGTGTGATTTTTGGGGCCGCTATCGCGGTACATACAAATTCTTCCCATAGGCCGTAATAATAAGAAAAACTTTGGCGTGTCTCTGTACATGAACTACAAATGGAATGCATACTCAAAATTATACAGCTAATTTCGTGGGGATCATGAACATGTGTACCAAATTTCAAGTCAATAGCGTGATTTTTGCGGCCGCTATCACAGGACAGACCGACGGACAGACGGCACCCAAAATCCTTTTGAGACTCAACAGAGGGCCTCCGCTGACGTTTCGGCAAAAATAGGAAGTCAATAGCTTGATTTTTGTGGCCGCTATCGCGGTACATACAGATTCTTCCCATAAGCCGTAATGATAGAAACACTTTGGCGTGTCCCTGTACACGAACTACAAATGGAATACACACCTAAAACTATACAGCTGATTCCGTTGGGGTCATGAACATGTGTACCAAATTGCATGTCAATAGTGTGATTTTTGTGGTCGCTATCCCAGTACATACAAATTCCTCCCATAGGCCGTAATGGTAAGAAAAACTTTGGTGTGTCCCTGTACACGAATTTCAAAAGAAATACACACCCGAAACCTTACAGCTGATTTCATAGGGCTCATGAACACGTGTACCGAATTGCAAGTCAATAGCGTGATTTTTGTGGCCGCTATCTCGATACATACAAATTCCTCCCATGGGCGTAATGATAAGAAAAACTTTGGCTTGTCCCTGCATATGAACTACAAATGGAATACATACCAAAAACTATACAGCTTATTTCGTGGGGCTCATGAACATGTGTACCAAATTTCAAGTCAATAACGCTATTTTTGCAGCCGCTATCGCGCGACAGACAGACAGACATACAGATAGACAGACATACAGATAGACAGACAGACAGATAGACAGACAGACACACACACACATAGACACAGCCCAAAATCGTTTTGAGTCTCAACAGAGGGCCTCCACTGACGTTTCTGCAAAAATTGGAAGTCAATAGCTTGATTTTTGTGGCCGCTATCGCGGCACATACGCGTTCTTCCCATAAGCCGTAATGATAGAAACACTTTGGCGTGTCCCTGTACACGAACTACAAATGGAATAGACACCTAAAACTATACAGCTGATTCCTTTGGGCTCATGAACATGTGTACCAAATTGCATGTCAATAGCATGATTTTTGTGGCCGCTATCGCGGTACATACAAATTCCTCCCATAGGCCGTAATGGTAAGAAAAACTTTGGCGTGTCCCTGTACACGAATTACAAAAGGAATACACACCCGAAACCATACAGCTGATTTCGTGGGGCTCATGAACACGTGTACCAAATTGCAAGTCAATAGCGTGATTTTTTGTGGCCGCAATCGCGATACATACAAATTCCTACCATAAGCCGTAATGATAAGAAAAACTTTGGCTTGTCCCTGTATATGAACTACAAATGGAATTCATACCAAAAACTATACAGCTTATTTCGTGGGGCTCATGAACATGTGTACCAAATTTCAAGTCAACAACGCTATTTTTGCGGCCGCTATCGCGCGACAGACAGACAGACAGACACAGCCCAAAACCGTTTTGAGTCTCAACAGAGGGCCTCCACTGACGTTTCGGCAATAAAGCTGATTGTTTATTTGTCCGGATTTTTAGTTCGTTATACAAGTGTACACACTTCAACCTACCGCTACGAAATGTGGTATACTTATTAATTAAGACAAAATCTAACTAATGACGTATTTTTTAGCTCCATCGGATAATTGGATCAATAAATATTAAATAAAACCCACAGTTTAATGTTAAAATGATTAAAAATAAAGAAAGATTTGATGGCAAAATAAACAAATAAAATACGTTTTTTTTTTTTTTTTCCCTTCGGAAATAAAATAAAATGATTTTAATTTCGCGTGAATAATAATAAAAATTAGAAAAAGGAAAAAAAAAAAAGTTATGCTACGAAAATTGTGCACCTTTTTTTATATCAAGAATTTACGTGTAAATAAATGTTTTCATATAAATATTTGGCATTAGCTTAAAATCTTTATTTGATTAAGTAGCACTTTTCTTTTCTACACTGAAACAAAATTTTTCGTTTTTATTGTGTAACTTATGAGGTTCTTTTATGTTTTCAACTCAATTATAAATAATTATAATTAGGAATTTTTTAGATTTTATTCATTTTTATTTCGTAAATATCATAAAATAATTTTATTTATTTATTTATTTATTTACTGTATAGAACAGCTTTAGTTTGGCAAAATTTGAAATTTGGCACCGAAGTAGCTTGGACGTTAATCACCAAGATCTGTAGTCACACAATTGCGATAGCCACTTTAATCCATCGCAAAAATGGGCAAAATATTTATAGTCGCTAAGGGGGTCCTATACTAAAGCTTTGCTTTTTGTATTTATTTATTTATAACTAGTTAGTTGTAGGGCGCCAAGGCGCCCGTTAAAAAATTAGCATTTCATTTTATTTATTTTTCACTTCAAATAATTCATGTGCTGGCAAGCCCGTGCAAAATTTTTGCACATTATTTATCTCTTCGTTACCTTTAAAATTTAAGATTATTATTATTTTTTTTAGACGTCATTTTTTCATATGCATGAGCAAATTTAGTATTGCACACACACACACACACACACACACACACACACACACACACACACACACACACACACACACATATATATATTTCCCCACGTGAAAGCATATTTAATCTTTTGCTGAAAAAAATAAAAAAAAAATAAATAAAAAATAAATGGCAACAATTAAAAATGTAAATGTTCATTTTAAAGGTATGTCTATTTTCATATTTCAATCAGTTTTAAAAAATCTAATCAAAAATTCGTTAATAAGGTATCAAATGAAAGGGGCGATTTTTATGAATTTCTCGGATTAATCAGCGTATCGATCGGACAATTCGATTATTAAATGTTAACTAAAGTATGAAAATTAGGTGGCAACCTGCGTTCACTCACAGACAGAGTCCAAGAAAATCTCTTAGCCTTTTAAAGCGTGACAGAGTCAGTCAGTGATAAGCGTAACTATATATGCTGATACTTTCTATTAAAGACTTCGGGAACTTTTTTTTTTTTTTCCATGTATTTCTCTTTCCATTTTGCAACTTTTTTTAGTTCTTTCATTATTTCACAATTCTATAAGCACTCTATATATTATACATAAATGTATAAGAGTAAACACACTGAAATTTTGATTTGCATGTTGATTTTAGAACCCTCAAAACCCACACACCATAAAGGGGGGAAGGGGGGGTTAGGGTTCTAAAACGAATGTGTCGGAGGTTTAAAATAAATTTTAAAGATATCTAGAAAGTAGCAAAAAGATTTTTAATTAAAAAATTCTAAAAGTATATGTTACCAATAAAATGTTATAAAACCATCGTTGCATTAAATCTTTTTTAATCAGAAGATAGAAGAAGCTAAGTTTTACTTCATTAAAAATTGTAATCCCCCCCCCTTTTTTTTCCACTGGAAGAAGTTTTAAATAATAAAATTTTAACAAGTTTTTCTTTGAAACTTTCATAATACAAAAATAAAAATAGTTTCTTTTGTGATTTTATAACAATAAACAGCCACAGATTTTATTTATTTAATTTTTTTTTTAATTTTTAGGTTGTTATTTTAAACAAAAGTAAAATGAAAATTTTAAATTTAATTGATAAAAGTAAATTACTAATGAACTGAAAATAGTGAGACATTTTTCAACAGCAGTAACTTAGAAAAGCTTCTTAAAATATAACTGACGTAATACAGTTTTCAACGGCTGAATGCTATTTATACAGCAGATTATTTTTTTCAATAGCTGGAAGGCTCTGCCCCCTGCTCGCTCCGCTCACCAGCCCCCGAAGGAGGCTTCGCCTCCTCCTCGACCCACTTTGTTTATTATTTGCTGGCCTGGCCCGGCTCGTCTAAAAGCTCGCCCTTGCATTATTCGCTGACCCGGGTACAGACTTCGACTCAGGCCCAGGCCCATGCAGACATTTACTTCAGTTAACATCTTTTCATCAGGCCATTAAATATGCAATATAGTTAAATTATGGTTTATTAACATTCTTATACCAATTCCTTGCTAATTTCAACTTTATGTCAAACGGGGAGGGTGGGGGGTGGGAAGGAAAGAAAAAATAATTTTTGTTTGGTATAAAAGAAATAGTTATTTTGTCCTGAAAATTTATAAATAAAATATCCTTATTTATAACAAGTCTACACTCTCACTCAATACACAATCTCCACACAACATGAATTCCTTTCTAATTTCAACTTCATATCAAAGGAGGAAAAAATCGTTTGCACTAATTTTGTCTGATAAAAATAGTGATCCCATCCTGAAAATTTATAAATAAAATAATATAAATTAAAACAAATCTACACAGTACGTAATCAATACAATCTCACTCAATACATCATTTCACACAATATTTTCTTTTTTTTCATCACGCGCAAAAACATGCAAAATAGTTAAATAATAGTCAGTTAATAGTCTTAACCCCATTCATTCTTTATTTCAAATTAATACCAAAGAGGGAAAAAAGTTTTCATCTGATTTATTTTGTCCGAATGAACCAGTTCTCCCACCCTAAAAATAATTTATAATTAAAATAACCTAAATTGAAACAAATCCTCACATACGGTTATCAATACAATCTCCCTCAATGCATCATCTTCACACAACATTATTTTCATCAGGCTCGAAAACATGCAAAATAGTTAAATAATAGTTAATTAACAATCTTAACCCCATTTTCAAATTAATACCAAAGGGGAAAAAAAGTTTTCATTTGATCTGTTTTGTCTGAATGAACCAGTTCTCCCGCCCTAAAAATAATTTATAATTAAAATAACCTAAATTGAAACAAATCTTCACATATGATTATCAATGCAATCTCACTCAATGCATCATCTTCACACAACATTTTTTTTCATCATGGGAGAAAACATGTAAAATAGTAAGATTATAGTTTTTTAATATTAATCTTAACCCTTTTCCTTGTTTATTTCAGCTTGATGCTAAGGTTTAAAAAAAAAAAAAAAAAAAAGTTTTCGTTTAATCCAATTTTGTCTAAAAGAAACAGCTCTATCGCTTTGAAAATTTAAAATAAATAATCCTGAATAAAAACAAATCGACACATATAAACAGGATCTTACTCAATTCATCACCTTCACACAACTACACCTTTTTCATCGCCAGGCGAGCAAACATTTAAAATGGTTAAATTATAGTTTATTAATAATCTTAACCTTATTTCTTTCCTGAAAAGTCTTTAACTAGTAATATTACGATTTTTTTTTTCTGAAACTTATTATAAAAAGAAAAAAGTTTTCGTTTAATTTAATTTTGTTTAAAAGAAAAAGTTCTGACGATTTGAAAATTTACAAACAAATTACCCTAAATTAAAACAAATCGACACATATCAACAGAATCTTACTCAATTCATCACCTTTATACAACATTATCTTTTTCATCGCCAGGTGAGCAAACATTCAAAATAGTTAAATTGTAGTTTATTAATAATCTTAACCTTATTTCTTTCCTGAAAAGTAGGTCTTTAACTAGTATTATTACAAAATGTTTCACTGAAACTTATTATAAAAGAAAAAAGTTTTCGTTTAATCTAATTTTGTCTAAAAGAAACAGTTCTGACGCTTTGAAAATTTACAAACAAATTACCCTAAATTAAAACAAATCGACACAAATCAAAAGGATCTTACTCAATTCATCACCTTCACACAACATCATCTTTATCATCGCCAGGTGAGCAAACATGAAAAATAGTTAAATTATAGTTTATTAATAATCTTAACCTTATTTCTTTCCTGAAAAGTAGGTCTTTAACTAGTATTATTATTACGAATTTTTTTCTCTGAAACTTATTATAAAAGAAAAACTTTTTTTTTTTTTTTTCCCGAGACTACTACATAATAAAAAAATAAAAATAAAAAAAAGATAGATGAAGGCTCTTCTATTTTCAGGTCATCATTCCAAGCAAAAGAGAAAAAGAAATTCTAAATTTGTTTTGTAAGTGCAAATTATGGCATGGAGAAGAAACGGTCATTAGGGAACAAAAAGGGTTTTTGAGGTCGTGAGGATTGTAGGGGATGATAAAAAGGGTAATAAGAAGGCTTTTGCGCTAATTATGGAATTAAAAGCAGGGAACAGAGATGGGTATAAAGAAGGGATGTAATTACCTGGTAATTAGACGACCTGGGGAAATCAGCGTATGAGATTTGCACGTCACTCCGTTTGTTTATGGGATTAAACGAGAAGAAAAAAAAGAAGATATAAATCTAATTTATTTTAAAATAGTTTAATTAGTGCTAAATTCAAAATAAAAGTTAGTTTTCTTGTGGGTTTTTGGAGGATGACAATTTATTAAATGAGAAAAAAATGTAGGAAAATAAATGGAGGAAAATAAATGGAGGTAATTAATCTTTTTATAGTATAAGTACCTTTTGTTAAACTTTATTAAAAATTTTAGTTCATATCGTATACATTGTTATAAATAATAATAATAAATTAATTTAATTAGACACAATAGGATGGTTTGTACAGGTACTATATTGTAAGATATTAATTAACATGAAGAGAATTATAATAATTAATATGATAAAAATGATTACAATAAGTAACATATGAAGACTTTTATTAATTTAAGTGTATTCAGCTTATTATGGGTTTCTGACAAACAAACAAAAGTATACATAAAACTATTTCAGTATTGATCCGAATCTTAAATCTACATGTGCACTTAATATGCTAAAATGGATTTATAAAATTACCTCTAAAATAATTTAATAAATTAATTAATTGCTGAATTAGTCGCAAATTCAATTACACTTATTACAGCGTTGTTGTATGAATAAGTTAAACGTATCTAATTAACGTGCATATTTAAGTGAAAAGATAATTTTAAAGTTAATGAACTTCATAACGTAGAAAATTTGTACTACAACAAACATTTACTAATAATCTAATAATTCGTGTTATGAATTTTGATATTTTATAATTTGTCTGGCTTGTGTTTAGAAAATAATGCAATTATTTTTTTCCTTAAAAAGATAAAGTATTGTTTGTCAGGTCGCCATTAAGGAAACGTGCTATAATAATTACCAAATTAATGATCTCATTACCGCATGCCGAGATTAATATTTCAGAATATGATATCGTCTGCAACAGACTAGACAAAAGATTAAATTAATATATATAGTATGTAATAATGAATTATTAATGATGAATATTTATTTTATAAACTAAATATGATTTAAGAGTTTATAAAATAAATATATAATCTTTTATTTAAATGAATATTATACATCATTATTATATTCATTCTTATTGGTTTATGTGGTTTCAGTGATCTTCTACCTTTTGCTTGGCTTTTACTACGTTTAATAATTCATTATTACATACTATATATATTAATTTAAATGTAATTAAATTTTACTAAATTTTTGCAAATGATCATTTTTCTTATAAGCAATATATTATAAACCTTTGAGATATTCTATATTTATAAAAGCTTCAGATGATAAAAGGTTGTATGCATGAACGCATGGATTTTCGTATAGGGATCGCCATATCAGTGATTAGTGTAAACAAAGTGCACGTAAAACCTTTAGGGTAAGAGTTTTATTTTACTTATTGGGGTATTAGCGAATCCTAAAAATAAAACACATAGGGCACGATTCTTTTAGATACTGTTAACGCTTATCACATAGTGCCTTTTGCTTTTGCCATTCCCAACACTACAGCAAAATAATTTAGAAGTTAATTCAAAGTTACTCAAATTTCTATGTACAATGTTTATAAGTAAACGTTTAATATAGATGCAAGGTAACCTTTAGTGTATATCCAGTTAACGTTATTCTAACTCGCTTCTATATTCATCTAATAAAAAAGTGTTTGATTGAGGAAACTTTTCTATCTCTGGTTTTTGATGGATTTACTTGTTTTGGGATGTTATAAAAACGATTTGACTATTGTTAGGAAAAAAAAAATCTGTCTGTCTCTCTTTGTGTGCATTGCAAAATTTGTAGTCGCTGTGTTTCACCAACCAATGAGCGAAATTTAACTCAACTTGATATTCAGATGGACGTTGATTTAAACTGGTGCTGATTACATATGGGATCAATCGCACAACAGGTAAGGCTGTCATCCCATTTTTTTCTTAATTTTTAATATGGAAGTAATAGGACATTCTATCGTATAAATGTACATAATGAGAGTTATTATTAGCAAATGAATGTTAAATTGTTATAAATTATTGATAATAGTAGTAGTAAGCTTGGAAAAAAATTGTGTTCTTGTAGGAGAACTACTGTGTAAATTTTCTATTAGGGTATCTTTCAAAACAACTTGTCAATATCTTTAAAACAAACGGTTGAATCATATCCATAGATAGGTGATAATTTAAAGCAGAGTTATTTTTTTCATTTTTAGCGAACAACAACAACAACAACAAAAAAAAAAAAAAAAAAAAAAAAGAAGTATTTCGCAAAATGTTGGCACAAAATTGACTTTCTTTCGGCATTTAGCGTTAAACTTCTCTGAAATAGAAGTCGTATGCATACATCATGGAAAATAATAATTTATTAACCAACACTGCGCTGAAAAAAGAAAAAAAAAAATCGAGCCCTGATACTTCTGCTGATTCTTATGTAAAATGACCTCCTGAATACGAATATGACCTCCATTTTACCCAATCACCAACCATTTTCTCGGGACGCCACCCCCTTCCCCAATTTTTAACACTGTTCGGTAATTTTATGGCCAGAATTTGATTTGGAGAATGGAGAAGTATTATTTTAACACTTAAAAACAGTAAAAATGTAAGGTGTAATAAATAACGATAATAATTAATTAATGAAATATAATAAATTTAATCTGTAATTTCAGTGGCAACCTCCCCCCCCCCCCCCCGTCCCCCATCCTAAAATTTTCCTCTTGCTTGAAATGTTCATATTTTAGAATTTTTCACTTCTGTAGCTCCTCAGAAGATATTTAACAGTTAAAATAATCCTTTCTTCCACTACTAATCAAATTTATAGCCATAAAATTACCGAAAAGTGATGAAAATAGGAGGGCGGTGTGTGATAACGGTGGGTGATAGGGCGAAATGGGCGCCATTATTCGGATTTAGGAGGTTATTTTACATAAGAAATTGCAAAAATGGTGTTGGGGACTTTCATATACAGAGCAGTGTAATTTTGTACTGCGGGAATTTGTATAGGAAAATATAAAATAATGCCTTGTGGTGGCCCCAATATACTAGTTTTCATTTTAAAAGGTAACATTAAAAAAAAAAAAAAAAAAAAGTTTTTTAAATGCCTCTAACGGGGAAAAAAAAAATTCATAATCGAGGAAAATAAAGATATCTTTACTATATAACATATAGGTAATATAGTTTGCTGCTCATAATGTTCTCTGACATCATTAGGCGAAATAGCGGTTGTGAAACAGGAAATTATCTTTAAGAAGAAAAGTTGCAAAACTATTTAGTATAATATTTGTAGTTAACGATGCCCAGGATAGTTCGACGAAAACAAGATTGTAAGAATAAGAATTGTTTTATGAACATTATTGCAGACTATTTACGCATCTTTAAGGCACAGCTTTCTGAGAGCGGTTATTTCGATTATATCTTACACAGATGTTATTAACGAAAAATAAGTCAAAATATAGTTTTTTCTTAAAACTCTCAGATTACATTCAAGAAACTGTGAAAAGAAATAAAGAAGACAAATACGTTTTTAAAATATAAATTAGAATTCAAAGTTTTATTTACTTCAAATATTTTACCAATTTTTACTTTCTTCTATATCAGGGATTGTAATCTCCGCCTATTTTCAGTAAAATTTCAGGCATAAGAAATGTATGCCTTTTATGTTACCACTATTTTTATACAATAATTTTTACTCTTTTTAATCCCGGTATATTACTATAAAAATACAATAAAAATTTCTGTAAGAATAGTGGGAAAATAATGGAAAAACAGGCGGAAATTTCTCATCACTGAAAGTGTCCTGCAAAAAAAAAAAAAAACAAAAAAAAAACAAAGAAAGAAAGAAAGAAAGAAAAGCAAAAATTCGGGGACTACGACCCCCTGCTACATTTAGAAAAGGTTACATTGCATTCGTTAAAGAATTTTGTTTTGTAAAAGTTTTTCACGGATTTATGTGCTTTGAGATGTGCTGAACACGGTTTGAGAACAAAAAAAAAAAAGATTGAACCTAGAATGCTTTGGCCATCAAAAAACTTCTTTCTATATTATTCTTTAAAGCAGCCCTAGATACTGTTTAACACACACAAAAATTTCATCAACATAGCTTTTTGCAATACCTGTTTTATATATGCATTTTGGTTTAACTTTATTCAATAGATGATGATCTAAAGCCATCAGGAAAATCGCAGAAGATTAATCGCAACATCATCTGCCAATTGATATACACTCAACTTGAACCAGTAAAACTTTTGAAAATACCCATCTCACATTACAAGTTTCGTGCATTATATATCATAACAGTTGAGGGTTAACCTTCGTGTAAACGGTGAAAATGGCAGCATAGGAAAACAGCCTATCGGCCGATATGCTCTCAAGTTAAATTAGCATAATTTTTCATAATAGTTATCTCATGTCATATTTGGTGCACTTATACTCTATAGAAGCTAAGATATAGACTCTCCGAAAATGGGAAAAATTGCATTTTAGCAATATCAACTGTCGGCTAATATACACCTGAATTGAATAAGCATAGTCGATCTTATTGAAAATTACTCTCCCATTTCTCCCATACGAAGTTTGTGTACCTATACACTATAGAAGCTGAGATAGTATATCCTTTCTCTAAATGGGAGAAGAAATGTAGCCTGTTGTGCGACAAGTTTTGTTGAATTCTGTATAATTATTCGTGAGATACATCCTCTACAAAATTTTGGTCACAGACATTGAGGCAGACATTTTAAAAAATGATGAAATCGTATCCAAGATATCTTAAGCTATGCAGTTTCATGGAAAATCAGTGTTCAAGAAATTTCTCCAATTAAATACTATCTCTTTATGTGTACAGAAGAAAGTTATAAGTAAAACAGTGTTGCATTTGAACTATGTTTCACTTGCTTAATTTGGCAGTAAATCTGTTGTTGGATCAATTTATTTTTAGGCATTTGAGAAAATGATTTTTTTTTTTTCCTTTTTCCGAGATTGTCAAGAGAAAATTAAACAAGTTTTTACTCTGGTAAAAAAGTAAATAAATAAAATAATAACAATTCAATTATTACAGATATTAAAAATTTCAATAATTTTGGAGCGATAGTAAAAATCTACAATTATAATGTTATTATTACAAAATATTACAGTTTCAGATAGTATTATTTGTAGAAGCGATATACCATGTCAAAATTAGCATTCGCATGATAATGAATTAAGATATTAATTGAAATTATTAATAAATCGTTAAATTTCAAAATGCTCCTACCAAATGTTTTTGAATAAATGGATGTTTCACTTGGCTTTTTTTTTTTTTTTTTTTTTTTTTTTTTTTACAAGTAACTTTAGATAATTTTTAAAAAGTTAATTGAGTTTTGTTTTTTTAATAATCATAATTATGCGTTTTTTTTTTTTTCAGTCGTTTCCTAAAAAATTCATTATTATTATTATTATTATTTTATTTATTTTTTGAAAATTGTAACTAAGTTTTACTCTAAGATATATATAAAACCAGTAAAGGAGGTTCTATGAAAATTCAACAAAAAATAAGACGCACGGAATATTTCAAACTTGAAGCAGTTTAATAAAAATTAGATTCGAGAGAATGACGTTCAAAGTTTTCATTTTACCACTGATTCAATATTTGTTTACAAATATAAACGTTTATAATTCTACATAGAATTATGTGAAATGAATAATCTTTTTGCGAAAAATTACTACTATTATGTAGTTCCATATTATAGTAAAATTAAAATATCGAATTTTCTCCAATGTTCCATCGAATAAGTCTATATTTCCCACAATATGTAAAAGTAACTGAATAATTTTAAAAGTAATTTTAAAATTCAAGTTTTATCCTATCCATTTTTATCCTATTCTACTATCGTAATAAAGATAATTTTGCAGCTTCAATACGAAATAAAATTTTGGAATATCTAATTCATTCATCCTATACAGCGGAAAAACCACAAGGTCAGAAGTTAAAGGGGGTAATAATCGAATTATTAGACGAATCGTGACAGTGCTGTTTAAATAGATTCGCAAAGCAAAAAAATAATTCTTATTATGAATGTATTTAATAATATAGGCATCAAGTTATAAAAAAATAAATACGGAGACTTTTTTATTTTAATCTCTTCATCTTAATTTCCTTTTTTTTTTTTTTTTTTTTTTTTTTCATTTGTAATTTGGTGATAAATATGATCACAGATGATACTAGAATTTAAATAGGGTTGTTAATAACGTTGTAGAGAAGAGAGGCGTGGAAGACCAGACATATTCAATTCTTCAAGGGAAAAAAAAAAAAAAAAAAAAAAAGCTTTAGTTTTTAAAGCATTAGTTCTAATGTGACAGAGATCGTTAAACTAAGTAAATTACTTGAAAGTATGAAGTTCGTATAACTGAATTACAAGTGTTTTTATAAAGAGAAACATACATATATATATACATATTTTTCTTTTTCTGTAATCTAATATAAACATTCTTAAATACATTTACATTATAAAAAAGGAATAATTAGGAATAAAAAGGAAACTTAATTACAGCAAACATTACCTTTTTTTTTTTTTTTTTTTTTTTTTTTTTAAATTGTCGCATGAAATTGGAAAACATTTATTGAGCATGGCATGCATCAAAATATTTTTAAATTTGCATTCGGCAGAATTAGAATTAAAATAAAATCTCTACTGTTTTCAATTTTTGAAAATTTTAATCGAATTGTTATATTTAAGGGAGGAAAAAAACTGATTTGTAATATTTCAAAATTTTTTAACTTCAAGTTGTAGAATAGATTCTCATACAACGCGAGGGAAAGGGGGGTTGCCAAATAAATACAACAATTTTATTTTTTAATACCACCAAGTTGTTAGAGCATCACTCTCTATAGGTTAAATTACATCCGATTTAGTTTTTGTATAAAAAGGTTGCTTTGATATAAAATTAGTGGTGTTATAAAATAAAATTGTAGTATTCATCTTGCAACCCTGCCCCCGCGTCATGCGAGAATCTACTGTACTATATCATAAAATATATCTCTAACTCATATTAAAAGAATTCATCATAAATAGCTAATATATATATATATATATACAGTAAAGCACCGTTTATACGTCGTTCAAAGGAATGACATAAGAAAACGTATAAATGAAAAGACGTATAATAGAAATTTTAATAATAACACTTTGATTATTACATATTTAATGACACTTCAGCAAAATTTATATGAAAATACTAATTAATAAAGTTTCTTAAGTTAGTAAATGTATATTATATTTTTTATGACAATAACTTAGAAAAAAAAAAAAAAAAAAAAAAAAAAGATTTACTATAAAAAGTTAGAAAAATCATACTATTGCATGTATGACTGGGTACTAATTATATATATCATTTACTCAGTATTATATTACATTTCTTAAGAATTATATGAACACATTTTGAATATTAATTATAAATATTGCGTATCTTTAATAACAAGCATACGACTTATGTCCACACAGTTGAGTTATTTAATAAAATTAAAAATCTTTAATATTCTTGTGATTTGCTGATTGTCTATGAGTATTAAAAATTCTACTGTAAATTCAATTGATTCTTTGATCAGTATTCTTCTATCTTTCCTGTGTTTCTCCATTTAAGATGCTTTCTAGGAAAAATCTGTCTTATTTGGAATGGAAAATAATGACAGGTTGAGAAATTTTTCAAATTTTAGGAAAGTGAAGACGACGTATAACCGATATTAGCGGAGTATTACGAAGAATTTTTGCATTAAAATGAATAGGAATGAATCAGGACTTCACTAAAAGGACGTATAAATGTAAAAGACGTATAAACGAGAGACGTACAAACGGTGCTTTGCTGTATATTGAATTAATATTATTTTGTGTATTTAAATATTATTGCATAGGAATGAAAAAAAATATTATTTTGAAAAACTCATCTTTAAATTAAAATTTCAATTAACATTCTATGATTCATTATCATTTAAGAGCTCTTAACTCGATAAAGAATGAGAATATTTTAATGCTCTTTTTTTGTGTGAATCTTGTGCTCAGAATTGATTAGGTATTTTAAGTAAAAAATAATAATTATTATTATTTTAAGATTTAAAATTTTCATTTTGGATTGAGGGATTTTATGTTCCTTTTAAATGTGGGCTGTTTTAATGATAACCTTTCACACAGTAGGCATTACTTATGTTACAATGAATTAACTCGATATTCATTAAATAAATACAATTATGAAAATAAGTCTCTAATTTTTGTAAGTCTCATTTTCACGCAATGCAAAAATTATGACTTTAAAAATTATCCTCACCAGAACAGACGCAGGGGATCTCTTTAATTGGGGAAAATAAGTCTATAATCAGACCCTACTTGTGAAATGTTTTCAGAATCTAAAAGGAAACTCAATACACATAACGACTTAACGAAAACTGTTTTCGTTTGCAAGTTGACAATAATGTTACTGCCAAAATTTTTTATAAAATAAGGACCCTTCTCCGTTACATTTATGCTTTTATTGTACACAGTGAAGCATTAATATGTATATATATATATATATATATATAACAACCACACGCTATTCATTACCCACTGCTTTAGATGAAACTTTTTTTTTTTTTTTTTTTTTTCTTGGATACTATGTATTTATTTTTCTTAACTTGGTTATCTCCAATTTTATTTTATTTTATTTCATTCACTGATAATTTTAACCCAGCATCCATACTTGTGATTTAAGGAACATGAATTCAGTGAAAGTTTGTTTCGATATCAACATTTGAAAAAGAAGCAGCTATGTCATTTATGCAAAGTGAAAAAAAAGAAAAAGAATTAAAAGGAGAAGTATGGGTTGTGCAATACTAGTGCTGATAACGCTTCTATGAAGCAAATTCTGAATTCTTTCATACTTTTAAATATTTTTGCATTTAAATTAGACCAAAAAACAAAATTAAATCCAAATATACTAAATATATAACAATTCCTGGGAGGAAAATCATAATTTTAAATCTGATTCAGCTAAAAAAATTTGCAGACCTAAATTCATTCGTGAACTCGATTTCTTTGAAGCTTTTTATATTTATAAAAATCTTAAAAATCTCGTCAATTGTGATTTCGCTGTTCCCTATTTGTCTGATTGTTGGAAATTTTACATTCAGTCCACAATTTCTTAATTTTTCTACAGTTTACACAGCTAGCGATTCTAAAAATCCTATTGGCCACTCTCCCCACCTTTCCAGTCATCCTATTGGTTGAACAGAATTCGGTCCCCCATCTATAAATACGAGCACCTCTCCAGTTCCATAATTCTTTATGCACTGAAGACGTTACGCTTAAGGCTACCGAAGCAGCTATATGCTTCCAAATACTTTGCTTTGGCGTTTCTGACGTTGTAGTTTTTACCGGTTTTAATAATCCTTCAATTTTTGCTTTTTTAACGAAATTCTCAATGACATATTTTAGCGAAATGCTAAAAAATCTAATGGCAGTTTAAATCCTGCAGCTATCTCACATTGCTTCAACAATGTTACTTAACCAAATAAACAAAAAATTTCTAATACCTATAACTCATTATTTTTTTCAAGTAAAAAAAAAAAAAAAAAAAAAACTTAAAACGGAACCAATTTGACTACGAATGACTTAATTTTCTGAAAACATTTTTTCAACATGCGACATAGTTCATACCTTTCAGAAACACACTAATACATTTTCAAGCTTCACTGAATATATAAAATAGGATTCTAACTCCTTTATCTTGAACTTTCTTTAAACAGAAGTCCATTTCTCTAATATACTTCCATAAACTTGCTCATAAATTCTGAAAGTGATGACGCGAAAACTCATTGTACAATGGTTTCGTGCAAAATAATGACTTCACCGCTGACTTTCATTTCTTGTTATTTCTATACCACGCCTTCAGAGTTATAAATGAGCCTCCACTTAGGCATCACAGCAGACAATGGATCTTTGGTAAATACCCTTAAAGTACACGAAAGTCAGTTTAGTTATTTCAATTTAGCTTCGGCCGTTAAACAAGTAAACAGCTTCATTTACTGTAACTGGAAAAGTCTTTTGAGACCACACAGATAGACATTAAATATATAGGTTTTGGTGCAAGTATTTATTGTGGGATAAACGTGCCTTACTTGTAACGAAATTTAGCGTTTATAGAATGGGGTGTATATGTAGGTAAACGAGTAAAATATTATTAGAAAATTTTCTTAATGATAACTTTAACTACTAATGACATAGCAAAGTTTGCAGATTCACTAATGAAGCAATAAATTAAACAGTGACACACAGAGAAAAACATTGAAAAGTTTAAACGAAATAGATCTTATTACGTTTTTACTTTCTTCTATATTCAATAGAAAAAAGTATTGGATTTGTAAAAATTTTCGACCTCGGTTTTGGATGGATTTACACGTTTTGAGAGCTGTAAAACATGATTTCACCATTTTTAGAAAATGTCTGTCTGTCCGTGTGTGCGTGTGTGACAAGATTTTGTGGCAACTGTATATCAGGTACTACTGCACAGAATTTAATACAAATTGGTATGTAGTTACACATTGATATACATTAATGCCTATCAACTTTTGGTAAAAAATTTCCAACAGCTTGCGTTGCCATCCCGCTTTTTCTAAATTTTTAACATGATGGTATAGGACAAAATTTTGTATAAATGTGCATAAAGAAAATTATTTTTAATAATCATTATGAAATTTAAAAGAATTGTTTGTAATAGAGATAGTCAACTGGGAAAAATAAATTGAGTTTGTAGGAGCCTCGCCTCCCCCCCTGGGAGGGAAGTTCCCCTCGAGGGGAGTACATTTTCATGATGGGTATCTTTCAAAAGAGCTCGCCAATAGCTTTAAAACAAATGGTTGAATTACCGATCTGCGATAATTTAAGACAAAGTCATCTATTTTTTTCATTTTTAACAAAACAAAACAAAAAAATTATTTTTTTAATGTAATATTGAGAATAAAATTGACTTTTTTTTTTTTAATATTTAGTGTTATACTACTTCTCTAATATGGAAATCGTCTGTATTATCATGGAAGATAATTTTTTAAATAATAATTTTAATAAATTAGTTTTACTGAGTGAATTTGTATAGGAAAATATAGAAAAATGTCATGCGGTGGCCAGGGCCACAACATAGTAGTTTTACTTTATATATATATTCTCGTTAAGAACAGGAATATACAACCACTTTTTTAAATAACAAATGTTGTAATATACTCGATTTATATGACATTCTTTAGACATTTTGCTTAAGTAACATTTTATGCATTTATAAAATTTAGTATTGAAGCAAAATTAATAATTTAAAAACATATTTAAGTAAGCATAGTTACACAGTTTTGTTAGCCCTTATAGTTTAACTTTCACTAACAAACTCATTTAAATTATTGAAAGTAATTATTATTCACTTTCATATAGCTGCAGCCGTTCAGCAGTTAAAAGAGATGGGACTGGCTTTTGTGGTCTCCCTGTATTTTGCTTAGATCGTAAAGACATTACAACGGGACTTATTTCAGACCACGATCTTTACACACACATACACACACAATTATCAATAAATTTATATACACATAGCGTTTATTTTTTACTTTTATATTCATGGAGTTTTTCTAAGGACATTGGTGTGGAAAAAATTATTTGCGATATTGGAAAAGAAATGGCATATTTCGATATGGATAAATGAAAGTTAATGTTAAAAAAATAATAACATGAATATTAAAATATATTATATAAGTATTTTTCACTCAATTAGGAATGATTCCTGTTACATGAATTTCTTAATCATTTTCATTTAAAGAGTGTCTGAGTATTTCGCCCCAAATTCGTATATTTCCACAATGGACTATAATGTATCCGAATTCTTTTGTGCGTACATATAAAAGAATATAAATAGAAAGCACGTAATTTTCAGTAATGATAATTATGTAGAAAAATTCTATAACATATATTGAAAATTTTCACTATATTTTCAATAATTTAATGAACTTCATATAATTAGCCTTAATAGTACGTCATATGTCTAAATATTTTCAAGCTACCCTGTAAAAGAACTATAAGTACTATAAAAATGCAATGCAATGTATCATATATAAGTTTTTTTCTATTTTAAAAAATTTAACAGCAGCTTAACAATAATTTTAATAGTTAGTTATTTTAAATACTTTGAGTTTCTATCCCGCAGTCTACTTTGTATCCTTGTGGGAAAAAAAAAAAAAAAAAAAAAAAAAAACGTTCTACACTTATGTAATATACAGTTCTTGCGACGATGACCAAAAACATGCCTAATTATTTTTATAATAATAAAATGTAAAGTTTAGGCGCTAGCACACTACCAATAATTTGAGGTTATAAGCCGTAATAGTAAAAAATTCTTTTTTGTGTTCCTGTAAAAGAACTATAAATTCTATAAGCATGTAAATCTATACAGGTCTTCCGTTCGTAACCTATAGCATACCAGATGAAGCATTTAGATGCTATCGTGTTCACTTACACACATATACACACTTGTATACCTCACATTAAAAAATAGCAAAGATATATTCACAGAGCTGCCAACATTTCTAATATTTTTTTTTTCATAAAATTTATCACCAGTAATTTTGAAAAGGAATCTGTTACATATATTTGCGACGAATAAATACGATTAAATAAACCGAAAACATTTATTAAAACTTTCCGTTACAAAGCCTACGTTGAAAAAAACGGAGTATTTTAGTAACCTATAGGTTACTAAAATACTCCGTTTTTAAGTATCTCCGTATTGAAGAAACCTTAAAACTATCAATAAACAGAAATAGTAAAATAACAAAGTCGGATTTTTGTTCATGATTATAATAAATTCCTTGGGTAATAATGCTTGAAAAATATAAATGCAAAAAAAAAAAAAAAAAAAAAAGAGAGAGAGAGAGAGAGAGAGATAAGTCTTCATTAAAGAAGAAAGTGATATAGCGAGTGGAATTTTCGAAGACTTATGCAATAAATTACAGTTAAGCAAAAAAAAGAACAAAGAAAAGCTGCATACAGAATCAAACTGTAATCATAGCGAGAAAAAAAAAAAAAAAAAAAGAGATTTTTTTTTTTTCAAATAATTCAATAAAATTACAATACTTTTTCAGATTGATACAGCTAGTTTGAAAATGGCGGAATCTAAACAGAATGTTTTGTGAATACTGTGGTCTAAAGAAGCGGTCGAAATGAAAAGTTCAAGAATGTTCTGAAAGGAAATTTGAAGCATCTAATATTTTTAAAATTTAAGTTAAATGTAACGGCAAAGAAACTTTATACAATAATCTAAACTTGATAGTGTAAAGTAGTGTTGTATGTACCTGATTAAAAATTGATTTCATGCATATTATTTCATTTTTTCATACTTTGAGATGAAGGCACCGATCGCACATATATTGTGAGATTGTTTCTTACCTATAAGAATTCAACTTTTAAAAATTCTATAAAAATTAATTTCTATATTAGATTAGAAATCTAATTTATAGTACATTATTAAAAAAAAAAAATCTTGAACAAATTATTGTAGAAGAAAATAATGAAGAAGAAGAAAAATAATGGGTTACTACGTAATACATAGGCATGTTTTAATATTACAATACTGTATACTTTTTTTAAAAAACTCCATAACAAAGTGTATATATATATATATATAAAGCATAAAGTTCGATCTTTTTTCTTTTGAAGTCTGACTATGTAGAATTTGAACTGTATTTATATCTATATATATCTATATATATATATATCTGAAAATACACAATAAGATTTTAAAAAAAATTAAAAACTGGTGTATCATGCACGATAAAATAGATAGAAGCGTCTTACATTCAATTTAAAATGTATAGCAAGTGCGTCAGGTTTCAACAGAGTTTATCGTTCTACTTCTGTTGGCAAAGATACTTCTCAACGCTTCAACACTTTGAAACATTTTTAAAAGAAAACAGTTTAAAAAAATAATAATAATTAAAAGGTTATATAATAGAGACTAGGGAAAAAAAAAAAAAAAAAAAAAGCAACCGTGAAAGCATTTGTTTAATTTAAACAAACACCTATGATATCTCACGCAACTTTTAGATAAATATGTTTTATTTTCATTTAGTCTCCCCCACCCCTTCTGTTGTCCTTTAATTTTTCGCTCCAATAGTATTATTTTTTATAACTTTTTTCCCTCTTTATTTATTTATTTTTAATCGTTCACCATCTCTGACTTTAATAACATTTTGTGTTTACTTTGCCTTTTCTGAAATGCATGACTCTAGTCGTCTGTGTCGCGTTATATTTAATTAGGATGTTTAAGTTATTTATCTATTTTATAATTTATCTTCTATTTAACTTTAGATTTTCTTCTATTTTTATATTTTCTCAAGCAGAAATATTTTTGTTTGTTGAAGAAATGACGCAATGATTGCCTGTAAATGAAATACATTTTAATGATTTGTAATTATTTTTGTATTATGGTGCAACTACACTGGTGGACAAAATTAAAGCAACAACGTGTTTCCTCGTTTTCTTCTTTTGCACATTATTTTTAAACAAATAAACGTATAAACATAAAATTTGGACGGGCTGTTTGTTATTATATTATTAAGCGAATTTTATTTAACTTTAGCATAAGAATAATTTTTAAGCTAATAAATATTCATTTTTCTCTCAAAAGTAAGCTTTGGAAAAAATGAAAAATTTCAATAAATTTAGGAAAGAACGCTTAATGAAAAAGTGGTGTTAAGGATGCTTTAGAGATAGGTGAAGATGCGCACTCATCCATATGTTAGATTATAACCAAAAAAAAAAAAATAAATAAATAAATAAAAAATCAATCAAAAAAAAAAAAAAAATTAATAAAAAAATTATATAGACACGACATTATTTCATTTTTTAAAACATTAAAATCTCACATTGACAGATTTTAATTTAGTGCCAGAGGCCTACTGCTAAACTTGTTAATATCAACAAATTCTTCTTTAGTTAATTCGTGACGATCTAAATTCCATGATAAAGTTTTCATTAAATCAAACCAATGTGTTTCAGCTGCAGATATTGTAACAAATAACGTTGGAAGTCCAAACTGTTTTATAGCCGCAAAACAACGTTTTTTCTCTTTTTCCCAATGAGGGGGAGGTGTGCTTGGGGGGGACTCATGTCAAAGGTGTACCTTGGGGGGGGGACTCATGTCAAAGTTGTACCTTGGGGGGGACTCATGTCAAAGTTGGGCCTTGGGGGGACTCATGTCAAAGTTGGGCCTGGGGGGGGACTCATGTCAAAGTTGGGCCTTGGGGGGACTCATGTCAAAGTTGTACCTTGGGGGGGACTCATGTGTTGGGCCTGGGGGGGACTCATGTCAAAGTTGTGCCTTGGGGGGACTTCATTCAATAAATCCCCATTCAATAAACCGACTGAAATAGGCCCTTAGCACTATTAAGAGTGTATTATAAAAATTCGACAACGCTGTACCGACTGAAATAGGGGTACCTTGGGGGGGACTCATGTCAAAGTTGGGCCTGGGGGGGGACTCATGTCAAAGTTGGGCCTTGGGGGGACTTCATTCAATAAATCTCCATTCAATAAACCGACTGAAATAGGCCCTTAGCACTATTAAGAGTGTATTATAAAAATTCGACAACGCTGTACCGACTGAAATAGGGGTACCTTGGGGGGGACTCATGTCAAAGTTGGGTCTGGGGGGGACTCATGTCAAAGTTGGGCCTTGGGGGACTTCATTCAATAAATCCCCATTCAATAAACCGACTGAAATAGGCCTCCAGCACTAATTAAGAGTGACCTATTCGACAACTGTACCGACTGAAATAGGCCTCTAGCACTAAAAAATCTTTCTACCTGTATTCACTTTTCTGTTTCTTCTTTTTTCTTCTTTTTTTCGCATGTGAATAGCTTTTTAAAAAATATACATACAAATATAAAAATTGAATAAGATGTTCATTATAAAACTATTTATCGACATTTTTTTTTTTTAATTCTCGTAATGCTCATAGTTTACAAATTATTCATTACATATTTTTTTAAAAAGCTCATTATAAAAATAAAAGAAAAGTTAATACAGAAAGAAAAATCGAGATTTAGTTTAACATTTCAAGGCATGTGCGTCTTTACCTATCTCTAATGCATCCTTAACACCACTTTTCATTAAGTATTCTTTCCTAAATTTATTGAAATTTTTCCTTTTTTCCAAAGCTTACTTTTGAGAGAAAAATGAATATTTATTAGCTTAAAAATTATTCTTATGCTAAAGTTACATAAAATTCGCTTAATAATATGATAACGAACAGCCAATCCAAATTTTATGTTCATATGTTTACTTGTTTAAAAAGAAAAAACGAGAAAACAGGTTGTTGCTTTAATTTTGTCCATCAGTGTATATGAAGATCTGATGAGTCAGATCGGAATCAGAATATACAATGTTTATTCCTTAGTTTCAATACCATTTTCATCAGAAGTTTGAGGACACCAGAAGATTATTTATAACATAAAAACTGTTAGAGACAACAAGTATACAAGCAATTTTTGACGTACTATGAATAATCATAATGCAAGTGATGCATTTATAGATGGTGCGTTTTGCTTTAGAAATGAAATTTGTTAATTTCTTAATAACAAGAAACATGTTGAGTTTGTTTAATAAGCATTCTGTTACCAATCACAATGATAATTCAGTTACTGATGAAAATTGTGGTCATTTTTACTTATTTTTTTAAAATAGTACAATTTACACTTGTATATGCAGGAAAGGCTCTATTAATCCCCTCCTTTTCAGCATATCTAGTCATAAAACAATATAATCTATTTTACTTTTTTCTTGGTATGTCATTCTTTTTATCTATGACACCATTTTAAAATGACAGGAATATTAAAAATTTAGAAAAAAAAAATTGTAATTGTTTACATGATATTTAGATGTAAGAAGTTTTTCAGAAATATACCATCATATTAGAATATCACAAAGTAACATTTAACAGCTACTTCAAAATGACTATACGAAAAAACTGCTTATACAAAAGTATTCTCCACGCTTAAAGTTCTGCTAAAATTTCTGGATTACTCTGTATTTACATTAATACATGTTATATTTTTATCTTTAAATTATAAACCGTGTGTAAGAATTCTACTTATACATAAAACAGCAAAATGAATTTTAAATTTTCTACATAAAAGTTTACATTTAATTTAGCAAATAAATAGTGCTGAGTTTATTTGCATTTAGTAATTTCAACGGCAAAAATATCAAATGACTTTTTAAAGAGATTTGGGTTTATTTTGTCATTTAAGTCCCAGTTTAACATTCTGTGTTGTGTTCTCTGATTTAAAATTAGATCTGCTACAAAACTAACTTTTAATGAAGTTCTTTGGAAAGTTTGTTTAAAAGTCCATTATAAATTCATTTAGCGTTTGATGCATTGCGATTTTAGTAAGATTTAGAGCATTAATAAGCAGACAAACAGATTAAAATCTGAAAAGATATTGCTAATGTTTGAAAATGTTTAAAGTTTATTTGAAAACGATTTATAAATATGTTAAAAGTTCATTCAGCATTATCCATTGTATTTGCTGTTTGCTTTAAAATTACATTTAAAATTTGCAAAATAGGGTAGGTGCTCCAGTGACTGGCATGCTCCAGTAATTGACATCTATCCCGAAATAATTAATAAATAAGAAAAATAATAAAATCATATATTTTACATATAAGAATTTTAACATTTTATGTCAAACACTGGAACATAGGGTGCTAATAACTGGTAAAATAAATAACTAGCCGTGTCAAACACTGGAACATAGGGTGCCAATTACTAATAAAAGAAAAACTGGTAGTGTAAATTACTGGAACATTGAGTGGGTGGCAAATAAAAATTTATTTTAAAAAAAAATTGTTATCAAATGTATATATTTTAACTATATGTAGTTCTGAATGTCTTTCCTGCCATATGTATTAACTTAAGATTTCTAAAAATATTTTCTGATGACTAGAACCTTAAAAACATCAGAGATTGCTCGAAAACTGTCAATCTCTGGTGCACTTACCCTATCTACAGGGGAGAAAAGAAAAAAGAAAACCCAATTGCAGATGGTAATAAATTATTTCTAATTTTATCTGTAAATGAATAATGTATTTTTTTTTTATTTTTTATTACGGGTTTTCCATGGAGGCATGATTGACTCCTTTTGTCGTTGTGAATAATTAACAAATTAAAACTTAATATTACTTTTAAGCAATTATTTTAAAATTATATATATATATATATATATATATATATATACCTGTGTGTGTGTGTAAACTTATAGAAAACCACCAAAATATGAATTGAAGGTAAAGGATCAAAATAGACGAAATTACCAAAATATGAAGAGATTGTAAAATATGTAAATTAGATTAAGACAAATTAACGGAACGCTGGATGTTTTCTTATGTCCTAGTGTGTTTGTAATTACTTTAAATACAAGTTTAAACCTAATGATAATTTCAGTATACCACGATGGACGTAGTCATTTATTTGTATTTAATTGATAGTGAGTACCAATACTACTTCATAAATATACTACTTCATACTGAAATTGTTAAATCTCTTCAATTATTTTATCAGAAAAAGACTCCAATGATGACTGACGCCTTCTTTATGACATGTATTGGTAATTCGCTGATTAAAAAAAGATTTTAATACTAAATATCAGATTAAAAATTTATTAGTTCACACAGTAACCATTAAATGCACCAATTTAGCGCCCAACAGCATGACATGCACGTTGCATTTAAAGGAATTTTGAATGTAGAAAATTTATATCAACAAGTATTTTAGCTTCAAAACTGACTCAAATGATATTCTATGACATTTTTTAGCTAATAATAATAATAATAAAAGTGTGCGGAATTTTTTTTTTTCTTTTGGGGAATAATACTTTTTATTTACAATGAAAAATTTAGAATATAGAAAAAGAGATTAATAGTTAGTTAAATGTTAGATATTCTACTTTTTTCCATTTTACCGCTATTGTCAAATCTCAGAGATGAGAAAATTATATGAATGGTAATGGAAAAAGTTGGAATAAGTTTTTATGATGTGTTAATCCTTTACGGGACTGCAGTAGTGAGTTCATTAGTGAATGAAAAAAAAATTGCTTCATCACTTTTAGCTTTAGGTGATAATATGATTTATGGGTTCAAAAACATTTTCTCTCTTAGTATTTTCTGCAAAACGAAATTTGTTTGCTTTCTAGAATATGTTGATGAAATCTTCGTTTATATATAATTGCCCACATTTTATCGATAATAAAAACAAATGTTATCCTTAGACTGTTTTTAATACAGTAGAACTTGGATAATTCGAAGTTGAAGGGACCTGAAAAAAATTCGAAATAACCAAAAATTCGAATTACATATACTATTTCACACTTGCCAACATACTAATTAAAATTCCGTAGTATTGTTAGCCCCGCCTTCTTTTTCACACCAGTATCGTTTTTAGAGTATTTTTCTTCTTATTTAATGGTAATTGCATTTGCAAAATATTATTTTAAAAATTTACTGGCGTGAAAAAAAGGGCAGGACTAACAACACTACACAATAATAATTAGGATGTTGGCAAGCATGATATTTTCTCAAAAAGAAGAGATAAATTAAAAAAATTAAAACTCAACGATCAAAGATTTAACATATAAACTTTATATCTAAAAAAACTGCTACATCTGCTTACATTTATTGCTTTTTCAAGTACAATCTTTGTGTCATAGCATATGAATTCAACCTATCAGTTGATACAAAAATAGAATCTGCTACATCAGACATGACTTTCAATTAAAAAAACCCCTCGAAGTTCATGTATATGCACCATATCTTCTGATGCACTAGTTAGGGGCTTTTCCTGTATTTCCTTATCCTTATTTTGAAAGACTATTAAAATAAATAATGTCTTTTAGCTGAGAAAAATCTTGGGAAAAAATTTTACTGTAATATGTTAAAGTTAATCGTATGAAAAATTCGAATTATCCACGATTTTTTAACATTATTTTAATACAAAATTCAAGGGACCGAGTAAAAAACTCGAATTAGCCAGAATTTCGAATTAAACAAGTTCGAATTATTCAAGTTTCACTGTATATCATAGGTTGCATTTCATAAAAGAAAATTTATCAAATTTTGTAGATATATCCACAGAAATTTTATTCAGTTTACTTAAGTGCATTCAAGGTTTCAATAATTAATCGAAATGTGAATTTTCATTCAAATAACATTCAATGATGTATTTTATAGGACGTTTCATTTTCTTAGTCCAGTATATATACTTTCAAAATAAAATGGTCGATGAATTTGCTACTTATCACACAATTCTAAAAGAATGACTTTTTACGACGAAATAAATAAACAATTAGAACACATTTTAATTAATTTGCATTAGTTTAACAATATTATGTGAAAATTATTAAATAAACATTACAAATAAGACAGGAAATGAGTAAAGCAAAATTTTTATTGGGTCGAACTTTACAAAAGAATATTTAAACGACAGAATATCTAGCATAAAAAATATTTTACATCGTAAAGATATTTTCTTTGAATATTTAAGAATATAGTTTACGTATATATATTTCTAGGAAGTGTAAAGTATATGCATAATAATGTCATCACGTGAAATTTTACCAGAGAATATTTAAACTACAAAAGTCTAATGGAACGTTGATTATATTATAGTTTTAAAAGCATGAATGTTTAACGAAATATAACAGGTAAGAACTATCTTTATTATATTAGAGTTCCAGTTTATGTTACACATGAGTACATAATATTATTGTTTCCCTTTAAACATTAAATTATTAATCTCATATTCTCAAAAGGTCCATAAATTTCACATTTAAAAATATTTATAAGAAACTTTTCCATTATTTTAACTTTAATCATTTGAAATTTTTTTCCCTTAATAGCCAGAATATAATTTATTTCTCAAGGACATTTTACTATAAGTTATTAAACGATAAGTGTTGAATTTTTCACAGTTAACATTTTCTAATAGTAGAAAATAATGATAATTTGTTCCTCAAATATTGGTTCTCTTTTCTAAATTGTACAAATTTTATACATAGAAAAAAATTTATATTTGTATTTTAAATACATGAAATAGCAGCAATATCTATATATTAATAGGCAAGCATAAAATTTGTTGTCCCTTTTAACATATTAATTATGGGAGTAGAGGGTTGAAAATGGTATCATTCGAAAGGTATGGTTAGCCGGAAGGAGCGAATACAAATATTATTTTCTTACGATGTCAAGAAGGTATTTAAAAATACATTTATTTTTTATGAATTTTCCCCCATTTTTCCCTTTTATACACGTATTCCTTTACATTAAAAAATACCTAAAAATAGAAAGTTATTAAATCTGGCAATTTCATAAAGCTAAAATAAAACCATAGACACAGTAATTTGTATAATGTAGCATCACTATACGCAAGCGAAGTGATGACGTCACTGTCTGTCCATGGAGCCATGAAAAAGATTTTCAATGTTAATCGTCCATTGGATTTTTTGTAAAAAATTGTTAAAAAATAACGGATATTATCTGCCGATTTTAATTCCGATATTTGGGTATAGTTATATATAAGTTACTGTCTACATGTGTTTGATTGAGTTATTTTTTCTGTAAAATTGATAAAATATTAATTTAAAATCACAAAACTCCAGGAAAAAAAAATGGCAAACTTCCAGTTTCGAATGTAAACATAAACATTTCATTTCAAAGGATGATATTTAAACAATAAATATTCAACTAATATACTAAATAAAAGGAAAATGGATTTGTTACTAACTGCTGCATGTATAAGTAGACGACACGGAAAAAATTCCGATTTCCATGTTTTGAGCTTTCTTTACGTTTCAATTAACTGAAATTGGCTACTTATTTTTTAAAAAAGTGTCTTTATTGCTAGCTTTTGTGGGTAGAAGAAGCAAGTAGAAGATACATAAAAACTTTTGATTTCTGGTTTTCGATGAATTTACACGTTTTGAAATTTCCTTGCATTTTAATTAAGTGAAATTGACTACATATTTTTATTTTTTAAAAAGTGGATTTATTATTCTTTCCTCTGCATATATAAGTAGAAAATATAAGATTCAGAAAAGTTTTAGATTTTCGGTTTTCGATAAAGTTACACGTTTTGAAATTTCCCGAACTCAATTCGACCTTTTGAAAAATATCTTTTATTTTTTATTTTTATTTATTTTTTTTTTTTGTGTGTGTGTGTGTGTGTTCAAACACTGTACTTTATGAAACAATCGAATTAATTTAACAGAATTTGATACTTGGTTGGACCTTGGTTTGACATGGTACCTATTAGCTTCTGGGCTGTATCACACAACAAGGGGCGTTTTCACGTTGCGATTTTCTCTCATTTCAGGAAAGACTAACATCTACAGAGAGAAATAGTTATATTAAGTACAACTCTGCTGATTCAGTTAGAGTGAATATCGGCAAACAATTGCCGCAGCTGTGTTGCAATTGCATTCCGTTTAGGACAAGGCAATAACTTTGCTTTGCCTCGCTTTGCAAAAAAAAATGGTCGAGTTTCGACCACTGGGCGATACTAGTTATTATAAATATATTATACACATTTATATCAGTCGATGTAAAAATAATTTCGATTTACATACGTATAAAAATTCAATATATACCCCCCGATAAAGTATTGATTATTGTTATGTTTTTACATTTTTATAGATTTTGTTCCTCTTATCTCTCTTATTGTTAGAGATTTTAACTTCTTTCAGAATAGGTTACTTTAAGATTATATTTGTATATGAAACAATAACGTTTTCAAATGTTTCTATTGTAATAAGAGAGAGAGAAAAAAAAAAAAAGAATGGTAAGATAAAATATTAATACCACTGCACTTTTACTTTCCTAACATATACTACGACATATACTACGTAAGGAAAGTATCGTAATTATCAAAAACTTCGACTTTGAGAATTCAGTACATCTATACATTTTGAGGTTTCATGAATTCTCTTTTTGGCACGTATGACAGTCTACGGACTCAAACTTTAAGTTCGTTTTAGTAATATTTAAAACTTAAACATATATGTGTATGTATATATATATATATATATATATATATATATTCGCTACTGATTGCTAATCATTGAAAGTCCTTTTACTGGGGCGCCCTTGCAGTTTATCATAATAAACAACACTGACAAGGAAACATTCAAAAGGTGTCATCTTTAAAAAGTATTGAAAAAAATATATGTGATTCTACTCTTCATAAAACACCAGAAAATCAAAAAATTATCGGCTGAAATTAATTACAGCGACCACAAAAAAATTTCAAAATTAAGCATATTTGGCGATTTCACACTGCTAGGCGATTGATTTTGAGTACTTGGCGGAAAAGCAAAACACGGTTCTGTTCGTACACGGCAATCTCGGTGCTAGCAAACGTATCGTCTAATAGCGCTAAATCGCCAAATATGCTTAATTTTGACAATTTTTTGTGGTCACTGTAATTAGTTTCAGCCGATAATTTTTTCATTTTCTGGTGTTTTATGAAGAGTAGAATCACATATATATTTTTTTTCAATACTTTTTAAGATGACACCTTTTGAATGTTTCCTTGTGAGTAATATGCAACACACTCGATGGTTTTCTCTTTTGTTTATTTACTGATTTATAATTATTATAATTATTACCTTAAAACACCATTGAAGCGCCTCTTCAATTTTCAAGCAAAATAAGGAATTACCCTGTATTTTTCTGGTACAATAAATGGAATAAAAAAGATGTTAAAACAAAACATGTGTATCATTTTTAAATTTCAGTGATAAAAAATAAAATAAAATAAATAAATACAGTAAACTTTTGATTGACTAGCATTCAACTAACTGGGAAAACACGAAAAACTCTTTTTTTCTTCTTTCCAATAAATTGTTTTAAAGTATTTCTTGCTATTTTAAGAAAGATTACGGTTTCTATTTTAAAAAACAATCACAATGTCCAATTTAATATAAAACAAATAAATCTTTGTATTTACAATGTCAAATCATATAAAATAAATAATAACAAAAAAAAAAAACTGTCTTCTATTCGGATATATTCTGCCGCTAAGCGTAAGAGAATGTTTATTCTGTATTTTAGGAACAAACGAAATTCATGTGAAAAGCAAAAGGGGGCGCATAATCGAACGGAGGAACTTTTTCAGTATTTTGCGGTTAAGTTTATTCAGATAGCTATAAATTACTAAACTATGTTTTTAAAGTTGAATCATGCAGCTCCAGATTTTTTAAATATTGGGGAAAATTTTTAAATAGTATTCTGGCGACATACATTTTTTTAATAATAAAACCCATTTTTGACAGATTTTGGGGGTTATTTGAATCAAATCAGCCAGAAAAAGGTATAGTTTGCATATTTCTCTAGATTTTGACAGAGTTATAAGCTATCAAAATATGAGAATACTAATGTTAAATGAATGTGACAAACATTAATTCATAACTTCCCAAAAAATTATTCTATTTTTTTCTTTTTTTAATGCATTAGAATGAAACGAATCAAAAGTATTCCATGCATATATATATTTGATTAAAAAACATTTTTTTAATTATGAGAATCTATATATTAATAGGCAAGCATAAAATATGTCTATATATTAACAGGCAAACATAAAATTTGTGGTCACTTTTTAACATATTAATTCTGTACTGATAAGTATAAAGGATTTAAGTCCATATTCTTGATTTTTCAGGAGACAAAAAATAAAGGTAAACTAACTAAAAACTAATCCGAAGAATCGATTAGGAAGAATGGATTATGTTGATTCATACCCTTTATGCCATTCAGTGATTGTCAAACTTCATTTAGTAATGGAAAATATTTGAATTAAATATTTTATACCAAATATTAATGCTAAATTTCTGACTTGAATCTTTTTTAACCAATGGATTTTCTCAAAGACTAAATGACATGGATTAAAATCCTTTATACCAATCGATAGAGAATTTTTTTCTGAGTCTGACTATGTACTTAACTCAAAATCGACATTTTTGGACTTAAATCCTTTATACTTATCAGAACAGAATTATGGAAGTAGAAGGTTGAAAATGGTATCATTCGAAAGGTATGGTTAGCCAGATGAGACGAATGCAAAAATTATTTTCTTACGTTGTCAAGAAGGTATTTAAAAATACTTTAATTTTTTATGGATTTTCCCCCATTTTTCCCTTTCATACACGTACTCTTTTACATTCAAAAATACCTAAAAGTAGAAAGTTGTTAAATCTGGCAATTTCATAAAACTCAAATAAAACCATAGACACAGTAAACTGTAAAATGTAACAACACTATACCCAAGCGAAGTGATGTCGTCAATGGCCGTCCGTAGAGCCAATAAAAATATTTCCTATGTTCATCGTAAATTGGATTTTTTGTAAAAAATTGTTAAAATTTAACGGAAATTATCTCCCGATTTTAATCCCCACATTTGGATATAGTTATATATAAGTTACTGTCTAAATGTGTTAGATTGAGTTATTTTTGCTGTAAAATTGATCCGCGATTGTAATGAAATGCTCGCCCTCTGGTGGGCTAAGGTGAAATTACAATTAACATGGATAGCTTTCGGCTTCTGGCAAGACGCCATTGCTTGCCGATATTTAGTTTCACACATATTTATAGAATAAAAATGAATAAATCCGGTAAAAAAAGATAACACATAATGTTGTGTGCTGCAGTGTAACTCCAAAGGATCAAGAAATCCAGAATTAAGCTTCCATTTATTTCCAAATGACAAATTTAAAATTTCAGTTGCTTCGGCTGATGAAAGTAAAGAATTAATCAGATGATTTGAAACTAATATTTGTTCAGCTTCAGTTAAAAATCTACTTTCGATCGAGCTTTGAATAAACTGAAATATTTTTTTTTTTTTCCAAAAGCAATCAATTTTCCATGCTGTAATGGCGGAGAAATTATAGCACGATTATTAAGTAGTAACACAAATAGAACAGTAATAAATACACGTGGCTATTATATTTACTAGCAACAAAAGCTGTAAAAGCGTCATCTATCGATTATTACAAACGCGGATAAAATTTTAATTTAAAATTTAAAAACTGTATAAAAAAAATGACAAACTTCCAATTTCGAATGTAAACACAAACATTTCATTTCAAAGGGTGGTATTTACACAATAAGTATCCAAATCCAACTAATATACTAAATAAAAAGAAAATGGTAAATATTCTATCATAATTTGAAGTTAAATTTGTTTTCAAATGTCTACATAAAGTATCTTATATAAGATAGTAATATGTTGCAGATTGCAGCGGAATAGATTTGATATCTGTCGCGGGAAAAAAAAAAAAAAGATCGCCAAATTATCTGGCAAATATATTCAATTCCTTTCAAAAATCATGGTTATTTTAACTATATTAAGAGTGCAATCAATAATATGAAACAATATTTCATACAACGAAAATATACATCTGGTATGCATATTTTCGTATTACGTTTTTGATCACCAAATACAAAAAATGCCAAGGACGACAGGGTTTCGAAATTTAAAATTAAAGTTTTGTCAATTTGACAGCAAAATAACTTAATCTAACTCATGTACACGATAACTAATTTATAAATATACCCAAATATGGGGATTAAAATCGGGAAACAATTTCCCTTAATTTTTAATATTTTTTACAAAAAGTCAATGGATAACACTGATCGGCATGAAAATTGCCCCCAACACCATTTTGGCAAATTCTTATGTAAAATGACCTTCATTCTTATGTAAAATGACCTTCATATCAAATGACCTTCATTAATATGACGTTCATTTTGCCCTACCATCAACTGTTTTTTTATGGACAGACCTTTATTTTTATTACTTTTCGGTAATTTTATGGCTATAAATTTGATGTTTAGGAGGGGGGAGGATTGTTTTAAGTGTTAAATATCTTCTGAGGAGCTACAGATTTGAAAAATTCAAAAACATCAACATATGCGGCAAGGGGAAAATTTAGGAAGGGGATTTGCTACTGAAACTATGTATTACATACCTTATATTTTTAAAATCTATTATTGTTGTTGTTGTTGGCGTATGCCACTCGGAAATCCCGAGCCCGGTAGTGGAACTATCCGGATTTTTTTTTTTTTTTAAGGCATGAGGCTCTTCCGTTATTTAAGAGCGCCTCATAGGGAGGAAGTACGACTTTAGCTCCAGAAGCTGGTGAAAGATGGCAGCACCAGCCAAACAACAGGAACTCGAATGTTATTTATTAAACATTATATGTATATTTTTGTTTTTAAGTGTTAAATTGATTCTTTTTCATTCTCTAAATCAAATTCAAGGCCATAAAATTACCGGGCAGTGATAAAAATTGGGGGAGGGGTTGGTATCCCTAGAAAACGGTGGGGGGGTCCACTGAAATTTTGTATTACATTTCTTATATTTTTTTAATCTATTATTAATGTTATTAATTAACCATTTGTATCCCAAATTATTTTATTTTTGGAAAAATTGTTTGAAACTTTTTTATTATATTTCTTTATGCATGAGAATCATCTCATATTAACACTTTCACGACCGCAGGATTTTAAATTTTTGACAGTAATGTTCGCTTGTGGGCGATATTCTTCTAATGTTACAATACTTCTGAAAAAAAAAAAAAAAAAAAAAAAAAAAAATCTGTATTCACATTTATATTAGAAATGGATATACATTATAATTATATTCTTTCTAATCAAAATATTTGTATCCATAGTATATTTCATTGTAAAAATGTGAATATTGGTTATATATTTAAGAAATAAATAGCATACAAATTGCGAAAGAAACGCCCACTGGTGGAGTTACAGGTTTTGAAATGACGTGAATCTACGCCAGCGGTTGCAAAAGTGTTAAATTTAGATTAAAAAGGGGGATTTATTACTAGCTTCTGTATGTATATGAAGAGAGTAGAAGATACGGAAAAAAATTCGATTTCCGGTTTTCGCTGAATTTACATGTTTTAATCTTTCTTTACGTTTCAATTTACTGAAATTAATTAATTTTTAAAAATGCAAATTTATTGCTAGCTTCTGCATGCATAAGAAGAAAGTAGAAGATAAGGAAAAACTTCTGATTTCCGGTTTTCGGTGAATTTACATGTTTTGAGATTTCCTTGCATTTCAGTTAACTGAAATTGATTATTTATTTTTAAAAAAGTGGATTTCAGTGGAGATTCAGAAAAATTATAAATGTTTCGTTTCCATGAAGTTACAAATTTTGAGATTCCCCGAACTCAATTTTCCATTTTTGCAAGATATCTGTCTTTTTGAGTTCAAACACTGTACTTTACGAACCAATGGAATTAATTTAACCTAATTTGATATTTCGTTGAACCTTGGTTTAACATGGTACCGATTAGCTTTTGTGCTGTATCACCCAAATATTTCCACGTTGCGATTTCCTCTCGTTTCAGGAAAGGCTCAACATCTACAGCGTACAACTTACATCTACAACTTACAGAAATACACTACTGGCCATTAAAATTGCTACACCAAGAAGAAATAATAATAACGGAATGAAATTTGTTGGACACATACATTATAGTAGGAAGAACAATTGATTAAAATTTAAGGAAATTTGGAGTAATATGTACAAGAAAACAGTACATAAAGCAGTGACCTCTGTGAGCAATAACAGCACTTATCTGCCTAGACATAGAATCGAACAGCGATTGGATGACATGTACGGGTAGAGCACTTCATGAAGTGCTTCATCGATGAATTGTGGCATCGTGTTGAATCTTCAAGAAGTGCTCTACCCGTACATGCCATCCAATCGCTGTTCGATTCAATGCCTAGGCAGATATGTGCTGTTATTGCTCACAGAGGTCGTTGCTTTATGTACTGTTTTATCAGTACATATTACTCCAAATTTCCTGAAATTTTAATCAATTGTTCTTCCTACTATAATGTATGTGTCCAACAAATTTCATTCCGTTATTATTCTTCCATCTTGGTGTAGCAATTTTAATGGCCAGTAGTATACATTAAGTAAAACGCTGCTAATTCAGTTAGAGTGCACATCGACAAACAATTGCCGCAGTTATGTTGCAATTTAATTCCGTTTAGGACGAGGCAATAACTTTGTTTTGCCTTGCTTTGCAAAAAAGTGCTGGGGTTTCGACCACTGGGCGATACTAGTTATTAATAAATTCATATTACAAAAAAATTATGAAATATGACCATATTAATTTTTTACTAATAGAACAGGCATCATCAAATATATAGGTTTCTAAATTTACCGCTAATTTTTACCATTTTTCGAACAGCCTTGACTTCAAGAAATCGAATAAGTAGCCAAAAATGGGCGTTACTATTCGAAAAAGTTCTTATAAGTTTTCATATGTACACGATCCTCTAAGCAAAACTTATCAATTGCATTAATAACTAGATGGTCTTACTAATCGACCGATACATATACAGTATGAAAATATCAAATATAAATGAAAATAATAAAATATATTCACATAAATTTTTATTTGGCTTCATTAAAAATATAATGTTTATTTCTTTTCATAAAAACTGAGGCTAAAATTTCCCATCTTAACAAGTATTTACTTTTAAATTACCCCTCTTTTATAATCCATACCTTTAAAAAATAACTTCTTTTTTAAAATATCTCCATTAAATTCTCAAATGATATGCTATTTAAAACAAAGTCAAAATGTTTTGCATGCTTTTAAACAAAATTTCTTTATATACTCGTATATATATATATATATATATATATATATATATATATATATATATATATATATATATATATATATGTAAAAAAGAACAGAGGAATCAACCTTTAAATTAGGAAGTGAAATACCATAAAAAGATGAAATACTCAACTTACAAAAGAAAATATCCACTCACTAATAACGTCGATTTTCAACTAATAACTTGTTGTAAAATATTTTAATAAGCATAATGGTAAACGAAATAACGATAAAAGTAGTTTTTAAAAGGTTCTGTGAGGTTAAAGGGAAGTAATAACTGTATTCATTGAAAAATATGCAAATAATAATCGACTTTACAGAAAAATAAATTAGATAGCTTGTTATAAGTTTTGTGGCAATGCAAAAAAAACTAGTATGTTGTGGCCACCACAAGACTTTCTTCTATATTTTCCTATACATATTCAATCAGTAACAATATTTAAAAAAAAAAAAGATTTTTTTTTTCCTTTTTTTTTTTTTTTTTTGTGAAAATTAATGCATATTCAATCACTAACAATATTTAAAAAAAAAAAAAAAAAAAAAAAAAAAATAGAATTTTTTTCTGTTTTTTTTTTTTTTTTTTTTTTTTTTTTTTGGTTAAAAGTAAAAAAAATCGATAACTTTGTTTTAAATTATCACAGATTTATAGTTCAACCATTCGTTTTAAAGGTATTGACGAGACCTTTCGAGTGATACCCATCTTCAAAATTTACCCCCCCCGGGGGGTACTTCCCCCCCAGGGGGGGAAGCGATGCCCCCCCATGCACAAAATTTTTTTCCTAGTTACGTACTACTATTATCAATAATTCATATTAATTTTACAAACACAAGTGTAAAATAACTCTTATTATGCACATTTATACGAATTTTTGTCCTATGCTGCCATGTTAAAAATTTAGATAAAATGCTATCACAGCGCCACCTGTTGAGCTATTGATCCCCAAATGTAATCAGCAACAGTTTATGTCGGGGACCAACTAAATACCAAGTTTGGTAAAATTTCGTTAAAAAAAAAAAAAAAAAAAATACGATTATTTTTGTTTTTTTTTTGTTAAAAGTAAAAAAAATCGATAACTTTGTTTTAAATTATCACAGATTTATGGTTCAACCATTCGTTTTAAAGGTATTGACGAGATCTTTCGAATGATACCCATCTTCAAAATTTAACCCCCCCGGGGGGGTACTTCCCCCCCAGGGGGGGAACCGATGCCCCCCCATGCACAATTTTTTTTTCCTAGTTAACTACTACTATCATCAATAATTCAAATTCATTTTACAATCACAAGTTTAAAATAACTCTCATTATGCCCATTTATACGGAATTTTGTCCTATGCTGCCATGTTAAAAATTTGCATAAAATGCGATTACAGCGCCACCTGTTGAGCTATTGATCCCCAAATCTAATGGGCACCAGTTCATGTCAGGGTGCAACTAAATACCAAGTTTGGTTAAATTTCTTTCATATGTTCGTGAGATACAGCGTCCACAAAAAAATGATACAGACAGACAGACACACAGACAGACAGACAGACAGACACACAGACAGACATTTTCTAAAAACTATCAATTCGTGTTCAGGACATCCCAAAACGTGTAGATCCGTCAAAAAACGGAGGTCGAAAATTTTCGCGAATCCAATACTTTCTCTATATTACATATAGAAGAAAGTAAAAAGGGGGGGGACCTTTTTTACTGGTTTTTAAAATGTTATGTATACAACAGCAAGAAGAATTTGCAAAAGCCTTTTTACTGTTGTTATTGTAATTATTTATTTATTTACTTTTACCCAAAATTTTGCATTAACGGAGGTAGAGGGGACAAATATTTATGCAGTTTAACCATACAAAATCTAACTTTTTTTTTTCCCGCACCTAAAATAAACGATATATGATGTTATTAATGGGGGATGGTGGCGTCTAGGGATATGAATGATGAACGTGCCATTATTTTTTTGAAGACTAACACATACTTATTTAAACAATGACGAAAACACACATATTAAATTTAAATATGTACATTTTACATTTAGAACAAAAGCAATGCGGCGAAGCCGGCACGCTTCGAACGGACAGCAAACAGAACTGCTACTTATTGGTCATGAGTCACGTGACCCTTTTCTCTCTTTTATCGCTGCCATTCACTCAGAAGAAATATAATAAAACAAATAAATTACATTAATAATCGAATAGATAAAAATCCTACATCAATGATTAATAGTTGGGAGAGAATAATAAAGAAAAGAAGCCATAACCAAATATTTTACTAGGAAATAAATTTTTTTATGTAGAACATTCGTAAAAATAAGATTTTCAAATACTTTAACTACAGTAATACAAAAACTAACTTACGTCTGCAATTTAAACCTTATTTTTACCAACTCACAGTATATTTTTCGGGTCAATACTCTTTAATAATTTTTTGTCAAACGTCGAACGCAAGTCTACGTGCAATTTTCAAGTTAGTTTGACAGTGAAAGGAACAGTAGTGATATCTATAGGCGATTGCCTGAACTACGGGGTGGTCCGAAAAACATGATAGAAAGTATTTTAAGTTTCTGATTTCAAATGCATTGATACAAATATAATTCTTCCATATTATAATAGCACATATAGTGACATTTCAGTTGAATGCTTAATTACCGGAAATAAAGAATAAGCAATATAGAATCACAAAACTTTTAAGATCGATTATATATCGTAAGAAAATTTTATGAGAATAACCGATGTAATGTCCCCGTTCGACGGGCATGTCGTTAAGAGTTCAAAAAGAAAAGGACACTTAGTGAAGAGATAATCGCGCAGTAAGTTATAGCACTCTAAAGTCGCAGTGATTTTTAAGCCATCAGATGACTGATGTAATGGTCCTAATCTCCCACTGATTTTCATTGTTTACAAGTTGATGGACAGATATGAATCTACAGGGAGTGTTTAGGATGCAAAAAGAAAGGCGTCGGGACGAAAATCAGCAGTTGTTACTGACGACATCAGGGAGCCTGCACGCGCATACTTTGAGGATCAGCCAACCACTTCCACTCGACAGGCGGCCCAATAATTAAGCATATCCAAAACATCATTACAAAGGCTAATGAAAGCAGTAGGATTGTGTCCATACAAGATCCAAATGTGACAGCCGCTAAAAGGGGGGGGGGGATACTGTGCAGCGGAGAGATTTCGCAAACCATATAATCGAGGAACTTAAAAATGGTTCCATTAGTGAATACAAGATCTGGTTCAGTGATGAGACCCATTTTCAGTTGAATGGTTTCGTGAACAAACAAAACTGGCGCCACTGAGGTACAGAAAATCCTCATCTCAGCGCCATCTCTTCACTGCATCCACAAAGGGTCATGGTGTGGTGTGCCATATCGTCGAAGCAGATAATTGGTCCGATATTTATTGATGGTGTGATCACAGGAGTGAAGTATCGAGAGTTGCTAGAGCGTCACTTTGGCCCTGATGCGGGCCATCTCAACAGGACACGCCGGTACTGGTTCAAGCCAGATGGTGCTCGTCCCCAAAAAAACTTCTGACATCTTCACGTGGCTTGAAACGACGTTTGGTGAGCGTTTGATTGCATTGGATGCAGAGAAATTCACGGGACACGGGATAGAGTGGACACCATAAAATCCGGACCCAAATCCGTGCGACTTATTCTTATGGGGTTACATCAAGGTTAGAATCTATAGGAATAGCCCTGATTCACTGGAGGACCTAAAATTAGCTATCAGAAGTGAGATTGATGCACTTGATTACTACACACTCCAGTGCATTATGACAGAGTTTCGGAACCGGCTTTATAACACTATAGTCGAGGACGGTAGACATTTTAAGCATCTTGTATATTAAATGTCATTCATATCTTTATTCAATAAAATATGTTTCATGTTCCTGCATGTTGTCTTTTTTCACAATGATCGCTTACTTTCTATCATGTTTTTCGGACCACCCTGTATATAGATGCTATGCATGCCGATAGATGTCTATAGCAGTATTCATAGATTTGGTATTTCATAGAACAATGAAAGTCGTTGTTTCACATATGGCACCATGTGTTTTATAGGGTTAAATCATAATTTTGAATATATAAAATTTCAAATAAATTTAGAAAATTACAATTCTTAGGCAATTTGAACATTATTTTATAAATCTCAGAACGTATGACTTTATATTATTACATGCTAGTCTCAATAAGATATATTATAAGCATGAAATTAACCTTTTAGAAACAAGACCTCTGCCTTGTTTTTGCCTCTAATTAGTAACATGTATTTTGCACAAGGAGAAGAAAGGCCAGTCCTTTCGAAACCGGTATCGCTCCCGTTAATTTTATGGTATGTGAGGAAGTTTTTCAATTTTAAATATTGATCGTAAACCAATTCTTTAATTTAATATTGTGAAATGGTTAACCTACAGATTTACTGGTCTACATTGTAATATTCAGATACATTATAGGCTGCAATTAGAATTTAAGAGCTGTATTTTATTTTGCGTTAAGACATTTTATAACTATCCAACAATGTTTAAGAATGATTATGAATTCAATTATCTATTTGTATGCTTTTCAGTTCTTCTGCTACATGTAGCATACAAACATAACATCTGACTTCTTTAAACTTACGTGTTTAAATGTTTTACCGTCTTTAATGTCGACTATTACGTGTTTATGTATATATATGTGTGTGTGTGTGTGTGTGTGTGTGTGCGTGCGTGTTTTTTTTTTTTTTTTTTTTTTTTTTTTTTATCGGGGTTTAATTTGACAGGGAACATTGTACATTAGCCATCCATTACTATTGCACAATGATTTAAAAATCATCACTGAATTCTCTCATTACATTTAAACTATAAGTCTCCCCCCCCCCTCAGTTTTTAACACTTTCCAACAAGATTAAAAAGTGTTAATGATATCGGTTTGTCTATCTGTCTGTCCGTCTCTCTCGCGCTCTAACTCCCATAAATATTCATGAAATTTTTTGAAACTGATATTTGTTATTCAAGTTCACTATCGAATGTTCCTTATTGAAAATGAAGCGCACAATTTTATTGGTTCGTGTACAGGGACACCCGAAAGTATTCCAAAGCACCGAGTCCTATGAGAGGTATTTCTATAAACCATATTTTAATATCTTTACTTTGCACAAATCATAATGAAATTTAAGTATGTTATTCAAGTCCACTATCGGATGTTCCTAATTGAATATGAAGTGAACAATTTTATTGATTCGTGTACAGGGACACCCGAAAGTATTCCAAAGCATTATGCCCTATTAGAGGTATTTCTATAAACCATATTTTAATACCTTTACTTTACACAAATCTTAAAGAAATTGAAATATGTTATTCAAGTCCACTATCAGATGTTTCTCATTGAAAATGAAGTGAACAATTTTATTGGTCCGTGTAGAGGGTCACCCGAAAGTATTCCAAAGCATTGTGTCCTATGAGAGGTATTTCTATAAACCATATTTTAATACCTTTACTTTACACAAATCTTAATGAAACTGAAATACGTTATTCAAGTCCACTATCGGATGTTCCTAATTGAAAATGGAGTATATACCATTACTGGTATATACTCCATACATGGACACCTGAAAGTATTACTAAGCATTGCGTTCTATGAGAGGTATTTCTATAAACCAAATTTGAAGAACTTTGCTTAGCACAAATCCTAATAAAATGAAAATATATTATTCATATGCCCAAAGAATGCTTTCAATAGAATACAGTATGATTAGTATTAGATTTACAGGACCATACAAAAATATTCAGTTACATTAATGGGTATTATTGGAAATTTGCTGGAACTTCGTTTCTATCGCTTTCTAAGTGTTTTTAACACTTTTCTATAAGGTTGAAAAGTGCTAATGACTTTTGTTTGTCTATCACTGGTATATTTCTGTCGTTCTATCAGTCTGTCTATCCGAAATCTAATTACCGTAAATATTTATCGAATTTCTCAAAACTAATATATGTTATTCAAGTTCACTATCGGATGTTCCCTATTGAAAATGAAGTTAATATCTCTACACTGGCTTGCGTACAGGGACACTCAAAATTATTTCAAAGCATTGTGTTCTATGAGAGATATTTTTAAGAACTGTATTTCAATTCCTTTATTTTACACAAATTTCAACGAAATTGAAATATGTTATTCAAGTTAACTAACGTATGTTTACTATAGAAAATGGAGTAAATACCACCACTGGTATGTGTACAGGGACACCCGAAAGTATTCCTAGGCCCACCAGCGGCCGAGCGGTTCTGCGCTCAAAGCTGGTAGACGTGAGGTGCCGGGTTCGATCCCCGGTCGCGCTCGTCGGCCTAGCCGTTCGGAGTTTTCCGTGGTTTCCTCCGAAACTTGCGTAAATACGGGCTAGGACCCCTTAGAAAGACCTCCACGGAAGGCTCTCCTCCTCAGGCCTAGGACCCCAGTGTTGTCAATCGGCCTTAATCCCTAACACCAACACACCCGAAAGTATTCCAAAACATTTGTTCTATGAGAGGTATTTCTATAAACCAACTTTTAATAACTTTACTTTGAATAAATCTTAATAAAATTGAAATATCTTATTCATATGCACAAATAAATAAATAAATAAATAAATAAAAATCTTTCCACAGAATGTAGTATGATTAACATTAGATTTACAGGACCACACAAAAATATTCAGTTACATTGAAGACTTTTAACGGAAATTTGCTGAAAATGCGTTTTTGTTTACATTAAGCAATTTAACACTTTTTAACACTTTTTAAGTGTGAATATGATTTCAATTCGTGTATCTATTTGTCCGACGGTCCATCTGTCCGCCCACAGCATCAGTAAAGATTTTCAGAATTTTTACAAAATTATATATGTTATTCAAATTCACCATAGAATGTTCCCTATTTTAAATGGCATCAATAGGTAATCTGAAACTGCTTTGTGTACAGGGACACCCCCCGCCCCACAAATAAAAATAAAAATAAAAATAAATAAATAAATAAATAAATAGGACAGGTATTTTTATAAATTACATTTAAAGAAGTTTCTATTATAAAAATTATAAAGAAATTGATATTGATTTTTAATATGCTAAAGTAATATTTTGTATAAAATATGATTTTGTTAACCTTTAAATTTACAGGGTCACACTAAAATGTTCAGATACATGAAGAGCTGCAATTGGAATATAAGGGCTGCGTTTTCTTTTTTGTTAAGCCTTTTTAACACTTTCTAGCAATGTTTAAGATTGATTAGGAATTCATTTAGTCTATTTGTATGCCTTTCAGAACTACTGTCTGTCCGTTGTGTGATTACGTTGGCAAAGAGCATTGGAAGTTATACAATAATTACGTACATTTGGAAAGTGTTAATAATCAATTCGTACTGCATGATTTTTCTTTTTTTTTTTTTTTTTTTTTTTTTTAATGAAGTTTAAGTTAAAATATATTTTATATTTTAAACACATCATTTAAAACAAATCAAACTTAAGAAAAAGCATATTGAAAAATTATGAAGTAGCACCAATGCTTGACTTAATAGAAGTACATACTTAGGTAATTCACTAACAATGGAACTTTACGACTAATAATTCTTTGAAAAAATATTTTTAATGAGCATTATTATGCATAATGGCTAGATCTAATGAATAAGAAATATATATATATATATATTTTTTTTTTCCATGCTGAAACATTCGCTATTTTAATTGAAGTGTAAACAAATATTTATCGATTTTTAGGAATAAATAATTCAAGATGTTTTATTAAAAAAAAAGAAAAAGAAAAAAGAAATTTTTATCGAGAGAGTAGATTTGTTTTTTCTAACTTAATGGATAATTTTTAAAGATTTTTTTTTTTTTTTTTTTTTAATTAAAAGCAGCTTAACTGCATTTAATGAATAAATATAATTATAAAACTAACCACTATTAAAAAGCTATGTTAATAAGAAAATTTCCTCCCCCAGCCCCCTCATTCAAAAAATTTATTAAATAAATAATTAGGTGATAAACAAACATGAACTCAGAATAATTTCATTGAATTTCTTAACTAAATTTCTTTTACAATTATTTGAGTTTTCAAATATTCCAATTACAGCAAACATTTCAAACGCAAATTTTCTTTTCTTTTTTATTTTCTTTATTGCTTTTATAATACAATAAGACAAATTTCGTAATAAGCAACAAAAAAGAGAGATGAACACAATTTTTCAAACTAAAAAAAAAAAAAAAAGCTGAATTAAATTCCGGGTAGATTTAAGAGTCAAAACTGTAAAACTCTGTCGTAAAAAAAAGTTTGCAAAAGTTCTAAAAATGAGAATAGAATATTATTTTTAATGCATAGAAAATATATATAAGATTAAAATAATTATAAATTAACAAAAGTTAGAAAGCGTAAAATAAAACGGCCTAAGCTAATATTCCCGATTAATAAGGAGAGTAACAATAATAATAATAAAATAATGAGGAGAAAAAAAAATCAACCTTTTAACTACTTCCTGTAGTATTGTTTTTTGAATTTTTACTTTCTCCTGTTGTTCGATTTCCACCATACAGTCATATTCGATTCCTAACATATCGAACTCCGCACTCATTGACACTTTCGATTTAACTGTTTCATCTCAACTTTACTTTTTTCTGTTCAACAGGTACGAACATCTCAACTCTACTCGAACAGAAACCGAAAAGAACAGTTTATTCTTTTTACATCCGCACGGTAGCTTGCATGCTATCTTTCGCATTATTTGCAAATATTACTTCATATTATTATTTACGCATTATCTTCGCATTATATTGTTTATCGTAAATATTCAACCGCAAGAAACAGTTTATTCTTTTTACATTCGCACGGTAGCTTGCATGCTATCTTTCGCATTCTTATTTTCGCAGTTATTACTTTACGCATTATTATTGTTTATTACCAAACCGCAATGATTTATCGCACCTTATGTTGTCAACGCATTTAAATCTGTGTTTATGTTTAATATAGTTTTGTTTTGTGAGTGAAAGAAAGAGTGTCTTTATTATTATCTTCACATCACATCAAATTACGCAACATTTTCTGGAGGCACCGGCGAGATTTTTGGTGAACATGTGTGAGTTTTCGCTAGCTTACAAATTTGGATATCCAAGCGCAGCTATTAAGGAATAAAACAGATAAGTACTTATTTTCCTATTTTACAAGTTTGACTTTGGTTTTTCGCATTACTCCATTACGTAGTAATGGCAAGCAAAAAGAACAATGACGATGACAGTAATGAAACTGTTGCTTTAGAAGATGCTGAAAAAATAGCAAAACATTATCGAGGCAGAGCGAAATCTGCGCTTACTAGAATTATGAATTTCATAAATAATGAAAATCAAATTTTTCAAAAACATGATCTCTTAAATAAACTTGAAAAGATTGAAATTATTTATTCTGATTTTGATAAAGCCGATTCTGAATTACCTGATGAAATTTCAGAAATAGAAGAATTTGAATTGAAATATTATGAAACCAAAGCCAAGCTTCAACAAAAACTTGAAAATTTATCTGTAAACATGCAAACAAATATTTTAAATTTTCAAAATCCCCCCATTAATACAAGTGCTATAGCTAGTAATTTTCGGTTGCCTAAATTAAATATTTGTCCGTTTTCTGGAAATTATAAAGATTGGATGTCTTTTAAGGATTTGTATATATCATTAGTTCATGAAAATGTTAATTTATGTAATGTACAAAATTTTCAATACCTAAAGGGTTTATTAAAAGACGAACCGGCTTCTATTATTAAACACATTCCAATATCTGAGAATAGTTATCTAGAAGCCTGGGAAAAATTACTTACTAGGTATGATAAGAAAAAACAAATTATTTCTGCACTTATTAAAACCTTTATGGATCAACCAACTGTAATTCATGCTAATGCATATAACTTACGTAAGATAGCAGATACTTCGGATGAAGTAATTAGGGGATTAAAAACTATTGACACTAAAGCTACTGAAAGAGATGTATGGTTAATTTATATTTTATTACAAAAACTTGACCATAAATCACGTGAAGAATGGGCACAATATTCCGCAAAAATTGATTTTCCAACTTTAGAGATCTTTTTACAATTTATTAATGATAAATGTGCATCTATGGAATTATGTAATGAAAATGAGAGTAAAGAGAATGAGTATAAACAAAATAAGGATAAACAATTTAAGTTATCTAAATTTCATTCTAACGTTAATTACAAATGTATTTTATGTAAAAACAATAATCATTTCTTGTTCAAATGCTTTAAATTTAAAGAACTTCCTGTTAAGGATAGAAAACAATTTGTTAGAAAGAACTCATTATGCAGCAATTGTTTATCTAATAAACACTCTATCGCTCAATGTAATTCCACTTACACTTGTCATTTTTGTAATGAAAAACATCATTCTAGTATATGCGATAATAATTTGAAAACTTATACAGCTTCGGCTTCATCTGCTGGTAATAATTTTGAAAACTCTGAGAATCGTACAGAGCCATCTGGCATATCTCAATTCCAAACAAGTACTCATAACCATTCTATACAAACATCTTTCGCTTTACTTCCTACAGCTAGCGCTTATATTTATGATTCAATGGGTCAGAGACATGTGCTAAAAATTTTATGCGATTCAGGCTCTGAAAGTTCTTTTATCACTGAATCATGTATGAGTATTTTAGGTTATGAGAGAAAAAATGCAAGATTTCCCGTCAAAGGGTTGGCAAATTCAAAGATTGCAATAACTAAAGGTTATACAGACATTAATTTAATTTCCATTCACGATTCCGATGTCAAGTTATCCATGCGAGTTTTTATATTAGATAAATTAACAGCTCCATTGCCATCAGAGAAAATAAACAAGGAACATTTTTCGCATTTAAAAAATATGCAACTGGCCGATCCCAAATTTGAAATTCCAAGTAAAATTGATATGATTTTGGGATCTGATTATTTTTTTTCTATTTTACTTCCTGGTCAAACAATTTGTACTGAGAATGGTTTAATTGCTCAAAATTCAATTTTTGGTTTTCTCGTATCCGGAAAATTACCTGAATCTCAGACAAAATCTAATTCGATTTCAAATTTACATATTTACGAAACTAATATTGATAGTGAGTTAAAACGTTTTTGGGAATTAGAAGAAGTTTTTAATCCAAGTGAAAAGTTACTTTCACCCGAGGAACAGTTTGTGGAGTCACATTTTCAGGAAAATTATTCAATTAATCCAGAAGGCCGTTTTGTGGTGAAACTACCATTTTATAAATGCAAATCTGAATTATGCAATACAAAACCCGCTGCACTTTCCCGATTATATGCAATGGAGAGGAAATTTTCTGAAAATCCGGAATTCGAACAACAATATAAAGATTTTTTATATGAATACGAACAATTAGGACACATGGAGTTAATTACTCAGAATTCACTGAATATTTCTCAAAGGGAACAATATTTCCTACCTCATCACGCAGTTATTAAACCTTCTAGCACTACCACTAAATTAAGAGTCGTTTTTGACGGTTCCTGTAAAACTTCTGATGGTAAATCATTAAATTCAGTTTTAGGTGTTGGCCCTAAATTACAACGAGACATTTTTGAGATCTTACTTAATTTTCGATTACCGGAGATAGTTTTTTCTGCAGACGTGGAGAAAATGTACCGCCAGGTTTTAATTTCTGAGGACGATCAAAATTATCAAAAAATCCTTTGGAGATACAACCCCAATGAGGAAATAAAGGAATATAAATTGAAGACTGTTACATATGGCCTTGCTCCAGCATCCTTTTTGGCCACTAGGTGCATTAAGCAAATCGCTCTAGATTATAATAAAAAAACACACGTCTCGCGTACTTTGTTAAAAGATATATATATGGATGACTTGATATCTGGTTCAAACTCAGTTAATAGCGCAATATCAATTGCTAAGGAAACTGCTAATGTTTTGGGAGAACATGGGTTTCATTTGAGAAAGTGGAATTCCAATTCGAATGAATTCCTTGCGGAATTTCGAGAAAATTGCATCACAGATACAGACTTTAAAATAATACCAAACAACAATGAAAGTTCTAAAGTTCTAGGGCTTTACTGGAACTCTTTAGCAGATACATTTATTTTCAAAACCGCACTTACTCTCAAACCACCACTAACAAAAAGACGCATTTTGTCTGAATCCGCCCGCATTTTTGATCCTCTAGGGTTAATTTCACCTTGTACAGTAGTGTTAAAAATATTTTATCAAAAGCTATGGTTAACAAAAGGAGACTGGGATTCTCCTATTCCGCAACAATTTGAAGAGGAGCTCATTAAATATGAGAATTCATTCAATAAAATTAGCCAATTTTCTGTTCCTAGATGCGTCACGCTTTCATCCGATAGTACATTTGAATTACATGGTTTCAGTGATGCGTCAACACATGCTTATGCCGCTGCAATCTATTGTCGACAGACTCATGATAACAAATCAAAAGTCTCACTCTTAGTTGCCAAAACTAAAGTAGCTCCTATCAAGCAAATTTCCGTTCCCAAATTGGAACTTTGTGGTGCTTATTTATTATCTAAGTTATTTTCTTCAGTCATAAAAATATTAGAAAATTATGACTTTGACATTTACGCATGGACAGATTCAACAGTTGTTCTTTCTTGGTTATCCGCACATCCGCGTAAGTGGAAAACTTTTGTTGCAAATAGAACGTCACAAATATTAGATGTTCTTCCCACAAAACATTGGAGACACGTTCCATCTAAAGAAAACCCCGCTGATATCGCTTCTCGGGGCATAGATCCTAAAAGTTTACCTGAATGCAACTTGTGGTGGAATGGCCCAAGTTGGCTACTTTTGGATCCTACACATTGGCCTAATGATGCGCCTAAGTCTAAGGAAATCGAGGATCAAATTTCGGCTGAAAAGAAAGCTGATCCCATTTTGTCTTACCATATTGATACATCTAATGATCTTTATGATCAACTATTCAATAAATTTTCTTCATTTTTTAAAATCAAACGCATTCTGGCATATTGCCTAAGATTCATAAATAACTGCAAGTCAGCAAGTAAAGTTCATGTCTCAACAGATGATTCTTACTCCCCTCTTACATGTAGGGAAGCTAAACACGCCGAAGAGAACATCATTCGATGGGTACAAAATAAATACTTTCACGAAGACTTAAAACGCATCAAGAATCAAAACATTTTGTCTAGGAAAAGTCCTTTACACTCTCTACATCCATTCATTGACCAGAACGGTCTGTTACGGGTGGGAGGTCGCTTACAAAACGCCCAATTATCATTTAACGAAAAGCATCCGGTAATATTGCCGTCTAAACACAAATTGAGCGACCTTATTATACAAGAGAAACATATTGCACACTTGCATGCAGGACCATCATTGTTATCCCACATTATAAAACAGGCATATTGGATCATTGGTGGAAAAAGATTAATCAATAAGCTTGTTAATAAATGCTTGAAATGCTTCCGTTTCAAAGCTACTTCTACACCCCAGCTCATGGGAAACTTACCACCCCATCGAGTAAATCTCGAGCGACCTTTCTTTGCATGTGGTGTGGACTATGCTGGTCCAATGTATATAAAATTTAACAAGGGTCGTGGCTCTAAAACAACAAAAGGATACATAGCTTTATTCATTTGCCTTGCTACAAAAGCAGTACACATCGAAGCTGTCAGCGATTTGACGACTGACGCATTTATAGCTGCCTTACGACGTTTCAGTGCTAGACGTGGTTCACCTAGTCATATTTACAGTGATAACGCAACCAATTTTGTTGGTGCTAAAAGGAAACTCGATGAAATAAAACAAATATTGTCTTTACCAAGAAATGAATGCGTAGCACATTATTTAACACAAGCCGCAATAGAGTGGCATTTTATTCCTCCCGCATCACCTCATTTCGGAGGAATTTGGGAAGCTGCAGTACGATCCTGTAAATTTCACATTAAACGAGTAATCGGTGATACACGGTTGACATTTGAGGAACTGAGCACTTTATTAACCCAAATAGAATCCTTATTAAATTCACGTCCTCTCTTTAAAAGTACTGATTCTGATACAGACTCTATTAATGTTCTCACCCCATCACATTTTCTTACAGGTGATGTCATGCTTTCACCTGCAGACGAGCCATTATCCTGTGACAGGAATCTCAAGAACCGATGGCAAATGGTACAAAAATTGAGACGAGATATTTCTAGAGCTTGGAAAAAGGAGTATCTCAGCTCCTTACAATCAAGGAATAAGTGGCAACATCCTGCATCGAATATCAAGGAAGGAGAAATAGTGATTATTATGGACAACAGCTGCTCACCTTTATCCTGGCCAATAGGTCGAATTACAAAGGTTCACACCGGTACCGACGGACTGGTAAGAGTGGTCTCCATAAAAACTAAAGACTGTGTTATTAAAAGAACAGTTAACAAAATTGCTGTTCTCCCTTTATATCAGGACTAGCGCCCTGATAGGGTGGGAGTCATGTTCGATTTCCACCATACAGTCATATTCGATTCCTAACATATCGAACTCCGCACTCATTGACACTTTCGATTTAACTGTTTCATCTCAACTTTACTTTTTTCTGTTCAACAGGTACGAACATCTCAACTCTACTCGAACAGAAACCGAAAAGAACAGTTTATTCTTTTTACATCCGCACGGTAGCTTGCATGCTATCTTTCGCATTATTTGCAAATATTACTTCATATTATTATTTACGCATTATCTTCGCATTATATTGTTTATCGTAAATATTCAACCGCAAGAAACAGTTTATTCTTTTTACATTCGCACGGTAGCTTGCATGCTATCTTTCGCATTCTTATTTTCGCAGTTATTACTTTACGCATTATTATTGTTTATTACCAAACCGCAATGATTTATCGCACCTTATGTTGTCAACGCATTTAAATCTGTGTTTATGTTTAATATAGTTTTGTTTTGTGAGTGAAAGAAAGAGTGTCTTTATTATTATCTTCACATCACATCAAATTACGCAACACCTGTAATCAATAGAAGAAAGTATTGGATTCGTAAAAAAAAAAAAAAATTCTGGTTTGAAAGAATTTACAAGTTTTGAGAAATCCAAAACACAAGTTGGCCATTTTGGAAAAAGTTTGTCTGTGTATATGCGAAAAACAATTGTCATAGAATTTCATAGAAATTTATATTTAATTGCATCTTAGCGTAAGTTTGTGTCTATCATCATTTTGTACATATCGTTCAACAGATGGCGCTGGTATGCTGAGATTTCTCTTATTTACGAGAAAGCTATATCTTAGCACCTATAATGTGTAATTACACAAAATTTTATATGTGACAGGGCTATTATGGAAAACTACACCGGTTTCTTTTTAATGAATAACGGCGCAGACGGCGCTTCTATGCTGCATATTTTTAAGTATAACACAAGCTATATCTCGTTATCTATAGTGTATAAATATACCAAACTTTATAAGTAAAATTATAAAGTAAAATGTTTCTGATTTAATTTCGGCGTATGTGAGTGACTGTCAGGTACTGTTTGATTCATTTTTTGCGATTTCTATATGGTCATGTGTCAGCATCTATTTGTTAAAATTACACCATATTACATAAGTAGAATCTTTATTGTGAGAAACTACTATTATTTAGAATAATATAGAAGAATGTTTTGTAATGGCTCCAACGTACATTGGTTTAAAAATAAAACCTGTTAAAAAAAGAAAGTTTACATAAAATTTGTGTTTTCAAAAATTAGAAAAATTTAATTTCAATTTACATCTCAATCCATTAAAAGAAACATTTTTTTTTTTCTGTAACTGGATAAAATCTGTAACCATTGATACACATTTCATCTGGTGATTACACATTTCTTCTATTTTACATGCGAAAAAGCAGAATTTAGAGAAGTGCTTAGTAGCAGAACAAATAGTGCTGTCGTAGATTAAAGGTAATACTGTCACGTACAATATGGAGGGCTCTGGTTCGATCCCGCCTGGTTGAACAGGAGAATCTTTGTGGTGACGGAAAAATATCGTGTATACGAATATTCTCTGTATTGTTCTGTTACACAAAATGTTTCTTAACTTATTTTTTACATAGAATACGGATATTTTCTGTTGTTGTTGTTTCTTACACCACTCGGAAATTCCGAGCCCCGGTAGTGTAACTACCTGGATTTAAGGCAACAGGGGAGCGCCTTCCGTTTTTCAGAGAAGCGCCACGAGGGAAGAAGGACGACTTAGCTCCAGAAGCTAGCGAAAGATGGCAGCACGAGCAAACAGGAACTCGAAAGTTGATCCGGATCAAGCCCATGTTCCAGTACCCGCAGAGGTATAATTTTTTATGGGAACTTAAAGGACTTTGCGTCCACGACGGTCTTCGGCCGACTCGAGGACCGAACCCGCAATCTTTCGATCACGAACTCGCTGCTCTTACTGACCAGGCTACCGCGGCCATGATATTTTCTAGAATTTTCTGTAATAAAATTGTCAGAAAATTTTTGTAATATAACATGATATATAACGTAGTAGTTTCATTTCACTCAAGTAAAACTGTCAAAAATGTTCTGTAATATAACATGATTTTTTTTTTACAACGTCATAGTTTTGTTTCACTCAAGTAAACTTGATTAAATTTTACTTTTTAATAATTATGTACATTTCAAATGTTGGATAAAAGCATATCGTTGTAACTACTAATGAAAAAAAAATTATTCTGTTTTAATTTGAAATTTTATATGCGTCTTTAAACATACGTTTGATGAATTAAATCTACGTTGTAGTTTTCGTTCCGTGCATCAATTATTTTATAACAACAATTAACCGCTCTTTCCTTACTATAAATATGTTGTGCGTCTATGTTGAAAATTATATGTGGAATAGAAGATACTACCCTTTCCCGAGCAAAATACCAGCGTGATAGTACCTATACACTTATATGATTTTCAGAAAAATCTCCATATATAAAATTATTGGAAATTTTCAGTTTTTTTCCCCCCAATAAAATCTTTCATATTCGTATTAAAATTTAAATTTTAGAAAATAATTTTCCCCGCTGTTTATTTAAAAATTCTTAGAAAATTATTGTTATATTAGGAATCAATTATTTCCAAAAATTTGACGGAATTAAATTCCCATATCGCTATAATTTAAAAATTGTCTCTTGATGTGATCATTTCGATTAATCGATGATGACGCCATCGTTCTTTAGAATAGCCAACCAAGCCTTAACTAGCTTTAAATTCTTCCAAATATACTTTTAAATATTACATTTTGAGCATACGTTTCAATACAAAAGGTTAATTTTTTTTTTTTTTTTTTTTTTTTTTTTTTTAACAAATTCGTTAAGAAATTGTGCATTTTAAGTGTGCTACATTAAATTTTTTGTAGTCGAATTTTCTAGGAGCCAAATTTATACTTTGATATCAATCCGATTTGGGTTGACTAATCAGATAACGATACGATAGTGACGTAAAGTGTTAACCCTACAAGGCACCCAGTTCCATATGTGGAACACCGACTTTAATCGTTCCTATAGCTATAAAACTAATAGTAGCGACATCTCTTGACATCTTGATAGAAGCTACTGACATTTAGCAATGTAGTAATACAAATCTTTACCTAAAGATGTCGTTCGTGTTTTCGTTATAGTGCACTCAGTGTGAAATTTGAATGAAAGTGATACGTTAGTCGTTTGTCTGAATTCAAAAATAAGAAAAGAACAGTTATTGAACAGTTTTGACTCGAAAAAAAAAAATACTGTGTGTTATAACGAAGTGTATATTTTGCAGAGTTAAGTTTTTTTTTTTTATATTTACAACAGTAAACGTATTAGTAAATCATACTTTTATGTATGTTCCACATACGGTACGTTGAGCTAAAAAGTTGATTTTTCCGTAAAATATGGTTTTATTTTTATAAGTTTTCCCTATCTTCTGATCAATAATTACAACCTATATATTTTTGTCGCGCACTAAAAAAAAAAAAAAAAAAAAAAAAAAATTGAGCCTTGTAGGGTTAAGATGAAATTTTATCGCAATTGGTTTACGTACATTGTATCCCTATTATATAGATATGTACAGGTTCAAATGTTTATATCTGTGTTTGGATTTTTTTGACTAATACATAAATTGGCAAATTTATGTATTAGTCAAGCAATGATTATTAGTAATGCAGCGATTTGATAAAGCATTAACTAAACAACTGCTCGATTTAATTTTTTAAAAGATTATATTTCTTCGTCTGTGAATCCTTATAATGCACTGTAAATTAAAATTCCGTTATTAAGCTGCTAGTAACCGACTGATTATCACTCTGGTCTTTAGCTGTCACGTGCCGGGTTTTGTATTCCGATTCGGTCATTGATGTTCCTAATGGTTCGTAATCAATTTTAAAACGTAATTATCGGTCTAATAATCCTTAATGTTTATATATATATATATATATATATATATATATATAAAGGAAGTAGAGCGATATCTCAAATACTCACTCTGTTTCCTTAACGGAATAACAACAGGTAATTATAGCTCATTCCTTGGGCTATCTAAAATATTTTTCTACCCATGTAACTTTAAAAACAAGGTATCATGCTTCAAATATTTTTGTTTATTCATTTATTTTTCAAATGAAATTTAATCAAACATATTGTATAATACTGTCAGAATAGACTGTCAAAAATTTCAGTTCAAACTTGAACCACTATATGGAGTAAAGTTTTCAACAATACCATATAGTTCAACAATACAATATAGTTCAACTTCACTTTTCAGTTTTTTACTTCTTGCGATTGAAATTCAGTTGCACCACAATTTGGACAAGTGTTTCGGCGTACATGCAATTGTAATTCCCTTTTATTAAGGAAATAGCGCCACTAGCCCGCTGGAAATCACCGGCTGTAATCCAGAGAGTGGAAATAAAATCTGTGAAGTGAATTCGCGTATGTCATACAAAACCAACATTCATTATAAAGAAAAGAAAAATATTTATTCAATTGATCACAAACCAGATGTTGCTATAAGAAAGTTTATTGAAGTATATCATTTTAAGAAAGAGAAGAATTTATTATACAGTCCAGGAGGTATGAATCAGTAAAATTCTTTTTGAAACCAAACCAAACCAAACCAAGCTTAATTTAAAGAGCGTGGTCGAAAATATAGGGCAAAATGTAAATGCTGTGAAACAACTCACCGATAGGTCAAAATAAGACCCAAGGAAATTTAGACCCTTTTACCAAAATCAACGAAAGAGATATACCGGGTAACAAAGCGTACCACAGTGCCAGAGTGTTAGACTTGAGACTCGAAGGTCTTCAATTCGATGCTCGCTTCGGTTGATTCTTTCTTTTTTTTTTTTTTTTTTTTTTACTTTCCGAACACTACAGTGAGGAAATTCCTTCAAAATAAGTAAATTAAACACATCCCAAGTTCCGATATGTTTTCCTTCGAGAAAAAGCATCATTACTTGCGAAAATACGCTTTTCACGCTTTTCTTTTACATTTAAAATATTTCCATTTAAATCTTTTGCTTTTTAGTTATTTCCGAATAAGAGCTAAAAATTATATTTTAATAATTAAAAATTTAAAAAATACATCATTTGCGAACCAAACTAAATTTGTGATTTGTTACCAAGTTTCGAAGACTACATCGCTTGAAATTGTTACTAAAACACGTGATGGGGGCGTATTTAATTTGTAAGTATGCTTTAAATGTAAAATTTTCGACAAAGGGAGATAACGGAGAGATTGCTGACATTTTTCTTTTCTTTTTTATTTCACAAATAAAAGGTCACAGTGTAAATACAAATTTTCTTAGCGTGCATAAATGACATTTTTGCTTAAGAGGTATTTTTGATTTTATTAACCGACGGTTTAAAAACTAGTTCGTATTAATTTGATTCCCGTCCTGGCAATTTGATCAGAATAAACGACTGATTTTATTAACCAGTGAATTTATTAAACGGCAATTACTCTATATGGAATAAAAATTATGCATATACGGGGAAATTATGCACAATAATTAATGAAGATTTAGTGAGATGGCATTTTCGTTTACCACTGATATTAGAGTCCTGCATCGGGTCGGTCAACCCGATTTTACCCGACCCGACCCGTGATTCGGGATCGGGTCAACTACATTTTTTTCTCTTGCGGGTCGGATTCGGGTCGGTTGACTGGATTTTTTTTACTGAGGGACAAATTCGGGTTGGGTTTAGTTTTCAACGAATCAGGTCGACTTGAGAACATCTTTCAAATAAATAAATAAATAAATAAATAAATAAAATAAATTATCTTAATAAAGCAGAAATTTGTTTGCTCTATACATCCAAGATGAATATACGTTTACACAAATTATCATAGTAAAACTAGCGTGTCAGTATTTCCAAATGAATCACTATAATTAATGAATCACTAACAGTAACTTTTAGTCTTAAGAAAAGAAAAAAAAAAAGTCATTTTTGATCGGGTAAAAAGTCGCACCGGGTCCCCACTGCCTTCGGCAGCGCAGTCCCGCTTCACCCTATGTTTTTAACCATGTTTTTAAATGTAAGCTTGGTTTGGCTTCAAAAAGAATTTTTCTGATTCATACTTCCTGGACTGTATAATAGATTTTTCTCTCTTCTTTAAAGGATATACTCCAATAAACTTTCTTATAGTAACATCTGGTTAGTGATCATAAGAATAAAGAACTCTTTTTCTTTTTTTCCCTTGTAATGAATGTTGGTTTTGAATGGCATAATCACACGCGATATCAATTCACAGGTTTTATTTTCACTCTCTGGCTTACGGGCCGCGGTAGCCCAGTCGGTAGAGCGCCGGCCTCGTAATTGGAAGATTACGGGTTCGGTACTCGAGCCGGCCGAAGACCGTCGTGTACACTAATGATGGCTGGTGCACGTAAAATCTGTCGTGGCCGCAATGTCCTCCATATTTCCATCAAAAATTATACCTCTGGGGGTCACCGAAGCGGGAGAGCCATCCCTTCCGTGGAGGATCAAAATTGTGATGGCATGTCTCCGGACCACCTCTAGGGGTGTGTCCCAGACCGTCGCCAATTGCCCATCTGCGCAGCACTAGTGTGACGTAAAACCCATCCATCCATCCACTCTCTGGCTTACAGCCGGTGATTTTCAGCGCATTAGTGGCGCCATCTCCTGAATAAAAAGGAATTACAATTCTATGTATGCTGAAACACTTCTCCAAGTTTTGGTGCAACTGAAATTCAATCGCAAGAAGTAGAAAACTAAAAAGTGAGGTTGAATCATAATATCTTATGGTATTTCTTATAACTTTACTCCATGTAGTGGTTCAAGTATGAACTTGAATTTTTAACCGTTGTTCGCCTCATACACAGAAAAAGAAAGGAAAAAAAAAAGCAGAATGAAAAGAAATGATGATCGAATATTGCAGACTTACAATAAAGCAGCATATGGTATTTTCACAATGATATGCATACAAATAATCGACAGTTTTTCGTAAAGGTCAACTGGTTGTATATTTTTCTTATGATGCATTTTCTTTCAATAAATCTACTTTTTCATTCATCAACTCAATAGTATTTTTTTTGTTTTTAAAGTTAAGGATATTTCCTGTGAAATTGATAATAAAATAAGTAATTGGATAAAAATAAAACGTCTAGAGTCTGTTATATACGGTATTAATTCACAAAGAAAATTTCTTTATACTATAACTGAACTTAAATTCTAAGCAATTCAACATCTATTGCATTTTTGACAATCCACTACTTATTTAAATTGAGAATGTCAAGAAATATTTAACTTATAAGCTATGTTTTGTAAATCGAATTTCTAGGCATAAAAAATATCGATTTAGCATTAGTTTTCATTCAATATACTAATAACATGGACCCCAGACTAATAATTCTCAGAGAAAAACACTTTTAATGAGTAAGATCGTACACAGAAAGAAATACGGAACGAAAGAGAAATAATGATCAAATACGGCAGATTTACAATGAAGCATCCGGTACTTACACAGCAATGTGCATAGAGATGATCGTCCGTTTTCTCAAAAGATAAATTGGAAGTATTTTTTTCTAAAGATACATTTTCTGTCAACAGAAAAAAAAAAAACTTTTACAATTTTTTCCCTGATAAGTTGAATAGTTATTTTCTTAAAGTTAAAAATATTTTCGTATGAGATTGAATCAAATTGTCCTGAAAATAATAGAATAGAACTCATTATCAGCACATATTTCCTTTTTTTTTTTTTTTATATATGTATTATTATGCTATGTTTTTGTAAAATTCAAATAAATAAATAATTGGATAGATTTGAATGGTAATAAGAATTGTAAAATTTTATTTGAACTATCTTTTTTTTTTCCTTATTGAAATTCCACTTTTATCAAGTATTGAAAAAAATCTTAATAGACAAACATTCTGGATATTATAGGGCACTTTAACCAGTAATGATTGTGAGTATAACAAATTTTTCTGAACTACGCATAAAATTTTCTGCGAAACACCATTTCTTTCACACATAGATATGTATTTTTCCTAGACATTGTAACGATTGCAAAATGTACATACATATATGTAAAATGTGTACGTTTCGACTAGAGTAAGAGTTTACAGCTATAAATTAAAATGGTTCATTAGATCACAAGAAGTAAAGCTATTTTCAATAAAATAGCAAAACACATTAAAGATTTCTTATTCTTATTTCTGATCAAACAGCCTTAGATTTTCTGAAATTTCTCAAAATAATCCCCCATTTTCATTTTACAATTTTCAAGCTACTTTTAGCTTAAGTAATTTCAGTAATTACATATTTTTTTTTTTTTTTTTTAACATTTATTATTGACACTGATTTCATTTACTCTTTCCTAGCCTCTTACTTTCTCCTTTAGACTCATTATTAAGAATTCCTTAACAAATTACTTTTATCATTAACATATTAGAGTATTAATTATAGCTTCACACTTTTTTGTAAAGTTGAAAAATTTTCCCTCACAAGTTTTAACTTTCCTATGCATATTTAGATTACTACAAAATTTATATATTAATGTAGCTCAATGTAGTATGTGCGCTATTAAAAAAAAATACAGCAACATTTATAGTATTTTTATACGGGCATGTAAAAATATTTACGATTTTTAAATAAAACTGCAATTTGTATATTCCAAGCACAGCAAACACGAATAAAAAAGTAAAGAAATAAACTGGGTAAAAACAATAAATAACAAATAGTTTATCATATATTGCAAAGTCTTATACCTCAATATCAGTAATAAATGATGAAAATGAATAAAAATGATTCGATTATCAGATCGATCACATGCAGTTGAGATTTTTCACCAGCATTAAAGCTTTTAATCTATCGATAAAGTTAAATGTATCTTTATTTCAATAATTTATGTTTAATATTTTCATCCTTTATCTCCTCTAGAATATTTTAAGCATCAGAAAGTGTTTTAAAAACAAGTTTGTCATCATTAATATGAACATACTGATGTTATCAATTTTCAGTTATCTGTAAACCGGTACATTTTCAGAGGCGTCGTAAAACAGCGGCGTATTTTATTTCTGCAGTCATCAGATATAAAATGTGAATCTGAATAAAAATAATGCGTTTTGTTGCCATAACTAAACGAAAAACTTTTTGCTGCTAGGAATAAATTGTTATTTTACCAATCAGAAGTTTATATATCTATGGTTTTCCATTAATTATATAGATTAAATATTTAAAAATTGAAGTAATACTGTACACACAGAGGATTTAGTTCAGTATAAATTTTTTCACCTGAATTTTTAAATTTCCCAGAAGCATGTTTATTTATATCCTGATACATTTCAAACCTAATTTTAAAGAGCAAAAGTAATTGTTATTCTACATGTGTACTTGATATTATAAGTAATTATTTGTTATTTAAGGTGCTTTTGTAGAAATAGAGCCAATTAAAAAAAAAAAAAAAAAAAATCCTTGAGAGAAAAATTTTACTTATTTTCTGAGATAGAAAATTAGTAGCAGTAATTCTTTGAGGTACATATTTTTATCTTATTTTTATGCATAGCAGAATTTAAAAAAAAAAAAAAATACACCACGAAAAGAATATAGATCGACCATTCTTGCGACTATGGAAGCCTCTGCGCATGTGCTGACTCAATGAGTTCAGTGCAAAAGTAGGTGATAACACAATTAGTGGCGAGAAAAAAGTTATAAGGGAACGAGAAATGACCGTTTGTTTACCAAATCCAACTTGTTAGTTAATTTCACACCCCTTCATGCTCTCAGAATCGTCCTCTAAGCTAGCCGCAGGAAACGTGATCACACTATAGATGTTGATAGCTTTAAAAGAAAAGAACCCTGTGTCCTATAGTATGAATTTGTACCATAGAATTGACCGTAAGACATATGCACAGCAAAATCATAAATAAAATAATATATTTTAAAACCATTTTCATTAACTTGATCATCATAAAAAATAAATGTCAATATAAACTGATAAAAATCTCATAAAAAATAAATTTTTATCCATTTTTAGTTCTAATTTTCTATTGTTGCTTCGCTTAACAATTTGTCTGCATTCCAAAAAATGATTTTAATTTTTTCAAGTATTTTGTCCTTTGCATTTACAATTAGCCAGTGTACAGCATTTTGAGGTTTTACACGAAACAGTAATTAAAAATAAAATGATGAATGTGCTAGAATATTGCAGCCTACCTGAATGATAAAGAAAAAGAAATAAAGGAAGGATATATATTAAGGGCTAAATACAGCTTGAACTGAATGACTAATCAGGAAAACTTATTTTTTAATCTCAAAGATTCCACCAATCACAGATCAATATCTCTTTTGGTGAATGATGTTTATTAATGAAACGATATTCATATCAATTCATTCATCTCTAATTTGCATATGGTTAAACGGCAAATGGCGCTATCTGTTTCACTATCTACATGTACGCAGTAATGGAATAATTTAACTATCATTTAATATAATAGCTTAACTTCTATTGCTTTAATCCCTCAAAATAAGATATAGGAAGTATATTACTACCCATAAGATATTAACTCTCTCTCTTTACTGAAATTAAAGCAATAATTCTCTAATATATCTATCTTTTATCCCATATTCTATACACAATATAAAAATGTATACTAATGAGTAGCTTTATATATAAGATATTTCAAAAACGCTTTTCCCGAAACAAAAGAGTTTCAATAGACTAAAAAACTGAAATATATGACTAACCACACTATAATAATACGATTGTATGTATACCCGGCTATCTTCTCGCAAACCGTCAAACGCGAAAAAAGGCAGTGGATACCAAATCATCCGAAATGACTTAAGGATTCCGCATTGAGAATTTAAATTAAATTATCTGAATTGTTTAAAAGATATCTTAAAACATAAAACATGGACAAGATAAGTAATACAATGTATTGCTTAAAACATGTCAGCTTACAAAATGAAATTTTAATGTCCAAACGTACAGGCAATTTGCCGAAGCGATGTTTTTGAGCGATTTCAATGGGCTATTTTTTATTTATAAAAATATATAAAAAATAGTGATACTTTTTTCTTTAAATTTATTTAAATGCAGTGATGATCGAATCGTTCAAAACTTGTAAGTTATATATTTCGTTCATAAATGAACTTTAAAAGTAAACCTTAAAAATTTTACGGAATAGTAATATATGCTAATATATTTTCGTATACGAAAAAACGATTGCAGTTAACATATTCAGTAAATACATAATGCGTAATGCCCCACATCACACCAAAACAAGGTATTTTTTTCTTTTCTTTTTTTTTTTTTTTTACGATAATCGTACTATTGCAACGTTATTTTCAATAGATTTCCTTTGTTGTAAAATAGTAATAACTTTAATGTATAGAATTCTTGACAGACTTTTCTTCATTGCTCTTGGAATAATTAGTTTTAGTAATAATTACTTTTTGCAAAGTGTGGGTTTTCGACCCCCCCCCCCCCGCCCCTCCACCACCAATAATATTTTAAGAAATATATTTTTATACAAGCGATCACCACAATTTCAAGAACTTTACACTGCAATAACATTACAAGAAGTTCTAGAATCTGTCACCATTTTTACATGGTTAACATTGAATGGAATTTTCGACATTTTGAAATATGCTTGACAGAATTTTGAGTTTACATCATTAAAAGTGTATGAAGTGCGCCAACGTGCAATAAAAAGCGTCACGTCTCTACCTCGCAATTTATCATCTGGGAAGCAGTTGGTCAGTTTTATTGTGGCTAGTTAATGCTTCACAGTGTTCTTTTAGTTGATTTTCTCACTAACTGTATTTTTGAGTTTTTTATTTTTCTTACCAGGGTGCGGTATAGTATCAACGATTTTCTCTTTGTGTGCCTCTGTCATTTTTCGCACACACACACACACAAAAAGTGTAACAATAAAGCAAAAAATTGAGGTAATTTGACTGCCTCAAAAATTTAAAGTAACGTTACACAAATTTAAAGTAACATTACACCAATAATGCTGCACAATTTTTGGTGTAATGTTAATATACCAAATGCACTACGTTAAATACACAATAAGTAAAAAATTCTGTAACGTTATATAACAAATGTTTGACGCATCTGTACTATATAAAGTTTTGGCGTAACGTTACATAATTATTTTATTTTATTTATTTGCTTATTTTTTACTGTGCATGATTCATTACATACCATACAAAGACAGATAATTTGTTTATTATTATTATTATTATTATTATTATTATTATTATTATTACGAAAATGAAGTTTCAATTTTGGATGAAGTATTTTGTATTTCAGACAAAATCAATGAATAGCGACCATACTTTATTAGAAAAAACATTTTTGTGTGTTTTCATAACTATTTTATAGAATGCTAGAATGATGTTTCATCAATAACTAGGACTATAATTCTCTTAAAATATTAAATTCCTATTGTCTCGGTAAATTTAGTGCAACATTAAATATCAATAGTTTAACATTAGTTAACTAATGTTTAACTATTGATATTTCTCATAACATTCGGTTTATTAGTATAATAGTTAAACAATTTTCTAGAAAATTAGTTTCATCACTATTTACTGAAACTATTGATTTTACTCATATTTACAAATATTTCATTGTTTCGTGCCGTGATTAATCTTTTGTGGTACATTTACTGACTAGTAAAAAATAAAATGGAAAATACATGTTTGATTTGTTTATTACGATCACAAATATATATATATATATAAACGTGCTTATTAAGATATATTTTTTATTATTATTTAACCGTTAAAGAAATAAAATTGATCAACATATACTGAGATTATACATTTCACTAGTTTTTCTTTCCTTTTTCCTTTTTTTCTTTCTATTTCTTTCTCTCTCTCTCTCTCTCTTTTTTTTTTTTTTTTAAATCATAGGGCGCATTAAATGTATATTTAAATTTTAGCACAACACTTAATTATGATAATAAAAATAAACAAGTATGTTGTAACCACTACAAGATTTCCTTCCATATATTATCTTCTACTATAAATTCACGCAGTACAAATTTTTCACCGCAGAAAAGAATAAAACTAAATGCTAAAAGAAAGTCAATTTAGTACCGACTTGAGAAAAAATATGATATTAAAAATAAATAAATAAATAATCCCGATAAAAATGGGAAAATAAATAAATTTGTTTTAAATGTTACAGATCTGTAGTCAAATCATTCGTTTAAAAGTATTGACGATTTTTTTTTTTTTTTTAAATACCTCCGAGGGTACATCCGCTCTCAACTGGAAACGATGTTTCTACATGTGTACAAATTTTTCTAGTTCACTACTACCATTATCAATAATTAACTTTAATTTTACACTCCTTCTTTAAAAATAACTGCCGTCATGTACATTTATATGAAATTTCGTCCTATACTGCCATAATAAAAATTCTTAGAAAATGGGATGACAGCGCCACAGGTTGATTTGATTGATCCCCAAATCTACTCAGCAGCAGTTTAGGTCAGGATCCAACTTTGGTTAAATTTTGTTCACTGATTCGTGAGATACAGAGTCCATAAAAATTGCTATGCACACACATAGACATATATAAGGTGTGTCCAAATGAAAAGGAGCTGTAGCGGCGTTATATCAAATCCCAGTGAGTTAATGTGTTAGCCGATAGATGGCATGTTGGTATTGCTAGATGTAGAAATCCTTCAGTTTACTGAAGGATTTCTAGCTAGATGCACATGCATTCAAAATCTTCAATGCTGGAGAGTCGTTTTCGCAGTTCGTTACATGATGGATTCCTCCAGATCAGCACAAAGAGATCGGCTGTGGATGAACTCATACGGCAGAATCGCCGGATCACCATACATGAAATTTCTGTTGAACTGTCGATAAACAAGGAACTGTGCATCGCATAATCCACAAAAAGCTTGGTTATTGCAAAATTTGTGCACATTGGGTGCCCAAGTATCTGTCAAAGAATCAGAAGACGGAGAGAATGGGTGTTTGCTTGACCCATCTGTTGAGCCATCCAATCCCTTCCTATGAGCAGGGATCAGTGTATCAATGGCAATGGCAATTATTTATAGTTGTACTATTACACATGAACTGTAATTATAATATTGCTATTAAAATATCTTCACATATAATTTACTCTCTTTTTCATTTGGGCACACTTATACATTTTCTAAAAATTGTCAAATCGTGTTCAGGACACCCCAAAACGTGTAAATCCACCTATAACGGAAGTTCGAAAAATTTCACCAATCTGATACTTTATTTTATATATATATAATTAATTTACAAAATATTTCTGAATGCTTAAAATTTAAATTTATACTCAATAATTTATAAAATTTCAAATCTGTGAACAATACATTGCTTGTTTTTGAATAATTATTTTTTTAATGTCATTACTATCTACAATTTTGTTGGAGGAATAATCGAACTCACTGATAATAATTCTGATAAAATTGAAGCAATTAAAAAAAAAAAAATGCCATTATAGGACTGAAATATAACTAACTTTCAATAAGATTTTTGAAGGTGGAATTTTATTTATTTTAAAAAAACATTTTTTCAAAAAAATCTCAGAATAACTTACTTATATCCTTATCTACATGTATTTACCTTCAAAAATCAATTATATTGTGATTTCAATAGTGAATCAAGCGATTGTATCTATGTATTTCGTAAAAGTAACGCTTGGCAATACCGTGACAAGTATAATATATATAAAGTAGATTTATGACAGTAAAATGTAATTAACTTTACACAAGAGTTTTAAAGTCACAATTTTACAAAAATAATTAATTAAAAAAAAAAAAAAAAAAAAAAAAAAAAAACCTCAAAATACCTTCAGAGTTGCTACACAAATCAGAAAAAAAAAATTCCCTGAGTTTTCCCTGTCCCTTTTAGAAGTAGATGGCACGCAATCATGCAGCATTAGAATCTAACATGTTTACAAGTCAATTGAACATATTTAGGATATATTAATTTTATTAACTTACTATATAGTTGGGGAAAAATACATAATTGATTCATTATAAAGCACTAAAAATTTTTAAAATATCTGATTACGAAAAAATTTCCCAACGTTTTTCTAAAAAATTCAAAATTCCCTTAATTTTCCCTGTTTTGGCAATAAATTTTGAAAATTCCCTGAATTTTCCCTGCTTTTAATAGATTTTCAAATTCCAAGAGTTTTCCAGGTTTTCTCTGTTTTACAGGTGCCGTAGCAACCCTGACCTTACTTTTATTTCCATCAATACGTACTGTCTACCTTGCAAAATCCACTACTACAATGTGGTTTTGAAAGAAAAATCATTTGATTCTATCAATCTATTTTGTGGAGCAACCGCTTGATATTATCGTGACAATCACGAGCAGAAAAAAAAAAAAAAAAAAAAAAACTTTTACAGATGTTTAGTCCATCTTACCTATATATATATATATGTTTTCAATTTTCTTGTAAAATTGGCTTCAGATTTCAAAAGGTAAGCAGTAGAAACTTTCACTTGGCCCCATGCTGTGAAGAAGTAAATCCATTAGATGTGTGTTCTATTTTCTATTTGATGCTTCTTGAGTAATAAACGGTTTGTTGCTCCTTTTGCAAGAAGGCTCCCAACTGTGCTTGCCTTTCATTTATTACAAATGGACAGAGCAATCATAAGCACGGGAGTTTAATGGGGTGTCGTTCTTTTTAAAAGGTCATTGTCGCAGGGCTTAACTCTTAATTTTGATTGTTTTAATCCTTACGGCAATAATAACCCACCTATACACTTTTTATGAGGAAACTATGACAGATTAATACATAGCGGAAAGAGGGGGGATATCTGTACCTGTCTTTTAAAAAAAAAACCTTAAAAAGAAGTTACTCAAACGACACATCTCCATTCCCCATCTATAAGACGTTTAGAAGTTTTAAACTCATGACAACAGGAACAATTTAAAAGACGTCAAAAGAGGCGATAAAAAAATATTTCCATTAGATTTGGAAAGAGTGATCGTTTTAATCCTTATGTTAATAATATGGTGTAAATAAATGTACACTCTTCTGGAAAAAAACAGACATTTTAATATACAACGGAAGGAGGGAGGATATTTATACCCCTGTTTAAAAAAAAATCATAGAATGAAGTTTCTCAAACGGCACAGATGTTTTCAATCCATGGACAACAAACACATACAAAAGACGTCAAAATTTTAAGCCGAAATAAAAAAATATGAAAGAATGATTGTTTTAATCCTTATGTAAAAAAAAAAAAAAAAAAAAAAAAAAAAAATCCACCTACACACTCCTGGGGGGAAATAAAGACAGATTAATACATTGGGGAACGGGGGGGGGGAATCTGTACCGTGTCTTAA